>OX387377.1:41347971-42092346 GCA_947563715.1 Lycia hirtaria
TTTTGTATTTGTAGGTTATACTTTAGAGGTGGTCCCATATAAATTTCCCAAAATCAATGCAGTGCTTTAGTTTTTTATAACAAAATAACTGGTAAAATATCATCCAAATGCCTGTAGAAAAGTGAACAGCCCGTCGCGTACATATGTATTTTATTGCGTATTTTGAAGTCGCTTTTTTCAGTTTTTTAAACTATAATTATATATATAACATTTGATTAACCGGAAAAAACTCACGATATTAATCGGATTTTTTCGGTTAATCAAATAATATAAATAAACATAAAAACAATCCTGTAAGTACTTCATATATACCTCTACCTTAACCTTTCTTTTATTGATAACGAAGTTAACGACATTAATATCAAATCAAATCATGTGTTAGACAAAACAATGTTTTGTTTTTCGCCCAATGAGTGGTAAATCAAGAAGTTCGGTCGGTCCGAGTCTGTAACGTCGTAAATCTTCCGATAGTAGCCTAGCCTGATACCTCCTATGACGATGGCGGAGATCTATCGGCTTTATGGACGGACACGCTTTTTAACAACTCTACTGGAAATGAACGGTCTTCGTCAGAATGGACGATGGAGCGATAGACGCAGCGATATTTCTTACGCTTTCACGGAGCTCGTACCAGTTAGTGTTTACATTGCGTGATTGCTTTTGTGTTTATTTTGGTGCATGTTTTGGTTGTCTCTTTGTTTTTAATAGACTTCGAATAAGGAAGTTGATAATTGATAATTACATTTATTGGAAAAGTTTTTATCACAAAAGGAAACCCTCAGAAGTGGCCTTATTATTATTTTTAATAACATTGACTTTAATACGAGTACCATTACACATGCAATTAGTTTTTCGAGCAATTCTATTTGAAATCTGCTTGTTGTTTTGTTATCAGTTGTCGAGATATTCTTTAAGCTTTTACAACTTCTAAACAACAATATGTCAGAGGCGCCAGACGATAAAACAAGTTGATCTAACGGACAGATGGACAACACAGTGGTCCTATAAAGGTTCCGTTTTTCCTTTGTACGGAACCTATTTCGAAAAGAATTTTTGAAATCAGTTTATAAATGAAGGAGTTATTAGGTAATAAACATAATATATATATATACAATAAGGCTATGTATATATATATATGTATATACATAGCCGTATTGTTAACAGAGGTTTTTTTGTGTCAGTAAAAAGTACAATTTAGAAATGGATAATATTCAACATCCCGCGAGATCAAAAACGTTAAATTTTATAAAGTATTATTTATGTAAGTACTTCCAATCTAGAAAGTCGCAAAGGTACAGTGAACATGTACAGATTTCGGTTTTCAGTTTTTACCGACTTAAAAAAAAGGTGGTTGACAATTCTGCTGTTTAATTTTTTCCTTTTGACTTGGTTACCGCATAACTCAGTCATTTACAAACCGAAAACAAAATTACCTATTTTGAAATCGGTTGTTCAGGTTTTTAATCTACAATTATCAAGAAACAAGGGTGAGGGTCAGGTGTTCCATTCTTGTGCAACATGTTCATTATGCGTACCTAATGAACCTGAATTCAAATTAATACATTATTAATTTCTATGCTTGTTAGTAAAACTGTACAGAACTAAAGTTTACTCTAATTATTATTAATATTTACGAATAAAATATATTTCACGTGTTTTTTTTACTTCATAGATGCAATTTATTATCTAACCTCACCAATCCAAACTGCGATATTTTTCAGATAAACGTGGGTTTTTCTCGAAGCACACGTTTGTTTGTTCCAATTAAACAGGGTTTCGGTAACTCGCGAAGAAAATCTATAGCAGTGTAGGGTTTATGCGTACCTAGGGCTACGCATAATGAACATGAATTCAAATTAATACATTATTTATTAATTTCTATGCTTGTTGGTAAAACTGTACAGAACTAAACTTTACTCTAATTATTATTAATATTTAAGAATAAAATATATTTCACGTATTTTTTTCACTTCATAGATGCAATTTATTACCTAACCTCACCAATCCAAATTTATTTCTTCTGCGATATTTTTCAGATAAACGTGGATTTTTCTCGAATCACAAGTTTGTTTGTTCCAATTAAACAGGGTTTCGGTAACTCGCAAAGAAAATCTATAGCAGAGCAGGGTCTTAAGCTCGCAGAGCGCGGTGTAACTAATTCTGTTTATCTTTTTAATCTGAAATTGATTGAGGATGAGAAGAAATCAGACCAACTTTGTTTCTGTATAGAAACGTTTATTTTACGATTAGATAATCTGATTGAGAATAAAGTTTTTTTTTTGTTGTTATTAAATTTTTATTTTTTGTGTACGTTACATGATTTTGATATTATATTATTGTTAACCAACTGCCAAAAACAGGAGGTTATCAATTCGGTTTGTATGTTTGTTCACCGATTACTCAGCCAATTGTGCATTAAATATGTGCTAGCAAACATGCATTTTAAACGCTAATTTTGAACTGAAATCCTTCGTTTCGTCCAATCATTTGACCGAACGAAGACCCTAAAAAAACACAAAACGTGTTAAAAATACCTGTCTTTTGGGACAAAGTATTATTAGCCGCTTAAACGAGCAAAGCAAGTAGTTAAGCACTAGTAGGTAACCTTTATTTTATTTATCTTGGCCAACATTTACGCATTGGACGTAATAATGTTTACTGCTGAACCACCAACTAATTCAGAGTATTGAGAGGAGGCGCCACAAGCGTACTTCTTGAGGAATACTAGTAGAAAATGTTAATGTGATTATTTCGACAACTTTACAGCAAAATTGGTGGGTTGATACCGTAAATACCCAAGAGGAACATTTACAGTTTAATATTCTTGTCATAAAGGCAGACCACGCGTGAACTTGCCAATTAGGACTCCGTCTGGCCACACCCGAATATATCTTGTTGCTAATTACTATGTTGGCTGATCAAATATTCCATTTGAAAGCACTAAACGGAGTAAAATTAGTAAAAATAGACATGTTTTAATAATATATACCTACCTAAAACGGGTAGATGGTAGACGAGTATTGCCATAAAGCGAGTATCTGTGATGACATAATATGAAACAGACAAGTGAATAAATGTGGTATTCGTGTATGTGATTTTGTAGACGTCCAAGTTTCGTGTGGCATGTAGTGAGTTGTCATCATCATCATTTAAGTCTACATCGATCGACGAGCTCCATGCTCGGCCACACCGTCGCTTAACATCAGGCGAGTTGATGGTCAATCGTAGATCTATAAAGTATAAAAAAAGTCTTTATTGATCAGTATAACGTTAAAAAATGTGTTTATGACTGTCCATAGACCTCTTTATCACAAGCTTTCCGCAGTATTGCGCTGATCTCATCCAGGTCCTGCCCTCTGTCTTGACGATATTGTCCGTCTATTTGGCTACTGGTGGTCTGCCTTCTGGACTAGTTGCTCCTCTAAGAAACTAGGAAAGCACCACCTTAGTGACCCCCTTCATCCACTGGCCATCTTTTCGCCTTGCAATGTGTCCTGAAAATATTTTAGGGACTGAAAATTTCACTGTGTTCAAATTATTTGTCACAGGTAAAAAATAATCATTGCGATGATCCTTGGACCTACAAGGTTCACTCCCTGAGTGTCATAGGCTATATTTATTTGTAAAAATAATAATACAACTCTCGTAAAAATAAAAAATGCGCTTTTTCGTAACCTTCAACAACGGTTTCGTAATAAATAAAGTGATTTTATTGAAACTATTCTGAATAACTCGCATTTTCAGCGATTTTACACATAATGTTTGACAAATATTCGTGCACTCAACAGCGTATCAACTGTAATGAAATCGTAAGTTAGACTGCAAAAAAAGGCTCTTCTCCCGTCGGGTATTTTGGTTTTTCTTTTAATATAATTACGTCTTGTTTTCAAAACTTTTTCTCGCGAATTTTGAGATGCGCTGTTGGAAAAAATTGTTTATAATAAGAGTGCTATATCCTGCCACTCCTTAGCACTATGCAATTTGTAATTTGAGATAATGTACAATCTACATCGATTACTTATAACTGATGTTTAAAAACGCATAAAGGCATTAAAAAATACGTTGATGATTATTTCCTTCCTCACACATGTAAAATCACGAACATAACCTAAATTGCTTACATATTCCTTATCAAATGATAAAACGTCGTTAAAATTATAATGCAAATATATCGTAAAACAGTAAATGTAAGCAAAATATGATCCATTTTATTTGATGAAGCTGTTTTACAACTTTCATTTAAATATTCTAGAGACAACAAAGCTGTGTGATGTTGTTTTTATGATAACTAAAAATAATAGAGTACTTATATTGCAACAAGTCGCGTTTATTATGAGTATTTTTATTTCTTTTTGTATATGAAAGCTTCAACAAAGTGGTTTTACTATGGCACTACAAAGAAATGGTAGAGTTAACTTGGCTAATAGGAAACTGAAACGGACCTGTAATTTAGCATTATAATTGAACTAAAAGTATATAATGGAACTAAGCCCGAAATCTTTTCCTATAAAAAAAAACGCAAATAAACATAGGTATGTCAGTAGTTTTTTTTTACACCTTGTAAATTATACAAAATATTAGCTACGATTTTTTTATTTTCTAGCGTAGTTGTTAACATTTCTAATTCGATAAAAATCACACTTATATAAATACTAATATTAATATATCTATATAAATACTAATATTAATATATATAAATACTAATATTATAAAGGTGAAAGTTTGTGACTGTGTTTGTATGTTTGTTACTTCTTCACGCTCAAACGGTTAAACAGATTTTGCTGAAATTTGATATGGAAGTAGCTGACACCCTGTTTTTTTTTTTTTAAATTTGTATATAAATTAACACAATTTGTTATAAAATCATCTAAAACCCTAGATAAGGTTTGTCTAGATGACCTGTTCTCGTAATATTACATTTACAATATAATTTACAAGCAATACAAATTGATCAAATGTTGTGCGAAATCACGCAATAAGACAGCTGATGTAGGCATGATTAGGTAGGTACTAAGTGCCCATTTCCAGGAACTGCAGGTATATAAAGAAATATTTTCGTAGTTGTTTACTAATTAATTAACGCATTAATCCCAAAAAATAATAACAGCGGGTAGCACCGCGGAGCGCAGATAGTATAGTCCCTCTATTACAATGTGATAAAAGCGACTGTAAAAATTACAAATCTGTTTCATAAAAAAAAACTTAAATAAAAAATACCTAAAGTGATATCAGACTAAAGTAGGTCCAAAAACTTATCTGTCTCGCCGTCTGTTAAATAAAATGTGAGACTCTCGCAGAATTTCTACTTTTAAAACGGGTTAAACAACTTTATTCTGATGAATATAACACAAAAAAATGTAAGCAGTTTTGTTAGGATACACTTTTATCTCCGACGGATAGGAGGTCACAAATAAAAATATTCATATTTTGGAGAAAGCAGCCTCTCTGAAGGAGTCTGGGGTATAATCAAAAAGGGAAACAGATTTGTTTTTCAGGGTGCGTTGGCAGAGCGTCATCTTTTTCCGTGTTTTTATTGACAACGTATCGTCGTAGAGGGACAGGCGCGTGTTTTTACCTGATCCGATGGGATGTAACCATCCTTTTATTCTAAGAATATCTTGACCTAGTTGCGAGCGAGAATATTGAAAAAATAACGTGACATGTCTATTGTGTCTCATATTACTAGACATCTATAGTCCACTAGACATCTGATTGGACACTCAGAAACTGCCGTTTAAGATCAACTGGGTTATTGTTTACTCATTCTCAATATCATCATAATCATCATCTGTTCATCATCATCATCAAGTCCACTGCTGAACATAGGCCTCCCCCATGGATTCCCAAAAAGACGGATTCCCCAAATCCGAAATCCCATTGGCATTCGGCGAGTGTACGCAAGAACATTACGACCCTATGTCACCCTCCCCATTTCACTACTAGAAAGTCAACACATAACAATACATTTCTCATTAAAATACCAAAAATCCGTACTCATTGATACCGGTCTTTGCTCTTGATGTGTACTGCACAGGAATAGAATACATAAGTATATGTATATATACTTTTTTTTGTAACTACATACTTATGATACATAGAAACACCCAGATACAGAACAAACATCCATACTCATCACACAAATGTTTGCCCTGGGTGGGGATCGAACCCACGACCTACAGCTCAGGAGGCAGTCGTACTACCATAAAGCCATTAGGCCTGTCACTATACATAGATAGTTGCTTCAGAGTACAAATAAACTATGTCAAGGTAGAAATTGAGCTCCCAGAATTGGTCAAAGGGCAGCCAGGTATAACATTCCCTAGAGGCTTCACGAACTCTAGCCATTTCGAGACCTAGCGTCGATGATAGCTGGATATCCAATCAATAACCACAATGCGTAATCTCGTATATCGGGCGGAATGCGATAGTAGCGCCACCTTTTATGTGCCCATAATATATTGATTTTTCGTGTTGTTTTCCAACTTAGCACTGGAAATTCAGTGATAATGTTCCAACTCCATCTTCAGACCCTTATCGCCATGTGTATTAGTAAGTAGGTACCCAAGGCAATAAAGCGAATGAACTCGACATCATCCTCAGCATAATCAGCCATAGTAATGGTGATGCTGATCTTAGTATTCTCTTTAGAAAATTCCAGTTCCCACATCCCAGTTCCATCATCAGATCAGCTTCATATAATATTGCTATAATATTGCTTGTCGTCCGGTTTACATAATGCACGAAAAAATGAAGCGCATTGGGAACCGGGAAATTTGAGTTCAATAGCTATGGAAACTAACATGGTTTTCTCACATTTTAAAATAAAAACTACGGGTCACTCACGCACGTCTGTTGCACGCACGCATGTCTGTCAGTCGAAATATTCGACTATAGTTTCAAACGCATTCGGCGGTCTTTTTCAAAGGAACAGTGCAAACGTCACTCTCGGTTGGTGAAGCACCTCACACAAATAAATTAAATTAAATTAATATAATTTGAAAATAAATAAAAGCTTGTAATAAATATGATGGGTTTAATATATGGCGCACATTATGACTCCATAAAAAACAAATTGTCAAACGCCATGCATTCAGAACTTTAAAATTCATATTTATACAGCTCAAAATACTATGTGGCAATGACTGGCCTTGTGGCTCAGTTGGTAGTGTGTCTACGTCTACCTGCTGAACTGAAAGGTCGTGGGTTCGACCCAGGGCAAACATTTGTGTGATGCGCATGGATTTTTGTTCTGTGTCTGGGTGTTTCTATGTATCATATGTATATATTTACAAAAAAAGTATATATGTATACTATCAGCCATCTAGTTCCATAGTACAAGCTTTGCTTAGTTTGGGCTAGATGGTGTTGTGTGAAATGTCCACAAATATTTATTAATTTACTACGCTCGTCACCCTCACTCAAATACTAAACATATACATGTTCGTTAATTTCACTTACAACATTTCCCTTCAATCCCTAACACTATAACAACTAAACTTACCATGCTTTTAGTTACGTACGCTTAATTAAAAACTATGAAGGAAGATATCAATAGCTTACCCATCAACCCTTTTACACTTGACAAGAAGCTGTCAAACTATGATAATGGATGGAGCGTGGTTAGCCTCGCTCTATCTAACATCAGGCTAGGCAGTTAATACTTCATTAACTCCTGCGGGACCGCCAGCCCCGCCCTGGCCCTCGTTAACGATGCTACTCCATTTGTTTACAAGAATATTCCATTGTAGCCCATGTTTTCATGCAAAATACCTAGGTGGAGTCGCTAATTAAAATTTAAGAGTAAGAAATAAAACTAGTTATTTTACAGTTCACTCTCGATGAAATCTCTCTCTCTCTCTCTCTCTTTCAAACAAAAAAAATAGATCAAAATCGGTCTATCCGTTTGAGAGCTACGATGCCTCAGACAGACACACAGATATATACCTATATATACATAGATACACACGTCAAACTTGTACCACCCCTATTTTTTGGGTCGGGGGTTAAAAATCGTCTGACAGACGAACAGACAGATAGACAATCAGACTGATAATCCAATTATTGTAATAATAACATAAAATAATTGTAAAGACTGTATTCTGTTTTGTGTACCAATAAACTAAATAAATAAATGTACAGACACAACAAAGTGATATATCCTTTTGAGGTATAATCTGATGTCGTAAACAAGCCGAGATGTGCACCTACGAGTATCTCTGTCAAAACTGACAGCCGTTATAATTGAAGCGTAAAAATCTGTAATTAAACCCCTATTTTTGCTTTGTCGGCTAGTAATGATCGCTTTAATGGATAATCTAAAAATAATACCGCACCCTCATGACTTTGTTTTTCTTTTAGCTAATGGACCTGCCACGGGGCAAATCCCCTACTCTGTGGGGCTCCACTGACAATGGTCGTAAGACCAATAAAAACTTTACTTTTAACTCCGCACGCCCTGCGGCTCGGAATTTATAAAATTACTTTTTTATCCTCTGTCTTTTGATAACGATCCGACGATTCAAGCGATCTTAAGTTTCAAAAACAACTTTGAACGCAAATTTTTGCGAAAAATGGAGATGTTCCCGTTGTTTTGATGCAAATAAGATAGTACAAGAGACCTTCATCGATCGGTCCCGAGATAAAAATAACTCGGAGATGTTTTACAAAGAGCTTCATCTTGTAACAGCTGCGTTGGCGTAAATGACTGGTAGTTTTTTGACGTCAACATTGTCAAGCTCGTTGGAAACAACATCCTTGCTAGGACTAAATTCCAAAGTCTGCAAGATCAGCGCAGAAATACTGGTCTATCGGTTTTTAGGGTTCCGTACCTCAAAAGAAAAAAACGGAACCCTTATAGGATCACTTTGCTGTCCGTCTGTCCGTCTATCTGTCTGTCTGTCTGTCCATCCGGCCGAGTGTCAAGACCTTTATCTCGGGAACGCGTGAAGGTATCGTGTTGAAATTAAAACCATATACGCAGATCCATAGTATCTTGCTGCAAAAAGAAAAATCAAATTTCTCAGTTTTCGTAAAAAAAAGTTACAGCCGAATATGAAGTAAAAAATGCACATTTCGATACTCACAAGGGAATTAAAACCTATGGGGTACTTCCCGTCGACCTAGAACTATAAAATTTGGCAAGAAGCATTATGTTAGAGTACATATAGGGAAAAAACCGAAAACCGTATCATGTGGGGTATCATATGAAAGAGCCACAGGAAAGAGCTTAATCAGCATAAGCTATAACAGTTCTTTAAATATTTTTACGATGTATGTTTTTCGGTATAAGAAGGAAAATATAAAAAAATATATGATTTCCCCCTTTTATCCACTAAATTGTACGGAACCCTCGGTGGGCGAGTCTGACTCGCACTTGTTCGGTTTTTTATAGAGTACATACCCGTCCTTTTATTTTTAGGGTTCCGTACCCAAAGTGTAACACGGGACCCTATTACTAAGACTCCACTGTCTGTCTGTCCGTCTGTCACCAGGCTGTATCTCATGAACTGTGATAGTTAGACAGTTGAAATTTTCACTGATGATGTATTTCTGTTGCTGCTATAACAACAAATACTAAAAAATATAATAAAATAAATATTTAATGGGCTTCCATACAACAAACGTGATTTTTATGCTCAATTTTGCTCAATATTGATAACGGCAACAGGTAGACGCTTGAAATATTCACAGAATATTGAGTTATATTATTCACTTTAAAAATAAACAATTAAATTAAAATAAAATTATTATTTAAGGGGAGTTCCCATACAACAAATGTGATATTTTTGCCGTTTTTATAGATAATGGTACGGAACCCTTCGAGCGCGAGTCCGACTTGCACTTGGCCGTTTTTTTTTTTTAATAATGTGCAATGAATTTCTTCAACAAAAGGATTGGCAGTAAATCGCCTTGGGTGCACTATATGATGATACTCTAATAATTTTTCGTATCTTTCTGCCTTCTTATGAGATAATTAATCACGATTTTGTGATTAGGTGTAATGAAAACACATTAAAAAAATACTGTAGCATAACACAACAGTCATTGAGCGTATTTAATCGAGAGGTCATCTAACATGCGATGTCAAATGCATTCGTGGTCGCGTCGCGCGCTGATGCCGCGTGCCGGAGATTTATCCACTGGCGCGTACGATGAGGGCGCAATGACGTTACACAACATTTATCAAAACAATGTTTGAGAATCGTAGACACCACTTATGTTTTTTTTCATACAATAGTAACCTAGCAATACATCACGCATTTTTTCATGCAACGGGGAAAAACTGTTTTCTACCCCTAAATATTATCAGATTTCGATGATTCTTATTTTTTACCCGGCTTCGTAAGAAGGAGGGTTATGATTTTGTGTGTATGTATGTGGGTATTTGTATGTATATGTATGTTTCTATGTAAGTAAGTAAGTAAGCTATGTATATGACCACGTACTGCCTAAACGGTTTGACCGATTCTGATGTGCAAGGTGTCGTTAGATTTGTTTTCATTATCTGAGTGTCATAGGTTATATTTTTTGTAATTATAATCTCACATCACATCACATCTCTCGCAAAAATAAAAAATAAATCGGTTTATCGTAACCTCCAAATAAACTTTATCGTAATAAACAAGTGATTTTACTAGAATTATTCTAAAGAATGCACATTTATAATCTTTTACAATGATTTTATGCCTACTTTCTCACAAAAAACGTATACTCAATAATAAATTTTCCCCTTTTGTATGGACCGTCCACTCATGTTTAATATTGGCAGTACGAAACAAATATTCATGTATGACAGCGGGACCTTGGGGCTCAGAAACCAGGGAATTTGTTCAAGATCTAGGACGGCGAATGCGAGAAAGAGGTCGCGACCCGAGATCTGGGTGGTACCTAGTACAACAAATTTCCTTGGCTATTCAGCGCGGTAACGCTGCGAGCGTGATGGGGACTCTCAGATCAGGGTCTGCATGCGTGGGACTTGCAGCCTTACATTAACATTAGTTAAGAATTAGACTTTATTTTATTAGATTAGATATGTTAATATATTTAGTATGTATAGGTATTTTATATATTGTTTCCATATTGTTTTTGTACTCTCTTATATGTCTATATATGATATTATGTATCTCTATTATTGAAATAAATGAGTATCTAGTGTATTTGTTTCTAAAATTGAAATTGTGCATGGAATTCCAAAAATATTTGGCAATGTACATATCATACCAAATAGCAAATATAGATACTCGTATATGTATGAGTTTGCTCAAATAGTTATCCATATTACGAACAAATACAAAACGCAAATATCAGAATATCTGTTACACAGAATTCGAGGCCCTATTGATCAATACATTATAATCTAATAACATTATTTTTTCTAAACGATTGGTAAGCTAACAATTATTTACGTACCTATCTGATAGCTATATCTTGGATTTTTTAAGGCTAAAGTGAATACTTCTTCTAGATCGACGTATTCTATCCTCGGCAACATCGTCGCTTACCATAAGACGAGTTGATGGTCAAACATTTAGGTATCTATTCCTTAGCATGGCTCCTTCCCGACGATATTATTAACATGTTAAACATAAACACATTTTAAGAATGTATTTTTTACATAAATATATGATTTATTTTTGTATGTGGTTAAACCGTGGAATGCACAATTCCCAATGCCATTTGGATCTTAAATTAACTAATTCTACAAAACACTAATTCTCACAATGACCATTCTACAAATTAATACTTAAAATGAGGAATACATAAGAATAAAATAAATGAACATCTCACAAAATATAGATAGCCCAAAGTAGCAGACTGAGCTGGGCACTCTTTCAACTTGACTCCTCCGTGCCTTTACGTTATAATTATAATTAAATAATCGGCCAAGTGCGAGTCGGACTCGCGCACGAAGGGTTCCGTACTATCATCTATAATACTACAAAGTTTAGTTCTGTTTATAAAATAACGAGAAATCAACGAAATTCCAAGTAGTAAATTGCAAACTTATAGGTAGGTTTTCGATACACATCCGGGCAGCATGACAACGCTCGCGCGAATACGCGCGGTTATGGCTCGCTCCGTGATGTTACCTCCCCCGCTACCCGCGCGTTCGCGCCACCACCACACCGCGGCGCGGCGCTCGCACCGCGTTTAGATGCACGGATTATTTTCATTTTGTGAGTTTTTATGTATTAGATTAGGTTTTTATTTTTATAGTTAATATATTTCTAAATATTTACTTACAAATATTCAAGTTTCTACCTGTTAATTAAGATCGAGTAAAAATTGCTTAAAAATTACGTTTGTTGTATGGGAGCCCCCCTTTAATATTTAATTTATAGTTATTTAATTATTTATTTTGAAAGGTAATATACAAGTAAGTATTCTGTGAAAATTTGAAGCGTCTACCTGTTACCGTTTTTAATATTGAGCAAAAAAATACGAAAAAAACACGTTTATTGTATGGGGACCCCCCTTAATATTTTATTTCTTTAAATTTTTAGTATTTGTTGTTATAGCGGCAACGGAAATACATAATTTGTGAAAATTTCAGCTTTCTAGCTATCACGGTTTATGAGATACAGCCTGGAGACAGACAGACAGACAGACAGACAGACAGCGAAGTCTTAGTAATAGGGTCCCGTTTTTACCCTTTGGGTACGGAACCCTAAAAAACTGAAGCAACCGACTTCTCATGGATGCCATTGTCAGAACTGGACCAAATTCGGTTCAACTGGGTCGAAACAGTCCTTTTTTGAAGTCTGTTGAAAATAGAACAAATTTTGACTTTCGAATTCATAAATTTATATACAAGCATTATCCATACATGAAAAAATGATTTAGAAGAGTCAATGAAAGCGTTTATATAAATTTGTGTCCCAATTTGTTTTATTTTTACATTGTTCATTTTGACAACTGGTAATTACGAGAATTAGTCATTTATTGAATTTTCCATCATGAAAACTAAGCATTTAAAGAAATACTCGTAGTAATTTTATGACTCTGTCAAGACTCTGACTCTATGTAAGCAATTTTAAAAATTGTGTATTCCGCGAATAAGCCGTGTTTACAATATGTGCCTACAATGACTTACCAGAATCTACCGTTGCATGATATCCATATATCACTTGAGTTTGAATAGCGGCATTTGAATAGGTGAGCCTAGGGGCTCAATCAGTGGCGTAGGTATTTGATCCCGACTACCTATTTCGTTGCTACACAACATATGTACATAAACATATATCTTTCCCCATTTGTGTAATCACAATCCTATCTCGCAGTTTTGTTTACAACAGAGAAACCATTTCTTACTGAATGCCTACATTTCAAAAGGTGCCCTACAGTAAGAATGTTATAAATAATCCTGATCATGTTAGGGATCAACTTGCGTTGAAATAAAAAAAGATACCCTTCAAATTTCATGTATCTATCGCCAGCTGTTTAAGCTGGATGTAGTCTGTAAGACAGTCAGCAACTCAGTTGCTTCTTATATTCTACTAAGGGCTCTCGCACACTGGTCACACGCCACAACCACAAAACAAAGCCATCAAGCCGCGCACAGCAGTTTTCATACATTTATATGAACTCGCCGCACACGATGTTGCCAGTGGTCGATACGCAGAGAAATATCTTGGCTATTGTGTTGAAATTATGATGATGATTGATGATTAAAAATCTAGGCTATGGGCTGATGCTTATATATGAATATTATTTTTATTGTTATTAGCCTATATGCTGTTGCACTGCAGGGCAAAGGCCTCCGTCCTCTTCAATCCACAAATAGCATAAAATAAATCATTCAATTCCTTATACATTTAATCTTTTTTCCATCGGTTTCATTTAAAATTACTTATTATTTGCGCAGCTGCTTTTTGCAAAGCTATAAATGGATATTTATTGAGCAAATACTTCTAGAAAGCAGACAAGATAATGAAAAATGCTTCCGTGTTCCACTTACAGCAAAAACCTCTTCCTGAGACTTATTTGCAGCGTTAGATTAAGATAAACTACAGCAGACTTCAGTCTCTTTCACTTATCAAAATGGAAAGTTCCTTTATTAACAACAAAAAACTAAATAATTTTTATATACTTAACTACCCAAACAACTACACAAAAAAGCAAATAAATAACCTCAGGCTTAAAAAGGCCTTAAGATCTAAACTAAACGCACAAAGCCTATTTGCTTATTTACCTCAAATTATTTATCTTTGATGTAGTATATTTAGTTAGTTTATATTAGGTATTGGTACACAAACTAAAACCTGACGACGTATATATGTTGCGTATATCTTTCAAAGTTATTTGATTTATAACTTTGATGATATCTTCGATTTTTGCGATTGTTACTCATTGAAATTAAACAACTTTTAATGGATTTTTCGCGTAATCAAGACTCTGCTTCGCTCATGCGTACATAATTATGAATAAAACAAAAAGTAATAGCACCTATATGCTGAATAGAACTTTTTTGAATCAAAATGAAATTTTCAGTAAGCGTATAAACAGATAAACTACTGTTGCATGACAGATGATAGATCTCTTCCATGCTGCACTGGGAGAGAAAGAAAAACATACAATGTACCAGCTGCTTCTCGTCCCGAACATACTGTAAAAGTCAGTTGGCTTGGGAGAAATTGGCGTTGATGCAGGTGATAGGCTGACCCCCTGTCACTGCAAACCAATATTACATCTTACCCTCTAATCCCCTCTAACCGATCTAACCCTCTCTCCACGGCTAAATGCGGCGACAAATGGCCTCATGGTCACTGATGCTCTGCCTACACCGTAAGGGAAAACAGATGATGTTTTGATTCCCTTGTGAGTGTCAAAATGAGCGTTTTTTACGACATATTCGGCTATAACTTTTTTTTACGAAAACTGAGAAATTTTATTTTTCTTTCTGCAGCAAGATACTATGGATTTGCATATATGGTTTTAATTTCAACTCGATACCTTCACGCATTCCCGAGATAAAGGTCTTGACACCCGGACAGACGGACAGACGGACAACAAAGTGATCCTTTAAGGGTTTCGTTTTTTTCCTTTTGAGGTACGGAACCCTAAAATGACAACAAATGTCATCTAGTCTCACCTGTGAGCAAGGACGCTGCATTGTTCGAAACAATAGGTCTTTAAATTGTGTAAAATAAATACGAAATAAATCCGTCACTTAAGTTGCTTAATTTGAATAAATATAACTTTATTTAGGTATATAAAAAATAATACACACATTTAAAAATTTATAAAGCTTTTTTTAATATTAAATACAATGTAATTGTTTACAAAAAAAACGAGAGAGAGAGAGAGAGAAAAGAGTTTTCGATTTTACGTACGACGCAATTTTGGTTACATAAAACTAGCCATATCGGTATCAATAGCTTCTCTGGAAGATGCTATTAGCGATAAGGGCACCGGTTATTACACTAGTTTTTATATTAATTTACTTTGATTGTAATTTTATGTTGTATACTCACATTACATAATTTACCTATCTAGAGTGGAGCACATAATATACATTGCTAATAACAATCCATTCTATTGGCCTTGTCGTAGTCGGTTAAAAAAGCTATAGATCAAAATAAGTATAATAACCTGATAGATTAATTTCCTTTAGCAATAATTCTATAAATATCCGTTACTGAAGGGAAATTGGAATCAGAAATCTATCATCGTAAATACGCTTCCTTATAGTCTCTGAAGGAATCAGTTGCTATGAACTGATTTCCTGGAGTTGATTTTAAATTGGAAACGCTTCCCAAAATCCGCGTAGCCTTTTAAGCAAATTGCGTTAGGAAAGTTGGAAATTATTAATTGCCAAAATGTTTACTAAATGCTTGAACGATATTTTGGGGCGTGGGTAGTGTCTGAAATCTGCCTCGGGCTTACGAAATTACTTTACAAAATCGGGACCCTGAATTGGAGCCAATTAAAACGACCTATAAAGTTACGGTTTTCATTTGCGTTATTGAAAAACAAATTTCTGCTAATGCTTTAATGATTTGCGTTTTTTTTAACTAATATATTGATGGTGAAGGAAGGTGTATATGCGAATAAATCAGTTGTTTCATAAATACGCGGGCGAAACTGCAGCATGCAGCTGGTAAGTAAATAAAATAAAATGACCTATAAAGTTACGGTTTTCATTTGCGTTATTGAAAAACAAATTTCTGCTAATGCTTTAATGATTTGCGTTTTTTTTAACTAATATATTGATGGTGAAGGAAGGTGTATATGCGAATAAATCAGTTGTTTCATAAATACGCGGGCGAAACTGCAGCATGCAGCTGGTAAGTAAATAAAATAAAATGAACAACTGAACTTGTAACATGAGTAAGTAAAGAAATGAGGCCTTTCTAATTTAACATGATCCAAATACATACAAACAATTATGATCTGGCAAAATTATTACCTGCTAATATACAAAAAAGTCATTACTCAGGAACCAAAGTACACAAGGAACTGCGGGGCTTTCTTCCTCTGCTTAAATTCAATGGATTTTTAAACATAAATTTCGCTCTTTATTACCATCCACCTCTCTAATCTTATCTGTGTACAAATTGTTTTCACACTCATTCTAAAGTAATTTCGGTAGGAAGAGCTCATACGTGTATAGCCGAATAAGTGAGATAAAGTTTCCGTCTGGCGCAAAGCCAATGTTTGTAAGAACTTCCCACCAGAAAGTCCCCACTTGCAAAGGTACCGGTAAAGTTCCGCAAAACTGCTGCTTGCTTTTGTGTCCTGTAACGGGACCCTCAACTTTAGAGCCTCGGTTGTGTAGTTACAAATTGGAGTGGTTTGGAATAAAGTGTGAAAAACTTTTTTTTCTTTTTTCGATTTGGCTTTCAATGCCATATTCATGAAGCGTACTGCACAAGAATGGAACGCTTCTGTTTTCCTTATCACATGACAAATACAACAGACATACAAATATAGAATTCTTCAAGCAATGATATTTTATGTATAGAGAGGATATCTTCAAGCAATGATATTTTATGTATATACTCATTGAATATGAAGTAAAAGTATGGCCGATTCAATTTCTCAGTACTTTCGAGAATAAAAGACCACGTCCTTAAGGCCTTTTAGTATCTTGGCCTTGTCAATCTTGGTGTTCCACTTTCTAAAAACACAAGATGGCATTGTCACCGTTCACAAGTCCAGACACGCGTCTAACAGCGTTGCAGCGTTACACGTGTCGCGACTGAAGACAAGTCAGACGATTACCTTACTTGACACTTGAAACGAAGAGCCGGGAAAACCCTATCTACGTGTAATACATCATTGACTTCAAGTTTATAAATTAGTAGTTCACAAGATGAACCGATGATCTCGTACAAGTGCCTGGAAGACGCTGGAAACAAGCTGCTTCCAACTTGTCCATTTGGAAATCTATGGGGGAGGCCTATGACCTGCAGCGGCCGTTTTATGTTTGAAATAATAATAATGATGATGTTGACAGAATAAATTAATCCTATGTGATAACTGTACAATATTACTATCAATATTCCTTACAGATTTGTCGTAAGTACATTCGAGCAATTCATATCTTCAAAAATGTAGTTACGTTATGATGTGTATACGTGAGCGAGATAGCAAATTCCATCCGTATAGCCCCTTAAAACATAGTACAAAATTAAACCCAAAATACGACGTATTTCCAGAATGTTGTCTACCCATCAGCTCGTTATACGCGTATCTACATGTAACAACATGACGCGTTACGCGCCGTCGATTTTCTGTTTACTGTCCCTATAGGCCCATAAACACCAGTACGGGGAAATCGACTGGGATGTGCGGAGATATAAAACATATTGAATCGCCTGTTATGTACACAGAGCTACTTTAGTACAAGCGACTACCCTGTAATAACACTGAGATCAACGCGAGATTCAACGACGGAATCGAGGTATGTTGTTAGAAAATGTAAATATACAGTGGAAATAACAAGTATAAGCCAATTTAACAGGCAGTGCCAAGTTGACAGAGCACATAGCATGTAGAAATGATGGCTGATAGGACCTAAAAGTTCTCGAGAGGACATATAACGGCTGGCCACAATGTGAGCAGATGACATCATTCAGGTGACAAGAAGCTGGTTGCGGACCGTTTCTAACCAGTCATGTAGAAATCTATAATTGGTCTATTTGGTTTACTTACATATTGGTAATGGTAGTTGGTTATTGGACTTAAGGACGACTGTTTATGGCTGAAATTATGATAATGTAATATTTTTAAGCTTTTTCTTATTAGTCGTGCAATCATTTCAGGGTTATCTTTGTTCCAAAGGCGTTAGCTCCACAACGTTATCGTCACTCTCCAGAGCAGCTGCTCGTCTCGCGATGATTCCCTATTTCTGGCGACTCGTTGCACTTTACCACGATAGATGGCGATGCCGTTTTGATGAGGTCGGTTCAGAATTGGTGATCGACCTTATTTGCCTTTCAAACGACGTTGCACTAAGTACTATTCGATTGCTCTTTCCTAGAAATATGGCCAAATATGGCTATTCAAAAGGGGTCCTCTAGTAGACGTCTAATTATCGTAGCAAATCGTACTAAACCAGCAAAATAACAAAAATTGATTAGGTAAATCATGAAAGGTGTTGGATTGGAAGGATAATATAAGGATGGATGGCGGTGGGATTGGAAATGCCATATTTACACCAGGTTATTACGCTCTTTCCTTCCGCAGACCAAAACGATGTTTTTTTTATATTTAGTACTTCTTCCGAAGATCTTCGTGTCAAGCTTCAATAAAGAGCGTTTTAAGCAAGCATAAAATGGATGTCTGTAAAACACATTCCTGTCGCACTCGCACATCACGATGTGCGAGCGCGATAGTGATGTTGTGACACCACTATTTATACTATTATTTACAAGCATAGGCATATCGACCACGCTTACTATCAGGTGAACCATCTGCTTAGTTGCATTTTTTTCTATAAAAAGGGAGAGTATAATAGTTGACCTTCTAGTGAGATCTGTAAATATAACGAATCAGACTAATTCTTAATTAATCCGTGCCTATGTTGCTTTCACAAAAGAAGAATAAACAAACAGATAAGCGAACACACTTTTGCATTTATAATATTAATAGAGAAATACTCTGGCAAATAGTCGTTAATATAATAGCAAAACTGTTGAACCAAAATGTAAATTGAAAGCAGTTCAGAAGTCACCAGAACCTACGCTACGTAGCATAATGTAGGTAAATACACGGGAAATTTTCAACCAAAGGCAGTAAATCTCTTTGCGATGCAAACGCTGCCATTCAACTCTGATATTAATATTCATTCCTTCCATTATTTTCATGACAAAGCTATTAAAATCTCGAAGAGGAAATCTGCCGCTTATTACAGACATGTCTTACTTAGATAAAATTTGATTAATTCTTTAATAGCTACCTGCAGATCGTAAATTAAAAGATTATAAGGTATGTGTCTTCGTGCAGTCTTAATGAGGCAAAGTGAAGTTAATTTTCTGGATGATTCTTGATATCAAATTGGATCATATTTGTCAGAAACATATTACGAATTAATTATTAATTTTCACAAATTAGGCTCAGTAATATACCTACCTAGGTATAAGCTTAGAAAACTCAAAAACCCCTAAAAAACGGCTGAACCGATTTTGATGAAACATCGTTTCAATCGACAATCAATCAATTCGTTCGTTCGTTTCAATATTTCAACACTCTCGATGAAATCCTCATTCAAACAAAAACGACTAGATCAAAATCAGTCTATCCGTTTGAAAGCTACGATGCCACAGACAGACACACAGATATACACGTAAAATTTATAACAGCCCTCTTTTTGGGTCAGGGGTTAAAAATAACCTAAAATAGCTGAAATTGATATCTAACAAGCCATTAAGATAACTTAAACCGTTTCCAATTTTCCAATATCTTTCGACATTTTACAATCAGTACTAGTTATTTACCTCCAGGGCAATATTCCACAGGGAGCGCGAGTGCTATTTTTGTAGCACAAATAAAATCGTCGAGTCCATTGATGCGTTTATACCGTTGTTTTACCTGTGCCTACATTGCGCTGCGCAGGGCTTTACGGAACTAGATGACTAACGAAGTGAGCTTAGAGTATGAATACTTATTTGTTAACTCCATTTGTCAAGATAGGTACAACCCTGTACCTATCTTGACAAATCGTCAACAAATCAAAAATCATCAACAAGTCAAATCTCTCTCGTATTTTTATGCGACTGGGTCATATGGAAGGTTCTGTTTTTCAGATGTAGAGTATATTTATTTAGAGAACTAATACGGCATTGAGGACGCTTCTGTTCTTATATATTTATTTAGTTCGAAAACAGTAATTTCATTATTTTGTTTACTCGCAACGCTAGTTCCCATATTTTGCCGCAGTTTCTTTATCCAAACAGACTATGTATAATCTTGAATATGTATGTGTGTGTGTGCACAAGATTATGTGTGTACATTATGTTTCTTCGTGAGCGGGTCAAGTAAAGAACAAAACTTCAAAGTAGCTTATTATCTAAAACTCATAATATCTGATTTGTAAGTTATCTAAATCGTGTTAGGTCTTAGTAGCAAAAGGCCTGAAATTCATTATGTCTGCTTTGCTAATTATACCTCATTATAATTATACATATAATTACATTCAAATTCAAATTCATTTTTTATTCTTTCGACATGTTACATGCACTTAGAATAGTCATTAGAACATTTCATAAAAGTTACATTAAAACATACTTACATTACACGTCTTATTATTAAGATCATGTTAATTATACTTGTCAAATTATTCGTCATTTATAAAATAAAAATCGAGAAATCAGTGTAAAAGTTTATCATTAGGTATACCTCGTTGTGACTTAGTAGCACTATACCTAAAATGCACAATTTTTATTTATTAAATTACCCTCACCGTATTATGTTTTAATAGGCATACGCCTAAATCATTATACGTGTAATTTTTTTTTTATATTCTTTAATATTGTCCTAAAATGAATACCTATTATTCACTTTCAATCTGGGTGCTAAAAAGCTACTGAACCAATGTAGTTGAAGTACTAATCTAATTTCTTCTGAACCACATCTATTAAAATAAGAATCTTATAATCTTATAATAAGAACCAGCGAAGAAGATCGATAATAAGAACCAGCGAAGATATTGGGAAAACAAAAAAAAACGGACGAAAAAAATGTGCTATTTTGATATCGCAAATAATTTTAATTCAGACACTAATCACAAATTAAGCCAAATAAAATAAAAGCTACAATAATATCATGAATGCCATATTTATATACGCTATTTAATCTCAAACACTGTGCGGTTACCAAATAGTCTAAGTCTAGATTCAAGTCACAATATCCCTCGAAATCTCCAGAGCTTTACTCATGATCAGACCCACTTACCACATCTGAACCGTATTTGTGAGAATACCATATGTAAATATGTGGATTATCCAGATACGACCACCTAGAGCAGTGGCCGCAGTGCACTAATACAAATATGTATATTTACAAATATGTATATTTACAATATTTACAAATATGTATATTGAAGACTGGGCATTGACCTCGAATATTTTGAGACGATTGAATAAGCTTTTTCCTATAGCAATGGCGATTTATTGATACGCTCATGACATTGTGTGCATTCTACGGATAATAAAACCGGACAAGTGCAAGTCAGACTCGCCCACCGAGGGTTCCGTACAAACTAGTAGATAAAAGGGGGAAATCATTTTTTTTTTATGTTTTCCTTCTTATACCGAAAAATATGCATGGTTTAAATATTTAAAAACCTGTTTTAACATATGCTAACTAAGCTCTTTCATGTGATATCCCACGTGATGCGGTTAATTCACTTTAAAATTTGGACCCTCATTCCTTGCATAAAGACACAATTTTTTGTGATTAAATTAAAAATGTCCAGTTTTCGGTTTTTTTCCTTTATGTGTACTATAACACAATACTTTTTGCCAAATTTCATAGTTCTAGATCAACGGGAAGTACCCCATAAGTTTTGATTCCCTTGTGAGTGTCGAAATGTGCATTTTTTACGACATATTCGGCTGTAACTTTTTTTTACAAAACTGAGAAATTTCATAATTTTTTTCTGCAGCAAGAGACTATAAATCTGCGTATATAGTTTTAATTTCAACACGATACCTTCACGCGTTCCCGAGATAAAGGTCTTGACACCCGGACGGACGGACAGATGGACAACAAAGTGATCCTATAAGTGTTCCGTTTTTTTTTTCATTTGAGGTACAGAACCCTAAAAATGGTGTAAGCAGTACTCATTATCCTTTTTTTAACTAAAGAACCATCGATATGACGAAGGTGAAAAAGAAAATACATCAATTTGTATCGTCATGTACCAGTATTTTGAGGACTAATGGATGCCACAAATGTTAATTCGTAGATGCGCTGAAGCGGAGAAAATGTTACCGTTTTTTATTATTATTCCGTGGTTAGAGGTCATTGGGACTGAATCAATACAGAGCTGATGTACCAAACATATGAGAATAGAGATGATTATAGTGTTTAATAATGCGCTCGTATCGTGGTATAAAATGCCCTAATATTAAATAACTATTTGTTTTTACTGCCAGGCGTGCCAAATAGATATTAGATTATAAAAAACTTCACATTCATGTTCTGTCCCGGATATTACTGAGACTTGAGTAGAACTTCCCAACTACTTACTTAGTACTTTATATTATCAACAATACTTGATCCTAGCAAATGGTTCATTCAAATGCTAATCGCCTATGTTCAATATCAATGGAAATAACTACAGAAACAATATATATTTTTTTTTTTTTTTTTAAATTTAATTTTATTCTCCACAGACACCAGGGTCCGTGACCTTTGTCATAATTACAAACTATTGTTTACTAATTATCGTTACGGGAAAATGATTTTATTTTAATTTAAGTACTTATTACTATGTTGCGTGCATACCACGAGCAAACCAGCGACCCGCAAGCAGCACCCGATCACGAGTATGACGCATGTGCCAGCCATCGCCCTCCTCAACCATATGTTAGGGAAGAGGGCGACCCGCCACACGACGCCGCCGCAAGAAGGAGCCTTCGATGGTGAGCATGAATGCTCAAGGTATGCACACAACTCTTATTTCTAACTACTGAAATACTAGTATTTCTGTGAATGCAGTCACTGGTAGAGCCCGGTTTTAGATGGGGTTTCCAGATTATCTATTTGCCCTCGGTTGATCGGACTCTATCAGCGACTGCACTCACATCGTCTAATTACATAAATCTGTCGCCTACTCTCGGCCCAGGGCCTCCATCACCGCCGCGTTCCGATCTTTAATGGCCATCTCTAAATTGTACTCTCTGATGGTCTGCGGTGAAGCAGCCGACGCACGCCGCACGAATCGACTGATTGCATCGTCTTCGGTATCATCAGCGTAATATGTGAAAGACCCGGTATGCCTCGATATCGCAACAACCGCGTGTGGGACACTCTCGTGCAGCTTCATTTTTGCCTTGGTCTTGATGGCTATAACCGACTCGTATGTTAGTCCCTGAGCTTCATGGATTGTAAGGGTACGTGACCCCACGCCTTCCCCATAGCCCTGGCTGATAAGGGTCTCCTTTTCTTCCTGTGTATGTACTAAGAAGAGGGTGTTGGGGAGGGCGCTGGGTATTTGCGCACCCTTATACTGTCTGTGCTCTAGAGATCTTACACGGGGAGTTGAGGAATATATACCGGAGTATATTTCCCTCAGCGCATACGCAACGTCCATTGGGTTTCGATGTGTGCAGAGCAACTCCTGGCTGATGGTTGTGACCAGGTTTGGGCGATGGTACCTCATTTCGAAGAGATTTTCTCTATCGATATAAGGCAGTTGATTGACATCTCCGATGAGGATGAGTTCGCCAGCACCAGACAGCCGTGAAGCCATTATTATAGCTCCAAAATGGTTCATAAGAGCTTCGTCGACCATGAGGCGTCTGAAGCTCTCTCTTCCAAAACCATTCACGAGTACAGAAGCCATGGTTCGCACCCTGGTTTTCACCAGATCTCCGATGCGATGCGATAGCTTCTCTCTCAGATCTTTTGCTGCTTCTGTCGTTGTTGTGATGATAGCGTCCCTGTCCACCTCAAAGTGCCTTATCACCCATGTTGTCTTGCCACAACCCGGAACTCCGTTGACCCATTGGATCTTTGGTACTGCCCAGTTTTCCCAATTTGCCTCGACATCTAAGTTCCCTTCGATGGTTTTAGCCATCTCTAGGATCTTGTCATCCAGCATTACCTTGGTGCAGCGGGCTGTAACAACCAATGGATCATTCGATGGTATCGCATATTTCGGTCTTCCTGTTCGCCCCGTCTCGGCCTCATTCAGCGCCACAAAGCCACTTTTTGCACTATAAGCTGCCATATATTGTCCCTTCATGGTCCCTCTTATGACTTGGGATGTGTCGTTATTATATATAGCTGCTTCTGCCTGCTCGAGTCTTTCCTTTAGGAAGTTTTCACTTCCTAGCGTGAAGAACTGAAGGATGGTATCACAGTTCTTGAGGTTGACTTTCCTTGTCGCTCTCAAAGTAGCTAGGAATTCAATGAAGGCGTTTTTTGCGTGGCTCTTTGGCTCCGAAGCCAAAATGTAACGGGGAGGGTTGACCTGTCCCATGTCGGCTCTTGTTCGGGCTACCTGAGGTTGTGAAGCTGATCTGAGTGTCATCGCCGTCGAGGGAGGTGGTGATTCGGGTGTGATTCGGAGCAAGTTCTGCGCTGCAGTTCTTACGAGAGCAGCGATGGGACCCACTCTTCTTTCTTGGGTACTGCTTCGATAGGCTGCGACTTTTCCAGCGGCTGCTTTTTGTTGTGCTCTTTCTGAACCAGATTGGTTGGACGAATTTGGAACGGGATGTCCCCAGCTGTCTGTTGCACTTATGCGGTCGTGTGTTGGAGACTTGAGATAACTCAAATTCTCTCCCCTATCCTCGTACACGACGACCTCATGATGTGCAGAGGCCTCAGTGCAACCTAGCCGGTCTACGACTTCCGCTCTCGATCGTTCCACAACCATCGCGTCCACACTTATCACCCGAGACGTGCTGTCTGCATTCCTGCTCAGATGTGAGAGCAGTGAGCTAGCTTGTGCGAAAGGTGTCTGTGTCATCCACTCGAGCAGTGCGATCGTTTTGTTTTTCAATCTCACTAGTCGGAATCGATGGCCGTCTACCTCACACACTGGCATAGCATCATAAGACTTCCGCTTCATGGTTGCTTTGGCGGTACTCCCATTGAGCAAACATGCTAATCCAGGCGATAAGCGAACGCGCTTGCGTTTCTGGTTCCGGACAAGACAAAAGCTTATTCCGAATCTTTCTCTATTGCTGTCCATGAAAAGAGCCACACCACGGACCCGGATCCCTGGCACACCTTTATCTGCATTTTCCAAAAGATGTTCGATGGATACGCTTTTTGAGGCTCTGCCGCAGGTCTCACTCTGTGTTGCTTCTATGGGGGTTGGGGTGATGTTACAATATATTGAATACTAATGAATAAATAAATAAAATTATTAAATAAAGTCGATATAAAAAAGGAGAACTTTCTAAAATGGTTGACAAAACGTTGAAAATAATTCTTTTAAGTTACCATCGTCCGCGTCGTTCTAGTCACGGAAATAAGGAGGAAACATTTTGAAAATGTTCAGTTGGGTTAGAGTTTTCTTTATTGAAGAATTCTCATACATAATAAAACAGGGCGGCCAGCTGGCGGGTGAAACGGCCGAATAAATCCTAATTCAGTGCATTACATTACAGGATGGGCTAACCATTCTATGATAATCTTGATTTATGGACAGATGGGCTATTTCCCAGTGTTTTCACTACCCTCGGTCGGTGATGCTTATTTGTATTTGGTATCTACTTTGATGGTAATAAATATACTTGTACTACTATTCCACATGTCTTATATAAGCCAAATATGTTGCTGCGGAGTGCGATGTTTGATTCGCTCGTATCAATTCCTCAGTTCGCATGCGAATCAAATTACACGTGAAAAATACGCTCCTTTTTTAGAGATTTAACTGCAATCGGATACTAGTTCTTTATGCTATTTCTTAGTTTTTTTCTTCTATTCTCTTATTTTCGTCAATACATCAAACGTCATAGTCAAAATCAAGTAATAATACATTATGATACATTATGATGAGTGTGTTAAGTTGGTAACTCTCGGCTCTATTACGCCTCGAATGTAATGACCATAATGCACACGCGCACAGAACAATATTGCACACGCGTTTCATACGACGTTTTTCAACACACTTGCGAGGAAAAAAACACCTGTTTATAACTGAAATATTTAATTTAAGTAAAAACTCTGTGTTGAAATTAAAAAAAAACTGTAATGTAATGACACTAGTGCGTAATAGAAAAGTTAAAAGCACGGTTTATAACATTGGAAATAACACAAACCTATGACAATAAATGACATAATATCTAACACGTTACTGCGAAAACTCCCTTTTGCTCAGTTGCTCGAATTATGGATTGCCACTTAGTTGTATTATGGGTTGTGTATCGAATAACATTAAAATTTTCCATTTCACGCAGCAAACAATAAAAACAAAAGACTAGTGACAATAAGACACAACAAAAACCTCTGAAATAGTCAAATTTTGAAATCCGAAGAAAAATATTGATTGCATTCCATCGACCTACTTCCTGTGCTAATTACACTATTGAAAGAAGACTAAACATCACGAAAACTAATTTAGGTATACAACAGGAATAAGACAAAACAACAAGAAATATCTGCAAAGCCAAGTCGTCGGACAGCATTCACAACTTTGGATATTTCAACCTCAACGCTTTCAGGCCTACGGCTGCGGTTAAAACTTTCCATTTATTCCACTCCATTGTTAATAAGTAGTTCTGCTACAAAGTTCCTCGGCTCTACACAAAGACAGCTTAGCGTATTAAATGCTAAACTACGAATAAGAACTCTCTGAAACTATTGACGGATCATTCTCACAATGCTATGATATGCCATCTCAAAAGGCGTATTACATTACCCGATTTCTCGAGCCCTGTCTATCGGATCCCTGTCTGAGAAGGTATGGAGATCAGGAGCAAATCGGGACCCTGTCTCTTATTACATCGCTGACTCTGACGACATGGACAATAAATCGGGTAGTGTAATAGGCCTTTAACAACTATTGTTCATCCATGGATTAAAGGATTTCAGATCTGTTTTATGTCTATCAATTTTTGAGATAGCATTGTTTAAACTCAAAAATAGAACTTAATATTCCATTGAAATCCACTTTAATAGCTTTGACTTTAGCTGCAGTACTCTTTTGTAATAAATTATTACAATTTCTAATGATTCAACTTTGTAGACACAGTCGTTATTTAGGCAAGCTTAATGCTTTTTAAACTAGCGTACTTCTGAAATTTTGATGTAAAATAAAACATTATGGATAATCACTATGATATTAGCTGAATGATGTTAGCGTTTATACGACGATCATAAATTTATTCACATACCCATCAAGTTGCCGCTATCTCTGTTTCCTGAGAATTACAATCTTGGAATTTTCAACGCTAGAGTGAATAGATATCTTCTAGATCGACGAGCGTCATCCTCGGCCACACCATCGCTTAACATCAGGCAAGTTGGTGGTCAATCGTAGATCTATCTTATGTAAAAAAAAAAGTAAAAGTTTCAGTTAAATAAGTGTTCTACCCATACAAAAGTTTGTATAAACAAGTAAGTATTTCTAGTAATAAAGTACTATTGTATTGTAGACTTAATGAGCAAAATTATACGAAGAGCGTCTGTGAAAAAGTTTCAGTCCTTCTGTTTCGTCAATATAGCTTAGGTCAAGTAAGTAATGAACGAGCTAGATACATCAAACGCTGTACACACATGTAGCGTCCGCAAGAAACTCCTGGGTCTAAACTTTATCTATCAGAACTTTATCAATCGGGGAACCTATTTTAGGAAGAGCGAATGATTGGCTGGACCTCAGGATTAGCTACATAGCTTGTGAATTCACATCGTCATTAATATTAGTTGTATAACCTCGCATGACCCCATCATAGGTCCAAGCAGCGAGTGTAAGGATGACTACTTTATTTAATACTAGCTGCAACCGCGACTTCGTTCGCTCATCGCAAGTAAATCTAAGTATTGAAGTTTTCGGCAGCCTAGTGGTGAGACCGTCTGACTTGCGATCCGCAGGTCCTGGGTTCGAATCCCACGGCACGCACCTCTGTCTTTTCGAAGTTATGTGCGTATTGTTGATTGCCGCCAACTTCAAACGGTGAAGGAAAACATCGTGAGGAAACCTACATGTCTGAGAGTTCTCAATGATATTGAAGATGTGTGAAGTCTGCCAACCCGCACTTGGCCAGCGTGGCAGACTCTGACCTAACCCTTCTCACAATGAGAAGATGGCCCGTTCCCAGCAGTGGGACAGTTTGTACAAACAGGGCTGATAAAAAAAAAAAAAAAAGTAAATCTAAAAACCTGATACCAAACTTCATACGGTAAAGTAAGTGTTTGATTTTCGAGTAAACTTCACTAAAAAAAAAATTAACTTTAGTTTGAAAAAAATAATACTTTTTTATTATTAAAAGGATGCTAGACTAGATTATAGTTTAAAAAACTGAAAACTCAACTTCAAATGCGCAATTTTGTTTGAAAAACTAAACTGGTTAGGCCTCATGGCTCAGTGGTAGTATGTCTGCTTTCTGAGCTATAGGTCGTTGATTCGATCCCATCCATAGCAAACATTTCTGCTGAGCATGGATGTTTGTTCTGTATCTGGCTGTTTATATGTATCATATGTATATATTTACAAATAAAAAAGTATATATGTATTCTATCAGCCATGTGGAACTACCTCAAAGCTATACTGAAACCAACACAGAAATAACTTACACATTTTTTTCGTGAATTTATGGAGAAATCGACGAATATATGTATATAAAAACAATACAAGTAGAAAAATATCCTCCTTTTTTGAAGTCAGTTATAAAGCAGATGATGATAAAGTACAATTTTATTGCTTACACTATATCAAGCACAAGTTCGGTCGTGCATGGAGTACTGTTCCCATCTTTGTTATGGTTCGGTTTATTACCAACTTAAGGCGTTGGAATCAGTTGAGAAGCGTGCTAGGTAACTCATAGGCAACGTATCTCTTGTTCGTGCAAAACTCCAAAACTTGGAGCTTATCGGTTTTTTATCGGATTAATTTCGGTGAGTGTGCATCTGGTCTAATTCCCCTCGCCATGTTTACTATCGGACAGACAGAAACACGATAAAGCGTCACCGTTTCATGGTGGATATTCCCAAAACCCGAACGAAACGCTGTGAATTGGTTTCTTCTAAGTAAGCGCGCTCCATCGTAGACCGCAACGTCGCTTAACATCAAGCGAGTTGGCGGTCAAACGCATACATACACACTTCTACATACATAAATAGTACACGCCTTTAATTCAACACGTTCTGTTTTCAAGTCATTCAGAGAGTTGATTGAACTCTATTCAGGCCAGGTACGTAACTAATTATACGAAACAATGTTAGTATTTTAATGAAATTCAATCAGTTTGGGTAATTCATTGTAATTTTTTTATTTATTTGTACGATTGCGCGAGAAGCAGGGGATAATTCTGAGTTCTTTTCTTATTTCTACCCGACTGCGCAAGAAGGATTATGTTTTTCGATATGATTATGACTGCGTCATGTAGGTATATAGCGTAGCTATTTGAGTATATATTTATGTTTCCATACCTCCTACAGCCTAAACGGCTTGACCTATTTTGATGTGCGGGTTGTCGTAAGATTCATCTTCACTTCCTGATTGCCACAGTTTTTTTAAGGCTTTTTCGTAGCCTCAAACGAACATTTTCGTGATTTTAAAACCGATTTTTCTAAATAATATTTATTCAAGTAAATTATACAGTAGCTTTACGCATACTTTCTAACTTAATAGCATATCAAGTGAATTTTACAGTACGTGAATCACTATTATGCAGTCGCGTATTTTCTTTTTCTTTTAATATATATATTTGTTCTCTAAATAAAAAAACATATTACGGCAGATTTTATTTTCGTGACAGTTCGCCAATTCCGAGAAGAAAATATTTTTATATAAATAGAATAGCTCTACGTTTGACCACCAGCATGCCTGATGGAAAGCGATGCTGTGGTCGAAGATGAATAACGTAGACCTAGAAGATACTTATTCTGTCTAGAATTGAAGACACCCGGATTATAGCTTTTAGGAAACAAGGACGGTGGCAAGGCATTCCATCCCGAGTGGTTCGCATAAGAAAGGTAAAAGCGAAACGCTTAGGTCGAGCTGATGGCAAATCTACAATGAAGGGATGGCATTGAAGCGTTTTCCGGCTTGTCCTGTTGTCATATTATTCCCATTATATACATCACTTATCCTAAATGTATAAACATAAACCTATTTGAAAGCAGACGCGTCTATTTACGATCTAACTAATAAGATAATTTAATTTCATTCCCCGTGCGGAAAAAACAAAGATTTATGAATTACCTCGGGCGCGCATAATTCATAAACATCTGTCGAGGCAATAAACCTTTAACGATGGCAAGACTTGCCCCACCCTTTGTTTCGTAGGGATGTACCGAATCGTAGGGATGTCCGGCATACAGTATTAATACATATAAGCCTTTACCCGGTCTTATGAACCTTCGTTTAATGAAATCTGTTAACGAAATGTAGGTTTATTAAAAACGTGGCTACGAACTACGTTCTGTAGAAACGTGAACAGAATACATAGTATAATTATATGTGTCTGCGCAAATGTAGGTATGTTATCCCACATATTTATCTTTAGTATCTACGCTTATATTAAGAAAATGATCTAATATAGTTATAGTTTAAAAAACTACTTCAGAATAAGCGAATCGTTTACTTGAATGTTTTTTTTCTGTTGTTTTGTTATATAAACCAAATTACTAAACTGATTTTGATAAAATGTATATGGGACCACATCTGTAATTACCTATCAAACAAGAAGAATCATCAAAAACAATTCATAATTGGTGGAGTAATCGCTGAATAAAAACATGCAATCGAATTGATAACCTCCTTCTTTTTGTTACCTTGTCACCTTGTTACTTAAAGAGATGGGTTTACCGCGTACTTGACCATACACGAGGAGAAAACCAATTTTTACCCCTAAACATTATTAGATTAAAATTTTTCTCTTTTGGCTAAGTTAGGCTAGACTAGCCATATAAGGTTGCAACCAATAACGTTGTTATCAAATGCACACAAAGTTTAAAACAAAATTCATGAACAAAGTATCGTGAGAAAACCGATACTCATATAAGTATAACTACAATGACGACCGCGGTAAAAAATTAGATTGAGATACTATTATTATTAACGGGATATTTACCGTGGTTTGCGTTAATTTTGTTTTTAACGCGAACCACGGTAAATATTCCTTTAATTATAATAGTGTTTTAATGAATGACCGTGATAGTTTAAAAAGTGTTTTAGATTGAGATGTTTAGAGTTTACATCTATTTTGCCACTTCGAATTATTTTGAAACTAGAAATTATTTTTTCACCTCACAAGCTCGGAAAGATTCTGTTTGTCATTAGAAATCTGAGTGGAAAAGTGCATTTTGTCCGCTAGCGTGGAAAGAGTTTTTAAAATTCGAACCTTTCTATTCCATACTTTTCTATACCGCAAGTCCACTGAAAATGCATTAAATACTTATTTCATGTCAGTACGCCAACCTCATTTCTTTGAATAATCGCACTGACCAGCCACAGGTGGCAGCACTGGACTAGCGTTTTCCTCGCTGTAGTGAGGTGAAAAATGTTGTGTTTCACTCGGCAGCAAAGTTATTTTGCATCTCGTACTTTTGAAACCCTCGCTACGCTCAGGATTCAATACAAGTACTCGCCCCAAAAACCAACTTTGCAGCCTTGCATAACAAATAACTATTATCACGTAAGTGGTCTAAGGATTGCCGCTTTAGACCTCATTGAGGTCGTTTTTGAGCGCTGACGCGCCTTCCTTGTCGGTGATAATATGGTTGGTCCCAACTACATAAGAAAATAATCAACGAAATTGGATCATATTTAGGGATATAGTTATTTTCTTATTAAAAAATACGGTTTCAACTATTATTTTTTCATCTAACTGGCAATGACTAATTTTATGTTTAGGAACCAGTAGCATTCAATTTTCACGCCGTCTTAAGTATGTTAAATATCTTATGTATGTTTTTTGGCGGGAGTTCAGTTCATTCGGTTTTAGTTTAATTCATAGAAAATAGTTTATCTACATAGTTCAATATCAAAGTATAGGGGTTAACTTAGCCCAGGTTCAACCTGCTGCAATGTGTATATTGTCGGTTGTCGATTCATCATATTTTGCCACTAAAAAAAATAAGACAAGCATGAACAATTATTTCGTCACTAAGACTGTTAACGGACATTGTAAGAAAATGGAAAACGGAATAAAAGAACAAATATCTTGAATGTTAAAAAGTCCGAAGAAGAATTGGAGTCGTGAATTCAATTCAAAGTTGAACGTCCTCAAGCGTTGCGCCATCTGAGTTAGGTACCTACGTAGCTAGGTTAGGTACCTAGGGATCGTGTCATATCTCGGAGAGGTCAGGAGCCGAGTGCGTTTTATGGTGAAATATAAAAATATTGTCTACACCTACGTACATGTTTACGATCCTTATATTTTGTATCGTAACAATGTAGAACTTGTTATTATTTATCACAGGTTTTTTTTGTTTAGCGCTTGACCGCCAATTCACCTGGGATGTAAGAAAAGCGACTTACTAAATTTGTGAACATTAGTAGAATATAAACGTATAAGTAGCGGCACGTAAGTTTAGCGCTGAGCGAAATGTGGAGAGGATAGCTACGCATGGGTACAGCCGCGAACATAATACAATTATAGCTTTAATTAATATAACCAATTAATTTCAAGAACATATTTAAATAGATAGTAAGTCTATCACTGAGTGAAATGTGGAGGATATTAAGTACTGTCGTGCGCGCAAACATTAATAAATAGTTAATTTTAAAGTTTTGCTTAGCTTGTAGCTTGTAACAGGTTGTTTTACTATTCAAGATTAAAGAATCAATCAATTCATTGGTTTCTCTTTTAAAAAATAATGCACGTCATACATTCGTCACCATTTTTCGTGCCTGTCTTTTCAAAACAGTATTTCTTCTAGGCATATTCACTATCTACTAAAAATACACTAATAAAAAAAACAACAATAACAAACGACTCAAACTTAACAAAAAGCAATAATATTGAACGGCAATAACAATACACTTTAGAACGCGACTGTACAGTCAGAAGTCCGCGGTGCGTCGTATCGGGGCGGGGGACGGAATACGACAGGCTAACCAGCCGGTGCTACGCACGCGCACCCTTCGTCCCTCTGGCCCCCCTGTGATACCAAATTTTTGACTTCTGCGCAATAACGGTCAGCGCTAGAGTTTCGTGCCGCTACTTATAATTGTATGGACTTGACAATAAGTGACGAAATGTCACGTGACGTCACAAGTCACAAGTACTTTTCATTTCAAAGTTTGAAATAGAAACGTTTACCACCTGTCTAAGCCTGCTGATGTTAAGCGACATTGTGACACCCAGATAAAACCTTTTGAGAAACAAGTCCAGAAAACTTAAAAAGCCCCGACATAAGACCGCTGAACCAATTTTGATCAAACTTGGCTAAAACATTCTAGATCAACCTTTCAAACAAAATAAATCTTGATCCGTAAAATTACAATGGTATAGTTTATAAAAACTGAGCAACCGACTTCAATTCGCATTGGATGCGAAGCTTCCTAAATTCATTCAAGCTTACTAAATTCTACATGGTTAGGTATAAACTTTTTTCAAAAATGACGCGCTCGCTTTTCGAATTTGTCACCGATTGTAGAATGATTCGTCTTTGAAGATTTTTTTTTTTTTTTTTTCACTTGTCACTTTTTCAAAGAAAATCGTGTCGGTGGAACTCTGCTATTCTATAATCTGAACCACTTCACTCAGGCACCCAATGAAAATATTCACATTTTTAGAAATTATCCAAAATGTAATAAAGCAAAGTTAATATTATTAATTATTATGGGACCACCTCGGCAATTTTCTCCTTATATTTCTCCTTATAATCCAAGAAACACAGAAAATCGTTCAGGGATGACGGAGTAATCAGTGAACATACTTAAAAAAAATGCATACAGTAGAACATAGAACCTTCTTCTTTTTTGAAGTCAGTTAAAAATTAGATCAAAAACGGTCCATCCATTTGAGATCAATGATGTCACAGACCACACCACAGACAGACACACACGTAATATCACCTGTATTTTTGGGTCATACATACATGCTCATACATATGTATAAGTATGTGTGTATGTATGTGTGCTCATATATATGTGTATGTGTGTTGCTAATATTAGCAAAATTCAAATTCTCGAGCTTCTAGCAGCAGCAACAGGATGCAGAAATAATAAAAGCACCTGATATAACAATCGAAAACTTCCATAAACTTTATTTTATTAAATTTAAAGCTCTATCTTTGACATCAATGTATAATATTTTAGAAATCTGTAAATTTGTTAGAAAATATCCTGAATTATTTAAAAAAGTAGCTGATAAACCGCGAATTCCTAGACCTCAACATAAGCATAAGCTCCTTATACCTAAGTCTAACCTAGTAATCCATAGTACTAGCCCTAACTCAATGGAAGTAAAAAGCTATAATATGTTGCCAAATAAATTGAAAGAGCTGAAAACAGAAGACAGTTTTATATTAAATCTCAAAGCCTTTTTAGAAGCCAACTGATACTACAATTTAAATTATTTTTTTAAGGGTAAGTTTAGCGATATAAAATAGAACGTTCCGAGTCAAATGTTGCCATGCCCTTACAGGGCCATATGTACTTCTGAACCAATGACATGTATTATTTATAAGACCAGCATGTATCTACATATGTTGCAATTAAACTATTGACTATTGACTAAAATTGCGCAGATCTGATGCACAATCACAGAAACAGATCATCATCAGAACGTCATCATTTGTATGATCTCATCTGTCCAGAACGTCCAGTCTGTCAGAACATCGTCGGTCGCTGCTTTCTATCTCTTATTGAGTAAGAATCTGCATGGTCTTGTCCTGTTCTATCTTCTATTAGCCGGGTGAAGCACAAAAAACGGCATCGTTTCAAGGTATCTAGTTATTTAAAAAAAATCTACCGGAGAGACTTGGTTTCATTTTTACCGACTTCTAAAAGAAGGAGGTTATGAATTAGGCTACATTTTTTTTATGTTTGTTAACACATAACTTCGTCATTTATACATCGATTTGAAAAAATATTTTTCTTAGATTTACTAAATAGATACTTTTAGATTGAAATTTCAGCAAAATCGGTTCAGTAATTTGGTTTTAAAACAAAATTGCGCATTTTGAAGTCGTTTTTTTTTAGTTTTTAAATTATAATTATAATAAACGAACATCCAAATTGTGAAATACTTTACCTAATTTGTATTTTACCGATAAATATACTTAGGCGAGTTGACGGTCAAGCGCAAGTCTATCGATGATAAAAAAAATGTATCCGATATAAAACTGACACGCTACGAAGTATTTCATAAACGTCCAATAGTTAAAATATATATGCTTCCAAGAAACCAGGAAATTAGACAGAATAATCGAGAATCGACGGGCGCGGGGCGAGATTGAGGAGTGTCTTAGGGTGTCGGATAATGGAGCCATAATGAGGCGGATGGGGTCAAGCCTCGAAGGTCAAGTCGCGTCACGGTCGAGTTATGATGGAGATACTTAGAAGGCAATTACAATAGATCGACGATAGGAAACCACTCAGCTTTATTTATTAGAGGCGAGTTGGAGGCTATCAAAGCATTTCGGGGTTCGAATTGAAACGCTCCGATTTTAGATAAGACCAAAACGTGATCGGGTTCAATTGGCGGTTCGCGTTACGGGGATTCTGAAGCGAATTCCAAAAGACTAGTAGATAGGAGGCGACTGGCGAACTTTTTAAACTTCCTACTTCTAAATAGTTGATCGAAGATAACTAAAATAAATTCCAGTTTGGATAACGCGTTTCTAAATGAAGAAAAGCACAACTAAAGTTTATTCTTAAGCTGTAACTGGTTCATCATCATCATCCATAGCCTTCTCTATCCCACTAATGGGTATAGGCCTCTCTCTTGTCTTGCATCTTCCTCGGTCCTGTGCCAATCTAGTCCAGGTTCGACCCGCGATTGTAATGTAACTTTGGTTTTGGATTGGTTACGAAATAGAAATCCAGGTTTCTGTAAAGATAAAAGTATTTTCGTAACTGGTATCGTACGAGGACGAATTATGTTTAGTTCAGTTCGTAACTGATTACGAAGCTCCAGTTTCGTAGACGGCCGAAGGGGGGCCAGCAGGAGTACTTTATCTTACACCACCAGGTCTGCTACAATGTAGTTAATTGACACAAGTACAAGCCGATATTTAAACTGCCATAATTATGCAGTAAATAGATAATAAAATTCATGATAATGACAATGCAAACTATTGACATGTCGCCGCTAATTAGTATACAAAGCAGTACAATATAAGTGAGACAAGCATATCCTTTGCGCATTTCACATAGGACGGTACATATTTAGTAATTGCTATTCGCAAGTAACATCAGGTGTTCGTCACTCATATCTTTTATCTGGGGGTAAGTAAATTAGAACTCTAGAAAAGTCATTTAGTAAAACAAAACAGAGATACAACTTTATTGTGATTCAATTAGACTAAAATGAAGTAAGTCAAACTAGCAATTCGTTATGAGGCGATAAGTCCGCTTTTATATTTGTTACTGCGTAACGCCGTCATTTATAAACCGATTTGGAAAAAAAACCCTTCGTGCGCGAGCCCGACTCGTACTTGGCCGGTTTTATTAAAACAAAATTGCGCATTTTGAAGTAGATTTTTCAGTTTCTACAAGCTTTTATTTAACTTGCAATGTTTGTATGCATGTATGTATGTGTGTTTGCTACGAATCTTGTAAGCTAAATTAGAACCACTTTCCGATGTTCGATTGGGTTCAAATTTGGTGTTCATATGTATCTTTGGTGACAATACAATATGGCACCATGGAGCTGTTCTGATGATGGAGCCGGAAGACGGTCATATGAACTTCTTAACTAAACAAGATAAACCCATCGAGTTTGGGCTCTATTGATTCGTCTTGAGAAGTACTTTTGTAAAAGCTTGTTTTTTTACAAATAATGTTATTTAAACTATAATTATATAATATGGTTAGGATTGCATTAAAATACGAGTGCTAGTATATTTCCAGACAATAAATAATATTAGAATGCATAGTTAGCAATGGCGGGCCAATAAAGATTCCGGCCGAGCGAGCCTTTGATCAACAACCGCTTACGTGTATGATTAATTTAGTACTACCTGCTACCCTTGTCCAGTCTGATAAAACATGCAACATCTTGAATCATCTGAAATCTGTTATATAATTTACTCTGTTCGCTGGCTTCGGTTTATTGAAGTTTTAGTATATAGTTCGGATTTAATGACATGACGTTTTTAACACCTTCGTGAATATTTAATTTCAATCTCAGAGAGCAACTGTTGTTTAAACAGCTGTTTACTTTAAAAGAACTAAGTATAAGTTTAGAAAACATAAAAAAATCCCAATATCAAAAATGGCTAGAAAGATTATGTTGACAATGACATTCTCACAATTAAGGTCGAATACAAATATATCTAAAAACACTCTCGGTCAAATCCTCTTTGAAACAAAATAAAAATCGACCAAGTGTGTGTCAAAACACACAATATAGGATTACGTAGTAACACGTCACTTGCTTTAACCGGCTTTAAAACAGTAACTTACAGAACTTAAAACAGATCATCTTGTTAGATACTATAAACATGGTAACAGTTTAAATGATATTTGCACGAAATTTTTATTTTTATCTTTTGCATTTTGTAAGTTGATCAACCATTACATTATATATAATATATTATTTTATTTTACTACAACTGTAGACCATATGTCTACAGTTTTATAGAGGTTTTATAAGCCTGAAATAAATTATATTACTTATTATTTATATTTATTATTACTCGTTCACTTGTAGAGCCTGTATTTCTACCGCGTTCCCATTTAGATTGTGAAACCGAGGGTACATGTATATATAAGGTACATGTATAAATACTCCCGAAAAACTTTACCCTTTTTTTTGCGGAAATAGGTAAAAACACAGAATTCGCCCTATTTACATAGGACCGGTAAAAGCAACAAAGTTATCGTTTTGATTTTTGGAGAATTGGGAAACAGGCACTGGCAAGGCAACGCTGGTTCCACCTCCAACTGTGCTTCCAAGCGGTAGTACGTTTCGAAAGGCTTAAGATACGTAAGCATTTCGTAACATGACATATTTACGTATACCTATATTATTAAGATAGTCATGTTAACGCTATGACTTACCTCTAGCTCAGTTGGTAGTAGGTATGTCTGCCTGCTAAGCTGCTGTACGAATGCTGTAGAAACATAGGTATTTATGACAAACACTAACCGTCTTACTTATAAACGCATGTTATAATCTTATTCACTGAATAAGGACTTGTCATTTTCTGTCAGGCGGGAATGGTCATGCGCGAATACGGAACAAAACACTATTTAACTAAAATACGCTTATTCAGTAAGACGGTAAGTCTATAATATTATTAATACCTATGTATAGCAACAATTCAAAGTATAGTTTCAAATTCCAGTGTACTTCATACCTATGACGTGATTAATATAATAGCTGCCGCGGGTGTTAATTAATTTAATTTGTGCAACTGCATTAGCCTTTTAGAACTGCCAACACTGCCCGGGGAAGTTTCTCTGTGAATTGTGTTTCTATTAACGTTATTAACTTGCTTCGTTTTGCATTTAAAAATGGAACGCACGGAGCGTTCCATTTTTAAATGCAAAATGAAAATTAAATTTCAGCGAAGATAAAGTTACTCTTATTGATTGATTAGTTTGTTTTTAATCATTTTTTCCCAACAATTTTAAGATTGTTAACCGAAACCGGTTTTTCACTGTCCAATCCTTGAAAATTAACAAATAGAGACGGAGGGAAATGCACAGCCAAAAACTAAAGCTGCTCGCTAACCCAGCAAATAGCCAGAGAAAACAAAACTAGTCCACCAACAACACCACGTATTCAAACCAGCGAAAAGTAAAGTGTCGAACGCTCGCTTGTTCTCAAATCGTCGGCGTTCGCACCCGGGGCATAAACACGAGATAGGCAACAATAACAGCCGAATATTATCGGCCACGGCGCTCATAACGCCGTTTATGTCTTTATCCGGTGGCTTCACCTCGTAAATTGGACCGATTGCGATGTTGCTTCTTTCGGAGCTTCACGCTTTGGTTTGGGGATAACACTGTTCAAAGAGGCTGAATATTAAATTGGTTGAATATTTGCCTTGGGTCTGATACTTTTGAAGTTGGTCTTGCAAGATTGAGGAAGTAGATTATATTATTGACGTTACTGTAGAAGGCAAACACACTTGATGCACTTAAAGTATATATGTACATTTTATATTAAATATTCACATTTGCAATAGGATTTCTTGTGCGATACCATTAAAGACCTCCTCGACTTAGAACTAATATTTAACTTTATTTACCATATAGTCAACACATATGTATACCTGTAACACTTAAAAATATTGAACATCTGCATAGCAGTCCAACACCTTTCGTCCTGTACATGTGGAACCAGTAAAGTGTCCAGCTCAGTAATTTCATACTTCCAATTCTATTTTTGTCATCATCATCATTATCTGATGCATCTCTACTACTGGAGGTTGGCTGTCAGCTTAACAAACTCATTCTTGTCTTGACCCATGCAGAAAAGCTGTTCAACTCTAACTGTAATGGACTATCTTCGTCAAATTACCAGAAATATGCTTATATCCGAAATACTTTACCCTCTCTCTTAGAAAATCGTGTCATTAAAGACAAAGTTAAAACAGAAATTTTTGAAACTGCAAACAACGTAAGACATCCCCATGCGCCCGCCGGCGATAATAATGCCCGCATTTCCAGAGGAAATATCGAACATCCACTCCACATTACTTCAAGGAAACAATATTATAATCCCAACTAAAGTATTGTTGTTTCCTATTAAAGCGTAAATTACCTTACATTCAGACATTAGCACGGTAAAGGGAGCAAGCGGAGCATTCAAAATCGGGCTACAGCTCGTAATAGCGTCCTCGACGAAATAAAGCCGCGCCAAACACAATCATGAGACGTTTAGAGAGTAAATAAGGTTCTGAGGTGATGAAACGTTTTCCGATAATGGCCTGGCTGAACCCCACTACTCCCTTAAAATACCCCCTAAGATTATAAATACGTCACTAAATACAGACGTCATTAATCAAAGGGTTATTTTGATATTCCACGAATTTTGAGGAAACAACGGGGTGTCGTGAGATTTGGTCGAAAGAGAACGATTTCTAGTCGGGTTTGGATATTGTTTTGAGAAATATATTCTATTTTTAACCGACTTACAAGAAGAGGTTCTAAAAATAAGTTGTCGTTTTCAAAAGAAATAAATAGATAAACTTTTACTACGTAAGTTGGTACCTACATAGCTTATGCAGTAAGTGTTTTTATAATTCAGATGTACCTAAGTGCAACATAGAGTAGGATAATTTTTAACAAGCTTTTATTAGCTTCACCTGTATGCATGTTAATTTGTTTTTTTGTAACCGACTCCTTTGGACTTGATTTTGACCCACTTCAAACTTCGAGGACTGACGACAATACAATATTTTTTTAAAGTTTTTGAAACTGTAATTATTACATTTACGGAATATGGGAGACAGGAATGTACGACCGTTATGTACTGAATGTGGTTGTGTGCACATTCAGTACATAACTCTAACCGTACCTATAGTACCTACAGTTTTTTATCGTTGCTAACAAACTTGTTAACAAAGCCTTGCTTTTTTAAGCGACTTCCAAAAAGAAGAAGATTCTCAATACGACTGTTTTTTTTATATTTAACAAATTATAAATCTGCCAATTATGAATTGATTTAGATGATTATTTTTTTGTTTGGGAGGCAATACCTCAAAGGTGTGTCATATTAATTTTATTATAATCGACTCAGTACTTTGGATTTTATAATAAAATAACTGAAAACATATTATTCAAATAAACGAATTGCGTATTTTGAAGTTTTTCTTTTTAACTTACAGAATGTTATTTTAAATATCAACAAAGAAAGGAATAAACAAAACAAAATACAAAGCACATCATCGAACCAAAGAACCTTCACCATATATCTAAGTAGGTATAAATTGTAACGCTGTTAAGTTTCTTATTTTTTTTATTTACGAGAAAACATGTGAAAGCACTTTATCTTTTTAGAACTCGGATATCCGAGTAAGGGCAATATTTTCTTTCGCAAACATAAATTAAAATAAATAAGCAAAAGTTGCATCCATGGTATTACTAGCAAAATGCCAAGTGAAATACTCGTGTATATTTCAAAGAATTAAGACAAATAGTATCTTCCAAACTCGGCGGGAGAAATAAAGCTTTAGAAAAGCTAACAAAGAAAATTTACCTTAGAAGTTTGTTCCCGGCGGTTGGTAATAAGTAACACCACGGGAGACTATAAATTCCGCAAAGAAACCGCGTTTATACTCGATACCCGGAACATTAATACAGATTTTCTAAGATTATTGTAACTTACTATGAAACGCCGCGTAAAAATGTCTCGGATTACGTGGTAAATGTCTTTGGCTTACGGACTACGGATTTTGTTACTTTTTCAATGCTGAAATTACAAAAAGGCGACAACTCTGAAGCAACCGTGCCTTAGTCGAAGACTATATACCAAAAAGTCAGGTACAAACATGAAAACACATCACGAAAGATGAAATCGGGTCTTTTGACATTAAATATAACGTTCAATAAATAAACAACTACTTTACACGTCATTAAAAAACATTTTAATTTATACATTTGACGAAACGTGTACAAAGTTTGTAACGTGGACAAAGTTTCCAGTTGGCATAGTGCACACATTTAAAGTCGTTTATCGGGCTATGGAAAGAGCTCATCATTTCTCTGAGGGATCGTATCCGAAACGATTTAATTCGCTAGAGAACCAGAATTGCCGACATAGGTATCACCTAAGAAATTAATTCAGTCAACCAAGTAGGTACGATGCGGTGCTGTGCGCCAAAGTGGTGTCTGAAAGTCTGCCCACCACTTTTAAACCGACTTGAAAAAGGAGGAGATTATCAACTCGGTTGTATTTTTTATGTTTGTTACAAACTCCGTAATTTACAAACAGTTTTTTTTTTAATTATACTTTTAACGGATTTATAGCGTATTATAAAAGATGTATAACTACAATGAGTAACAATCGCGAAACCCTTAATTTAGAAAACATTTTTTTTTATAAGGATAGGTATTTTTTCATATTTGCCCCATAAAAAATCGGTTAAGTAATTTGGTTTTTAATAAAAAACACTGGAAAAAACATGGTATTGTACGATTCTGGAAAAATCGACAACACGTCGTTTTTTGCAAATAAGTGTCAGTGTCATTTCTTAAGAAAATCTCTATATTATTTTAAGCAATGACACTGACACTTATTTGCATCAAATACAAAAGTTAATATCATTAATATTAAATAAAGCCAGCCAAGTGCGAGTCGGACTCGCGCACGAAGGGTTCCGTACCATTATCTATATAACGACAAAAAAATCACGTATCTTGTATGGGAGCCGCCCTTAAATATTAATTTTATTTTAATGTAATTATTTATTTTTAAAGTGAATAATATAACTCAATATTCTGTGAATATTTCAAGCGTCTATCTGTTGTTATCAATATCGAGCAAAAACGAGCCAAAAAAAATCACGTTTGTTTTATGCATGTTGTATGGGAGCCCCCTTAAATATTTATTTTATTCTGTTTTTTTGTATTTGTTGTTATAGCGGCAACATAAATACATCATCTGTGAAAATTTCAACTGTCTAACTATCATGGTTCATGAGATACAGCCTGGTGACAGACGGACGGACGGACAGACAGTGAAATCTTAGTAATAGGGTCCCGTTTTTACCCTTTGGGTTCGGAACCCTAAAAATAAACTCACGATAACAAAATGATTATATCAATATCATATAGAAGTTTCCAAAGGCACTTTCTTCGTAGTAATCATTATTATGTAAAAAATACACAATGAACAAAAGAATAATTTACATGACTTCTGGCCCAGATCTGCCTAGTAAAGTATTTGTTTATCAGCGTATTGAATACAGCTAGCCCACAAATTTAAATCATCTTTTATGTATGTAAAATTCGTAGTTAACTTGACGGACGGCTTGTATCTTGATAATATAAGAATTTCAGAGAATAAAGCCGGACAAGTGCATGCCGGGCTACGCGCAGTGTAGGTTCCTAAGTTGCAACAATAACTGCAGGGCTTCTTGTTTGATACTGAAATTTGCACAACTTTTTTTTTATTTCTCTATGTTTTTTTATTTGATCAACTATTTGTCGTTAACTTGTAAAGCCTATTTAGCTGTGATAGTTTTCCTTTTAATTTTGATATATATATATATATATATATGTATGTATATGCTAATGCTATGATATTTTTACATTTTCAATACTAATTTAGCCGACAGGGAATACCTACTTGATTCTATCAAAAATTATCACTTTAAAGCTTAATATTTCGCAAACGATTCTAAAATCGAAAAATAGTTTTCGCACACCCATTCATAGTATTTTGAACGTATAGGGGAGGTACCCTAAAATAATCTTTTTTTTAACCACTTTTTCGGTGTGATTCATATGTATACCTGGACCAAATTACAGCTTCTAGTATTAATAGTCTTTGAGGAAAACCGGGGATGGACAGACAGACAGACAGACAATGCGAAACTTAGAGTTCATTGTTTACGGAACCCTATAAACAAAGCTATACGAATGGATCTCCATCTCAAACTTCAGACCCTCATTATCATGTGCAATGGAAGGTACTCAAACTAAATAGAATCTTGTAAAGACAATACATTAGCACGTAGAACTGATGGCCGATAGGGACAAAGTTCTCGAGTGGACCACGCACCAGCAAGCGCAGCGTAGGAAAACCTGACCATATGGACAGAAGACCTCATACAAGTGGCAGGAAGACGATGGATGTAAGCCGCTTCCGACCAGTCTTTTTGGAAATCCATGGGGGTGGCCTAACCCAACAGTGGGCTTTCTGTGGCTGAGATGATTATGATGATGATGAAAGACAACATCCAATCAAGCAATGTCGCAGGCATAATCTAGTTAATTCCTAAATAGGTTACTTTAAAACAATAGCCGCACCGAACTCAAATACCTCCGGACAGTCGCCCGGAGCGCAACTCAAATAAAAGTATTACATCGAATTTTTTCAAACTTTCCCACAGAATAATGGAAAAAGAAAAAGATAACGTTAAAGCTGGACCATCGTTAAGCGAGATATTCAGGTCGTTTGAGAAAAGTTTGGGATTTAAAAACGACATAAAATGGCCGAGCTGTACTGCAATAATAATTTATCACATAGTTGGTGTGTACTGGGTATCACACTACGCTTTCCCGGTGAAATGGCAGACCGTGGTGTTTGGTAAGTTTTTAACGCTTGATGGTTGGTAAGCTAAGTATTTAAATATACAGTATTTAAATGTTTGATTAGATGGTGAATGCGCGTAACATGAAATGAACTGGGGCCGTACCACAAGCGTTCAAGCAGTCTTAGGTCGCTAGCATACGGCGTATTTTAAACGCGCAGACGACGCGCGTTTCAGGAACGCTAATCGTCTGCGCGTTTCAGCGCCGTGGATGCCGATTTTTGCGTTTTTATAGATTCGAACTCGCGTAAAACGCGATATAAACGCGCGATATAAACTGTATCTGCGCGTGTACGCGCTGTATCTGCGCGTATACGCGCAGTAGACGCACGTTTCAGGATCACCCCGTGTGCTTAGGTTACAAGGTTGCGTTCAAATCTCGTTTGAAGCGCGTATACGTGCGTTAGCAGCGTCGTCTGCGCGTTTCTGCGCGTTTAAAAAACACCGTGTGCTTGCGGCCTTCTTTCAATATTACTTTGACTTTCATCTCGCGCCTTCTACAGTTTCTCAACTGTAGAAGAGCAAGATCGACATTCGCACCACAAAAAAAATCTTTAAAAAACAGGGAGTTAGCCACAGATCATATTTATGGTCTGTAGAGTTAGAAACGTTAGAAACGCCGATAACGCTCAAAATCCATAAATGCCTTTCACAGGATGGCCGAAAATGGGAAGAAAAACATTGGCTTATTTTTTTAACTTTCAGTTAGATCAGCTGAAAGTTCCTACTAAGTTTGTAGATACTTTCAATTTGGAAAAAAAATTAAAAAATTGTATACGTATATTATTAATTATTTTTTTATATTTTAATATGTAGTTTCTTTCCTCTTGCAGCGATAATCATGTACATAGCGACGGGATTCGGTATAACTGGCGGAGCGCATCGTTTGTGGACACATAAAGCGTTCAAAGTGAAAACACCACTCAAACTACTTTTCTTAATGTGTTTCGCCGCCGCTGGACAGGTAAAAAAAATGAAACATTTCTTTTATTACCTGCACAAAAATGAGGGTAATGTGTTTTGGGTCTCGAAAACTATAAAAAATCACAGATATTTCTGTTTTTTCATGATGTTTCCTTCACCGTTTGAATTCATACACATGTTTACCTACTTACATACATACGAGTACATACACCCGAATGTTGAGCTTCATCTTCAGACGTTGGATAAAACTATAAATAAATGCTATGTATAGTATACGATTAATAAGCTATGTATAGTCAAAAACTTCGTGTTTGGTATATTAGGCGTACCCTAGTACCTGTATGCATGCCCGGCGGTTTTATTTTGACGATACCATAACATCACAACCATAGACTTCTATAGATACCCCAAGTGTATGTTCCTAGCGTGCCAATATAAGCGTGTCAAGTACGATAAAAAATCGTAGTTGACGACCAAGATTTATTTAATTCCAGGTGATATATACTTCCGATTCGATATTTTGTCAAGTATAGCTACTAGCGTACAAGCGCGCGGATACATTGGGTTGAATAGATTTCGCGCGGATGGAACATTCCATCACAAAATCGTTTATGTGACGTTACAGTCGGTACCAAAAATGTGGCACGCAAGGTTTTCATATAAATGAAGTCGCATGCTCCATCTACTATGTCTGTGATCACAACGAATAATTTGGAAGTTCGCTTCGAACCGATCGTGTGTTAGTACCATAGATTTTTTTTTCCGTTGTGATTCAACTCCCTTAGTTAGAACCATAGAGACACTATTTAGTACCTGCTATTATGTCACTATAAAGTCATGTACGTACATAAAAAAAAACATAAACACCAACACGTTCGAACAAATCAACTCTTGCAAAACGAACAAATGAAGTCGCCACAAGCATTTTTGACGAACATGCACTTCGACTTTCGTTAGTGGAACGCACACACAAGCAAAGTTGATGCATATTATCATCTATCACAACATATTTGTTCGTATGTGCGTACTCGGCTTTAGTTTGTTTGTAAGTACGTACTCGACTTTAGGATAGGTATGATTATCAAGATATTTTCAAGTCGTGAACAAAAAAGTCGATGCGTCCGATTTCGTTTTCTCGATCATAATTCCTATCATAAATTCGACATTAACGCACGGAGCTGGAAATAATCTTACACTGATCCCCGGCATTTTATTTAAACAAAGCTCCATCGCCATCCGATTAAAGGAAATAGGGCAATAAAGCCAAATATTATTCCATTTCCCGAGCAAAACCTCTTTAGGAGTGATCGTTTCCTGCCGATAATCTTTTCAAATCTTTACGGTTATTCGGTTTTAAGGTAATCATCGTATTTAACCGGCGTGTACCCAGATGTATGTGTTAAACGAGCTACGACATTGACTAATGAAAATAGAAAATAGGAAAATAAAACTAATTTTATTTTGCACACATAATTATGCCGGTTTGTCCATTTTTATATTCGAAAATAGGCTTGCGCTGGACCGTCAACTCACCTGGTCTTAATAAGAGACAGTTACGGTCTACGATGGAGCGCGCTTGCTTAGAAGAAACCCGCTGGTTAGACCTTGGGATATCACTATGTACCTACCCCTGGTCCCACTATACATATCTATCTCAGTAAATGTCTGTATATAAAGTCCGGTCGCGAAGCAGGAAGATTTTCGCGTATCAACCTATCATTACCCGTCTCTGTTGCTCCCGCATAAATATATTGTTGTCGTTGGTTACACGGATGCAATGATCGCTAGTGTGCGTAATAGTGTTCTTTGGTCATAACGTGCTATGTACCTAATCCGCGACCGGACTTTTAGTTTAATATAATAGTAGATACTTACCGCCTGTTCTAACTGGCTTGTTCTTTATTGTGTCATTCCAACAGTCACTATTTAATTATATGTGTATGCCAATTAAGTGCAATATAGCGATTCTTATTATGCCAGGGATTAGAGCACAATACAAATAGAGGTTAAAATATTATTGACTATAGCCGTAAGCAGTAATTCGGGACGAAAGAAGGTAGTATTAATGATTATTGCATGAACTGTGATATCAGTAAAAGGGGAATGTAATCATTCATTCTTATATAACGAATGGTAGAGACAAATGGATGAAACGTAACTGTATCCACAGAACGCACTTAAGTGCTATACGGATAAGAGGATCAGGAAGTAACAAAAATAAATAAATGTAGTCACATAACAAGGTGAACATTACAAACATGTAGATATATCGAATTATCGTAACTTTGAACCCAAATACTAACAGCAGCAAATATTCAGCACTCCAAGTCAATGTAACGCTTAGCACTTAACGGGATAAAACTATATTCTAAGATTTCGATTCAAAATAGCATAGATTATATTATAACGTATACTCTTACACCACTCTTCTTTATACCAATGGGTAAACATATACAGAACTCTTTATACCGATAGGTTGCCTCTCACAGAACTCTTCACACCAATGGGTTGCCAATTACAAAACTTTAGATACCAATGGGTTGAACTCTTCACACCAATGGGTTGTCAATTACAGAACACTATGTACCAATGGGTTGCCACTTACAGAACTCTTCACACCAATGGGTTGTCAATTACAGAACTCTATGTAGCTATCAATGGGTTCCAACTTACAGAATTCTTTATACCAATGGGTGAGAGACCATCGAGTCCACCACAAGTACAGTGACACGGATGCAGACCCCCACAACGCCAACCGAGGACTGTTCTTCTCACACATCGGCTGGTTGATGCTGAAGAAAAACAACGAGGTCTTGCTTAGAGGAAAGCAAATGGATATGAGCGACATTGAAAACGATCCTTTACTTAGGTTTTATAACAAGTAAGTCAAATACAACTTAGAGTCACAACCACACAGTTCTGCGAACAGTAGATCTCGCGAGCACAAACTATTGGAAAATTATTTAATCTAAAAAGTCTGTGCTAGCGAGGTCTACGATGTTGATGTTCAAAATTAATGTTTATTATTCAGTATCGAATGTACTCGTATCTGCCAAATATTTTTGTTTAGAACTGAGTAGGCACCTAAGGCAAAATATTTTTAAAAATCGGTTAATAAGTGATCACTTAAATAGACCGTTAATCAAAAATCTCCGATGCCAAAAAAAGCTATAAAATTGTAAACTCTGTATACCAAGTTTTGTCAATTAGTTGAAAAATCCAACGTACAACGACAACAAACACCCGGACATCAACAACATCTTTCTGTAGCAAGATAATATAGATCTGCGTATATGGTTTTAATTTCAACACGATACCTTCACGCGTTCCCGAGAGGTCTTGACACCCGAACGGACGAACAGACAAACAGACGGACAATAAAGTGATCCTATAAGGTTCCGTTTTTTCATTTTGAGGTAGGGAACCGTAAAAAACATGCAGTCGAACCTTGTTTACACCATTACAGCGTTGTGATACCACTGTACTACACGCAGTGGTGTTTTTTTTTCTAAAACCATTTGGTTTATAACTTCAAAAATATTTCTATGCGCGAGCGAGACAGAAAAGTTGCTGTCTATAGTGGAAATTATATTACTTTGTTGTTTTTCAGAAATTTCAACATTTTGAAACTTGTATTTTGCTACATCCTGCCAACTGTGATTGGTATGGTCCTATGGAACGAGAATTGGAAATGTGCAGTCGCATGGCAGTGCTTCATCAGGTTCCTAAGCATGTTTCATAGCGAGCTTACAGTGAATAGCCTCGCACACACATATGGATATAAGCCTTATAACAAGTAAGTCAAATGTTTCTGACCTACGACGGCCAATCGCCAATATCAGTTTTGATCAATTTCGTATCTTGTCATGCATGAATATGGCCATTTGCGTATCGGTTTAAATGCGTCTATTGGCCCTTTGTTTTTGAGCATATGCGTCGATCCATAGCTGTCATGGCATAAGTGGCAATAAATATTAGATTATGGTAATAAATTATTAGTTGGTAAGTACTTCCTTAGTTTTTAACTGATTTCATGAAGTATATAATTTAATACCTACAGGTGCCAGACGTCTCGGTTGTTTGCAAGATTTTTCAAGTTGTGTTCAAGAGTTTTTAAAAAGTTACTCAGTTATTTTCCAGTACGTAAAACAGCAATGTGATATATTTAAAACATCTTTTTGTCATATATTTTATCTGATCGAATTCAATACAGTTTTGACTGTATTGAATTCGATCTGTGTTTTATCTGTGTTTTAATACAGAAGAAGTTACATAACCGAAATTAATGATAAATAAATATTGGTAGACATTTCACATAACACCATCTAGCCCAAACTTAGTAGAGCTTGTACTATGGAAATTAGATGGCAGATAGAATACAGTATATTATACTTTTTTTGTAAATATTTACTTATAATACATAGAACACCTAGACACAGATCAAACATCCATGATCATTACACAAATATTTGCTCTGGGTGGGGATCGAACCCACGACCCACAAATTAGGATGCAAACATACTACCAACTAAGCTACGAGACCAGTCATAACGTTAATATTAATTTCTTCGTTGTTGTCGCGTACGAGTGAGATGTCTGATTACTGCCAGTTTACTGGCTATTAAATCCTGTATTATTGACATAATTAATGCCAAAAATACGTACTCAGCGATATCGATCCACATTCTTGTTGCGTACTGCACAAGAATGGAATTCTTTGCCGCCATCTCTGTTTCCTGAGACCTACAATCTTTGAATTTTCAAGGCTAGAGTGAATAGATATCTTCTAGATCGACGAGCTCCATCCTCGGCCACACCGTCGTTTAACATCAGGCGAGTTGGTGGTCAATCGTAGATCTATCTTGTATAAAAAAAAAAAAACCAAGACAATTTTTTTTTTTATATTTAAAATAAGCATAGCATGATCAGGCATTGTCAGTTTTGGTACCCATAAGTATCGCGTAAGAAAACTTGGCCCTAAGTTGTCATCTTAATTCAATTTGCAAATTAATTAAATCATGAAGGTAGAATCTAGAAACACAGGCAAGTTAACCAAACCCACATATTTACTCTACCAAAACTAACACTAGCTTAATCCATTTCAGAATTGAGTATTCTTACCTTATAAGCTCAATCGTATTCTTGATTAGAGACGGCAGGTAACAAACGTATGTACTGTGTTATCAACCTTAGAGGTACTAGCCGTAGATCTACAGTTTTCTGAGAGCCATCTCAGTTTTTAGAAAGTTTTCTGTTGTACCCGCAAATGAAAAGTTCTTTTTGCGTGCTCATATTTTTAACTAAGAAAACCGTGTTCTTTTTTTGACACGTATGAATTGATGTACTAAAACATAGATAGGTACCAACGTCATTCAATTGATTAAAAATTAAAACAAAATTATGACTATAAGTAACATCGCTTAAATCAGGTGAGATTCAAGCTCTATAGCGTCACAGGTATATAAAAATTGATAAAACAAATAAATAAATAAAAAATAGAAATCTAGTGCAGGGACCAAAATCAATGCTCGCAACCTTTCTTTGCTAGAATATATAAAAGTAATAATAGGCATACTCATTTAAATGATTGCTGTTTAAAGAATTATTTTTATTAAAAACGCTTGTTTATGTTTGTATATTATTTGTAATAACAAAACTATCAAATAAATGTAAATTTTAGTCCAGAATTTAACTAATCTATACATGTAATAAGACTGTAAAGAGTCAAATTCGGTACATTAAATTATTTTGAAAAATTGTTTGGCGGATGCATTACTATCGATACAGAAGCCAAAACAGCAATTTTCCATAGTTTCAACCGACTTCCAAAAAGAAGTAGGCTCTTATTTCTACTGTATTTATTATTTGTATGTTTTTTCAGCGATGACTCCGCTAATTATGAATTATTTTAGACCGAGCGAGCGAAGCATCTCTGCATCAACTGGCCAAATTTTCTTTCGTCTGTTAGTTTGTTTGTATGTTCGTACTCGCGTACAGAGCGTAATTTTGAACCAATTTTGATGAAACTTAGTACATAGGTTCTATGATTTTTTTTTTTTTTTTTTGTCGTCGGCGATTTTTGATATGAGGAGTGGTTCCCATAAAAAGGGGGGGAAGTTTATTGCGGCGTTAATTACCAACCGATTTTAATGATATTTGGTAGGTAGGTAAAGTAAACAATTATTACAACTTGTGATAAAAATGAACAGAATTGGTCAAGTGGTTGTCGAGATATAACAAACAACTTCAGATTCCATGTAACAGTGATGGCGCGTGGATGTGCTTGATGCATTTTAGCGCTGAATAATTTTCTTGATTTTACGTTTTCTCCATTTATAAAATTATTATTTGTTTTTAAAAGAATATATATAGTTTTTTTAATTAAGGGCATCTAAACATATCCTATTTTTTGTATTAAAATTAAATTGATCTTTCAAGGTGCTTAAACTTATGGATAAAATGTTTTTTGACCGTGAAATTACGTCTGTAAAATCACTTAAAATTGCGAAATCGGCCTAAATTTTACATACGGCCTCCTAAGCCAACTTTATGTAGGTGTTATGTACAGATGATCCAAGGTAAGCTGCAAATAAGCTCTCTCGCGAGGTCTACTGTTCGTAGAACTACTAGTAACTATAACAACATAATCGATCACCGCGCGGGTGAAACCGCGGGGTGCAGCTAGTTAGTAATACTTTATTGAAATCATTATTGATATATTAAAATTTAAAAAAGCGGTCTCGGTAGACGTTATCTAATAAAAAATATGATTTTTTTAAGAATAGAGGTATTTGATCTAACATCAAATGGCTCTCTTTGTATGTAATGCAATTGCTTTAGTATTCATTTTTTTTTTTTTTAATGGATTTACAAAAATTATATTTTTTTTGCATGTTTCACAGTTTTCTGCTATGTTTTTAATCAAGTCTGTAGTTTTTCTTTAAGGTATAGTTGGCAACACTGCATATGTAGCAGTATGTAGGTTAGCTCAATTTGTGCGGTTAACACCGCCCGTAGAATGGAGCCTGCCTTACGTGTGTCAATACCATCTACGTTAGGATGGATTGTAGAGCCCTGAAACCCAATTACTAGTAAGGCAGCCATATATTTATATAGGCATTTCACTGCCCTGGCAAATGTTGATTTCTAGATTTATTGGAACTTTACACAGAAAACACAACATAACAGAAATAATAAACTTTCATTTGCATTTTCAAATATCATTTTCTCCGTGTTTCGAAAATATAAATACATACTCAATGTAAAGAAATACACATGATAAGTAAAATTAATAGTTGGTATGTTACAGTTATGTACCTAGCTAATATAATTAAAAGTTACTTACTCGAAACAAGTGGAATGGCAGGAAAACACTGGATGCCGCTGACAACCGGTCTTTTTGGAAATCCATGGGGGAGGCCTATGTCCAACAGTAGCCTTCTTGTGGCTGAGATGATAAAAAATAATGTAATAAAACTCTCTAAAGTAAAATTTATTTCCAGAGACATTGTACCGGCCGAGAATCGTTTCGTGTCTACCGTCACGCTGGGCGAGGGATGGCACAACTACCACCACGCGTTTCCTTACGACTACAAAGCGGCTGAACAGTTCGACTTCTTCAACCTAACCACCTGGTTTATTCTAATGTTCCAAAAAATCGGATGGGCCTACGATCTGAAGCAAGCTACACCTGAAATGATCAACTCGATTGCGGCGAGATTGGGCGACGGAACACCAGTGCATTATCCGATCGATATGAAACCAATCAACACAGATAGAGCTCGTGCATAAGATTTTTCTCTTTAGAATTATCTTGTACAGAATCGTTTCATAAGTTAATCTATGCCGAGCTTATTCCATTTATTCCAGAAGCGACACGAATATGATAATATACAAGATTTCTTATGTTTACCAATAGTTATTTGTACATAAAAATAAAATAGAAGTTAATTGCTTAAAATTAAGTGTTTTATTTAAGCGCATAGTTGTCGCAGCAAGTACCTACAGTAAATTACGCATTTTTCGTACAAGAAGGCTGTTCTACACTTAAGTACCTATTACCTGATTTCGATAATTATTTTTAATAATGTTGGAACTATTCATAATTATACGGATTGCTTTTTTCAAAATTTTAAGTTTGTAAATTAACAAACCGTCGGGGTACAGCCATTTATGATTCCATTTAGATAAAAAAAAGAATCATCGAAACGTATAATGTTTAGGGTTGAAAACATTTTGCTACCTTTTGTATGTAAGAGCTCGTAACGTGTCTCGTAGCTCTTACATGTATCTTACATTACAAATAAAAAAATTCTTTTTCTAGGGTTCTGTAATATTCAGGGTCTGATCGAGGCCCCGAACGACTTTTCAAGCCGAGTGTCGTCACATGTACCTTTCCATGAACAGGTCCATGTAACTTATTTCCAGACTTATTTAACTCCCATCCATAATTCCAAGAAGTAGTCTCAATAAAATTGTATCTCTCATCTGGAAGTTTATTTGCGCGAATTTTTAAGTATTTAACTTTGTTTTCTTTGAGAATATCTTTAACCTCTTGTTCTACGGGCAACATCGTTGCTACTCCCGGGGCGGTAGATTCATTTTTTATGTTCAAGAAATCTTTGATTGGTTTAGTCTTCTTATACCGAGCATTAGTTTGGTCCAGCGATAAATTTAGTATACCAGCATCTATAATTGTTTTGGAGACATCGTCTGAAGTGTAGTTTTTCGGTTTACGAGTAAACTGAGCTTCTTTAAGCAATTGTTCTTTATGTCGCTCATTCCACCGTGCACGAAGCCTATTTTCTGTTTCTATACTTTCTATCATACACAGTACAATCCAAGACTGATCTGACTGAATCCTGAGGAATCAAAACAGAATGTAAAAATGGCTAGTGAATAATTTTGAACCTCTATATCTTTGACTTTGTGCTTTTCAAATGCTTTTGACACAATAATTGAATCGTGCTCCCACAACTTCGTGTTTAATTTACTTCCTCTTATTTTGACAATCGAAACCACGACCACGGTGATATATTATGTAAATATACGGGTGATACTAATCGAAACCGTCAAAAGTATAATTGTCCTTAACGCCACTTAGGAAGCTATATACTCAAATACACACACGAAGTTCAGAGATATCTGACATCCCTGGTCATCATTTGATATTTAGAATTAGAATTATTAGGATTAAGAAAGAACTTTTCTCGTAAACACTGATATGTGTAGATAGTGTAGACACTACCTGCATATATCAGACTTCACAAGAAAAGTTCATTCAAAATTCTGTATATCACAGAATTTTGAAGTTCATTCAAAATTCTGTATAACGCCCTGGGCCGAGAGTAGGCGACAGATTTGTATTAATGTAATTAAGTAAACAATAGTTTGTAATTATGACAAAGGTCACGGACCCTGGTGTCTGTGGAGATAAAAATTATATTTAAAAAAAAAAAAAAAACACTGTATATCAGATAATAAGACGGTCGATCGCTAAGACAGTCGGGAAGTGCTAGAGCACTTCTTGTGTCATTAGTTGGCACTTAAATATCAAAGGAAAAGAAAATGAAAGAAAATTTTGCCAATTGATGCAATTATAAAAGCGAAATTAACTGTATCTTTGTCTATATGCCCCTTTTTATTACGTTATGAAATTTGGTATAAATATAGCTGAGAATTTGGAGACAGACATAGGATGTACTACATTTTATTATCATCATCATCATCCCCTGTTTCACCACTACGCGGGTGAAGCCGCAGGAGAACAGCTAGTGTAGTATAGTTTCGTAAACTCGGCTGAGCTGATGCTTTTTCATTTTATCACTACTTAACGCTGTCCAATATAACACCTTTGTGATTTTATGAAGACAAATCACAAAGATGAATGATGAATGACTATGACAGTTATCTCAATGTTTCTGCCATTATGACAAAAACAAAGAGTACTTTGTGTAATGCTTTTATAATCGTTTTTATGTGGAAGCTATTTAAGTCTTAAAACATCTAAACACTTATTTACTATAAATTTTATTTACTATCTACATTATTTCACTACTTTAAAATGCCTATAACGGATATCACAAATCCAGCAGTGATCAAGTTCCTCAACGAAAGCTATGACAAAACCGACAGACTTCGTATGAGATGGAATGAATTATACGGAGCCACCTTGCAGCAGGCTGCTACCCTACAACGTGAAGAAAGAGGATACAACGACATCGATGTTATAAGAGACTCTTTAAAAGAAGGCATGGCAGCCATCACAAGAGACCACATATCAGCAGCACGAAACAGAAGACTCAGACCGATCCGAGATGGAGTATTCATACCGGGAGTAGCACACATGAGAAAAGGGCATTCCATACACGAAGTAGGACTCGGCGATGTAACAGAAGATCCTAGACTCAGTCGACCCGACACCGATCTCACTATAGATCCGAAAATGCGGGTCGTCAACCCGAAATATACGGAAATTCTGTACAAAGAAAAACCAGTGTTTGGTCGCGAAGTGTATATGAAGAAGAGGTCAAAGATTCTGCCCGAGAAAAGGTATTACTTCAGAGAGACGACTGGATGGGAATACGGGTGGAGATTGAAGGACAGCTATTTCAATAAGCAGGCTCCAAGTTATGGTCGAGTGTGGCGACTGACTCGTGACGTCCGCAGCCTCACGGGCCCCCAACCTGATCCTCCACATTACAAGGCTTCCGATATACCAGGCGTCAGTAAATGCATGATGTAAATCTTTGAAGTCGATCTTTGACGATAAGATTCTGTTCCGACAGATAATTTTATGTGGCATTGAAGACACTGGACTGTCCTTATTTTATTATTTCGTTCAATACAAACGTTGTTATCCCTATTTTTTATCGCGATATTTCTCTATCCAAACAGACTAGTTCTCATTTTTGGCACGATAATTCTATAACAACTTTACTTACATAAACCAGACCACCTGAACTTATCCTGCTAATTTGTAGTCGGGTTTTTTATTTATTTTTATTTTAGTGATATCGTTTTGGAGTTATTAAATGAATAACTTAATTTGTGTCATTAAATGTTTAATTTACAATATTTTTAGTAACCTGCTTAGGTCATTGTACAAATAAGGCTACCCACTTTCGCGTTATCTGTCTCTAATATCATAAGGGGGCAAGTTTTGCAAATGTGCGTTTGTTACACTTTCTTTTTGCTAAAAGGGTTGAACGGATTTATATGAAATGTATCCTTAATTACCACATAAAATACACTTTACCCCGAAAAAACAAAGGTTCCAGTAGGATTTATTCAGTTGCCGCGGGGGGCACCTGGTAAGTATACTCATTCATATTATAAAAACGAAAGTAGCTCTGTCAGTTTGTTACTTTCGCACGATCAAATAACTAAACAGATTGTTATGAAAGTATATGAACGAGATATCTACGTATTTACATAGCCTACATTTCATCATCATTCTCATCACTACGCGAATGAAACCGCGGGGCACAGCTAGTTTATTACGATAAAACTATTTGGATTATAACAGTACCAACCTTCACTTGAATATAAAATCTCTTTGTATCTCTGTCTTAAGCGAAAAAATCTTCTTCTATGGTCTATAGTACTCGTATCTCACTGACATCGCTATGACATATTTATTTTTGAGTTATTTTGCATATTTTTTTAAAGATTTATTTCATTTACAACAAAGAAAATAACTACTCCAAAGCAATTTTTGTAGATAATTTTATAAAAATAAACTAACGTTTTTGATAAAAGTATTTTTTTACATTTTTTTAATTTTATTATACAAACTCGGCGGTCTATATGTACTAACGCACAGAATTCGCCCTATTACAGTAAGTCTTTGTACTAACGTTACAAAGTATATTATTTATTATACTTCTTACAAAACACAAAATGCCGCGCGATCCAAATGACCCGCAGTTTTTGCGTTTCATGACAGAAACTATGAACAAGGAGCAAGAAAAGCGTCTGCACTGGTTCATGAAACACAAAGAAAGCTTAATTGAAGCAGAAAAACTTCCTAAACACCTTAAGGAAGGCCACATGGCTGAAAGGAAAGCCAATTTAGCTATTTGCCTGCCTGGACTATCGAAAGACTACCAGAACAGCATGGTTCACCGTCGCAAAAAGCCTATACGTGACGGAAAGATCCTTGGCATGTCCTCAATTTCTACCTCTAAACGAAAAGACCTAACTTCACTTTCAAAAGTTATGTTCCCTGTCGAGCCAAGTATTAAAAATATACGGACAGTACATTTGCCTCAAGGAGGTCGCCAGCAATACTTAAGGACGAGGTACCATTTGAATCCAGAAGACAAATATTATGACGAAGAAACTAGCAACAACGTTTATGGGTGGAGATTGAAGGACAGCCATCTTCCTTCATCCCATTGTCCTAAGTACGGGCGACATTGGGCGTTCATGCACAGTCTATACAGTCTTACTGGACCTCAACCGGACCCATCTCATTATCAGCTGCATCCCAGAGAACCATATTCTAAATGTGAAGCGCCAAGCGTGCTGTTTAAAGATCCCTCGCCTGAACCAACTTGTAAAAAATAATTAAAATCAAAGTTACCTACGAAACCAGTATTTTTTACAATTAATCCATTACGAGTATAATGAGTACCTAAATGAAGATACCCTGCGTTTTTACTTTCATTACTATTTAATAAAATTTTAAGACAATGCAACAGCAAGGCAGCATCTAACAACCAGTCACAAAGAGGATAAACGAACAAGCATAAAAACGTTTGATTGCAGAGCGCTTCTAACCGGTCTTTTCAAAATTCATGGGAGAGGCCTATGTTGGATATCCAGAAATGGATTTCTTGTGGCTGAGAATATGGTGGTAATAATCAGGAAGTAAATATGCTAACTGGCTACAAATCAATGCGTTAATTTTATTTTTAAAGTAAAAACATAAACAAAATTCAGTGAGTAGTAAATACGAGGCGGCGCACGTACCGAACAATGTGTAATGGGCAAAAACTTTTATCATCTACCCGACACCGGGCAGAGTTTAGGCGTTTAAACTTTTATTCCACTTTTGAACAACGCCCGAGCACAGTTCGGGGGTCATTCTAACCGCACCAATTAACGTGTTTATAATTTTGGAGCAAAGTTTAGGGCTTTAAGTAAATCAAGGTATGAAACAAAATTTGAACCAGATTATATTCTCTGTTTTCTTTGTGATTGACGACCTGACATGTAAAAATCTCAGATTATGGAAAATGCTACCAGCTACATAGAATACCAGCACCAGCTGCTTCTCTTCCGGGAAATGCCGTAAAAGTAAGAAATTGTTGTATGTAAACGATTGACTTGTCACTTCAAGTCAACATTACATCTTAACTCCTCCTACTTCTCCCTCCCATCTAACCCTTTAACCACGGTCAAAGGTGGCGTCAAACCGACTCATCATCGTAAAGAGGATAGGTCATCACCTACCCTCTTTACGATTAGACGTCTTCTAGATTCTAGAAGACTTCTAATCGTAAAGACGATGGGTAAGACGATTAAACTACTAGGTAATCTTAATATATTAATTTTGAATCCAAATCTACATGTTTGTGGTTAATTTTAATCATATGTAATTTTGTCCGTCGCCAACACTGGTAGAATACCAAGAACTAAAATAAAATGTCACGAGGTGAAATAAATGTGAACGGACTACGAGGTTCTACACATTTTGGGTCACTGCGTCGACATAGTTATAGTTTCAATTCAAAAACGTCTCAAGCGCCCAAGTTTCCGCGATGCACGCCCCAGAAACGGGAACTAAATCAAAAACCACGGGTTAAGTAGGCAGCCTCCGCCACAATTCACTTCTAAGCTGAAAGCCTTACACATAAATCAAGTTAAAGTCTCCTGTGTCGTCACTCCCTGAAGTCGCATTATATAAAAGTTTGTAACGATGGAAGTTCGTTCTTAAATCTCTCCTCTGTAGGATACTGTGATGAATTTAGACGTAGTAGTCACGTAGGGGCGATAAAGTAAACTGTGCACGAACTTGTCGTTAGTTTTACTTGGCCACTACGCTGGCTATAAGCTGACTGATACCTATACACCTCATGTGTGAGATACTTTAAATCTTCGTAGGCGTGAGGTTGTAATAATGGCCAATGGGCCATCGCTACGTGCTACAAGTTACTGTGTAAGTTACGCACCTGTATTTACTCATAAAACTTCCTTCAAATAGACTCGCAAAAAATAATTCTGTGCAACAAAAAACAGCAAAAAAATCTCAAACAACAAAAAAAAATTAAAAGAAAAATAAAATACCCAACGGCATAAAAGCAGTTTTGCAGTCAACTTACGATTTCGTTACGCTCTATACGCTGTTGAGTGTATGTTTATTGTGAGAAAATATGCGTAAAATCGCTGTAAAACATTATAAAAGCACATTCTTTAGAATAATTCTAGTAAAATCACTTGTTTATTACAAAAAGTTCATTGAAGGTTACGAAAAACGCTTTTTTTTGCGAGAGATATATTATTATTATTACAAAAAATATAGCCTATGATACTCAGGGAGTGAAGACGAATCTAACGACATCAAAATCAGTCAAGCCAGTTAGGCTATAGGCAATCATATAGATACATACATACCCACACACATACAAACATACATACATTCGAAAAACATAACCCTCCTTACGCAGTCGGGTAAAAACAACATTAGAAAAAATAAGAATTACAAAATGTAAATTTACAAAACTTTACAATCTTATCTTTATTCTGTAGTTTGGCCTTCGTCCGTCTGGGACGCCCGTTTAGAAATATAATAAATCGACAAAAATATCCTAAATTTATTCCACCCTCCCCATTTCACTACAGGACTAGCAGAAAGTCGGCGAATTACCACCCATTTCTCGTTGAAATGCCAAAAATCCGTACTTAGCGATATCAATTCACATTCCTGTTGCATACTGCACAAGAATGGGAATTCTTTGCCGCTATCTCTGTTTTCTGAGACCTACAATCTTGGAATTTTCAAGGCTAGAGTGAATAAATATCTTCTAGATCGACGAGCTCCATCCTCGGCCACACCGTCGCTTAACATCAGGCGAGTCGGTGGTCCATCGTAGATTTATCTCTATATATATATATATAAATCAATTGCTGTTCGTTTGTCTCGCTAAAACTCGAGAACGGTTGGGCCGATTGGTTAGCTGATTTTGGTTTTGAAATGTTTGTCGTAGTCCAAGGAAGGTTTAAACGTTGAGAAAATATCGGGTCCACTCATTGATAGGTGATACGAAGTACGCCGGGTCATCTAGTCTTGTATAAAAAAAACCTTTTGATCAAACATTTTGATTTTTATTAATTTACGTAAAAAAACATTATCCCTTTGTAATGAAAGACACATAATTTATTTAACATTGATAAAATATTAGCTGTGCCCCGCGGTTTCACCCGTGTAGTGATAAAAAACGTTGGTGACGGAGAACGGTGATGATGATGATAAAATGAAGCCTATGTCCGTCTTCGTAGCTTCTCAGCTATCTCTGTACCAAATAACATAAAAATTTGTTCAGCAGTTTCGTTGTGAAAAGGTAACAGACAGAAAGACATAGTTACTTTCGCGTTTATGTTTTTTTTATTCCATAATTATAATTTCAAAAACTGAAAAACCCAAATTCAAAATACGCAATTCATTAACTTGGATAATATTATTTCAGTTATTTTGTTATAAAAATCAAAGTGATGAACCAATTTTGATAAAATTTGTATGGGACCACCGCTGAGGTATTTCCTACCAAAACACACGAAAAACAGTTGAGAACCTCCTTCTTTTCGGTTAAAAATACACTCTAACATACAAACAATAGGCTTGCACTCGACCGCTAACTAGCCTGGTGTTAAACGACTGTTGCGACCTGCAATGGGGCGTGTTTGCCTAGAAAGCAAACGAAAGAAAAACCTATTCAGTTACGATTTGAAGACACTCTGATCATGTATAATTGGAAAGACCAATTCAGGAATCGTGAACCACGTTCTGGCGGACAATAAATGTGGAGCAATAACGGTTCGTTCGAGTTTTTGAAATATTCATCATAAAACAATGTCGCCTTTCCGTGCCTCTTCCCAACCAACAAAAAAAATCGGACAAGTGCGAGTCAGACTCGCCCACCAAGGGTTCCGTACAAACTAGTAGATAAAAAAAAAAAGGGGGGAAATCATATTTATTTTTATATTTTCCTTCTTATACCGAAAAATATACACCGTAAAAATATTTAAAACCCTGTTTTAACATATGCTAATTAAGCTCTTTCATATGATACCCCACATGATACGGTTAAAGAACTTTAAAATTTGGACCCACATTCCTTGCGTAAAGACACTATTTTTTTGTGATTAAATTTAAAAAAATCAGTTTTCGATTCAATTTTTTTCTATATGGGTACTCCAACACAATGCTTCTTGCCAAATTTCATAGTTCTAGGTCAACGGGAAGTACCCCATAGGTTTTGATTCCCTTGTGAATGTCGAAATGTGCGTTTTATACGACATATTCGGCTGTAAATTTTTTTAACGAAAACTGAGAAATTTGTTTTTCTTTCTGCAGCAAGAGACTATGGATCTGCGTATATGGTTTTAATTTCAATTCACGCGTTCCCGAGATAAAGTCTTGACACCCGGACGGACGGACGGACAACAAAGTGATCCTATAAGGGTTCCGTTTTTCTCTTTTGAGGTACGGAACCCAAAAAGGGGCAGGAAAATAAGATAATAAAGATCAGATGCACACTCACCGAAATGTATTCGATCAAACACTGACAAACTAGCAACTTTGGAGCGTAGCCCGAATAATGAAATCGTTAGAGATAAGCCTTAGCACTCTTCTCAAAGGACTCCAACGCCTCGAGCTAGTACTTAACAGATCCGTCTCAAATGAGGGAACAGTACTTCATGCATTACCGAATTTGTGCTTGGTTTAGGGCCAGCAACATTACTGTTCCGGCGTGAAGTACCGACGCGCCTTCGGAAGGATATCCTTTTTGGCACCAGTTTAGCCTTTGACTCAATATAGGAACCAAAGTCATGTGTTAACATCAGAGTGACGCCCAAGAGCTCGAGGTGGTCAGTAATAGATACCGAAACAACACTGAAAATAGGAGTCAGCTTGAATGGACTCCTTTTGGCAGAGAATACACGCCTGTCTTAGCACCATTGAATTTGACTAGGTTTACATTAAATAGAAGACAGCCAATCAAGTGCATAACAAGACAGGATAGTTGAGTACGTTTTAGAATCGAGATGAAGAGCAAATCTTACTATGAATTTTCGGGAATAACGTTATCCAAACCATCTTTCAAGCGACAAACGGTATGTTTTCCCCCAGCCCCGGATCTACGATTTTTTCGAACCGGGGCAGAAACATGACGGTGGCGGCTCTCTCTCCAGCGCTTAAAATAACTTACTTAAAAAAAACTTAATATAATTATCTATGTGGCGCCTTTATCTTAAAAATTAACGGTGAGTCAACCAAGCTTTCGTACCTATTCTAGGCGCTTTGTGGAGCAAATTATTTTATTTTTAATCGTATTAATTATGATTTTTGCGCCCCCTGAAAATGCCGCCCGGGGCAGGTGCCCCGGTTATCCGGGGCTGTATTCCCCCATAGGGTTTTGAACTCTAATAGAGAATGTTATTGGCGAACATATATCTTAACATCACATTGGAAGGCCTTGATTGATGATTATGTCTCGACATAATTTAATTTCATTAAAAAAATAACTCATAAAATTAAATAATGACAGTACAGTGACCTTAAGAGAAACGTCGCGTGCTCCATTCAAAAAGAACAAAACTATTCCACTCCATAAGATGAATTCGAATTAGAAGTGTTTTTTTATCTGATTGGAATCGTAAGTAACTATGCCTCTACGGTTCGCTTGCGTTTTTTGAATTATGTTGTAATTATGAAATTGAAAAGTTACAAGTTAAAATTTTAAAGAAATAATTATAGTTTGAAAATCTGAAACAACCGATATCAAAGTGCGCAATTTTAAAAATCAAACCACTGAACCGATTTTGATGAATTTGCTATGGGACAATTAGAACGTATATTCTTTCAAACAAAAAAAGGTTTATATATGACGGAGTTATGCGGTAACAAACATAAATAAACAACCGTATTGTTAACCTCATACTTTTTGAAGTCTGTAAAAAAATAAAAAGAAATATCAAAATCCAATAATATTTCGGGGTAGAAAACAGTTTCCTCATGTGATTTATAAAAATAAAATATGTAACGTACTGAAGAAGATTGCTGCGACAACTATGCTCTTAAAATTCTGAAGTAACACCCTAAAGGCACACAAAGGCAAAACCAAACAATAAAAAAAATCATCTTCCCAATTTTATTTCTGGACAGTTTACTTACTTACAATAAACTTCCTAAAATATTTACAATTTATAAACATTCAGCAATACATACAAATGCTTATCGTAAAGCTATTGTACACACACATATAAATTTAACTAAGACAATAATACATCCAACATCTGCATTTTTTTGGCTTCGCACGCTTTATACATTCAACCAGGAGTATATTACACACCCAAAGACTACCCTGAGTGATTTAATAAAACTACTATACAAGTTGTTACAGAACGGTGTAGTATAATTAATTATTTACCGTCTTCAAGTAGAGTATGAATCATTATTATTATAATCCCAACCACAAGAAGTAAACTGCTAGACATAGGCCTCCCGTATGGATTACCAAAATGATTGGTTGAAAGTGGCTTGCATGTTACATGCAGCGTCTTCTTGCGACTTGTATGAAATGTTCTGTCCACCTTGTGGCACAGTATAAATGAGTACTTACATTCTTGTACACGTTATTCATCTTCGGCCACAACGTTACATTCCATAACACAAGTTGACGCACACATACGGTCACTTAAAAAAAATAGGAGAAACCTTTACCGCACACTTGACCTTAAACAAGCAAAAGGCAGATTGTTTCAAATTTCTTACTTGTTACTTCTAATTTAAAACTAAGTTTGAAAAAGCAAAACATTGAAGCCTAGCCATTTATGTTTTCAACCATTATTTAATACCACCGAAATCGGTTGACATCCGTGCCAACCACACAAATGTAAGACCTAGGTGAGGATCGAACCGCAAGCAGATGTACTACCGACAATTGCAATTTCAACATATATCAAAGTGAATAACACAAGTTTAATCAATCCGAAACACAAATGGATTAGCTGATCGATGATTTTGTTTGATTTTTTTCTCGAAGTGATTAAACTTAAGTTGCAACTGGTTAAGTATAAAAGTATTTTATTTTATATTTTAATAAAAATAGATCAATAAACTCAAATATTACTATAATAAGCCAATTTATGTATTCATGTGAAATGCTTGAGCGGAATAGTAAACTCCATGGGCGTAATCCCTTAAATTATTACTATACCATTACGTAACATCCTGTATATTCCAAGTGCCTCGGCCAGATTGTTAAAATGATGTACCTATCGATCAGTTTTGACCCGCCGTTTAGCGGAAGGCTTCTCGAACACCTGCTTCATGCCTCCGCGGAAGTTGGCCAGCCTTGATGCGGCTCCCTCGCTTGACCACGCAGAGTCGAACTCAGTAGTGTCCTGGTCGACGAGATGCGTATACTTTGTGCGACCGGAACGGCCGAACTTTTTCACTTGCATCACCTGAAAATGAAACGGAAAGAAATTGGTATGAAAAAAATCCGGAAGGTGCACCGCCGCCGGTAGCACTAGCTATCATCCAAAAATCTTAAACTTTGCCGCCAAAAGTCGAGACTTTCAAATTCATTTTTTAATGTGGAGAATTAATATCGTATACTGGATAAAACAGTTAACAGACGATATATATTACTGGATCATTGTAATCAAACCTGTAAAGGCCAAATAATCGACTATTCCACACTTTCCATCGAAGGTCTATAAATGTATTACTTGTAACAACTATTCTGTTTCACGATTACAGTGACCCTTAAAAATATAGCTGTAAGTAATTACACCCTGTAAGAACCCAATACAACAATAAAAAATAGCATACTATTTGAAATGCTAAAACAGTTAAATCTTTGATTTGATGTCTACGACGAAAACGACTCATAAATCCTGTTGTGTAAAAAGTGTACGTAATAACTGGAAAGCTTACCTTTGGCAGCACTGTCTTGTCAAAGTGATCTTCCAGTGTTGGTCCGGAGAAGTCTTGCTTGAACACCTCGTCTTCTTTGTCCAAGTAGAAAGCACCTCTGACAAAAAAAAAAATAGCTGTTCAATAATATGTTATGGACATAGGGAATAACTTTAACGGACTGAGCTGAAATATTATTTATTTCGATTCGATTTTTTTACTCCACTACGCAAGAATGAGGGTTATGTTTTCGGGTGTATGTATGTATGTGGGTATCGACGTATGTATATTTATATGTATATTACCTACTACAACCTAGACGGCTTGAACGAGTTTGATGTATGAGGTGTCGTTAGATTTTTCTTTTCTTTACTTCCCGAGTGTTATGCAATTCTAAAGACATTTGGCTTTACGCATAGTTTGTCACGACTATGTACTCAATCATAACCCAAGCGTAAGTTAAACCTACTACAATAACCGCTCTTTTACAGTCGGGTATTTCTTTTAGTATAGAAACCTATTAAATTTAATAATAGTCTTAGGCTTTCCGCTAACTTGCCCAATGTTATTTTGCCCAATTTTTTTTTTTATTTCGTTATCAGGCCCTAAGCTATCATCAACTAAGTCCTATACAGACACCGACCTCAAAAAAATATTTGGTGTACATACCTACATAAATAGACGCCCAGTTTTGATTTTCTTCGAGTTATTTCTTAGTCGGTTTAATTTTTTAAATTACTTTTATTATATCTGTTATTTTGATCGAAAGAAACGTGTACACTTAGAAATTTTGTTGTTCATACGTTTATTTTGGACAAAATAACAGATATAAAAATAACAGCTTTGTTAATACATTGTAATAGTGTTCTGTAATGGAAGAATACTACTCAAAAGTAATTTCAATAATTTTATATTTAAAGAAAAGGTGCCGCGTGCAAGCGAGATAGCGGCGCCAACCTTACTTTTTGCCTTAAGCGATAGTTGATGTTTAAGATGGAGCGCGCTTGCCTAGAAGGAACCTTTTCACTCGCGATTTGAAGACACCCAGATCTCACAAAAACAAATTTATACAATTGAAATTAAACAAATTTTAACGAATTTATTTTTTCATTTCAATGAGTAACAATGAAGAAAAAATGTGTACAAGTCTCACCTGTGATAGTACTTCTGCAGGAACTTGTATTTGCCCTTGACGGACTTGTTGGTGACGAGTTTCGGGTTGAGTCGCGCCTCGACTCGCCGCTCCTCTTCCGTCATGTTGCGCATGCGCTCGATCGCGAGCAGTTCGCGCTCCACACTGGAACACATAATTAAAATAGGGTATTTTACTCTATATAAGAAAAAAATCAAAAAATGTACGATAGCTTAGGCTGCCGCCGGAAGATATAATTTCAGTTCATAAAATGACAAAATATTTTTTAAAACTAATTTCAAAGTATTCACTTTTTTTGTCAGTTCGTATCAACTGTAAAATGAAAGTCAAATTAGCATCTTTGACTTTGAATTGAATTTGATTGGAACACATCCGTTTCGAGGCCGTGTGGCGTCAGCAACAATTCGTCAAATTACGCGCAAAATTTATAAACTATTTTTAAATTTATTTTTATAGCACTTATCGATTGAATAAAATTTTTGTAACGTCTATCTGTTGCAGACGGTTTAAGGTTGGGCTCGAAGCATGCAGCCATCTGTCTCGTGCATCACATACTAGAAGACCCGGCGTACTTCCTATCACCTATCAATGAGGGGACCCGATATTTTCTCAACGTTTAAACATTCCCTGGACTACGACAAACATTTCAAAACCAAAATCAGCTAAATCGGCCGAGCCGTTCTTGAGTTTTAGCGAGACAAACGAACAGCAATTGATTTTTAGGGTTCCGTACCTCAAAAGGAAAAATAGGAAAAAACGGAACCCTTATAGGATCACTTTGTTGTCCGTCCGTCCGTCCGTCGGGGTGTACCTGTATCTCGGGAACGCGTGAAGGTATCGTGTTGAAATTAAAACCATATACGCAAATCCATAATATCTTGCTGCAGAAAGAAAAATAAAATTTCTCGGGTTTCGTAAAAAAAAGTTACAGCCGAATATGTCGTAAAAATCGCACATTTCGACACTCACAAGGGAATCAAAACCTATCGGGTACTTCCCGTTGACATAGAACTATGAAATTTGGCAAGAAGCATTGTTTTAGAGTACACAAAGAAATAATCCGAAAACTGGAAATTTTTAATTTAATCACAAAAAATAGGGTCATTATGCAAGGAATGAGGGTCCAAATTTTAAAGTGAATTGACTGTATCATGTGGGGAATCATATGAAAGAGCTTCATTAGCAGAAGCTAAAACAGGGTTTTAAATGTTTTTACGATGTATGTTTGTCGGTTTATGAAGGAAAATATAAAAAAATATATAATTTCCCCCTTTTATCTACTAGTTTGTACGGAACCCTCGGTGGGCGAGTCTGACTCGCACTTGTCCGGTTTTTTATATATATAGAGATAATCGACTAAGTAGGGATATTAGTAAAGTGAGAATCGAGATTTGTTTGCTTAGATAGGAGAAATGTTTTAAAAAAGTATTGTTCAGATATAATTTATATTGGCGACGGAGTAGTAAAAAAACATATAAGTATTTTCTAACTCCTCAGGTAAGTTGAATGATATTGAACAAAAACTTGTTTTTTAACATTTCTCCTATCTAAACAAACAAATCTTACTGATACTTTTCTAATATTCCCAGTTTAAAACTGTTGTGATGCGCGGGATAGCTGCGCGCTCAGAAATCTTGTTGCCATTAAAAACTAGAACTCACGCTTCTCTCTCCTCCTTGTCGCGCTTGATTCTCTTCATCTCGCGAAGTTTCCACGCCTCATACTCCAGCTCGTCATTCTCGTCATCGGTACACACGTCGTTAATGTTACCTTCTTTCTGTTCACCCTTTAACGAAAAAAAACCCAAATCAATACACTTTTTAACCTCCGACCCAAAAGAAGGCAGAAAGAAGAAGTAGGCGTCGTAGCTCTCACCGGAAGTACATATATATGACCTGGGGGTTACGCTCATTTTTTATAGCGATACAAAGTTGCTCTTTTTTATCTTGCTTTTTCATTAATTTCTGTGACAAAAGTTCAAATGAGCCTACTTTGAACTGTGATATTTTTAAAACCCTTTTGTGCCACTCTTAATAGTGGCACAAAATTTAAAGAAGCAGAAAGAGCAAAATAAAAACGGGCGCGAGACAACTTTGCATCGCTTTAAGAGTTGAACGTAACCCTGCTGTCGTCTCGTCCGGATACAGTACTTTGCATCGTTTTAAGAGTTGAACGTAACCCTGCTGTCGTCTCGTCCGGATACAGTACATTGCCGCGCGGCAGAAAAGATAAGAGCTACAAGATATTTATTATAACATTTGTAACGATATGTACTCTAAGTGTCTGTAGATAAGTTTATTAGCACGACACAAACATATGAAATAGCGAAGTAGTATATACCTAACAAAACCACTTTATTTATATTATATAATTTACCCTCATAATCATGTTTTAAAAAGAATGTATTCACTCACCTAACATTTTGTTAGTTCAAAGTTTTAAAAGGCGCACTTAGCCTATAGAACGATTTAATCAATAAGATAATTTGTAACCTAAGCTATTTAAGCTAAGTCTATAAACTGTATTTGTCATTACGATAATAAAGTACTTCTTAAATCAAATCAATCTCAATTTGACTGTATGTTTCTTTTTTGACGTGATAACGTCTAATAAATCGATGAACGCCGGCTGCACGCACGAAAAAGTATGACTCATTGTCCCGTTACGTTACGCTCATTGTCCCGTTACATCATCATCATTTCATCAATGTTTTGTTATGACGTTTTCACGGTAAACTATTGTCCGTAAACCGACTTTACAGACAACCAATTTTTTTACGTGTCAACGTCTAATAAATCGATGAACGCCGCCTGCACGCACGAAAAAGTATGACTCATTGTTACGTTACGCTCATTTTCCCGTTACATCATCATCATTTCATCAATGTTTTGTTATGACGTTGTCACCTTAAACTATCGTCCGTAAACCGACTTTACAGACAACCAATTTTTTTTTTGTTTGTTCATCGATTACTCTGCCGATTGTTGATTGTTTTTGATGATTCTTTTTTTTTGTAGGTAATATCTCAGAGGTTGTCCCATATAAATTTTATCAAAATCGGTTCAGTCCTTTTTTATTTATTTATTAGATAATAGGCTTGCGCTTGACCTTCAACTCACCTGGTTTTAAGCGACAGTTACGATCTACGATGGAGCGCGCTCGCCTAAAAGAAACCTATTTACTCGAAATTTGAAGACACCTAGATTATCAGATATAGATATCTTTTCGGAAAGACCCATTCAAGAAGCGCATTCCACATTTTGGCGGTACGCACAATAAAGTGGAGCCACGAGTTTTCGGAATATCAACCATGTAACGATGTCGCTTTTTCGTGCTTCTTGCTGTCCGATAGAAAAATGGGCATCGAGGAATGAGATCATGCAAATCAGACGCACACTCACCGAAATGTATGCGATAAAAACCGATAAACTAGCAACGATGCGACGATCCTCTAGACTTTGGAGTTTAGTCCGAACAAGAGATTCGTCACAAATGAGCCTCCTAGTAATAAATGAATAATATATAATGATTTAAACGAATTGCGTATTTTGAAGTCGGTTGTTTCAATTTTTGTAACTAAAAAATAATTAATTTTCATAAATGTACCTATATACCATTGACAAATTCTTAACAGTAGAGTATTCCTTTATATATCTAGTTTAATTTTCAAAATTGACACACACTACAGGCCTCATGACTCAGTTGCAGTATGTCTGCCTTCTGAGCAGACATACAATAGGTCATGGGTTCAATCCCCACCCAGAGCAAATATTTCTGCTGAGCATGGATGTTTGTGCTGTGTCTGAGTCTTTATATGTATATATTTATATACAAAAAAGTGTATAATAATATGTATTCTATCACCCATCTGATTCCCATAGTACAAGCTTTGCTTAGTTTGGGGCTAAATTGTGCTGTGTAAAAATGTCCTCCAATATTTATTATTTATCTATTATTTAGTGCCTCTCATCATCATCTCAGCCACAAGAAGTCTACTGCTGGACATAGGCCTCCCCCATGGATTTCCAAAAAGGCCGGTTCGAAGCGGCCTGCATGGCGGCCAGGGTCTTCCTGCCACTTTTATGATGACTTAGCGCCTCCACTTTACTTCAATAAAGTTTGTACCTGAGAATTTCTTTGTTCCGCTCGTATAGTGTCTTCAACTAATTTGAGCGCCTCCCTCCTCCTCTCTTCCTTCTCTTTCCTTGCCTCAGCTTCTTCTTTCTTTTGCTGTTTCATTTTTCTTTCCCTTTCGGCCACTGTCATCCTTTCTGATGCCCTCACGAATACTGGTTTCACCCTGGGTCCTAGAAAGACATAAAGAACAATATTAATTTAAATACAAAATAACTACACCATATATATTAGGTATATAAATCTCATAGGAACTAAGTACATTTTTAAACCTCGACCCAGAAAGAGGTGTGTTTTAATTTTGATATGTGTATCAGAGTGCCTCTCTGTGGCATCGCTCTCAAACGGATGGACCGATTTTGGTCGTTTTTAGGGTTCCGTACCTCAAAAGAAAAAAAACACACAAAAATATCACTTTGTTGTCCGTCTGTCCGTCTGGTCCGTCCGGATGTCAAGATCTTTATCTCGGGAACGCGTGAAGATATCGTGTTGAAATTAAAACCATATAGGCAGATCTAATCTCATGCTGCAGATAGAAAAATCAAATTTCTCAGTTTTTGTAAAAAAAGGTTACAGCCGAATACGTCGTAAAATATGAACATTTCGACACTCACAAGGGAATCAAAACCTATGGGGTAAGTACTTCCCATTGACCTACAACTATGAAATTTGGCAAGAAGCATTGTGTTATAGACATAAATAGGAAAAAAAACGAAAACCGGACATTTTTTATTTAATCACAAAAAATAGTGTCTTTATGCATGGAATGAGGGTCCAAATTTTTAAGTGAATTAACCGTATCATGTGGGGTATCATATGAAAGAGCTTAATTTGCATAAGTTAAAACAGGTTTTTAAATGTTTTTACTTTGTATATTTTTCGGTATAGAAGGAAAATATAAAAAAATATATGATCTCCCCCTTTTATCTACTAGTTTGTATGGAACCCTCGGTGGGCGAGACTGACTAGCACTTGTCCGGTTTTTTTTGTTTGAAAGAGGGTTTCATCGAGAGTTCTTAGCTATGTTTATTCAAAATCAGTTATTCAACACAAAACCAGTTTTGTGTTCTGTTGATATGAATGAATCAAACAATATTCTAGTGTGTATAATTAAGGCTCATATACATATATACCTGTGTCTTCTTCACTATCTGTGTATTCTGTGTCAGAGGAGCCACTCTCCTCCTTGTCTCCTTCCAACATTTCCTCATCTTCATCTCTACCCAGCAACTCTTTCTCAGCTTCCCTGGAAATGTGTACATAATTTTAATATATTGTAATCTAGTGATTTCTCAACTGCTCACATTCATAATTCTTGTTTAGAATTCAGTATTGGATACCAAATATCATCAAATTCGACTAATAAATGATCTCATAGTTAACTCCTATTTTTTATTGAGATTTTATTTATACAGTGTAAACAACTAATACATATTTTTTTAATATCATTTTCAATATCTACTTTCCCTCCAGCTGTTTTATGACTGATAATATGAGAGGTGGCTAGTTAGGGCCAACATTCCTAACACAATGCAATCCAAGAATAATATAGCATAGTTGTTCTAAGCGAATAACAAAAGCAAAACGACTGTTTACATTTCTAGCAAAATATTTTTAATCTCAATCAGCAAATACAGCAAAGACAGTGCAAACTTCCTCCCTTTTTGAAGGAAATATCCCTGACGACATACAAAATTGTAAAACTTGTATCCCAAGTTTCATCAAGACTGGTTGAAAAATACAAACTGTACCAACAGTCCTACAAACAAAAAAATATTAGGAATAAACATTTCATCTAGATCAGAGGATTTGCGAGTTGAAGCAGAAACCATTGCTCACTTCACTCAAAAATAATAAATACCTAGCAGCAAGTTTAGCCCTAAGCGCCTGCCGTCTCCGTTCAATCTCCTCCTCATCAAGCTCATCTTCACTCTCGGAGCTGTCCTTAGCTTCCTCGGCGCTCTGCTCGGACTCTGGTTCCGGCTCCTCGTCTATGATTTCCGGCTTGTGCTCGGCGCGCCGCGGCGGGGACTGCTCTACTTCACGGAGACGCCTGAGTCGAGGGTCGTCCACCTGAAGAAGAAATTATGTATTCAATAGAGCAGTTTCCGTATTTTTTCATATTCAAAAAAAATTGTGCTGAGCTGCTAATGGTGTTTTTTTTTTTTATTTCTTCATGTCGAAGTTATGATAAATGTCGAAGTTTCCCCCTGAATCATATGCATTTATTTAAATTTTAGCGGCATTAAATATCACAAAAATTAATACTGTATCATATTTCTGTGTAAAAATATCACGATATTATATATCACAAAAACATATTTTTTTCAGTGCTAAGAAACAAAAAGATAAGAGAAGTGTTATAAAATGCCAAAAAGGGAACCATTGTCAGAAATATCATCATAGATTTCAGGAACATTTTAACAATATATCCTAATTACCTACTTATTTACATATACTATATTTTCACACTAAAAATGAGTTCATATTACAGTCATCTACACTATAATATTATAAAGAGGAAAGATTTGTATGTTAGTATCGAAATTACTCAAAAACTACTGGTTCGATTTTAAAAACTCTTTCACCATTAGAATGCTACAGTATAAGTACCTATACAGTATAAGTGCCTGAGTAACATAGGTTATATTTAGTATTAGAAAAAATTAGGGATCGCTACTAAAACTTTAATAGTGTAACCCAAGGTGTAAAAAATTAGCCATAAAATGTCTTTCATCATAGATAAATAAACGCCGTCACGCCGCCTGTGCCGCGCCGTGGTTGGCTGGTGACCCACATGCATCGAAAAACGTTACTCATATTTGAGCAATACTTAACATATTTTGTCAATTTCTCGCTGACACGTAATGACACTTGCGGAAAGAAGACTGAAGACTATTTGAAACGTAGATCAAAGATAAGTAAAGTTTTTCGTTAAGGCCGAAAACTTCTTACATCGCGTGCACTATGAAAATTATTCATAATAGAACAAAATATTAAAGAACATGTCAATATCTGAAAAAAAAAAATGCAAAAGGGTCCAATTAATGGGTCAAAATAGAGGAGTAAATTATGAGGGTTCTGGGGTTTGATGTTATGGGCATAAAATTTAGTATTTAGGTTAACTCATAGATATAAACGTATACTTTTACTATAGTTTTGCGACAGGGATAAATTAAGGAGTTGAAACTGGGAGTAAAAGATTGAATGAAAGGTCCAAAGTTGTTATGTTAAGGGCATTAAGTTTTTTATTGAGATTAACTAACAGGTATAGATGAAAACTGCTACTATAGTTTTGCTAATTAGGTTGAATAAATGGCTTAAAAGGGGGAAGCAAAAGATTGTATGAATGTTCCGTGGTTTTAATGTTAGGGGCACGAAAACTAGTTATAAACGAATACTGTTATTACAGTTTTGCAACAGAGATGAATTAAGGGGTAGGAAACGGGGGGTAATTGATTGTGTAAAACTACCAAGGTTTTAATGTTGGGGATATGAATTCCAGTATTTATATTGACTAACAGATGCAAACTAATATTGTTATTATAGTTTCGTAATGACAGGGATGAATTATGGAGTTGAAACAGGGGGTAAAAGATTATATGAAAGTTCAAGAGTTTTAATGTTTTAATTTTAAATAGTTAGGGACATGAAATGTAGGATTTAGATCAACTAATAGATATAAACGAACACTGCCATTATAGTTTTGCAACAGGGATGAATTAATGGTTATACACGGAGGGAGGGGAGTTAAAAGATTATATGAAAGTTCAGAACGATATTCTTACGTGTATAAAGTCGCAGTGGGCAGTTAGTTTAGAATATAACGTTTATATGTATATAGAGTACTTACTACTAAAGATGGTTTAGGGACTACTGTTTCTTTGATATTTTTGTTTAATAAATAATGTAATATAGGTACTATCTGAGCTCGGGTTACCATATTCATTCATTAAGCTTATCCAAAACTTGCCTGGCATATATTATTTTGATCAATTAGAGTGCTAAGTTTACTGTAAATTTTGGGGTTCCATATCTCAAAAGGAAAAAACGGAACTCATGTAAGATTACTTAAGTTTTCATCTGTCTGCCCATCTGATTAGTCTTATACTACTATTAAATTTGGCAGGTATAAGTTTTCCTTAAACCGCTACAAAATCCCATAGTAATATTTTCAAAAAGTGAAAATAGGGGTGGCACTCCACGCTTATAAAATAGAGATTGAATGGGGTATATTTAAAGATCTCATCATAATATAAGACTTAGGTTTCATATATTCATAAAATATATTTTGAACCTTGTGATCCCAATTTTTCGAGATATAGTGATAAAATATATGTAAAACACTTAAGTATGTGTAATTCTTTCACCATATTTTTAATTATTTTTTTTCTTTCAAATGATAAAAGAAAAGCTAGATTTTGAAATTTTGGAAACCTCTATTATAGTAGTAATTAACTATAAATAAATGTATTTGTTATGTATTGAATTGTTTTAGCTGTCCCTTGCGTTTTTACAGTTTGTACAGATAGTTTTTATTTATTTATTAAATATTTTACTTACTTCTTTTTCATCATCACTTGGTATTTCATCCTTGTGAGAAATTATTTGTGGTAAAGACTGTTGCTTTCGCTCTGGTCTTTGTTCTATGAAATCTTCTGCATCAGAATCTTCTGATGAGGAAGCTCCTTGGGCATAGTCTGGCTTCTTTCCAGATATGTACCTTTGAACTTTCACCTTTTGCATAGAAATTTCTCCTAAAAGTAGACAAAAATGTCAGTGGGTAATAACAATATCGACTCAGTCACCGTGAAGTTATAATAGGTCTTAGAAACCAAGATAGACAGAGGGTTTTTTAAAATGTAATTTTGTGGTTATTGAACATTCACTACCATCCTATGATAATTATAATGTTAATTATAGGAAATTTTCTCACCTTTCTCATTGCGAATAGGTACAGCACCCGCTGTGCTTTGTATACCAGTAGGTTGAGCAGGTAATGCGTTCATGTTTATTTCTATTAACTTATGAACACCGTCCTAGCCTAGCAATCAATGTACCTAGTAAAGACCTATAATTGCTTCTAAAAATACTAACATTAATAATCAACTACTTCAACTTTTTGTTTTTATGGCTTTTACGAAGGTGTTTCACTAAAACATTAATAATTATGGTAACAATACGAATTATTGGAAATCAAAGAGCACAGTCAAATCAAAACACACTACCAAAGAGAATTGAACTAAACCTCACTACAATAGACTATACACTAACCTCACTCAATACACTAGTACAATACTCTTTGCTCACTACTAATACTACTATGACCACAGACTGAGACGAGAGTTACTATGACCAAGCTAGAGATGTGAACCGGTTTGAAGAAAACCGGTGAATAACCGGTTTTTGTAGATACCGATAAAAACCGTTTTTTTCCACGAAAACCGGTTTTCACTTTCCGTATCTGTTAACTACCACCTATAACTTAGAAGAATAATTTTCAAACTCAATGAACAGCAAATGTGCAAATCGCACAGTGCACATCAAGAAAAAATAAAGTTTAATCAAAGACTTTTAACGACATTGCCGACTTGTGCCGGCATCTTCAATACCATAAATATCATTCCTTGCATAAAGACACTATTTTTTTGTGATTAACCTTCACGCGTTCCCGAGATACAGGTTTTGACACCCGGAGGGACGGACGGACAGACGGACAACAAAGTGATCCTAAAAGGGTTCCGTTTTTTTCTTTTGAGGTATGGTATCCTAAAAATGAATAAAGCTGTTTAATTACATCATATTATTAAATGCTTAATAAAAATGTTTGCCCTCGCATGAATCCTACAAAAATTCTTATTTTTTTGTTAACCCATTTGACAATGGCACCGGAGGCCTTTAGATCGACTTTTCAATTGAAATTAGCTTTTTGCATATATTTTTTTAAAAACCTAAAAAAACGGCTTTTTTCCAAACTAAGCGGTTTAAAACCGGTTCTGAAAATTGTAATCGGTTCACATCTCTAGACCATGTATGACTAGTATAGTACCCACTACCCACTAATACTCTTTGACTAGTACACAAACACAGACTACACTTTACGTTTAATACAAAGTACTCTTTGGACTACACTCAACCATCTCAACACTGTCTATTGCTAAGAATCAAATCAAACAAAACCAACATCCAACTTCTATCCATAGAGTAACCTATCATCAATGTCATGATAGGGTATGCACTATGCACCCACCGTATATATAAGTTACTTTATGCACCCACCCACAGAACTTGCACGGAACAACAATTATGTACCTACAACAAGGGAATATGGGGATTATGCTCTCCATCATCATCTTGGTCCTTCCACCACCTTCTCAGGCGTGGTGAGAAAAGGCCTCGGGGGGTTCCCCTTTGCTCTCCGTAGAGAATCGAAGTGTATTGTACTATCTGGAGACAGAGACAATACAATAATGTACAATCATTGTTACTTAATACCATAGACCCAGAATAAATAGACAGGGAAACCTTGTAACCGGGCAAGAGATAGCGATATTGATAACATTCCCATAGAAGTCGGGGAAAATAGGTAGGGAGTTGGAAGTGTGTTTCATTACATAAAATAACTTTAAGATATTTTATTGATGTTATTATATTAAAAACAGAGATGGACAGACGACCTCATACAAGTGGCGGGAAGACGCTGGATGCAAGCCGCTTCCAATCGGTCTTTTTGTAAATCCATGGGGGAGGCCTATGTCCAACAGTGGACTTCTTATGGCTGAGATGATGATGATTATGTTAAAAGTGTTTATAAATACATGCTTACACTTGAAGTTTGAATTTGTAAGCGACAATACATATCAACTATGAGTACATGTACACGACGTATGACGTGATTGAACTTGGCACGTCGCTTTTTATGCCGTCCCGCCTCCAGTATATCACCATTCACTCCTACGTACCTAGATAATGCTTATATAATAAATAATCTTTATTCTAAACTGGTTCAGCTGCTTAACAGTGAAAAGGTAACAAACTGACAGAATGCCAGACGAAAGACAGAGTTACTTTCGCTTTTATAATAGTAGTTAAAAGTCAGAATGAAAAATCATAGAGGCTAGTCATTATGGTTGTATTATATAATGGTTTACAACTATAGAGAAACAAGTAACAGAAAACTGTTTTCTACATTTTTTTATACTTTACTAAAAATAAACACTTTTTTTTCGTTGTATAAAAAAAATGTGTAATAAACTACTGAAGATTGCCGTGCGCGACAATTATGCTCTTAACTAAAATTAGAAATCAGAAGCCTGATTATTTTAAAATTAATTAAAACAACTTATTTGACAGTAAATAGCGTATTTAATTACCTTTAAATATTCATAATGATTTTGAATCCCACAACCAGTTAGTAGTATGTACAGGTAAAGTATTTTATTATACACAATAATTATAATACACAATATTTTTACTAAAGCATGCATATTATGCTCAAGGTCATTTACTAAAGCAAACTGTACCATTAGTGCTATTCGACCTGTCGCACGTCGCATTCGGAATAAGGTCTTTAAAAAAATATATAATCTTGAAGTAAGAAGAAAGATTAAAAAAACCTAACTAACCGGAACGTAAAGATAGAAAGCATATCTTCATCTAAGTCATTTTCATACAGAATTACCAAGATGCATGGGCGTATATAAGGGGGGGTCCATGGGGTCCAGGACCCCCCCCCCCCCCAAATAAGTGCTGTCAAAATTCTGGAATAGGTATCGCGGATGGCACTCATGTTACAAAATCCTGATCCTGATGTGCGGTAATGTGTGTGCATAACTACAGCTTAGCTAAAGAAATGCAGTATGACCCATGTTCGTCTTTCGCCCGCGCATACTACAAACGCGTATATCAAATGGAAACTATATATTTTTAACCGATTGCGTAAGAAAGAGGGTATTGTTTTTCGAGTGTACGTATGTATTGCGGGTATGTATGTATGTTTCTATATGACATCCTGAACGGCTTGACGGATTTTAATGTGCGAGGTTGATGTGTCATTACAGTCGTCTTCGTTTCCAAAGTGTCATACAAAAGTAGGCTATATTTTTTGTAGTCATAATACATCTCTTTCAAAAATAAAAATAAAACGTTTTTTCGTAATCACTAACGCACTATTTCGTAATAAACAAGTGTTTACTTAGAATTATTCTAAAGAATGCGCGTTTATAATCTTTTACAGAATTTTTACGCATACTTTCTCACAAAATACGTACACTCAACAGCGTATTAAAAGTATCGAAATCTTAAGTTAGACTACAAAAAACAGCTTTTCTTCTGTCGGCATTTTTTTTATTTTTAATATACATACTTTCTAAGAAACCTTAACTCCATCTCTGTCATATCTATACAAATTGAGAGAGATGGAGATATAGTTTCTAGGCCGATTCCGAATCCGACAAGTTGTGAACAAGGCCGTAAGCAGGAGGGGGGGGGGGCTTAGGGGTTCAACCTACCCTCCCCCAAAATAAAGCTAAGTGATCGCTCGCGCATGCCCATATTTTTGAAGATATAAAACGACTGAATGAACATAAAAAAAAACTTCGTTCGTAAAACTAGAAAACATCATCGCTAAATATCAGGCGAGTTGGAGATCAGTCGTAGATCTATCTTACGTAAAAAAAATCACAAATATTCCATGAAAAATTCAATTCGATCTAAGCCAATTTTACATAAAAAATATTTTTGCGTTAATAATTTCGTAAAGATCGAACAAGACTCTTAAAGTGCCGTGCTTAAATTTGAAATCAATGCATTCAAATGGTTATATTTATATTTTTTGATAGCGTAAGTCAGTCTTACTCATCCTGTCAGATATTTCATTTTTTTAAGCACTTTTATACTTGTTTGGTTCATCTGGGCCACTTTCTTACACGATATATGAATTAAATTATATCCAAGATTTAATTTTTAAAACCTTAATTTTCGCGCTCGCTTCACTCGCACATTATTAGGTACTATTTTGTCATGGAAATACTGCGGGCTCACTAATACGAGAAATAAATCATATTACTATAAAAACACGACTAAAATGTTCACGCTCGCTTCGCTCGCGTATGCTTATTATCTATGTTTTTGTTTACTTGAGTTATGCAAATGCTGAGCGCTCGTTAAAACGGGTTATTAATTCATATTAAACCTCTAGTTTAATATGAATTAATATTGTTCCGACGTTACTTTTACACTTTATTTACAGTTATACGTTTGTCCGTAATTTAATTTTCGTTTATTTAAATGTTTATAACTTATAATTATAAAAACATTGACGTTTAGAAACTAGTACTCGTCTGCGTATAGTCTGCGCAAATAAAGAGGCAAATAGTAGTATATTTTTTATAAATTTTGTACCCGCGGTAAATGCCCAATTTTATTTTCCTAATGTAGTTTTGCCGACCACGTGAAAAGACACGTTTCGTCGCCTTATTTCACTTGCCCACACCGTCACACACTTTTTCAAACACAATGAATGAAACACAACCATTTTTATAGTATTAAAGTTCAAAGTACCACAAGTTTGGGAAAATAAAATAAAACAAGTTTCCATGACGTTTCCGCCAAAACTGGAACGTAATGGATTCCTTGGATTCCTACCTGGACATTCCATCCCGTACAAAACTGATTGTGCATTAGTGTCTCCCCGTTTGTTTGGGTGTATATTATTTTGCTATTTTCGAAAATGGAATCCACTCAAGAAGTAATTTCCAGCATCGATAAACTTATTTCCAAAACTTTGACAGGAAAGCAACTTCAGGAATTCAACAGGATTCATTATGGAAGAGAAGATCATCATGAAATACAAGTAAAACAAACTAACATAAACTTGGCCTCAAATAACAACTTTGAAATTGCGGCGTATGATTTCCCTGCAAATAAGGAAGAAATTAGGAAACCTCGTATTGTGCGAGTTGCACTGATTCAACACTCTATAGTAATTCCCACTAATATGCCAATCACTGAACAAAGACAGGCAATATTCGATAAAGTTCAAAATTTTTTAGAATGTGCTGCATCTGAAGAAGTTGATATTGTATGTTTACAAGAAGCCTGGAGCATGCCGTTCGCTTTTTGTACGAGAGAAAAACAACCATGGTGCGAGTTCGCTGAATCTACCCTCGATGGCCCTAGCACTCGTTTTCTGAGTGTACTGGCAGAAAAATACCGAATGGTCATAATTTCTCCCATTTTAGAAAGAGATGAAGTCCATGGTGATACTATTTGGAATACTGCAGTAGTTATAAATGAAACTGGGAAGGTAATTGGAAAACATAGAAAGAATCATATACCAAGGGTGGGAGATTTCAATGAATCCAGTTATTATTTTGAGGGAAATACGGGGCATCCAGTATTTGATACAACATATGGAAAGATAGCTGTTAATATTTGTTATGGACGTCACCACCCTCTGAACTGGCTAATGTTTGGGATCAATGGGGCTGAGATTGTCTTCAATCCATCTGCCACTGTTGCAGGTCTCAGTGAACACCTGTGGGGTATAGAAGCTCGTAATGCAGCTATAGCTAACAGCTACTTCACTTGTGCCATAAACAGAGTGGGAACGGAGTCATTCCCTAATGAATTTACTTCTGGAGATGGGAAACCAGCACATAAAAAGTTTGGACACTTTTATGGCTCAAGCTATGTAACTGCTCCTGATGGTGCAAGAACCCCGAGCCTATCCAGATTTATGGATGGTCTACTCATTGCACAGCTAGATCTGAACTTATGTCGTCAGATTAAAGATAAATGGGGCTTCACTATGACTCAGCGACTCAATTTATATGCTGACAGCCTGAATAAAGCTGTTAAGCATGATTATGAACCTCAGATTATTGGCAATAATAAGAAGTAATCATTATTATTTAAAATAATAGTAGCTATTATTTATTATGCATATTGAAGTATGTATGATGTAATCTTTTGTACCTGTACCAACAAAGTTATTTATTTGATGATAGGCAAGCAGCAGAAGCTGATGAGCCTATATCCTGCAGTGCAGAAATTTACTGGTTGTCTTTTAGTATAATTTGTTCCTTATTAATCCAGTTTAATTTTAAGAGTTTATCGTTTTTGTCGTGACAACATCTTCAGGCAACCGGTTCCAGTTATGTACAACTCTGTTGCTTAAAATATGATGTGTGTATTGGTTGGAGCCTGTTCACGCCACAGTAAGATGTTATGTTGTCTGCTTTTCCTTAAGTTCTCTTTTATAGTATCTAGGCTTCTTATATTAGGCAGATTGTAGAACCCATTCAGGATTTTGAAAGTTTCAATTAAGTCACCCTGTAGCCTCCTCTCTTTGTAGTGAGACGCAAAGCTTTCAATCTCTCATTATATGGTTTAAGTCGCAGGGCAAATGGCATACACTACATCTAATACACACAAACAATGTAATGTATGTGTATGTACTATATGTAGTGTAATGGTTTACACTACATATTTTTATTTTATAATTTATTGATAATATTGTATCAATTTGTTAATTTATTTGTAAATTATGGTAAGTATAATTATAAATATCCCATTTGATAAAATACAACTGTTTTTATTTTTACACTATTTGTGTTAGAAAGAAAATAAAACAAAAATTTATATAAAACAATGTGTATCAATTTAGAATAATACAAATGTGAGCTATACATAAAATATGTAAGGGTTAGAGTGGGGTACATTCAAGTAATAGTTTCAAAAGTACTCTTGGTTCCTATTTCACAATAAATAAGGACAAAACAAGATTTAGGCCTAGGCCGCACTACGTTTTTTTCTCGTGAGCGGTAACTGCTATAAACCGCGAAACCGCTCAAGACGGTACTGAATCAATCGCGGGGAAAAACCGCAAGTGCGGCCGCTTGTATTCGTTTTCCTGTTTCATAATCTCACGCGGTTAAAAACCGCTGCGGTTTAACCGTAGTGTGGCCTTAGCCTTATCCAGCTAAAACAGTACAGTAAAGCTAGTGACTTTTTTATGAAACTAGTGATGTGATAAGCAAATTGTATACTTGTTGCTACAACACTTTTCCATAACTGTGTAACGCCCCACAGAACAGAGCACAGCACTTGTCACTATGAAACATTATATGTAGGAAAGACTGATAATTAATTCACTATCTTACAAAACAAGTACTTTGATATAAAAATTTTATCTGTAAAAATACTAAGCCTGACAATTTATTCAATCTATCTACCATTTCATAATATTATCATAGCTATACTTTGATGCATAAAAATTAAACTTCTATGCAATCTTGTGCATCCATTACATATAATAACAAAAATTTCATTAACTTCACGAAATTTTACTTGTCTGCTTTGTTGTTATTATTGTTAGCGTGCCCACTGCTGGGCCAAGACCTCCCCTCAACATTTCTTCTGTTTTGTGACATCAATATTATTAATTTTATTTCAGCAATTGATGTTGTGTGTTGTCATCGAATTTTCACTTTTACTGATGCAATACATTGCAAAATATACGCAAACATTGCACAAGACTTAAATGTTATTGATTGTGTCATGAAATCATTTTTAATATTGAAGGACAGGATAACTCGAGACTAAAAGAGATATATTTGAATGCACCCCACACTTCAAGCTGTAAAATTACTTTAGCACTAATACTCTATGCAGTCTTTGCACGGATAGCAGCACGTTTTCCAGTGACAGCCTGGAAACCAGACTTGATGCTTGCCACAGAACAACGGGAACCGCATGTTTCACATTGAAGGAAGAATAACCTAGTATCTTTTTGTAAGATCGTATCGGGGGAACGGCAAGTATGACATGTCACATACTCCTTAATATATCTCCTCAACACATTTTCTATTTGTTTTTGTTGGAAACGGCCCTTAATGATTAGTTGACTGTTACCGTCAACAGAGCCACTCGTACCCAATTCAGCGAGTAAGAAGTCAAGTAAATGTTTAGGCTGCCGATGGAGGGTTTTGCAGATCTCCGTGAAATTGGCAAAGGAGGTTTTCTTTGTACCAATTCGAACTACTTGGGGCGGTCTCATGATGAACTTCTGTTTTTTACCTGAAACCATGCTGGGGTTCTTTTCACGCATGATGTCGAACACTCGCTCGAGTAGCTCGTCGTAAGTGTAGTCTCGGTCGCTGCCGATCCAGTCCCCATGGCTGTCTTCAACGTTTTCCTTGTCATCATCTCTATTGTCATCATCCGCCATGTGTTCGTCAACGTTTTTCTTCTTCTTCTTCTTTTTAGTTTTCGAGAAGTCTATATCAAGGTCTAGATCATCGATAGCTTCTTCTTCCTGAGGCTCGGGTTCTTCAGCTGGTGGCGTCTCTGGTAGTGCGTTTTCCATTTCTTCCAAGTTAAAGAAGGTCTTCTTCTTCTTTTTTTTCTTTTTACCGAAGTTGTCCAAGTCGAGGTTATCATCCTCAGCCAAGTCGACGTCACCCGTCTCTACGGGCGCTTCCACGCTCGTACTCTCACCTTGTTCGGCAAGCGCTGCTTCCATATCGAAGCCAATCTTCTTCTTTTTCTTCTTCTTCAAAGACGGGTCGAATACCATATCCTCATCCATGATTATTTACACAATATTTCTTCGCTTTTCAATAAAAAAAACTTAAGATTTTGGTTAGATTTTTCAATGACAAGCAGATGGCTGAGAATTTGAATGAAATAATGTTGCCATGATCGCATCAATTTAAAGTTACAATCACTATATGATAATAACTGACGAAATAAAAAAAAAACTTACTTCTTACGTTGTTCACTAGGTGGCGCGGCGCGTCGATCATTTCATAAGTCAAGTCGAACAACTTGTGTAGATTTCGTTCGAAAACATAATAAGTTGTTAAATAAATAAATCGAACATATTATGACTAGTAGTTCTACAAACAGTAGACCTCGCGAGAGAGCTTATCTTGAGTCATCTGTACATAATACCTACAAAAAGATGGTTTAGCACGTCCACGCGCCCTCACTGTTACAGGCAAAATCAAGTTGGTTGTCATATCTCGACAACCATTTGACCAATTAATTTTTACCACAAGTTGTACTTTATCTACCTACCAAATATCATTAAAATCGGTTGGTAATTAGCACCGTAATAAACTTCCCCCCTTTTTATGGGAACCACCCCTCATATCAAAAATCGCCGAAGACAAATATTTAAATAATCCATAGAACCTATCCGCCAAGTTTCATCTAAATTGGTTCAAAATTACGCCCTGTACGCAAGTACGAACTCACAAGCAAATTGACAGACGAAAGAAAATTTGGCCAGTTGATGCAGAGATGCTTCGCTCGCTCGGTTAAAAATATACCTAATAACTTAGCTCGTGCCCAACAAACAGCTCGAAAATACACAATACACAAGTTCAACACAATTTTTTTATTTACGCACATTTTTATTATATTTATTGAGCAACAGTAAACAGCTGTGTTATAAAATCTAATAATAAAGATACATACAAGTCTTAATAATAACACACCCCACAGCACTCTTCACAGATTACTAGAAATTAGTTAAAAATAAACAAATACCATACCGTTACATAACAAACAATAAGAAAACAAAATTAAACTAGTGAAAGCAGAAAAAGTGAAACCAAGAAAGTTTTAACTTCGTATTCAAACATTTATGCTGTATACTGTAGAATATCAATAAAATCGAATTTATATTAATAATGTAACAGCAAATGGTTACTTTTTTACATTTTGGTAACATTAGTTCAGTTTCAATATATGTCAAATCGGTTGCATCAGCTATTGTTCGACTCGTTCAGAAATTCATTTTCGTTCAACATTTTACAGCGTCGAATAATTTTTGCAAAATAAAACAATAATAATAATCAGCTAAATAACGTGAAATCAAACCAAAATCATCTATCATTGATAAAACACGTAATCCACATAGTTGAATCAATCCTTGGAACTACTTTAATTACATTGAAAATGAACACAAACCAGCGGTAGATAATAATAAAATTATGTAATTTTTGGCTATGGTTAGGGACAGGGTTACTAAAGAAAAAAAAAATATAACCTCAAACTTTCAAAAGTTCCATAGTTGTAAAAGAGACTGCAAATTCAAACATTTAAGTGCATTCGATAGCAATGGCTGAAGTTCTGTTTACTTTTCATTAATATTTTACTTTTAAAAATGACTTTAACAACTCTTCACCGGTCCATACCAAAATTAAAAAATGTTTTCAAAAGACACACATCACGAGTGGCTTTGCTCCACCAAGACGAATATACTGAAACTCCTAAATACCCGCCGATATTGGATAACTCTCTCAAAAGTAGGAAAAAACGGGAAAGGGAATTACTACACGAGAAAATTAAAAACATCAATACTGTAGAAGAGAAACAAATGGCATTAAATATGCCTCGGTATTATGGGTGGAGAAGTGTTATGTTTATTGAAGACAAGATACCATATAATGCCATGCCTCTAGTCCAAGGTTACACTAGAAGCCACTTTATTCCTATAGAAAAGCTACCAGATACATACAACGAGACTGAACAGGCGGCTGATGAAGTGGTAAAAGAAATTAAGTCACAAGTGGAGGAAGTGATAGCTATAGAGCTAGAAGGTGTTGAGTAAGTCAATTATATTTAGATTTTCATTTATCTAATTCCACATATTTTTGCTTTTATATTTTCTGTTTGTAAATATAAAAGTGAAAAACGGATGTCTTATCCCAAAACCTCAAAAACGATATACGCTATGTAGCTGAAATTTGGCATATAAGTTTTTTATAGAGTAAATAGATAAGCTAAAAATGAGTTTTGCAAAAGGACTGAATTAAGGGGTTGAAAGGGGCTTAAAAGATTTTATGACAGTTCTATGGTATGAAATTAAATATTTCCCATAGACCACCCAAGTGGACAAAGGTGAACAAATATAAAATAACTTCAGATGGTTCACCCAACTGATTCAGAAGGTGAACGGTGGGAAAGAACTGGAAATTTAGTATATGAGTTAATCAATAGATTATAGTTATAATTTATTATAACTTATTATTTTTTGTTTTAATTTTGTAACTTTTTTTACAGACGTGATTTACCTGTAAACACTGGCATGCCAGATGCGGCAGTGCAAGAAAATGCCATCGCATCATGTATAGTGAAACAAATAAATAGAGTGATTGTGAACAACCTCTCAGATAAATTAGCTCATATTCTGTCAGCGCAGGTTAGTGTACAAGTTTGCAAATTAAATATGGGCTTTGCTTTAAATAAGCCTTAGACCTAGTAGGTGTTGCACAGTAATTTCTTACATCAGGGGAACAATTTGCTCCTTACATCATTTGTTGTTGTTGTTGCTAGCCTGTAGTGTCCCACTGCTGGGCAAAGGCCTCCCCTCGACATTTCCAATCTTGACGGTTTTGTGTATTGATGTGCCAGTTTTTATCAAAGGTGTCAAGTTCGTCTCGCCATCTCTTACATCATTTGGTAACTTAAAAAAAAAAAATAGGTCATGGAGTAAAAATTATTTGTAAAGAGGAGAAATTAAATTGTATCAGAAATATTGCTCACTCAAATCACTTAATTTATGCATTGTATATACACATTGCGACTTTTAGCTGTAATAGAAATGCATAACTATTCCCACTTATAACAATAATTATTGTTAGGCGGCGGTCGCTTTGACCCGCCACCCGCAGCGTCCGCGTCGGGTGAACGTGACCGCTGCCGAACATTCCCGAACATAGCTTATAGACGCTGCGGGCGACCGACGACGGGCCGCCGCCGCCGGCGCCGCACGCCGCGGGCGGCGGGTCAAAGCGACCGCCGCCTTAGTAATTATAATTATTACAATTGCATCGATGTAAATGCTTATTTAGAGGCAGTTGAGTTAATGCAATTACATGATTACTATCTATCTATCTAACCCTATTTCTAAAACTCCGGTGTCTGTCTGTCGCCAGGCTGTATCTCATGAACCGTGATAGTTAGACAGTTGAAATTTTCACCGATGATGTATTTCTGTTCCTGCTATAACAACAAATACTAAAAAAATAGAATAAAATAAATATTTAAGGGGGCTCCCATACAACAAACGTGATTCTTTTGCTCGATATTGATAATGGCAACAGAATGGAATAATTTTTTTTATCAGCCCTCTTTATACAAACTGTCCCACTCACTATTATTCACTTTAAAAATAAATAATTAAATTAAAATAAAATTAATATTTAAGGGGGTACGTACAACAAACGTGATTTTTTTGCCGTTTTTATAGATAACGGTATGGAACCATTCGTGCGCCCGACTGACACTTGGCCGTTTTTTTTTACTATTCTTTCTTGCACACCCCATCATCCATTCGTATAGTTTCACATCACAAGGCTACCTGGAAGAGACTGCTTTTAGCGATAAGCCCGCCTGTTGTTTCGCTAGCATGTAAGCCTTCTCTTGTTAATTAGTGTTTTTTATACCATATAAGCAATAAAGTGTATATTTATCTATCTATTTACTCCTAATAAGCTATCTCAATAAATCTATGGAGCTTTTATTAAAATTGTATGTAATCATGTTACATTTTTATTTTTCCAGGTTGATTATAAGCCTCGGCATGAGGCGTTCTGGTTTGTTGGTGGTGGAGATGTCCCAAACAAAGTAATTCAATGGAGAAAGCAGTATAAATGGCTCAAAGACCGCTTATATGAACCTGTAGATAGAGCAGTGCAGTACAAAGGTATCATAACAAACATCACATAGTTTTACTTGCATTTCTACATCGAAGCTTTTATTTAAAGCTTAATATAATATGCTAAACTTGACATCTTTTTCACACTCAATGTTTCTAAAAACATAAAATCCCAGTATTTATTCCAAAAAAAATAATATTATAGGTATTAAACATCCTTACATTCCATTGTTTATGTACTGTATACAAGGTAGATAGATAAACTCTTTATTGTATACTCCTTAGAACTTACAATCGAGAGAGAACTATCTAATTCCAAGGTAATCTATTAATAAATAAGATATCCACCATGAAACAGTGACGTTTCATGGTGGATATTCCAAAAAAAAAAAGATAATAATACATCTCGCAAAAATAAACAAATTCCATTTTTCGTAACAAACAAGGGATTTTACTAGAATTATTCTATTCTATTCTATTATGCGTGATTGTAATGTTTTACAGCGATTTTACTTGTAATTTCTCACAAAAAATACAACCCACAACAGCATATCAAGCATAAGAAAATCGTAAATTAGATTTGTAAAAACCTGTTTTCTGCAATTGGGTATTTTGTTTTTCTATTCATATAAATACTTGTCATAACTATTACACCAAAAAGCAAACAGACTACCTCAAACCAATGGAAGTCTAAAGATGATCTAAATGCTCAAACCCACTACCAGTTGGCAACTATACTCAGCATGTTGCCATTTTGAATAGCAATGCTACTAACTAACATGCTGAGGCCACATTGGACCAGAAGCGCACCTGCATTTTGGTTTTGGTCTTGCGGGTTTCCCCGAAACCGAGGAATTCTCGGTGATTTTGTTAGTCCCGTTATTTAATTTTGTAAATAAATGTCCGAAGCAGTTCGTTACGGGTAAAATACCTTAGAAACCAAACTATTTTACTTAAACATTCCCATATTAGGTATAGTTTTCTACTTACATTTCTAAAATTATGTTAAAAATTATAGATTTTTTTCGTATTTGATAGAATGAATGAATATCCAATCGCGTTTCCCTGATAATTACCACAAATTCATAATTACTTGTTTTTTAGCCGAACATTTATAGCCTATTTTAGAACGCCGTTAAACTGGTCAAGTAAGAATTTGTTTGCCGAACAGTACACCGAGGCTTCCGTCCCGCCCTCTTAACCTCACGCCTACTCAAGTTTATAAGCCATAAGATGGGTCTAATGAAAAGAACAAACACACACAACTACGGTGTAAGTTTTCAATCGTAAAAGATTTCATGGGATTACATTTATGTACTTCGAGATTCTTGCTTTTTGTGTTGGTGATAATAGGTCTATAGGAAACCTGTAGACCTATTATCACCAACACAACCTGTTTACTTACGTTGCAAGTATCAAAATAGTATTCAAAGTGGCGGTTTACAATATTTTTTTATTGCGTTGATCTAGAAGCCTAATTTTTTTACAACTTTAAATGGCCATAGACTTATATTTTAGACTACAAACCACACATTTTTACTAATTATAAATAGAGACTATTCGGGAAAGCAATTTTGTGTGGCGCTAAGGCGGCAATATCATTTGGTAGCATTCGTGCTATTTGTAGCCCTTCACACTAGTGGTAAAAAAAGAGGTAGAAGACTGATTTAGTAAACGAGACCTGTCAAGACTCTTTTTCTCAGGAAAGTGTGCAGGTTTTAGGTTGAAATTAATATCAAATAATTAATTCTGCGATTCCTTTTGTTCTTGATATTCGCAAATAAGTATCAAACTATATATTTATATTATATTCAAATGACCTAGAATCATGGAAGTCGGTATCACAGCACAAACAAAGAAAAGATCTGAAAATTATAATTAGTAGTTATATCATAGCTAATTAAAAGCATAGGCTTATTACTTCAAGGGAAAAGGCATTGATTTTAGTACAGCGTACAATAATTGTATAATGTTTTCTGAAGTGGCAGTATGAGAGCTTCGGTGTTCGGTACCTATTAATGAAACTCGTACATACATGGTTTCTTTTTATATATATATTTGGGTTCTTTGTATTTTTAAAGCTGTGTTTACTATGAATATAGTGTATGTATTTTGCAGTTTTCTTGCGAAAAACACGACTAGTACTAATATTTAGTAAAATATAAGGAAATCCCGATTCCTGGGAACGAAAAATACCCGCAAATCCCGAAACCCTCATTTGTCGCATGGATTAAGTGCTCAAAATAAGATTAATTTTACTCAAATTAATTTAGTTATTTGTGTTGTGATTTTGTTTTCAGGAACACCAATCTTGACATTGAGAAACAGATTACCATTAAAGGCCATACTACCATATACTGAAGCAGAAAATCCCGAATTCAAGGTTACCAAATTCACTCCAGTACCCAATGCGTTAGGTTATCATGAAGATTTCCGGCATGGCACCAATATTCCTGGTAATTAACCAAATGTTTTTTTACAATAACTACAATATTTATTATACAAAATTAAGCCATGGCAGGAGGCATAGTTTTTTTATGTAGAAATAGGTTTGCGCTTGACCGCCAACTCACCTGATGTTAAGCGACGTTGCGGTTTACGATGCAGGGTGCTTACCTAGAATAACCAATTCACTCGCGATTTTAAAGACACCCAGATTATATCTATCGGAATAGACCCACTCAGGAAGTATTCCACAATCTAGCAGGCCGCTCGACGAAATAAGGAGCCAAAGCGTTTGGTTCGAGTTTTAGTAATATCCACCATGCAACGGTGACGCTTTTTCGTGTTTCTGACTGACAGTAAAAAGGGCAAGGGGGAATTAGACGATGCAGACCAGATGCACACTCACCGAAATTAATCTGATAAAAACCAATAAAGCTAGCAACTGTATCTCCATTTCTATCATTTCCATACAGAATGACAGAGAAGGAGATATAGTTTCTAACCCAATACCGAATTCGAATGATTCTGAATAAGGGTATCTAGATTCTCGAAGCCTAAATAGCTATTTAGTTGTAATTTGCATAATTTGTAATATTGTAACTTTGATTGTTCAGGATTCTGGCCTGGAGATCATGATGAATTTGGTTTGATATCATTCCACGGCCGAGGTCACATTGTCACCAGGAAGCCCTCATTTGGAGCTGAAGACAATCTGGAAGCTTTACACTGCCAAGCAATAAAAGCTGGTTTTGGATGGCTTCTAGCTCAAGCCAACTACCAAGGTTTTACCACTTATAATGACATCACTTATCCATTGGTATCACAAACTGTAATAACAAATGGACAACTATGGTCTCTCTATGCTTATCAATTGAACACTATTGAAATGCATAATGAAAAGATTGATGAGAATCCTAAACACAATATGTGTTTCGGCACAAAACCAATGAAGTTGTATGAGGCCATCGAAAATGGAAAAGTTAAAGGACTTAATGATGATGTGTTGAAGATGCTAGTTCAGCTATATTTAAATGCGCCAGAAGAACGAGACCATGAAATGAAACCTTATCTAGGCAAAGAGGAGAGAGTTGTTGCAGATATTGAAGATGATAAAAAACGGTGTTGGTTGGAATCTACATACAAACATCTTGTATCCAACAGGCCAAGACATCTTTTGAATCCTGAAGTTCATATGTGGGAAAATATTTACAAAATCAAATTTGACACACGGTCATTTGAACGTAAGAGAAGACCGTTTGAGCTTGGAGTGAATCCATTTAGGAGAAGGTTGGATGAACATCTTCCGCCTTATATTCCGAAAGTATTACGCCCATACCCGAAGGCGAGAAAGAAGTTTGAAGATACTTACTACCCCAAAGTGTGAATTCATGCAGTGTGTAGGTATCTAATGCTTATAGATAAAAGTGTCTAGATATTTTGTAGTTTTCATTTGCACCAAAATCTGTACTATATAGGTATTCTGTGCCTAAAATATGCTACCTTTAAATGTAGAATGATCGACTGCCGATGACGTCAAAGCAATTATTTGGCTACGATTTCCTAATGAATGCATGAATTTAAAAATGAAATCACCGTCTCGCCGATATATAGATGCTCGAAATTTATTTTTAATATTTCTTTTGTGACAAAATTGGTGTTCAAGTAATTTTCAAATATAATTTTCTTTTTACCCCACTGCGTAAAAAGAAGGATTATGTTCATACAATAAATAAGCTAAACGTTTGACTTTAGGCCCTAGTTATGGTAGTGATTTTACTGGTTTCGCAGCTTTATTTTATTGACACTATGAAATAAGACACGTTTCACCACCTTGACACAACACTATCTTGCACACACTTGTGAATGTGACTGCAGTGGGTATATTTTCCTTATGCTACGTGTGGTGTAACGAAACTCTTTAGAGTTTCTTAAATAGGCAAACTTTAACTATCGTGTTTGTCATATTGTGCCATTCTATTCTGTCATGTCATATTGAAAATTTTATGCATTGATACAGTTTATTTTTGTTGATTAAAACCGTTATTACATAGGTACTTATTTATCAATTTAATCAACAAAATAATTCCATGCAATGGAAAAGTATCTGCGTCCAGACAAATTGGACATCGACCCATCCGATACCTCCGCTTCGCAAGAATGGGAGCATTGGAAGAGGACGTTTGAAATTTTCTTATCATACAACGAAGCTACTGTCAATAACGATAAGATGAAATTAAATCTACTGACTAACCATGTGTCAGCAAAAATTTATTCATTTATTAGCAAGTGCCCTTCCTATGCAAATGCTATGGAAAATCTTCAAAAAATATATGTTAAGCCACGAAACATTATCTACGCTAGACATATACTTGCAACGAGGAAGCAGCAGAATGAAGAAGATGTTGACGTATTTATACGGGCATTAAAATTACTAGCAAAAGATTGCAAATTTGCCAAAGTGGATGCAGAAACGAACGAAAAAGACTGCATCAGGGACGCTTTTATTGCTGGCATAAAATCAAACAAAATAAGGCAACGATTACTTGAAAATTTGACACTTACCCTAGATGAAGCCTACAATCAAGCATTATCTTTTGAAATGGCAGAAATTAGTTCGCAGAGCTTTACAAATACCAATTTAAATGCTGTTCAAAGTCCTCAAGAAACTGATAATGAAACAATTGCAGCCGCACTGTCAAAAAAGAAGTGTTTTTTCTGTGGAGGACCGATACATGCTAGGAAAAATTGCCCAGCGCTTGAAGCCAGTTGCCAATTCTGTGACAAGAAAGGACACTTTGCAAGGGTATGTCGTAGCAAATAATTTATTAAGACTGTGTCATCTGACAGTATGACCAAAAACAACGCCAGATCAGCCAGTATTATAGCTGCTTCTCCTGAATCTTTGAAGAAAGCGACAGTGATCGCCTATATCAAAGAGATTCGCGCTCAAGCATTAATCGATACAGGCAGTACTCTTAGCTTCATCGATAAAGATTTTTTTGAACTTTGCGGTTTGAAGAAGAAACATTGTAATCAAACGATTTCTATGGCTTCAACATCCCTTACGTCTCAAGTAGAGGGACAGACTTATGCTGCTGCTCAAATCGGGGACCATACTTATAACAATCTCAATTTACTTATCGTAAAGAACCTGTGCGCTGACCTTATCATAGGCCATGATATTTTGAAAAGCCATTCTTCACTCGAGCTTATCTTTGGAGGTCCAATGGAACCTTTCAAAGTCTGTGGTGTCGCTGCAGCTTCTGTCCCTTCGGTACCTCTGTTTTCCAATGTTACTCCAGACTGCAAACCTATCGCTGTTAAGTCCAGAAGATACAGCGAAGAAGACAAAAAGTTTATTGGAGAAGAAATCAATAAACTTTTAGCTGAACGAATTATTGAAGAAAGTACTTCTCCATGGCGCGCACAAGTTCTAATCTCAAAGAGTACTAATCATAAGAAGCGTCTTGTGATCGATTACTCTCGAACGATAAATAGATACACACAACTTGATGCCTATCTATTGCCAAATATGGAGGAAATGGTATCCCAAATATCTAAATACAGCATATTCAGCACTATAGACTTACAAAGCGAGATTTTGCCTAAAGAACGCCAATTTACAGCTTTTGAAGCTCTGGGAAATCTTTATCAATTTCGACGTATTCCGTTTGGAGTCACAAATGGAGTCTCAAGCTTTCAAAGAACCATCGATTGGGTCATTCGTAAAGAAGGGCTTAATGGCACATATGCTTATCTTGATGACATTACAATTTGTGGAAAGACACAAGAAGAGCATGACGATAATTTGCGAAAATTTATGACAGCTGTCCACAAATATGATCTTACTATTAACAAAGACAAGAGCAAGTTTTCGCAACATTCCATTAACATACTGGGATATAATATTAAAGATCATTTAATAAAACCAGACGGTGCGCGTTAGCGTCCTCTGTTGAGCCTACCGCCACCAACTGATCTGCCTTCCCTAAGAAGAGCTATAGGCATGTTTGCCCATTACAGCAAATGGATACCAAATTTTTCCGAGAAAATTTATGCTCTTGCACATACTCGAGTATTTCCACTCAGGGACGAATTAATTGAAGCTTTTGAACTACTCAAAACTGACATCGCAAAGGCTACTATTCATTCTATAAATCACGAAGCACCATTTACAGTGGAAACAGATGCTTCGCAACATTCGATCGCAGCAACCTTATCACAACAGCCGGCTTGCCCAGTAGCATTTTTTGCGAGAATGTTGAACAATTGTGAACTCAACCACTCTGCTATCGAGAAAGAAGCTTACGCCATTGTAGAATCTTTAAGGAAATGGCCCCATTTTCTTATAGGCAAACCATTTCGGCTCATAACTGATCAAAGATCTGTTTCATTCATGTTTGATAATAAAAAGACAAGCAAAATTAAGAATGAAAAAATACAACGATGGCGCTTGGATTTGGCTCTATTTAAATACGATATTATATATCGCCCGGGAAAACAAAACGATGTTGCTGACGCATTATCGCGAGTGTGTGCATCGATGTCACAGAGGAATGAAAAACTGAAATCCTTGCATGAAGTAGAATCCTGGAATAGTTCGTATGAATCACTGGATAAAATCTAAAAATCTACCTTATTCTGCTAAAGAAATTGAAGACATGACAAATTCATGTAGAATATGCTCTGAAATAAAACCTAAATTTTTTAGACCTGGAACTGACCCTACTTTGATCAAAGCAACGTCGCCCATGGAAAGACTAAGCATTGATTTTAAAGGTCCCGTACCTTCAAGTACAAGAAATAAATATATTCTGACTGTGATAGACGAATATTCACGTTATCCATTTGCGTTCCCGTGTTCAGATATGAACGCCTCAACAGTTATAAAACATCAAAATGAGATATTTACGATATTTGGCTTACCATCCTACCTGCACTCAGACCGTGGAACTTCTTTTATGGCAGCTGAAGTTAAATCATTTTTAAACTCTCAAGGAGTAGCGACGAGTCGAACTACTCCTTACAATCCGAGAGGCAACGGACAAGTCGAACGCCTCAACGGAATTCTCTGGAGAGCAATACAATTGGCCCTCCGCTCTGCTAACAAACCAATAGAGCATTGGGAACAGGTCCTTCCACAGGCCTTAAATTCTTTAAGATCTTTGTTGTGTACAGCCACTCACTGCACACCTCATGAACGAATTTTCAATTATACGAGACGATCGACGAATGGAATGTCTATTCCTACTTGGTTAACTGAATCAACGGGTTTTAATGCGGAAGTTCAACCGAATACATACCAACCTATCGTTGAGGAAGTGGAGTTGCTACATGTGAATCCAGATTACTCCTATGTTAGACTCGCAGACGGACGAGAATCCACGGTTTCTAATCGTCATTTAGCACTACTTGGGCAGGATGGTCAGATAGTCCACGAAGCACCTGAACCATTACATTGATCCAGTGGATCAAACGATGATGATTTCTTTGATGCCAATGACTCGGTTAACGACGAAGAACCATCATCTGCTCAACAAGAAACAAGAGGGACAAACGACCTTGTTCTAGAACAACCTGATAATGAACAGTTACGAAGATCCAGTAGAGAGCGTCGTTTACCAAGTCGATTGAAAGATTACAATCTCAATTGACCAGTGGCTTGAAGTTTTCAGCCAGGAAGAATGTGGTGTAACCATGGGCGTATATAAGGGGAGGGGGTCCAGGGGGTCCCCCCCCCCCCCCATGGCATTGGCCGAAAAAAATTATTAAGTGCTGTCAAAATTCCGGAATAGGTATCGCGGATGGCACGCATGTTACAAAATATATATAAAAACCTGATGTGCGGTAATGTGTGTGCATAACTACAGCTTAGCTAAAGAGATGCAGTATGACCCATGTTCGTCTTTCGCCCGCGCATACTACAAACGCGTATATCAAATGGAAACTATATATTTTTACCCGATTGCGTAAGAAGGAGGGTAATGTTTTTCGAGTGTATCTATGTATGTAACATACATACATACCCATGTATGTTTCTATATGTCAGCCTGAACGGCTTGACGGATTTTGATGTGCGAGGTTGATGTGTCATTACAGTCGTCTTCGTTTCCAAAGTGTCATAAGTAGGCAATATTTTTTTGTAATCATAATACATCTCTTTCAAATATAAAAATAAAACGTTTTTTTCGTAATCACTCGCACTATTTCGTAATAAACAAGTGTTTTTTTTAGAATTATTCTAAAGAATGCGCGTTTATAATCTTTTACAGCAATTTTACGCATACTTTCTCATAAAAAACGTACACTCAACAGCGTATTAAAAGTATCGAAATCGTAAGTTAGACTGCAAAAAACTGCTTTTCTGCTGTCGGTTTTTTTTTTTTTTTTATATACATACTTTTTAACTTAGCAACGTACTTAGCAGAACTTAGCAACGTGGACTTTTATTTACGCTGACGATGTAGCTATCTGTACAGAGAGCCGCGTCGAACTGCAGCAGGCGCTCTTGTCGTGGAAATATCAGTTACAGGCCGGTGGCCTAGTGCTGAGTGTTGCAAAGTCTCAGTTTATGTGCTTCAACGAACCAGATACTAACAATACATGTCCAATTACCATTGATGGACAACTGGTCACTTTCTGTGATCAATACAAATATCTGGGAAATGTAATGCACTATTCTGGGAAGTTGGAATACAATATTCAGCACCGAATAGCCGCAGGATGGCTAAAGTGGCGAGAAGTGACTGGTGTTACATGTGACAAGAGGATGCCTGTTAAGCTGAAGGGTTTGATTTATAAGACCATAATAAGGCCAGTCCTTATGTACGGCAGTGAGACGTGGGCTGTAACTCAAAAGAATGTGCATGCCATCCAAGTTGCCGAAATGAAAATGCTGAGGTGGATGTGTGGCGTAACCAGGCTCGACAAAATCCGCAACGAGTACGTGCGAGGTAGCCTGGGTGTGCGCGACATCGCCGATAAGATGCAGGAGAGTAGGCTGCGATGGTATGGCCACGTAAAGAGAAGACCACCCGAATACGTAGGAAATTTAGCACTACAACTTTCCAACCCCGGTCAAAGATCTAGAGGCAGGCCCAAAACTACTTGGAAAGCTGTAGTGCTAAAGGACATGAGAGAATGCGAGTTGACCAACGACGACGTCGAAGATCGAGCGAAGTGGAGAAACAAAAGCAGGAAAGCTGACCCCACTACCATATGGGATGAATAGCTAGGAAGAGAGAGAATATACATACTTTTTAAGAAACCCTAACTCTATCTCTGTCATTACTATACAAATTGAGAGAGATGGAGATATAGTTTCCAGGCCGATTTCGAATCCGACAAGTTGTGAACAAGGCCGTAAGCAGGGGGGGGGGGGGCTTAGGGGTTCAACCTATCCTCCCCCAAAATATCCTGGCAATTATGAAAAATCCTTGCTCTTTTTTAAAGTTTACTTAATTTGCTTCAATGTTTTTCTCACGCCAAAGCGAAGCGATCGCTCGCGCATGCCCATATTTTTGAAGATATAAAACGACTGAATGAACTTATAAAAAGATCTTCGTTCGTAAAACTAGAAAATAACATCGCTAAATATCAGGCGAGTTGGAGATCAGTCGTAGTCGTATCACAAATATTCCATGAAAAATTCAATTCGATCCAAGACAATTTTACATAAAAAAATATTTTTGCGTTATAAATTTCGAAAAGATCGAACAAGACTCTTAAAGTGCCGTGCTTAAATTTGAAATCAATGCATTCAAACGGTTATATTTATATTTTTTGATAGCGTAAGTCAGTCTTACTTATCCAGTCGGATATTTAATTTTTTTAAACACTTTTATACTTGTTTGGTTCATCTGGGCCACTTTCTAACACGATCAATGAATTAAATTATTTCCAAGATTTAATTTTAAAAACATTAAAAAATTTCGCGATCGCTTCGCTCGCGCATTATTAGGTACTGTTTTGTCATGGAAATACTGCGGACTCACTAATACGAGAAATAAATCATATTACTATAAAAACACTACTAAAATGTTTGCGCTCGCTTCGCTCACGTATGCTTATTATCTGTTTTTGTTTACTTGAGTCATGCAAATGCTGAGCGCTCATTAAAACGGGTGAAGTCATAGGGTACCTCTAGTTTAATATGAATTAATATTGTTCCGACGTAACTTTTACACTTTATTTACAGTTATACGTTTGTCCGTAATTTAATTTTCGTGTATTTAAATGTTTATAACTTATAATTATATAAACATAGACGTTTAGAAACTAGTACTCGTCTGCGTATAGTCTCCGCAAATAAAGAGACATATAGTAGTATTTTTTATAAATTTTTGTACCCGCGGGTGGGTGTATGGGTGTAACGAAACTCTTTAGAGTTTCATACATAGACAAACTTTAACTATCGTGTTTGTCATATTGTGCCATTCTATTCTGTCATGTCATATTGAAAATTTTATGCATTGATACAGTTTATTTTTGTTGATTAAAACCGTTACCACACGTTACGTTAACCACACGAGAGCGCGGGAGGGCGAGTGAGGCGGGCGTACTTATCCCGCGTCGGGATACGCACCCAAAAACAGCCGGCAATCCCATGGCACGAGCGCTGAGCGTTTTTAGAACATGCAGCGTGTATAACGGCGCAACGGAGGTGGAGTCTTGACTCACTCGGCGTCGCGTCGTGTAGATCAGGGTCACCAATGAAGGGTGATGCCAGGGAGGAGCCACCGCTGTATGATGATACGGCGGGGGCCCAATGGTCTCTGGTTCCTTCTTTTATGAGCCAGCCGTGGCACGCGGGATGGTGGAGAACCCGCCTCCTTAGGCGGCCGGTTCCAAGGAATAAAACACCATGTCCCAACTAATTATGTATTTAGAAGACATGAACACAATAACAATGCGAAACAAGATACATGAGAGCACGCGGGAGGAGACCGAGACGAGTAAGATAACCGACACTCTTCGGTCGTTCGATCGCGTGTCTCTTGTACCGCAAGAGAATTTACTCCGCGTGTGTGTCGCGTGCCATGGGATTGCTGACTGTTTTTGGGTGCGTATCTCGACGCGGGATAAGTACGCCCGCCTCACTCGCCCTCCCGCGCTCTCGTGTGTGTGACGTATGTCGCCACAGGTTTTTACTTATTTATCACTACGTTTATACGCTTGCCGAAGCTTGGCAAGCGCCCACAAGCTCCAAGCCTCTACAAACGCTTGGATGCCATTTACACGCTTGCGAGTGCGTTAGTATGTTCCGGACAGGCAAGCATGGCGGACTCGGATATTGAAATTAATATTAATATACCTATATAATTAATATTTCTTTTTTCACCTTCAATTCTTTAACCGGCTTTTTTAATTCGTGGCTAATACGAGACCAAGCGTCTGCGACTTTCTTTTTATCTTTGTGGTTTACGTCCTTCGGATTCCATATGCACGATCCACTTTGATATACCTCTAAAAAGGCCATAGTTTCATCGTTTGACCAACTAGTCATGGTCGATACGCGATCGTATACAGCGTCTGTCGACATCCGTTCGGTTCGAGTTCGCGCGCGTCACTAAACTAAACACGCGCCAACGTGTAAACGTGTCGCAAACGCTTGCCACAAGCTCCTTTTGATCTGTGTTCAAAAACCGACACTAACCCGGATCGGCGACAAGCTCACGCAAGCCACGCCAAGCCAAGCCAAACACCCCGTTTACACGCTTGTGTTTGTGGCGGCTTGCCACGGCTTGGCAAGCGTGTAAACGTAGCATTCATGTATTAATTCTCTGTTTTTTTTCGCCATTTCGGGGAAATCTTGGACATATTACTTTATAATTATTAATTTCTGGGTGAAATAAAATAGCCCACAAACTACCGAAAACAGCAAATGGATAAATACAACTCTACTTGCGTTTACCTTTCAGTTAAAAAAAAAACGAAAAATGACAATTACATTTTTTTATTGAATTTGGACCCGCTTTGCATTTGCTAGTGTCAGGCATTAATGTTTCCCCCCCCCCCCCGTATTTTGAACCCATTCGGTTTCGGAATCGATTCGATTTGTATATCTCCGTCTCTGAGAATACCCATTTCCAGGGAAATATCACACTATAATTATCAGTGACTAGATGACCCGGCGTACTTCGTATCACCTATCAATGAGTAGACCCGATATTTTCTCTACGTTAAAACCTTTCCTGGACTACGACAAACATTTCAAAACCAAAATCAGCTAAATCGGTGAACTGTTCTCGAGTTTTAGCGAGACAAACGAACAGCAATTGATTTATATATATATAGAGATAAATAAAATATTAGGTAGGCTAACCTGTAAAAATGTTGTTTTACTTTAAGTGGTATTTTACAAAGCACACTGTTACTAACAAATTCGTCATTCAAGTGTATGATTTTGCCATTTTTATGTTCGATAAGTAAAGTTTGTTAGGGTAATCAAATAATTATAGTTAGCAACACTGGAAACGTTCGTTTTGTTTTGCTAAAATTTAAACATGTACAGCCTTACCGAAAAACGTTACTTAACTTTAACCAACGTCTTAAATTCTCAATTCTCTGTCTTCTTTCCGCACGTGGCATTACTTGTCAGCGAGAAGTTAACAAAATATGTTAAGCACTGCTTAAAGTTAAGTAACGTTTTTCGGTAAGGCCGGTAAAGTCACAGAAGAGTTTTTTGGCGGGAACGTCTTAGTAACGTGTTGTTGCTTTGTTTTATTTTCCTAAACTTGTGTTACTTTGGACATTAATGCTATAAAAATGGTGGTGTTTTATTCAAGCGTTTGATCAAGTGCGTGAGTGTGGACAAGTGAAATAAAGCAGTAAAACGTGTGATTTTACGTTATCAGCAAAATAAAAAATAGTACATAAATTGAACGATAGATGGCGTTTACAATTAAAAATATTTCTGTTACTTTCTTCTTCTTCTTTTTTGTATTGGACGCCGCGATTAGCGATTTGCCAGTGTCAAGTATTGAAATATTTTCAAGTTTCTTGAATAATACAAGTAATATAGTGTTCTAGTCACAGTCTAAGTCACGTAAACAGTCATTTTCAAATTAAAGTGATAGCGACTTTACTAGAAGCTTCTATGGAGTTTTGACGACAACGTAAAATCACATATGCCACTGCTTTATTTCACTTGCCCACACTCACGCACTTGATCGAACACGTAATGAATAAAACAGCACCATTTTTATAGCAATAATGTTCAAAATAACTCAAGCTTAGGAAAATAAAACAAAGCAACAACATGTTACTAAGACGTTCCCGCCAAAAACCCCCAAAAAAACGGCCTCATTGGTTCTTCTTCTTTTTTGTATTGGACCCGCATTAAAGCATTTGCCAGTGTCAAGTATTAGGATTTTTTCAAGTTTCTTGAATAAAACAAGTTGTAAATGTTCTAGTCACAATCTAAGTCACGTATACAGTCAATTTATAAGTCGAGTCCTGCTTCAGTAAATGAAATGAAATGAAATTATTTTATTCCAGATGTAAATCCATAACAATTAAATTAAATTAAAGTATAAAATTATAAAATCAAGTAAATTAAATAAAAATAATAAATAATAATAATTATATATAGGAATAAATAAATGAATTAAATTAAGAATAATAAATAAATTATGTGATCGGCGCGTGATACGCCCTCCACGTTCGATGAAGGGGACTAGCGTCCCAGTCTCTCACGGCAGCCACAAGTGCGTTGTCGGAGCGGTGCATGGCGGTGCGCGTGCCGGCCGACCGGCTCCGCAGCAGCGCCTAAAGTGGTGGCGACTTTACTAGAAGCTTCTATGGAGTTTTGCTGACAACGTAAAATCACACGTTTTAATGCTTTATTTCACTTGCCCACACTCACGCACTTTATCAAACACTTAATGAATAAAACACCAGCATATTTATAGCATTAATGTTCAAAATAACACAAGTTTAAGAAAATAAAACAAAGCAACAACACGTTACTTATGACGTTCCCGCCAAAACTCCACCTCATTGGTTGCTTATGTTTAAAACAATATTATTACTTGACACTGGCAAATGCTCTATGCGGGTCCAAATCCAATTTTTAAAAAGCTTATTATATTTTATTTTGCGATCGATTTTAATAACTATATTCTACTCTGTCTGTGTTAAAAATCAAAATTCAAAACGACACGTGCGTTGCGTGTGTGCGTGTGGTGCGTGCGCGAGATAATTTTGTGAGATGTTTATAAAATTGTAACTATGAAGAACTTAGAACTTTGGGATATTTCTCTACAGAAACTTAATTTAAACAATCAAGACAAATATTGTATATGTACTGGTCATGACGAAGATACTCCGGCAAAGGCTATATACACCTGTGGGAATGATCTGATTGTGAACAGCTTCGATGCTGTAAGTGGTGAAATCAGGTGGACTAAAGACATCACGGAGTATGCTACGCCAAATAATAAACCTGTAAACGTTACCTGTTTGTCTCTGCAAAATTTCCTATGTCTTGGATTTGAAAATGGAGAGATGCTCACGGTTAGAGATTCAGGCAGAAGATGCCAACCTGTTGGAGTGTTCAAAAGTGGATTGTGTGTAAGTATAACTTTGTGCAATATTTATCACATATTCTTGCTGTTTCTTTTTTTAATTGATCTGCCTATGGAAGTATTCTAGTGTCCATTTATAAACTAATAATATAATTTTTTTAACATAGTGAAACAAGAGGAAGAAATTTCTATTGTTAAAACATGTCTAATCATAAATTAAAAAATAGACAGCTTAAATCAGCACCTAACCAAAATAAAATTGATGCAATTGGAGGTAATTACAAACAGCCACTATTAAAACATGGTTCCAACTAGAATAAATTTAAATTTGTAGTTGAAACAATGTTTGGCCATTCATTTATTTATTTTAGAAACACCAACAGGTAGTATACATTAAGACTTAGTAGGTAATCTCTAATATTATTATAGATTTTGATATGAATACCCTTAACAGGTGTTTACGTCATTCTTTGTTGTGGTAGGATACAAAATAATAAAAACTAAGACTATATTAATTTAAAACAAAAACCTATAACATGGCAGAACAGTGATATAATCTATTGCTTTCAGTAAACAATTTTAATAACTTAGACTTGACTGTGTTAAATGGGTTGTGTGTAAAATATATTGAGATCATTTAGCAAAACATTAATTTTGTTATATGTATGACATAGTCTTGGCAGAGGAGAATTATATGATAAGTTAGTTTTAGAGTATTTAACATTTCAACTAGTTTATTATGTTATAAGTTTTATTAAATCCTTTATTTTGATTTCCCACTCAATAAGTATGGGACAAAAAAAAAACATACATTTTGATGCTAAAATTCCCCAATTTTTTATTTCTATATGCCCAGCCACACTCGCTCAATTAAGATAATATATCATTAATCAAAAAGGCCCACACATTTAGTCGCTGAAGCATTACTAACTTACATAAATAGTCTGATAAACACATTACCCTGTTTTGGGTTGTGCAAGTGTGTAAATATAAAATAAAATAAGGTTAAAATGCAATTTCAAATAGATATATTGATAATATTATTACTTTTTTTTTCAATAGGCAATGGAGTGGAGTCCTGATCATGAAATGGTTTCCCTAGTCACTCAAGAGATGAACACATGTTTGCTGACATGTGCATTTGAACCTGTGTGTGAAGTAAACCTCTGGGATCAGGACTTTGGACACAAACAGTTCATAACTGTTGGCTGGGGCAAAAAAGAAACACAGTTCCATGGTTCTGCTGGAAAACAAGCTGCTAAACTGAAAGATGAATTTGGTATAGCTTTTATTTTTATTGTTTTAAAGTACTTAGTTTGTATAAATGCAGCTTATACAAAAGAATAGAAATATCTTCTTCCATTTTATTTTAAGTACAGACCAAATTATGTTATATGAATATCTTTTTGGTACAACTATAGTTATCTGGTACTCGCAGGGAAGCATGATGGAGGGAAGGGGAGGACGAAGTGAAAGTAGCTTAAGGATCTAGGATCATATCCAGAATGAAGTTATCCACCAGAGAACTACTGTTACCAATATATCTTAAATTAATAGGCTGTAGTGACATAGGGCCAGTCATTTCTGAGCAATAAAGTTAATAACTGCTGGTAAATAAGTTCTAGAGTGGACATCCTGAGATACAATGGAGTGACAATATATGTAAAGCAGTTGGCAATGAGCAGAAATTAAATTAAATTGTAGGTCCTGGTTGTTTTTTCTTAAAAAACAGCAATCATCAAGCCAGGTCAGAGGCCTTTCAGGAGCTTAATAACTCTGACACTAGGGCTAGCAACTCAATCTATACGAACTTACTTTTTTAGTGAGCAGAAAGATGAAGATAGTACTGACAGGTGTACAATGGGAGAGGCCTATGTGCAGCATGTAAACAAAAGTAGGCTGATGACGCTATGAGTTATTTAATTCTACTTCTATGTGTTTCAGAACTCTATCCAGTTGCTGATAAGAGAGTGAAGATAGCATGGAGAGGAGACGGTATTTTGTATGCCATTGGGTTCTCAATGGATGGAATAAGAAGATTCAAAGTCTTTGATAGGGAAGGCAGGTTAATGTATACCAGTGAGAAACAACCAGGTCTTGAATCAAACATGGCTTGGCGCCCATGCGGCAACGTCATAGCTACAACACAAAAATTACCCGACAAGTACACTCTTACATTCTTTGAAAAAAATGGCCTAAAACATGGAGAGTTCAATGTCAATGTGAATTCAAAAACACAAATTCAAGATGTCTTATGGAGTACTGATTCTGAAATCTTGACGATCCAGTGTCTCGATACAGAAACAAACACACAAACATTGTTGCTGTATACCACTGGAAACTATCACTGGTATCTGAAACAAACATTGCATTTCAACAGTGATCAGAAAATAAATTCAGTTGTGTGGGATGGAGATTTTGATGTGACTCGTAACAAAACTCTGCATGTGTCACTTCAAAATGGAGAATATTACAGTTATACATGGGTTTGGAATACAAATTATAGTCTTGGCACCACTACAAATGACGATTCAGTTGTTGTAGTAATGGACGAGAAGAAACTCCTGATAACAGGCTTCAGACAAGCTGTGGTGCCTCCACCAATGGCAGCTTTGGAAATTCCCATAGACACTTTTGTGACATCTGTACATTTTGCGCCTAAACATGCAGAGCATGAAGTTGATTCAAACACATTCTTTGTTTTTACTTCAGACAATAAACTAATATTCTATGAACAGACACAGAAGTTTCCATTACAATTCAAGGAGCATAAAGTCATCCAGTTTGAGAAGTATGACTATCCATACCAGTATTACAACTGGCATTGGGTTACAGCAGACACAATAGTCTGTGTTACAATGGACAAAGACTGTTGCTACATTTTACATGAGTATACAATTGAGGATAACACTCTGGTTAAAAAATATTTTGCTCATATACATGATTCAATAACTAGGATTATGCCACATCCAATTGATCCAAAGAAACTACTATTACAGTTAAAGAGTGCAGAAATGATTGAATATAAACTAGGCGGTGGTTTGGACCCTCTGGAACCATGCTGCAAAGTTGCTTGTCCTGTAGTTAGTGTAGTTGCAGTGGGAGAAAATTTGCATTACATAGCATTGACACACAAAGGGTTTCTATACATAGATGGTACTCTTGCAATGCCCAGTGTCAGTTCGTTTTATGTACACACGCATTTTCTGCTCATAACTACACTCCAACATGTACTTCTCTGCACAGAATTGACTGATACAGGATTTAATGCTGTTAAAGAGTTTGATAAGAAAGAATCTGAACATGTGTACAAGAGAAAAATAGAAAGAGGCGCAAAAATCGTCGTCGCCGTGCCCTGTGACACAAGAACTGTATTCCAAATGCCGAGAGGTAATTTGGAAGCAATACAACCCAGACCTCTTTCTCTGAAGATAATCGGCGAATATTTAGATTCTCTAAAGTACTATGAAGCTTTCGATCTTATGCGAAAACAAAGGATTAATTTAAATTTGATTTACGACCATGACCCAGACAAGTTTATTGAAAACATTGACTTGTTTTTGGAAACAATAAAAAATAATTCCTGGCTGAATCTTTTCTTGTCTGATTTGGAAAATTCTGATGTCACGAAAACAATGTATGCAAGTTGTTATGTCGGAAAATCTACTACAATACGCGAGAACAATGCAAAGATTGAAAATATATGTAATATGCTAAGAGAGCATATAACTAAAAGACCAGACAGTGACAGCAAAATACTGCCTTTGATAACTACATTTGTGAAGAAAAATACTGTTGAGGAGTTGGAAAAAGCTTTATCTATTATTAAAGATCTAAAAATCCAAGAGTCTGGGGGCTCTAAACTGCCAGTAGGGCCTGATGAAGCATTAAAGTACTTACTATACATGGTTGATGTAAACCAGCTTTTTGATGTAGCATTAGGCATGTATGACTTTGATTTAGTACTATTAGTGGCAAATAAATCACAAAAAGATCCAAAAGAATTTATTCCTATGTTGAATGAGCTGAATGAAATGAACGAAAACTACAAAAGATTTACCATTAATAAACATTTGAAAAGGTTCAACAGAGCCGTTGATTGCCTCATTAATTGTGGACCTTCGAGGCATGAAGAGTTAAGAACCTTTGTGAAGTACCACAGCCTTTACAAAGAGGCTTTATCCAAGTTTTCGCCAGAGGATGAAATCTACAAACAAATATGTGAAGACTTTGGCCAGCATTTGAAACTTAAGAAGCAGTATACAATTGCTGGTATTATCTATGAGAGAGCTAAGAGTTTTGATAAGGCAATAGAGTGCTACAAAGATGCATTGGAATGGGAGATGACGTTGAAGCTAGCACATTCTTGGCCTGAAGAAGAATTTAAGGAACTTTGCTGGTAATTACATAATTTCTTTAGGGAATGACCTCAATTCTTGATACGAAATTGGTTTGAGCTTGTTCAAACAATTATTACAATTAATTGTTGATACAATTATAACTATTGTTCTGAGATAATGTCGCGTCAGAGCATTCATGCTTTTTTTTTAAAGAACAATGTCTTTTACATTTCAATACCAAGAATTTTCAGATTGCGTCAAGCCGATATCGAGTTGAAAAGTTCTTTTTAGGGTTCCGTACCTCAATAGGAAAAAACGGAACCCTTATAGGATCACTTTGATGTCCGTCTGTCCGTCCGTCGGGTGTAAAGACCTTATCTCGAGAACGCGTTAAGGTATCGAGTTGAAATTAAAACCATATACGCAGATCCATAGTATCTTGCTACAGAAAGAAAAATAAAGTTGCTAAGTTTTCGTAAAAAAAAGTTACAGCCGAATATATCGTAAAAACGCATATTTAGACACTCACAAGGGAATCAAAACCTATGGGGTACTTCCCGTTGACCTAGAACTATGAAATTTGGCAAGAAGCATTGTGTTAGAGTACACATAGGAAAAAAACCGAAAACTGGTCATTTTTAATTTAATCACAAAAAAATAGTGTCTTAATGCAAGGAATGAAGGTCCAAATTTTAAAGTGAATTAACCGTATCATGTGGGGTATCATATGAAAGAGCTTCACTAGCATAAGCTATAACAGGTTTTTAAATATTTTTACGATATATATTTTTCGGTTTATGAAGGAAAATATAAAAAATATATGATTTCTCCCTTTTATCTACTAGTTTGTGCGGAACCCTCGGTGGGCGAGTCTGACTCGCACTTGTCCGGTATTTTTATGTTAGATAGATCTACGATTGACTACCATCTCGCCTCATGTTAAGTACAGTTATTTCTTTGTTGCACTTTGTAGTAATGGATATTTTTTTATCATATTAAAATAAACTATGTGGTCTGAGGTTGAACATACTTGCCCATGACAAATTGTCTTGAAAAGATTGCAATGGTTGTATTTATAAGTGGACATTGAGGTAGACTTCCTTTCTCTCATTGGAATTGTATTTTTAAAAGATTGGGAACATTCTTAAATTTATTTATTATTGTATTGTTTTATGAAAGTTTGGTCTATTTCTAGGAATCTAGTAACTGATCTAAAAGAAGAAAAGCGACACAACGAAGCATTATTGATCTTAGAACAGTTCTATGGTGACATTGAGAAGACGCTTACTTATGCATTAGAGTGTGGCCACTATAAAACTGCTTTACGACTTTGTGGGCAACATAAGAAAAACGATTACATCGGTAATATTACAATTTATTATTATATGGTACATGCCTGCATTTATATATGTTTTGAAGATAGTTTTTGACCGAGCGAACGACGTGAACTACAAATCTCTGCATCAACTGGCATAATTTACTTTCATCAGTCTGGATGTTAGTTTAGTTTAGATGTTGGCACTAGCACACAGATTGTATTTTCCAACTGATCTTGACGAAACTTTTGTTTTATTGCTGGTTATTTTTCATTGAGGAGATAGTTATTTATAGAGACCATAATAACAATATAACGGACCGGTAATTATGCCTTAGCAAAACAAACATACCTCAAGTTTGCTAAGGCATGATTTACCGGTCAATTATGACAATATTTGGAGGGGGTAAGGGGAGAAATTTGCTATAGATTTTATCAATACTTAAATTAAGTCATTTCCAGGTGAAAAAATATTACCAGCCTTGAAAAAAGACTACCAGGACCACATAAACCTGATACAGACAAATTCTGAGCACTTCACAAAATACAGTAAAAGGCTACAAACTGTGAGGAATAACAAGACGAAAGCTCAAGCTGCAGAAAAGGATGGAAATCATACTGTACCTGATTGGGACATGATATCTGATGCTGCAAGCACATTGGCATCCTCATCTAGAAATTCGTCGTATGTATTTTTTTATTTAATCCTTTGTATTTAAAACAGTTTTCTGGGTAATTAGTCTTGAGTCTAGATATTTCTAAGATAAATTGTATCCAATTTTTTTTAACGTAGATATACGAGTACGTTTGACCAACAACTCGCCTAATGTTATGCAATGGTGTGGCCGAGGATGGCACTCGCCGATTTATTAGGTATAAGCTATAAATATGAAATTTATTTAGTCGAGCAAATAAAATATCTTTATCTTTATCGAGTAACGAACCCAGTGTTTGTCAGTGTTTACCTTGTGTGGGAACCTGGTTGTGAGATTAAAACTCGGTCTTTGCCAGTTTTATTTAAGCCCCAGTGTAAGGTTGCACCGCTCTCTGTCTCGTTCGCACGCAGCACACTTCCACGTTTGGACGTTTATTTCCGTCAAAAAATGACAGCATTATAATACATTGTAATAGTGTTGTCATGAAGACAAAATACGAATATTTATCATATGTAATTTCAATAATTTTATACCTAAACAAGTATAAGTTTAGAAAACTCATAAACCCCCGACAAATAACGGCTGAACTGATTTTGACGAAACATAGCTAAAAACACTCGACGAAATCCTCTATTAAAAAAAAACCGGACAAGTGCGAGTCCGACTCGCCCACCGAGGGTTCCATACAAACTAGTAGATAAAAGGGGGAAATCAAATATTTTTTTATATTTTCCTTCATAAACTGAAAAATATACATCGTAAAAATATTTAAAAACCTGTTTTAGCTTATGCTAATGAAGCTCTTTCATATTAATTCACTTTAAATTGTGGACCCTCATTCCTTGCATAAAGACACTATTTTTGTGATTAAATTAAAAATGACCAGTTTTCGGATTTTTTCCTATGTGTGTACTATATAACACATTGCTTCTTGCCAAATTTCATAGTTCTATGTCAACGGGAAGTACTCCATAGTTTTTGATTCCCTTGCGAGTGTCGAAATGTGCGTTTTTTACAACATGTAACTGTTTTTTGTGAAAACTGAGAAATTTTATTTTTCTTTCTGCAGCAAGAGACTATGGATCTGCGTATATGGTTTTAATTACAACTCTATACCTTCACGCGTTCCCGAGATAAAGGTCTTGACACCCGGACGGACGGACAGACAGACGGACAACAAAGTCATCCTATAAGGGTTCCGTTTATTCCTTTTGAGATACGGAACCCTAAAAATAGATCAAAATCCATCCACGGTCCAATCCGTTTGAGAGCTACGATGCCACAGACAGACACACAGATAAACACGTCAAACTTATAACACCAGTCTTTTTGGATCGGGGGTAAAAAAAAGTGCCGCGTGCGAGCGAGACAGCGGCGCCACCCTACTCTGCCGTAATATTTATTTTATCTTTATCTTTTTTAGGCGATCCCATCGTTCCAGTAAAAATAAAAGGAAGCACGAGCGCAAGTTGGCGTCGCTCAAGGAAGGCTCGCAGTATGAAGATACTGCTATAGTCATGTACCTGCACGGTCTTACGACATCTTGCTTCGATTTAAGGTTGCAGGTTAAGGAAGTGGTCATTTCGCTTGTGTTCTTTGATATGGTACAAGAAGCTTTGCAATTACAGGTAACAATATTTTATATAAGTTTATGTTTTCAGTGAAAATGAAAATTCATAGCACAGAGACAAGCGACAGAATTATATCTATATAACAAAATGCGTGGTAAATTAACATGTTCTCATTCGCTCATTGCGGCGTCGCTGACGGGTCTATAGAAAGCGGGCATCGTACGCACACTCTTTAAAGTTTCTTACAACAACTCAACGGCGGCGGCGCATTTTGGTCACATAACTATCATGAAGCATTGCGAATTCATAGTTTATATATGTATGTATACGTAATATAAACCAGTAATTAATTTGAAAACATCTTTGTAAACAAAAATGCTATATAGGGCGAATTGTGTACAAAAATGTTAGAAATATTTCACTCTAAACTCTTGCAGTTTTACCCCTCCATGTCTACAAAACCTCTCTCTCGTGCTGTCTTTCGAGACTATGAAAGCGCAAATAATAAAATTAATTAAATTCAGTTTCAAACCATGTATTTTACTCAAAATTTGCATAATTATAAAAAAAATATTGAAATAAATGTGTTTATAAAAGACCATGGACCCCAGAGTCTATGGAGATCAATTTTATGCACACGTGACCCTAACAAAAATTACCACTTCAAAGTTTAATTATTTTGTAAACAGATCCCTAAATTGAAAAATGGTTTAACATACCCCCAATGTTTTTTAATTACCTATCCAAAGATACCCCACAAGATGGGGTCGATGAAAGAACTTGCCACCCTGATGAACCCACTATGTGTGTAGGGGAGATACCCCAAATATTTTGTTTTCTAAATTTTATTATACAACTTTCTCGGCTAATATGCATATCCATACCAAATTACAGCTTCTAGCTTCTTTCTTCTTCTTCTAGTACTAATAGTATTTGAGCAAAGCCGCGGACAGACAGACAGACGGACATGGCGTAACTCTATGGGTTCCTTGTTTACTACGGAGCCCTAAAAATTACGTTATTATTACATATTTTTAATATACATATATATGGGCATAGGCATGCATTTATTAAAGGCTCTCAGAGTCACCGAATGAATCAGGGACACAACAGTTTTATTATTCAGATGATTAACTTCTATATTATGACTTTTCAGAATGCTTTGGAAGCTCTCTTAAATGGAATAAAGGAAAGCTTCAAAGTGATCTGGACCAGTGAGTTAACTATAGAATCAGCGGTGGCGAGCATCGCTGCACAGTCCTCCACGGAGAGCAATTTAGCTGCAGGTCTTGATTCAATAGGTGAGTTGAGAATCTTTTGAAAAACTTTCTGCATATTTTTTTGCTATAAGCATTGCAAATGTTTAGTTTATCTATCGCACATATTGTGACGCTGAGGCTGGTAAACGATTGAATGCCCTGTGTTTCCCCCCTTTTTTTTTATAAAATGGACTCGCTTAGTATCTCGTATTTGCCGTGCGCGCTAAATATGGGATTATTTTTAAAATTATGATGCGTACTTACCCCATTTTCATACATAATTCATCTCTCCTGCACTCCTATAGGTATATTTTGATCACTCAAGTTAGAATTATTCATTAAGTAGTTCCTATTTAATTCAGGTACATATATCTATATTTCTATTTCAGATCCTCAGTTTCAATTACCTCCGGTTATCCAAGAAATCAACTGGAAGTTTGATGGCTTTGAATAAGTCAGCGATATAACATCATTGTACCTACGTAACTTACTCAGGTTGTAGCTTTCTATTCAAATATTATATTATATGACAGAATTTTAAAGAGCACAAAAGACAATTTTAAGTTTTACAAATGTTTATAAGACCCTGCAGGTTGCGACAATTTATTCTCCGCTCTTTTTGCTGTGTGAGAACGAGACGAGATAGTTATACATATATTTATAGATAGTTTTCTTAAATTAATGATATGAAATTGATTGAACACAGAATCAGAGAATTTTGATTTTTCTTTGAAGGTATCGAATTGAAATTAAAACCATATACGCAGATCCCAAGTATCTTGCTGTAGAAAGAAAAATAAAATTTCTCAGTTTTCGTAAATAAAAGTTACAGCCGAATATGTCGTAAAATAAGCACATTTCGACACTCACAGATGAATCAAAACCTATGGGGTACTTGCCGTTGACCTAGAACTCTGAAATTTGGCAAGAAGCATTGTGTTAGAGTACACATATAGGAAAAAATCCTAAAACTGGACATTTTTAATTTAATCACAAAAAAATAGTGTCTCTATGCAAGGAATGAGGGCCCAAATTTTAAAGTGAATTAACCGTATCATGTGGGGTATCATATAAAAGAGCCTCATTAGCATAAGCTAAAACAGGTTTTTAACACATTCTTCGCCCCCTGCAGACCCTTCACTTCAGCTGGGAACCAAAACTTTTTAGGCGAATTTTGATTAAGTACAGAGTGGCCGTGCAAAGCAAGGTTAACTGCCTCAAACGCCGGCGGTTTACTGACTACTACAAAATGAACGGGACGTTTGCTCGGATCCGAGTGGGAGGCGCCGCTACTATAGCCCCGTTAATATATACTATAACTCGGATCCGGGTGGTGAGCAAGGAATCTGTAAAATATATATATTTCTATAGCTTATAAAGGAAAATATAAAAAATATATATGATTTCCCCCTTTTATTTAGTTTGTACGGAACCCTCGGTGGGCGAGTCTGACTCGCACTTGTCCGGTTTTATTTCCGTATACATAAGTTACTCTATGAGGATGCCACAGACACACAGGTCAAACTTATAACACCCCTCTTTTTGGGTCGGGGGTAAAAAATGGCCCAAGAACCGAGTCCTTGTTAGAATGCAGTTTTTCGAGAGATAAAATTGTTGATAGCTTAGCAATCGTTAATGGAAAAACGTATGTGTCTCTAGTCTTAAAACTATTTATTAAAATAATGTATGTTATCGATCGATGTTTGTAATATTTTCAAATAAATCTATACTGTTTGGGCAATTTTCAGAAGTGAAAAAAAATATGTTGTCTTTGGTGTTAAATATTGAATTCAATTTATCTGTTGTGTTACCGTCTTTAAGATCAGGGGTTCGATTTTTGAATAACTCGTATGAATTTCTTAGTTCGCATGCGTTTAAAATCACACGTGAAATTGATTGCGAATAATTCTCATTTTGAGCATTTTTAAATCACTCGATTTATGGTTTGCAAGCAGCATTGCTGTCATTTTTTTTACCCGACTACGGCGAAGCAAAAGGGAGGGTTAGCATTTCACAGATAAAAAACAAAACTAGCTGTCAAATTATCTATTGATAGAATTAGAATTCGAGTGGTTAGGAGCACTCGTTGTGTAGCGAGGCGTACATGGAATTTATACTTTCACTTAACGCTCATGACGTCAGAGACCGTGTTGCTGTCAGGTACATTTTCAAATCCAGAAAGCGAAAATCTTTTCATTAAAGCCTACCTTTACCTAATATTTGTAACGTCACTGGTGTGTGTTGACTTCGGGTATACTTTCAGTTTGGAAACGCCCGCGCAGTTATTTTAAACCGGCCGCAACGAAACGTGTAAAAAAAAACCTAACCTAACCTATAATGCTAACATATAAAAATAACCATCCCTTTGTCTGTCTCTGTATTCGTTGAAAGGCACTAAAACGGGTATGGATTATAGTATAGCAAAATGGAATGTCCTACATGAAAGTTACCCCAAAAAATGTTGGAGTCGTGTATACTTTGAAATCCTTAATTCTGCTATATATATTTTTATTGTATATCCGAACTCAACTCTATAGAGCGTTGTGTGAAGGTATGTATTCCATATACGCGTTAGCGAGTGATGTGATTATAAAAAATTACACTTTTCTGATTTCGCTTGAATGTTAGACGTTTACGTATGCGAAGTCTTGAACGAGTGATTAAAAAATCGCACCCCAGGTTGTTCGAATCGCTTAAGATGTTTGCATACGAATTTGATTTTAGAATGATACCCAAATAATATATTTAAACTATAAAGAAACATCAAACACAGAGAATATTCTAAGCAACATAGTAAAAAGACGCGGTTTCATTTAAGAATCTCACGAAACGGACATTGGCAGAACTGTGACAAGTCGCAGAAATGGCAAACCCAAAACGTGAAATGAAAAAGTAACAAAATCATCACTTCGTATGCGAGTATTTTTCGATCGAATTGAGACTGGCCAGGAGTTGACGCTTCATGCTTGCGGCATGGGTAATAAGATAGAATATAAAGAAAGTAGCAACTTGATGTATCTTCAGATCACGAGGGACATGCAAATAAAATTTCTTCTGTGTCAATCAATTATTTTATTTATCAGAAATATAAATTAATTATGAAAAACCCTAATGCCAATTTTACATTAACATGACATGATTTATCTAAGATTGACTGGTTTTATTTTTTTGTGGTTTTTAGTCCTAAATGCTCTTTGCTTTTTGTTAAATTGTTTGGTGGTTTTTAGTCCTAAGTGCACTTTGTTTGGCTGGGCCTGTCATGTTAGTATAAATTGGCTCACATAATCCTAAACAGAACCCCCCCTCCATGCTCTATTGTATTTATCTACAAACATTTTATAACATGAATATGAGCAAAACAAGTATTCAAATCTCACCTCAGCATTGCTAAATAATGCACTGTAATCAAACTCAACAATTCTGAAATATTCTTTTAAATTATAGTATTTATAATAATAGATTTCGTTGTTGGATGTTGGCCCACCGCATTTACACATATTCGCATCATCTAAATATTGTACTAATGTTCTTGGTATGATATTTGGTGCATAGAAAATCTTCTGCTTTAAGATCACTTTAGCGGCAAAATTGAGCAAGCTTTTGACAGTATTATTTAATGTGCAGGGTTTTGTGCGACAGCTTTCATTGTCACAGAGCTTGTTGCGAGAAACATCAATGCTTTCCAGTGCACAGTGGAGGAGACTGTGTGGCAGCGATTCTAGTTTGTTCTGAGAAGTGGTGAAATATCTGAAATGTGTAAATCGTTTAGTCATATAATTTTACAACCAACTAATTACATCTTTCCGTTTGGCTTATTTAGCTGAATTAACAGACTGCTCATAAAGGCTAATATTTTGTAATCAGATTGAAAATTCTATTTGTGTGTAGGTTTTAAAGTTATGTAAGATAATTTCTCAGTACTTTTCAAATTGTAATTATTCAGTTGTATATGTTTTAATACTTTATATGTAAAGCAGACAGATTTTTTATTCTCTACAGATATGTCATCAGCCTTATTCCTGTTCCAATGTATAGTTATGATGCAAAACAAGATACATTGTCTATTCATTTTATCATTAATAATTACATACAAAACGAACACTCCGCTTTCCGCCTATTCGGGTTTCTCACCCGCTCCCCGCGCTCACCCTGTCGTATGTCTAAGTTTGGCGGTACGGAGCTTTCATTTGTCATTCGACGTCACGAGCAAGCGGCATATAGTCTAGTTATAGTCTGTATTATAGTCCAGTCAAAATAGACATTCAAGTTATCCAAAATTCGCATAGAGCTGAAAATTAGTATAGACGTTAAATAAACCATTACAAATGAAATGTCAAAATCCCCTTCGATCCTACTTCTGCAAAAAAATGACTTTTTTACGAAAATTGAGAAATTTGATTTTTCTTTCTGCCAGTCAGATCAGTAGGGGTATTTAAAACTCTCTATGGAAATTACTATAGATTCTGAATCCGAATGAGTTCTGTATCCCTACTGACCGTTAAAGGTAAATTAAACAAATGCTGGCCAGACATTTCAGGATTATTTTTTACAGAACTTACTTTAAACTTTTCATCCTGCCTATGGTTGAGGGAAGTCTATGAAGTTGATTATTGTCTAACTTCAGAGTTACCAGACTTTGCAGTTTCCATATTGAGTTTGGAATGTAGTCCAGCTGGTTGCTACTGAGGTCTAGAAGTTTCAGCGTTTTTGCAATCTGAAAAATATTAGTAAATAAGGGAAGTGGGTTTTTGTGTTGCTTGTTATGGTCAGTTCAGAAGTCGGACCAAAGCGTAATTCCATGATCTTTAGTAAAAAAAGAGGAAACTTTGAACACTATTCTATAGGTTTATTCAGGTGCACATTAGTTATAGATCTAGAAGACTATTTACTCTAGCCTTGATAATTCCAAGATTGTAGGTCTTAGGAAACAGAGATTGCGGCAAAGAATTCTATTCCTATGTAGTACGCATCAAGAACGTGGATCAATGTCGCTGAGTATGGATTTTTGACATTTCAACGAGAAATAGGTGGTAATTCGCCGACTTCTTATGTACTTTACTTTTACAGTGAGCTTGTATAATAGTTGAATTTTAATACCTTTCCTTAGCTATTAAACAATCAAAGGTAAATCTATTCATTTAAATGTAATTTGCAAGGGTTCTTGCCATTATTATATGTAACATGCGTGTCTGATTATGAATTAGTAATTTTTTGTAGTGATGGCATATTTTTCAACTTTTAAAAGTATTTTTGCTCTAGTAAAAATTGCCATAGTCGTAGACAGTAACATTTTGTGAAACAGAATTTTTGGTTGTTAAAGCAGAACAGAGTTAATTTATGACAAGAAACAATGATTAATTTTTTTGATTGAACTTTTTTATGGTATTCTTGCAATCTAATGAATAAATAAATCTGTTTCGTATGAACATTCAGCATAAGAACTTATCAGGGTGCTTTGGAAGGCAGTCAGTCCAGCAGCGTACAGCCTTTATGTGTTATCTTCCCTGTCAATCTCCAGGGGACTTCCTTTTTAGCCTTTTGAATCACTGTTCATTAAGTGCGTCACTAGTATATTTGGATGTTTATCTAGTCTGATCCTGTATGATTTCATTGAATGTTTAATCTCTTCTTGAAGTGACAGAAGGTAACAAGACCTTATTCAGTGAATAAGGTTTTAACGTGCGTTTATAAGTACTCGCAACACGCAAGTTCAGATTGGTTTCAGGATAAATTTGTACAGCAGCAGGTTGTTTTCTAGGAACAGCTGTGATTTCTTGCCGAGCAAACCAGTACATTATCCCTAGTTGGATACCCAGTGCTTTTCTTTTTGTGGATGTTTAAGACGACAATCTAAATGAAGTCCAAGGTATCTGGCTTCATTTGCTTGGGGTATCAGTACGCCGTTAAGTGACACAGGGGACATGTTTCGCGGCGCGTCGTGAAGGTCACTTGTACCGACTTAGTCTCATTTGCTTTTATCCGCCAGGTAGTTAGCCAATTAGTGATGCTGTTCAGGGAGTGTTACAGCATGCTGCTTGCCTGCGCCGGCTCATCATAGGCAGTTAGGGCTGCTGTATCATCGGCGAAAGTGCCATTTACGACGCCGTCTGTCATGAGCAGGTCTGAGATAAAAATCAAATAGAGGATCAGGCCAAGCACACTTCCTTGGGGCACTCCTGCATAAATCCTGTACAGTTTGGCTACATCATCTCCATGCCTAACGCAAAAAAACCTGTCTGCAAGATATGATTTTAAGAAGATGTAATAGTTTGTTAGGAGTAGGTTTTTTATTTTATATAATAATCCAACATGCTAAACTCTGTCAAAGATGATCCTGGAGATATCCAGTTTTTTTTAAACTTCTTTAAAAGTTTGATGGTTTTTGTCTGATTGAAGTCAAGTTGTTTAACAACTATGACAAAATAACTTATTATACCTGATGTTCCTGCAGCCATCTCCAGTCAATGTTTTGTTTGCTTCCAAGCTGATTATTTTGTAAATATAATTCAGTCAAGTTTGGCATTCTTCCTGTAAGTAAATAATATGATCAACAAGATTACAACAAAACTTTTCTTCAATTGAATTAGACATTATAGTGTGTAATGTATTAAAAAAAACTGATGTTGGACACCTTATTCTTATTCGAGGTGGGGGGATGAGTCCTGCACTGACGTCCCACTAGGGGTGTATTGTGTATTTCCCCCTACCAGCATCACCCAAGCCAGCCCAGCTCCTTGAAATATTGGAGCATGGCTCTGGGCTGCTGTCCCAACTGCTCCAGTGGTGCGGATGTTTTGAGCAGATAATGATAATGAAGAAGATGATGGGTTAGCATTAGCATGCTGTTGTGGTGGTGACAAAAGCGACGGTAAGGCTGAGGTTGAGTTGAAGCAATGTTGGACACCTGTTACTTGAATTAACCATAGTAGTTCTGAAACTGCTAATAAAAGAAGTTGATGAGATAAATAGGATCATATCAGAGTTAACCTCTTTTAAAAAATAAATCATCATTCATAACCAGTGAAGATATCTCAGAACAAAAACAAAAAATCTAATGAATATGAAACCCTTCTATTTAAAAGTTACTAAAGGACTCGTGTGAAGATTATGCACCGCCAAGAGCAGCGTAGGAAGACCAGTTACAAGATGGACAGGTGACCTCATAGAAATGGCGGGAAGACACAAGATGCAAGTCGCTTTCAATTGGTCTTTAGAAATCCATGGGTGAGATGTATGTCCAGCCATGGACTTCTTATGGCTGAGATGATGATGAGTATTGAATAAAATGTAAATCATGCAAACAATCTTTTTATATATACTTACCTAAATCTACTGGCAATCTTTCAATTTCATTCCTACTTAAATCAAGGAGAGTTAGCTGTTTCAGCATTAATATATCTCTTCGAAAGTTACACAGCTTAAGTCCACTCATGTATAGAGATACTAGGGTCCGTGGGAATCCTTTACTTGGAAATTCGCTTCGTTCATGTATAGTGAGCTTAGTCGGAGCATTATCTTTGGCTGTGATACTCAAACTTGTCAATGGAGCTAATTGAAGAGCTTTTCCATCGCCAGATATACATGACTTTAGCAGTCTCATGAAACATTTCAGCTGTATAGATTCACTCTTTATGCACAAGTCATGTGGAGGTTCTTTGAATCTTATTGTACTTTTACCGTCATTTATACATTTCACAAATACTTGTTTTATGTTCTTGACTCGATATTTAGTACCACTTTTATTTACAGTAGAAAAGTGTAAAACGAAAAATTCGTCTTTGCACTTCGGTTCTCTTCCAAGTGCTAATGTTGATTTAACATATTTACTATTTCTTCGCAAATTTAAATTAGATTGTGTTGTGTTTATAACTTCTACTTGGCATTGTAATTTCATTTTATAAATAATTCTAAGAAAAAATAATATCAATCGAATCTCAGATAGCTGCGCAACTCACTAAAAAAATTTGCAAAGAAAAGGCGCCAAAAACAAAATAAGCATGACATTGACATCCAAATTCACTTTTTATTCTTCTTCTTCTTTTTGTATTGGACCCGCATTAAAGCATTTGTGTCAAGTATTAGGATTTTTTCAAGTTTCTTGAATAAAATAAGTAAGTCACGTATACAGTCAATTTATAAGTCGAATCCTGCTTCAGTAAAGTGGTGGCGACTTTACTAGAAGCTTCTATGGAGTTTTGTCGACAACGTAAAATGACACGTTTCACTGCTTCATTTCACTTTCCCACACTCGTGTAATTGATCGAACACTTAATGAATAAAATACCACCATTTTTATCGCATTAATATTCAAATTAACACAAGTTTATGAAAACAAAACAAAGCAACATGTTTCGATGACGTTCCCGCCAAAAACTCCTCCCTGTATTACTATTTGGACATTAGACTCGAATTGGACCATCTACGCCACTCGATGTTTTTATTCTAGTTTCCGTTTACAAATCTGTGGATAGTTTGTTTTAATAATATTTCCGGTTGAATGCAATGCTACGATTCGGGGTTTATACCCCGATTTTCGGGGTTTTGGAAGGTAGTGCGGGGTAAGCGCGTGATTTGGTCTAATTCGGGTATTTCGCTGTTTAGACGAGTCAAAATTTGAACCAGGATTTTCCCGCAGACAATCTTCTCCTTCTTCTTTTTTGTATTGGACTTCGCGATTAGCGATTTGCCAGTGTGAAGTATTGAAATATTTTCAAGTTTCTTGAATAATACAAGTGATATAGTGTTCTAGTCACAGTATAAGCCACGTAAACAGTAATTTTCAAATTTAAGTTTTGTCTCACTGCTTTATTTCACTTGCCCACACTCACGCACTTGATCGAACACTTAATGAATTTTTATAGCATTAATGTTCAAAACCATTTTTATAGCATTAATGTTCAAAATAACACAAGTTGAGGAAAATTTAAATTAATAACTAATTATTTTATTTTTTATTTTATTTGAAGGAGTTTTAGGATTATTGATTATAGTTCATGTATTTTATAATTCTTTATACTGGCAATAAACATATTTTATTATTAATATTATCACCTTTATTTCTTTAAAATCTCGGGTTGCCCCGCCCGTCGCAGCCCGGTCGTTTGATGGGCATCAGTGGAGCCGAAGCCAACACTGAGAGGCCCTTTAGATAAAATAATATAAAAAATACAGTTTTTGTATGTGAATAGATGATGGAAATATTTCACAATATGGAATTAGACAATCTATTGAGATGAAATGGTTATGACTTATAAGACTAGTTTATTGGCTGATGCTCCCACAGAGTGAGTAAGATAAGGTACTTCTGTATGGAAGCAAGAGAATGAGATCACGGCACCTGCCTATTTTGTCTCATTATCCAAAAATTATTATTATTATTAAAATAAAACAAAAGTTAAAATGTATTTGTTTGTTGGTTCTTCATTTTTAACGAATTTTAACAAATGGTAAGGCCATTTGTTAACATGAGCAAGAAATTTAACAATACCCAAAAATCCGTATCAAAACCATTCAAAATTTTCGAGCTTGCTTCGCTCGCACATTTTTACTATTTTTATTTTTATTTAGATTATGAAAATGCAAAGCTATAGCTTGACCACCGTAAAGTGGACCCTCCTGAAACGGTATGCGGAACGCGGGGGCGGGGCTCGACCAATCATTCAGTCGGGTGTCAGCAGCTGACATTGGATGACATTTGGCAGTTAGAATTATTGTGCCCGCTACACACAAGATTATTTCACGTCTTTACATCCAACAACAAATATGGGATTATCGAGTCTGCGTAGTAAAAAGTTAAGAAGTCAAGCAAAGATAATGCTATTATATGTAGCGAATCATTTTCAAAAGAAGAAATCGGATGAAATCGGCGTCTTCATCCGGTGATTATTATTTATTTCACTTACTATATTATGTTAGTAAGACTTTTATAGTATTTTCGTTGTCTAAATAGATTCCTATGAAGAATGACATTTACAATATTAATAATATTGATTAAAAAGAATTGTAGAATCAAAGTCTATTATTTGCTACACTCACATAACTGTAATCATATTATCTCCTAAATAACGACACGAAAATTTATCTTGAGATATCTCGCTGCGGTGTCAATGCCGTGTGTAGCCGTGCACACCTGCCACCCCGCGTCCCGCATACATATCAGGAGGGTAGACTTTACGGTGGTCAAGCTATGGATATTACAACCAGGAGGAGTGCTAGGAAAATAATGACATTTACAGAGGTGAATATACGAAACAACTAAAGTGACTTTAGCACCCCTCCCCCCTCGCTACGACATTTTTTGACGAGGCAAACGTTTTATTTTTCGTGATCCTTAAATGTGGTATTTTTGCGGGGGTTTCGAGTACACTGTTTCGGGGAATCAAAATTTTTGGATTAGCCACACTGTTTGATTGATTGATGAATCTAAACTTATGTTGATCGCAATAATCTCAAAATCAAATAATTATCCTCAGAAAAGTTAATTGGTAAGATTTAACTGTTCAGGAGAACTCATAGTTGTGTCTCACAAGATAAATCCATCTGTACCAAACAAATGCTAATGATCATAGCAATTAAAATTCAAGCTTTACTGCTATTTGTTTACTACATACCCTACATGTTTATTAATTTTTGTTGCGAAAAATTGTTTTTATTTCTATAATTTTTATTCTACCTATTTATGTTACTTCTAGTGTTGTGACAATGGCTGCACTCTTTGTTCAATCTCGTTTTGCTGGTCTCAAAATCGAGGACGACGACACTTCGCCAACCGAACGCATCCCAAAAAATAACAAAGCTAACAGTGATAAGAAACAGGAGAACCAGAAAAAAAACAAGACCAGCAACAATAAAGTCCAGGTAGCTATGCGTCATTTTGAATCACAAGTTTCTAATACCTAGTTAGTTTTTGTAAATAGAGGATCTGATGATCAGCTGTAAAATTTGGTAAGTATTTGATAAGTTAAATAATGTAGGAAATAGTAAATTATTTCTTTATTAAAAAAAGTTACAGTTTACAAAATATTGCCAAAAAACCAAATAAGGTTTATCTAGGCAATAAGTTCTCTTTACAAATACATATGTATCGCTATTTAATATAAATAATAATATCCCAAGTTAAATAAATAATAAGCAAAGCGGAGCGCGCGTGTGCTCAAAACAGCTGTGGCAGGCAGGTATTTATCGTTTATAGGCACCTTACGCACAACCTTTCAAGGAGAAATGTGAATGTGATAATAACTCATAGTTATTTTATTAGTTGTGCAGATTTTTAGCTAAGTGATATGCAGCCGAAAAGCCACCACCACTTGACCATTGGCCAGATTAAATAAAATTTTAATCTGCTTTAAAGTTAAAAGTTCACTGGAACAGCGCCAGCTGATACACAGAAACATAACACTGTTTTTCTAAACAGATCAAATAATTGATCTGTTACAGAAAAACAGATTTTTTGGAACAAATATGCATTTTCGTCAGCACATACATACTTATTTTCTGACAGATATTAATTTGATAGAAAATAAAGCAGACCAGAATTATGGTTACAGATTCTCATAGGCTTGATATTGCTGCATGATATGAAAATAATCACCAATATTTTAATTTAGATGATTCTAGCTGGATAGACACTCGGATAACAGTCTCCTCAATTTCCTTCCATATAGTGCTATTAATTGTGAACATTCCTAGAGTTATTTATATCACATCCTCACGGATATTATAAAAGCAGAAGTAACTCTGTTACCATTTATAATAAAATGACTGAGCCCCTGAAGACAGACATTGACTACATTTTACCATCATCATTACTATGAAAATGATACCATGGGGCAGAGTTATTTCTCTATAAATGATTCCTGTCCATTGCCAGGATGTAGAGTTCTATGTTATGCTGAATTGTTTTAATCTTGTAGTTTTGACAGTAGTGATTACAGTATGTATGTTGAGTGCTTGATGTTAATTCGCTGATTTTTGGATGGTCATGACTAAAACTTTTTTAAGGAAGTGTTGGATCCACAACTGCATTTTTGTTGTTTTATTTTAATTTCTAAACCTGGCTACGCCCATGGAGTCTGGCCTGCCTAAAGCATTATTTTGTCTGGCTCAGTTCATTATTTTTATCATAAGCATGCAATTTATTAGTTTGGGATCCCCCAAGAATAAACTCAGCTGGTGTTAGTGACCTAGTCTAGTCAGGGCTGTGTAACAGTAAGTTTGTTAGCTTGTGTTTATACATATACATAAGACTAATGAAGTATAGTAATTGCTTTTTATTTATATAAGCAAAACTGGCTGCAATCTAATATGAATGTACCTATGCGAATTGTCAACTGAATATTCAACTCTAGTTCACCTATGAAAATTATTCTATACTGATAAGGACAATGAATAGTGTTGTTTGTTTGTCAGTCAACAACTCGCAGGAAGAAAGCAAAACAAGTCCAGATGTCGTCTGAACAGTGGGAGACATGGAAACAAAAGGATGAAGAACTAGTTGATGGCCATTATGAAGATGAACTACAACAAGTGAGTTGACAATCAAGCATGAATCTATCCTTTTTGAAATTATATCAGCAGTCAATTAGGGTGGTTTTCGACTTTACCATCCCTCTAATTTGGAGGGGAGTCTCCCCACCCCATCACATTACCTACAAGATATAATTGTGTCCCCTCTGCATATGCTGCATAAGCTGTATGTGTGCTCTCTTTGGCTAACCTCGTAGATAAACTGTAGATTGCGCATAGTATGACCACAGAAGTCAAATCATATAATAATAATAATGTGTTTATCATAATATTATCTTATCATATCCTTAATTTAAAAAAGGTAAGACCCAGTAGACTGATTTACTATTCAGAATTTTCTGACTTAATAAGTATTCTATATTAAAAGAAAAACAAACCACCTACAACAACCACAGACAGCATAAAACGATTTTCTTTATATAACTGTTATGCTTCATAGGTATTGAGTGTAGGTTTCCACAAGAAAGTATAAAGAACTGCTGCACAATTTATTTGAATGATAATTTCTTAGAACAAAACATTAGGGTTAAATTTTTATTTATCTCAGGAGGTTATGTAAAAGGACATTTTTTGCAAGAGTTACATATTATTATTAGAAGAAAACTGTAGCCTATAACTATCTCGAAGTAAAGACAAATGAATTACATGTAACTGCAATATGGCTTTCAGAATTTGGTTTTTAATGGTCTGCAATGTTTCAGGCAATACTACTTTCTAAGATTGATTACGAAGAAAAGAAAGATGTGTATAAACAGTTGAAGAAAGATGCAGACAAAGAGAAACTACAGGAAGAACAAGCGGCTAAGAATAAAAATAAAAAGCAGCAGAAGAAGAAAAATGTTATGAGTCTTGATCAATTCAATGATATGATGAATGGTGAACACACAAAATGTAAGTATGGAAGTTAACCTCACTAGGTTGAATTAGTTTGTTGCCAGTTGTTTCACTTGAGTTTTTGCAAAATCTTACCCAGAATACCCTTAAACTCAAGTTTTGAAGAAGAATGAAACCACTCAAATAATCTTACTTAGAATCAAGTTGGTTGTCAAAAAATCTTAATTCTCTAGCAAAGGAAGAAGAATAAGCTTTTTCATATTACAGTTTTAGTAATGAAATCTGATTGCCTTCAAAAATATGTTCCCCCTAACCTGTAAAGCCACTATAATTCACTCCGAATTTGGAGTGAATTAGAGTGGCTACACCACATTACCTATAAGATATAATTGTGTCCCCTCTGCATATGTATGTGTGCTCTCTTTGGCTAACCTCGTAGATAAACTGTAGATTGCGCATAGTATGACCACAGAAGTCAAATCATATAATAATAATAATGTGATTATAATAATTAATAATGTATCATAAACATTTCAGCAAACCATGAAATTGAAAAAGATCACAATGAAAAAATACTCAGCAGTGATACAGAATTCTTCGAAAGAGTGAAAGACGAAACTAAACACGAGCTGCTAAAAGACAAAAGAAGAGAAGAGAATAATGACAGGTTTCGGATTCGGCAGCTGGCTTCGGATGAGGTGATAACACGGGTGCAGTTTCTGGACGCACTTGAAAAGAAAGACGAAGAGATATCGTCGTTGAAGCTTGAGATATTAGGGTTGAAGAAGGAACTTCTCACAGTGAAGTCTAGGAATAAGAAGCTCTGTAATATATTGGGGCAGGGTGAAAGTGAGTATGGAAACTTGAGGCAGTGCCCTTATGGTGGTGACTGAATCCAATATTCTGTATAAATATAGTCTGTTCAGCTAGAGAACTAATGTGGCATTGCAGGTGCAGAATACCATAGTAATACCTATATACTTCCAGATGTTAGTTTTTTTTTTTGCCACAATAGAACTATAAGTACAGAGATCTACATGTATTTTAAAACTTGCTTAGTTATTGTGGGGATAATAGATCTTGTATGTACATATGTGGGGAACTAGGGATACTGTCATACCTCTGTGTCGTATAAACCCCATCAAACGAGGCGCTCAAATCGGGAAACATTAAAAATTATATTTTCAATTATACATTTTTTTGATGATTATAAGTAAACATACTTTTTTTTTTAACAAATTGAAATGCTTATCTTCTGTACAGAGTATACAAATATTGGTGGACATTTTTCACACAGCGCCATCTAGCCTCAAACTAAGCAAAGCTTGTAATATGGGAACTAGAGAGTTGATAGAACACCCAGACAGAATAAATATCCATACTCATCACACAAATTATTGTCTTGAGAGTTGAGTGGGTGGGAGTGGGAGAGCTTAGCATTGCATGAATTGATCAATCACAATTCTCAAAATTTTACGCATGTATATTTTCACTATTTGATTGGTACAATTCAATTACTTGCTTCCAATTTATGTATTTACTTATGCTTTGTTCTGCTTCAGTAGATACAGTTATAAGATTGCGATTTTATATGATACTAATATTATAAAAGCGAAAGTAACTCTGTCTGGCGTCTGCCTCTCTTGTCTATTTGTTAACTCTTCACGGCTTAACGGCTGAACCACTCTATGAAATTTGGCCCAGAGATTCATTAGGGCCTGGGGAAGGACATATGGGTATATTTTATTATCGTCAGCGTTTTTAATGACTACGCCGGTGACACATCGGGGCGCAGCTAGTATCTCATAAGTTTAATTTATATTGTAGTGAAGGATAAGGCGGAAGTGTTGGTGGAAGTGGAACGGCTGCGCGCCGTCCAGGCCGAGCTCAACGCCGAACTGGCCTCGCTGCACACCGACCTCGAGCGGGAGCGCTCCAAGCATATAGACACTAGAGCTAAAGATAAGGTACATTATCACATCAATCTTAAAACATAAGGATTAGGATAAGTATATAACACACCTGCGACGCAAGAACTGAAGATTACACCGGTACAGCACTCGTCAGACATAAGGCCTAAGATAAGGTACTCCGACACAACACTCTTTAGACACATGGTCTGAAGATAAGGTACAAGATAGATGATAAGAAGATAGCACAACAATCTTCAGACATAAGGACTAAGATAAGGTATTCGTAACACAACACTCTTTAGACAGGGCTGAAAATTAGGTACACCAATATATACTCTTGAGATATAAGGGCTAAGGTAAGGTACTCGTATCCTAACACAACACTCTTTAAATATGAGGGCTGAAAATTTGGTACTCAAATACAACACTATTCAGAAGATAAAGTACACATACACAAAAGTCCAAGGGCTGAGGATAAGGTATACCTACACTACACACCATTCTTCAGACAAGGCGAAAATTAAGTTACACCACCTTAACTTTCGCTTAACTACTTATACATAACTATAGACCGTCAATGTTGAACGAAAACTTGTTCACCGTAAGCAAATTACCTGGAAATTCTTATTTTAACCATGGAATCCCACAAACTTACACGATTCTTTGCTAATTATCCCGACAGTTGTCTTTTATGCTTGAAAATACTGTACATTATGGGTCATACCGAAAAATGTTACTGAGCAATGCTCGACATATTTTGTCAACTTCTCGCTGACTCGTAATGACACTTGCTGAAAGAAGTCAGAGAATTTGAGATGTTGATCGAAGTCAAGCAACGTTTTTCGATAAGGTCGTATATCGTACTTAAAACTTAATTTTATCATATTACTTCACATAAATAGTTTAATCGAATAAAAGTAATATTTTCAATATATAGATGTAATAATAATAATAGATGTAATAATCTTCGACGACGAACGAAGGTCGAAGACGTAGTTAGGCGGATTACAAGACTCAAGTGGAGGTGGGCGGGACACTTGGTCAGAAGGGAAGACGGACGGTGGACTAAAGCAGTCACAGAATGGTGGCCGCGAGACGGAAAGCGAACACCTGGCAGACCTCCGACTCGATGGTCAGATGACATCGACAAGGCAGTGGGAAAACAGTGGATGAGACTGGCACAAGACCGGAAAGAATGGCGCGCTAAAGAGGAGACCTATACTCAGCAGTGGGTGGACAATGGTTGATGATGATGATGATAGATGTAATAAAAAAATATTTTCAATTTTTCAGAAAAATGCAATCAAGAAAAAAAATATACGTTTCGACGTATCTTCCGAAGCCATACTCTCAAAGGACTCCTCTTCAGGGACGGCCGGGTAACGGTGAAGTCATGTTGTTTTCTATCACAATCCTTAAATATGTCGCAAAAATTAACAACTTTCTCATCACAGAGATTACAAAATTTAGGATGATTAAGTTTCTATGAGACTGTTTTATAATTTATAGATAATTTTTTCCTCATTTTCTAATACAGATGTGATTATCTGTATATTTTTTCTTTGATGCTTTTATTGTGGTTAAGATTTTTCGGATGTGTAAAACCATCCTAAAACTTTGATTCTCCATAAACTACGAAATATTTAGAGAGTTATGGACAGTGTATTTGTCGCCAGAACACTGCGCAATAATCAACAAGAGAAAACTAATTTATACTTCGTACCATCGGATTTCGTTGATCTTTACACTTCCAAGGGACTGAGTCTACACTGTCATGTGCGTCCGACTTGTCTGGCTATCCTTCCAATAATCAGTTGTAATCAGCTGTTAAAGGATACAGCTGAAAATCTCGTATGAATAAATGCGCAATGTACTGGTCAAATGCAGAATACAGATCGTTTAATAGTATTATTATCGTAGCAAACCTGTGGCATCGACAACTTTGTTTTTTTTTCTGGCTAAAGTTTAAATGTTTCTCATAGTTATAGAATATTTCGTATATAATAATGTTAAATTTTAGTTTATTCATGGCTGACCCTTTTGGGTTGTGTACGAGTAAGTAGTTGTGAAGATGAGATTTATCAAACTGTTCCAATACTTAGTGATTAACAGGAGATCTCTTTAGTTCTACGTACTATTAATTTGTAAGATCTTTCTTGGTGATACTCAAAATATTTTTTATCAAAAAAAATAATATAACGATATGTGAATATCACTGACGTAGTTTTTTTTTAATTTTTCATGGTAGAAGCGGATTAAAGGGCTACACAAATGGAGGCGGCTGTCCCGCTCACACATTTAAAGATATATAATTATAGTTTACGTAGACATACAAAAGTCACCGATATAGCACAGAGGACTAGCAAGTTGAAATGGCTGTGGGCAGGGCACATAGCACGTAGAACTGATGGCCGATGGGACCGAAAGATTCTCGAGTGGAGAACACGCACCAGCAAGCGCAGCGTAGGAAGACCAGCCACGAGATGGACAGATGACCTCATACAAGTGGCGGGAAGAGCCTGGATGCAAGCCACTTCCAATCGGTCTTTTTGGAAATCCATGGGGGAGGCCTATGTCCAGCAGTGGACTTCTTATTGCTGAGATGATGATGATAAATTATATTTTAAAAATGTGTAAAAACCGACTTCATAATACGCATAATATTTTTCAGTTATTTTGTTATAAAAACCAAAGTATTTACTTGAATTTGATAAAATTTATAAAAGAATCATCAAAAACAATTCATAATTGTCAGGCGAATAGAGATCCTCCTTCTTTTTGGAAGTCGGTTAAGCTTGGATATACTTATGACATATTTACTCGCAAGGAATTCCGTGAATAATAATTATACTGTAACATGTTTAGAGTCTGTTCGGAAAGAGTACTGATGTGGCATTGAGGGCGCTGCTGTCCTATTTCTATATTTTGTTCGACTGTTCAACACAATCGAGTGCCCATTTTTTGCAACCATAGTTCTATTTTTAAACAGACTCTAATTTGACTCTAACGTTTTGATTCAAACAAGATTATATACAGAAAATTAAATTCGATTTTCTTTTCACAATAATTGTGATTTATAGAATTTTGTATGTTACATGTGATAATGGCGAGATTCCTTACGAACAGATTCAAAATACGTACCTGAGAAAAATGTCTTGATAGAAAGACCGATAACAAAATTATCCTTTATAGGGTTCTGTTTTTCCGTTGAAGTACGGAACACTATTTGTATAGCCCTTTAAAAACATCTAGGGGGTTACCCCACTCTTATTTCAACATACTTTGACCTTTGTCTTGCTTTTTCAACTGCAGAAAGAGCCATACAGAAGTCAAATTAATATCGAAATAAGACAGCTTGAACGCATATGGTACGGTCTTTGGGATGCCTGCAGGACAACTGATACTGTTGGCAAGCTAATACTCATAAGTGGCTTAGGACGTGCACGCATGAATTACCATTTTACACACCGAACGAGGGTGTTTGATATAGTTTGAGGTGCGTAACTCCTAAACGAATGAACCGATTTTTAACCCCAACCAAAAAAGAGGTGTTAAAAGTTTGACGAATGTATCTGTGTGTCTGTCTGTGGCATTGGAATCGTAGTTTTCAAACGGACCTATTTTGATCAAATTTTTATTTGATAGACGATTTGATCGAGAGTGCTCTATGTTTCATCAAAATCAGTTCAACCGTTTTGCATATCATGGTTATTAGTATTCTAAACTAAATTTTAACTTATGATCTAGTTTTTTTTTTCGAAAGATGATTTAATCAGAGCGTTTTACTTTTTTTTAACATTATGAGATTAATGGATAATTCAGCTTTAATTTTGAAGTTACTAAAGTACTTCTATCTGTAAGTAATTTTTGTAGCGCTCGTGGCGTAGCTTGACTAGGTGTTTCCGAACGATCACCGAAGTTAAGCAACGGACGGTCCGGTCAGTCTTCGGATGGGTGACCGTGAGTGGCATTTCTTTCTGAGCGCTACCGTGGGTCGGATGACACGTTAAATTGTAGGTCCCGGTTGTTCAGCAATTGTCAAGCCAAGTCAGAGGCCTTTCGGCGGCTTAATAACTCTGACAATAGGGCTGGCCACTCAGTCTATACGAACTTACTTACTTTTTTTAGTAATTTTTGTAGGAATAAAAATCAGAAACATTTTTAAAACAACGCATGATTTTATTGCCGTATCTAATTAAATACACAATTATAATAAACTATATCTACTCAACTAAACATTAAAAAACTCAATAAGGCAGTTAGGCGAAAAGCTACTAATTAAAATTGTGTATCAATTAACTGACAAACACGTTTCTGACGCATCTTAGAACGGAAGCATCGGACAACGAATACATTCTCATTTTTTAATAGTCATTGCTTAATTAATGGTAGGTACAAGATAAATAATAGTTACTATGTGCTAATTATTTTAAAATTATGCATAGTCTTACAAAGAAAAAGGACACAAACAATGCTATTTAATGCAAGTATAATATGCGGCATTTTTGTTCCAGGAAAAACTATTAGGCGTTTAAATATTAGTCTAATGGGGTTACGTAAAGGTAGAATATATATCAGTAAAATATATGTAACATAAGTGTAAATCTACATCTTACAATATTAATTTTTATATATATAATATTATACACTTGATTATTTTAGTGTGTGGATATAGAAGTCATAATCAACTCTATGCCGATTGCATAAGGAAGGTGATGACCTGCCACAAAAGTTTTACAGACTGTTTTTACGTATTAAACGGTATACAAATGCCTAAGGATTTGACTAGCTGGTTTACATATATAATTTATAATTAGATATTTTATGAAAAAGATGTTCTAACATGACAATGAATGATTAATAATAGTAACTTTATACAAAAAATACGAATAAAAAATGATTTTATAATAAAACCTAAATGTTAAACTTACACGAAGTGTCATATTGGCAGTTTAAAAGAGTGATATATGGCAACGTGAATTTGATTTCTAAAATATTTTTGGTCCAAATACAATTTTATAGTACCCTATCTACGTCATCGCGTTCACAAATCGTATATGAAGAAATACATACACCATTTTAATACTGATGTTATATAATATAAAAAAATAATTAGTAGACAACTAAGCGGGGACTATGTTAAAACTAGTACTTAAATAGTATGGCAGTATATAACTGGGTCTGCAGAGCATTGTATTTATGTACTTGCGAGATTCCGCTTGCCATCACAAAATATTCGAGTCCTTACGTACGTTACTGTCTATTCGATGGGTACAAATTAAAAAAGAACCAAGTACAGTCACAAGCTCTCAGTCAACACTTTCCCATCGCAGTCATATTCACTGTTCACTTTCACTTCACTCCTCACATCCCTAAACCAGGCGTTCATAAATGCTAGTGCGTAGAAATTCATTAGTTTAGCTCGTCTTTAAGAAATATAGTCTCTTCAAAGACCTGTGCAGTTCACTCATTTCAATTCGTAAGAATTTATTGTTTCTTCTGAAAAAGTGTTGGTAATTCGCGTTACGTCGCGTCACGGCTGCGTTTGTTCAGCAGGCCGGTACGTCGGAGCATTTGATGAAAGTGATCGGTTTGGGTTGATCGACCTGACATCTTGAGTCTTCTACCACTTCGTTGCCGTACACGCAGTACACTTCGCGCTTTTTCGTCACCACCTCGCCCTGACAAAAAGAAAACAAGTTAATCAATTATTCTAGAAATAGGTAGTAGTTATTTCTAGAAATAAGTTCTATTAATTTTGAAATCAAGAATAAAATCAATTGCGTCTATAAGTACCAAAATGTATGTGTTATTTATGTCCTACAATAATGCTATTGTTGTTGTTACTAACCGGCATATGGCAGGGTTTGGAGCAAGCCTTCCAATGTCCAGTCCACCAGTGCGTGCGTGGAGGAGGGTGACGCGCGTACGCGGCAGTTTGTGGTCGGGAGCGCGCACCGTGTGACACAGAGCGCGCGTGAGATACGGGCCGGTCCTGTGGTGCGGAGCGCGCGTGAGATGCGGGTCGCGCGTGAGACGCGGGTCGCTCGAGAGGCGCGGGTTGCTGGCGGGGCGGACACGCCGGCTTTTGACAACGCTGGCGTAGCGCTTCTGGCGGCGGCGGCTCGCTGCTGTAGCACAGTGACTGCTCCACAACACCTGTACGACAAACAACAAAGCTTAAAAATACGCTCTATTATTAGCCAAAATAGTGCAAAAAAGATTTTTAAATTGTCAAAGTTATGTCAGATACGGTATGAGATACCAACTACATCTCATGCGCACAATACTACCTATTTCTGTATGAAATGTGAAAATCTGTCTGTGATTTCGGTAGATTTCTACATTGAAGTCGGTGTTCCTTGACTGGCCACACCGTCGTTTACTATGAAGCAAATTGATAGCCAAATATACCTAGATTTTTATAATTATAGTTTAAAAAACTTAATCAACCGACTTCTCATGGGTGCCATTGTCAGAACTGGACCAAAAATGGGAATGAAGCCGAAAATCAATAAAAATATGTAAATGTCACGTAACTCTCTGACACGCACACAAACGTTTGTAAAAATGTTAGTAGTAGTTAAATAGAAATTACCGTCCAAAATAGGTGATGAAATTGTGACAAATTTTGCTTATCTGATTTGAGTAGAGCCGTACTGAGCCTTAAAAGGCTCATTTGAATTAGCTTTACCTAGCTAGAAGCAGCTTATCTCTGCTATGATGCTAGGTGTACATACGTTTATGCTGGTCGATACACTCGAGCTGGCGGCTCATGTAGCCGAGGCCGCAGGTGACGGAGCAGGCGGACCACTCGGAGAGCCGGTACTGGTAGGGGCGTAGGCGCGCGGCGTCCACTGTGTACTGATACGTCACGCCAGGGTTGCGGTGCTTGGTGCCGTGGTACAGACGTTGCTGGAAATACAACATACAAAATAAATTAATTTTATCGGATTTATGGCATATAGCTTCCATAATTTTAAGATCTGACGTAGTCACAGGTGAGACTAGGTGTCAGGTTTCTTTTTTGGAAAATATCTATTAAGGTATTTAAAGAAAACTAACCGAGGATTACTAGACATCGTGAAGGAAAAAAGAAGGATTATGGAAACCATAAGAGATCAGAAGAGGCAAAATATTTGTCCACCACGACATGACCAATTCATGAAAAACATCATAGAGGGGAAGATTGTGGGAAAGAGGGGACGAGAAAGACCAAGAAAACATTCCTGGAGAAAATAAAAGCGAAGACCAATGTCATGTCGTACAGGGAGATGAAATCGCTGGCGGAAGACAGGAACATGGAAGTTACTCTACTGATAAGAGCCATATTATTAAATAATGAATGAAACCGAATGATTATTAAATAATTTATCTACCGCCTATAATTTTATGTCCTATATTATTATTTTTTTACTTTCACTATGCGCGCAAAAGTAATGGGTCGACAGATCTCAAATAAATTCAATGAGTAATCGCGAAAAACCTAAGAAACGAAGAAGAAGAAGAAGAAGAGTGAATTGGTATTTTCTAGGTAAGCGCGCTCCATCGTAGACCGCAACATCGCTTAACATCAGGCGAGTTGGCGGTCAAGGGCAAACCTATTTCTACATAAAAAAACAAGCTCGGCGAGAAGGCTTTCCGCCTTCGTTGGAAGGAAATTCCACATTTTGCTGGTATATGGAAGGAAAGAGTAGAAGAACCTAAATATATGATTTCCAGCTAAGCTTTTAGCGCTGTCTTCGATTGAAGGTGTAAAATAATATACTTACATAAACTTTGATATCTTCAGCGATCGGTCCCGGAATTCTAACTTTTTCCCAGTCGCGGTCTCGTTCGTAAATCGCCTGTGTTCCCGCCACGAAGTATTCGGTAAACGTAGTATTTCTGTAACCACATTTATTGTTTTACATTTTACCCACAACACAATAAAAAAAAAAACTTGCGAGATTTTAGACAGATTTCTTGTTCTGATAGAATAGGCAAGTACTTATGTTTTCCAGTACCCAAACTCCAGATTGCATAAATAATTTTATGGTCCACTAAATAAATTTTTATTATCAATTAAGGTTTTTTTTTAATATTGTAGTATTTTACCGTGCTCCATTCAGATACATTTTCCGCGATCTTGCGCTTCCTATAGAGATGTAGTTTCCGGGGCTGACTTTTTCTTGAATCTTTACATTTCGGGATCCAGCTGGTATCACAGCAACCTGGTGGAAATATGTACAATGTTCAATTTCATATTTTAATGTACTTAAGAAATTATTTTAATTTAATTCTTTGGCACGCTCTACTACCTTAACTATGTGATGCAAGTTAATATTATGAAGGATGAAAAAAATATTAATTGTAGGCACAGTCAAGAGCATGCAGCTTTACACTTGTAGCGCGAGTCTTTGCCTCTATAGCGATTGTAATAAGAATGGTTCCAACTTTAGTATGTAAAGCTTCACGAGCTCGTTTTAATTTTTTTTATCTCTGGGGGGGGGGGGGGGGGGGGGGGGCAGCTGCCCCTGCTGCTCCCCCTTGGCAACGCCCTTGGTATAGTATAATAGGTATTGCCTCATTGCAGCGATCTATATGTAGGTACTAACGTAATTCTTTGCCTAATTGAAATGAAACAAATTTTAGCGGATTTAACGGATTTGTTTCATTTCAATGATTGACGATTCAGTTTCAGTTTGATGATTAGTGCCGTGACTTTGCGATTTGTAAATGAAATAAATGATTTGATTTGATTTAAATGAGTAACAATCGCGAAAACATTAGAAAACATAATATTGCTTGCTGGAAAAAGTCTTCAAGCAGTTTGACAGTTCATCATCATCATCTCAGCCAAAATAAGTCCACTGCTGGACATAGGCCTCCCCCATGGATTTCCAAAAAGATCGATTGGAAGCGGCTTGCATTCAGCGTCTTCCCGCCACTTGTATGAGGTCATCTGTCCATCTCGTGGCTGTTCTTCCTATGCTGCGCTTGCCGGTACGTGGTCTCCACTCGAGAACCTCTCGGCCCCATCGGCCATCAGTTCTACGTTTGACAGTTAAGAGTTTGTTTTATCGAGGTGAACTTACTTCATCCAAGCCGGACTGTTTGGTGGTGTCCTTGCTGTAGCTCCCGAGCACAGTCTTGCAAGCAGACCCGTCGCCGCCGCACACTCCACAGGCGTCCTCCTCTATACTGGACCCCACTATCCAGTCGCACCCCACTTGGTAGCACACACCTGAAATATTAAACATTAGCCATTTTACTTTTATAAGTTCAGCGTTTACACGCTGAATAAGCGCATTTTAGTTAAACAGTGTTTTGTTCCGTTTTCGCGCATGACAGAAAGTGACACATCCTTTAATCAGCGAATAAGATTTTAACATGCGTTTATAAGTAAGAGGACATTCTAAAACTCGATCATCGGGAGTTGGGGATATTGGAATAGAACATGATTTATTTTTTTGGAAATTTTCTCGTTCTTTATTCTTCAGTTTTGTTAAGTTTTAGAAGTAATTGTTAATCGACTTTGATGAGGGCACTGTATTGCTCAGAATATGGTGTGCAGTATAGGTTCTGTGATGTTTCACACCGTAGTACTCGTAGAATCTTATTTTTATGTAGTCTGATTTAGATATTACTAGCTGTGCCCCGCGGTGGTACCCGCTGTTTTACATAAATTATATCAAAGGAGATATTATTTTTCGGGATATAAGTAACCTAAGTGTTAATCCACGATGTCAGCTACCTCTGTACCAAATTTTATGTAAATCGGTACAGCCCTTTGAGCGTGAAAGAGTAACAAACATACAAACTCACAAACTTTCGCATTTATAATATTAGTGAGAAGTGAGATGAGATGTATACTACTGTTAACAAACTTAGGCATTTAATACTCACCAGCAATACACATATCTCTAGATCCCAGGGTTTGTTTACATGGAGTGCCGTCAGCCACGAATCCGCCAGCCATTTCCAAGTCATTGTCTTTGGCCACACATAGCAGGTCGCAAGGCTTATCTGTATAAAAATAAAGGAAGTTAATAAAGGTTTATTTATAAATAAATACTAATTAATCATTCTTTATCATTTTTATGAGTTTTATTGGCTGATAAATTATTGGCTTCGAGTATACTGTGCTCGATGATGGTTGGCTTAAAGTAACGTTCATGTTCATCGGTCTCTGTGCCTTGTAATGCGGCGAAAAACTGACGTCACAGAAATTTTTCGCCGATGTCCTCTGATGCGTTGCTCGAGGCAACATTTCTGGTCATTGCTCTTTATATTATTATCATAATGGTCTACAATATAATGTCTATACATGTACAATAATCATTACCTACACAAATACACGAATTACAGCACGTCGACGATGTTTTTCGATCATTTGGTCAAGTTGTAAAGTTAAAGCTGAGTACGAAATGATGTCTTAGTTGTTATTACCTTGGTCGAAATACGGCAGCCACTCTGTGATAGTTTCGTTTTTGTAAGGCATATTGTTGTGTTTGGAGCATTGTACCTCCCGGAACGACGGCGCGTTGATAGGGCACGGATCTATGTTGCATATCTTGTACCTGGAAATGGGAGCAGTTTTATCGATATGGCATATCTAATAGCATCTCTATCGAAAGATATACGTCAGCGATAGTTGATGTAGAACTGAATGAGTCCGACCGGCCGGTCGCCAAATATTATATCTCTTTAATTTTGAACTTCAAGCGCCTGATGTTTTTGTTTAGACAATCTTATATATAAAAATGCTATCATAATTAATTTACGTCGAAAGTGCAAATGATTCGTCTTAGTGGTCAGATCTCAAACTTGATAAGTAAACTTTAGTCATATGACCACTGCTCAGGTTTAGTTCAAGATGATAAGTAAACCCGTTCTAGAATTAGAACTGGCTCTCAAGTGAGGCTGCCAAAATATATCATTAGGTGTTTGGCGACAGACTTCCCGGTTCGAAGACATCCATCCGGAAAGACCCATTCAGGAAGCGTGTGCCACATCTTGGCGGTACGCACAATAAAAGTGGAGCTAAAGTGTTCTATTGTTGATGACTGACCGGCTCCTGTCCCCGATGCAGTAAGCTCCGTTGTTGTTGGGCGCCGGGTTGTTGCACTCCCGCGACTGCGTGGAGACGCCCGCGCCGCACGTCCGGGAACACTCACTCCATTCGGTCCACTCGCTCCAGCCGCCGTCGATGGGCGCCGGCGACGCCTGCCGCGGCACGCACGTCTGGTTCTGACACCACTGAAACGACAACACACGCTTACTATGGAAACCAAAAAGAGACGGGTTGCTCGGGTATGAATGTATGAATTATATTAAACCGACTTCCACAAAGTAGGAGATTCTCAATTCGACTGTATGTTTTTTTATGTTCAGCGATTATTTCGCACGTCGATTTCAATTATTTTGATGATTATCTTTTTGTTTGGTAGGTCATACTTCAGAGGTGGTCCTAAAAAAATTTTAGAGTATAAGTAAGCTCTGTTTACAAAGCTGGTAAAGAAAATGCCTTGTAGTGTTCTTTTAACTGTGGTGTTACCATATTATCGCCGCAAGTAGTCCCTGGCGCTGCCGGCCGCAGCATGGTCTTGCACTTGTCATCCACCAAACACCAGAGGTGCTCACAGAGTTCCGAAGGTTTCGCGCAGACTACAGCCTCGGCGCCGAATTGAAGGTGACATTGAGATGCCGCGTCGTACATTACTCCTGGGGAAGTAAATATTACGTATGTAGGTAATTAATATGATCCTAAGATCTTTCTATGTTTATCCATCAATTATATTTTTTTTTGTTAACCTTTATGGGTACCACCGCGCCCCGGAGGAGGCTGCGTGGTTATTTGGGAGTCCCGCCCAGTTGACCGGTGTGCCGGAAAGTCCACCCCAGTCAACCAGTATACCATTTACCATACCATTACCATTTTTTTTTTTTACTTTTTCATATCAATATTAAAACGGAGTCGATGAAAAAAATATTTGAATCAAAGTTATTGAATTTTTAAAGGTTATCCTTATTTTATATTTAAAAATAATCGAAATTATATTAGGACACAAACAGATATCAGAAGGACGTACACAGGAAAATGTTTGTATTGAGAAAATTTTTTTTTTTTTTAATTGGTTAGTACAAAATAATCGACAGACTTACCGGCTGGGACTTCAGGGTAGGCATATTCCTCTTGTGACGGCCGATCACTCAAGCACTCTCCTAATCCGGCGCTGCAAAAAGAAATCATAAGCTTTACATTCGTATTTGTCTTAATTTAGGTAACTGGGCATTTTTGTTCACCGATTACTCAGACACTGTATCAAAATCGATCCAGTACTTTGGTTTTTATAACAAAATAACTAGTAAAATATCATTCAAGTGCCTGTAGAAAAGTGAACAGCAAGTCACGTACATATGTATTGTATTGCGATGCTGAAGTAGATTTTTTCCGTTTTTTTAAACTATAATAATTATTTCAATATTATTTGTTTATTTGAATACTGTCCCACCGTTTCATAGATAGTGGACATGTCTTGACTCGTTACCGCAGTTTAACCAATATTTTGTTCTGTATAGTTTGTTACGTTTTAACCAGACTAGAAGCTACTCGTATATGATTTATTCGCTATCAGCCATTTCAGTGAAAATTAAAGTTGATGAATAAATACTCCCAGTATTTAAATTCACTAAAATTATGTTGTTTCGTAAAAGTTTAGTAAAATTATGCATTTTTAATTTAGGTAAGTACAAGTTTTGGCGGAAATGCCCACCTACCCACATCCCGATCTAAATCGTTTGCTAAACAAACCGTACATCCGATACAGACTCGTGTAGTAACAGTGCTGTTAACATACATTATATTAGATGCTTTTATTTTACTATTGCTAACTACTACACCGTTGACTAGTTTGTGGGTGTTGAAGTCAATAAATTTAGCATCCTACTCAAATTCTTCGCAAAAATTAGAAGGTGCCCAATAAATTTGCAAGCTGTGATACTTTTATTGGACCTGGATGGACTACGGGTACAAAAAGATATCAGTGGTACACCTAGGTGAACCACTTAGGTGGACCACGGGTAAGAAACCCCTTCAAGACTTCTACCAATATAAATAAAGGAGTATCTAGTCATCACGTCACACCCTGTATATTAATTAATGATACTACCTATGTATAGGATAGGATGTTGTATTAATTTTGGCTTCTTATTCCGACTGTCTTATTTTTGGATGGATTTGATTCTAAACTACCTAGAATTAAATCCATCCAAAAATAAGACGGAATTAGAAGCCAAAATTAAAAGTATCACAGCTTGCAAAGTTATTAGGCACCTTCTAATTTGTTTTCCTTAGAAAAACAGGGATTTAAACGCCCTAAAACAACACAATTTCACGATATAGACACGTAAAATTTCTGAACGGCAGACCAGACAAGTATTGGGCTAGGGCGATTAGCACATAATATGCCATATGCCAATTGCCAGTGTCATGTCAAGTATTGAGATTACTAAAGTTACATAATACGAGTCATATACGAGTAGGTACTAGTCACAGCCTGAGCGAAGCAAATACGTAATTCCCAAGTTCTAGTTATCCCACAAAAAGTGTCGGTACTGGAAGGTTATCATGCAATTTTGTTAACAACTTGAAAAAACATGTTTCACACTAGTGTTCGTGTACGTAAATCAATTTTAATCAAATAAAATTCATCATTTTTACGCCGTTAGGACCATGTTTAGAAACATAAAACTGTTGATATTTCTCACGTTCCCGCCAAAAATCCAAGAGCGACATCACTGCCGTATTTTGTCGTACTTGCACGAATCGCATACTCAGGTCTTGCTTTAGCAAATGTCAACAACCTCAGTGTTTCGTATCGGTGGATAACCTTTCCACTATGGCCATTTATTTTTACTACATCTATTTATCCGATCATTATGACAAACCCTGTACTCTGAATAGGTACTCTCTGATCATGCTAAAATTGTTTTGCAAAACTAATTCTAATTCGAAGTGGGGGCGATAAGTCCTACACTGACGTGCATTCCCTCCGCCAGCCTATTCAAACCAACCGAGCTCCAGCACGGCTTTGGGTCGCTGGCATAGTTGTTCCAAGTTCATTGCGTCAGATGTTCTGTAGCTATTTTAGATATAAATTAATGCAAAAATAGGAATAATCTAGTTTATGATGATGATTTTATTAGACGATGACAAAATATACGAGCTCGTATTTGGAAGCGATATAAAAATGTTAAATGTTGATTGATCACGGTGCGCCAATCTTAATGAATATTCTGACAACCAATAAATATATCCGGTGTTAGAACAAGATGGCGAATTGTAATATTTATGATTGCGTAGGTTTCCTACTTTCGGTTTTATTGATACAATAAAATATTTTATGCTCTTTGCTTGTAATGAAACCGAGACAATCGATTAACTTTCATATGCAAATGGATATGTAAGTAAAGTGGGTATTTATTTTAAGTTTTTACTCTAATATTTGAAGCAAATATTTGAAGAAATTAGTTTCGATATCATGTTATTTTTCAAAGTTTTCTGGTTTACATTAAAAGGTAGACTAGTCGTTTGTTATGTCTATTACACATTTAGTACTTATTACTGCTTGTGTACTCCATCATTTCAGGATTTGTTGTTCGAAAAAAAGCATAAATAAAAAAAATAGACAACACCACTATCCTGAGAAAGGTTTTAGTATTTTACAAACTAAATGAGAAAAACAAGGAAGTTTTATCACAATGGAAGAAGCTTTGCTTGTTCGCTTCTCAGACGTATAAAACGTGTCCGCTTTAATCCGCCGATCTTCATTTAATTGCTAAAAACGTGATAATTTAGAACATTGTTTTACGCCACCTAACTAGTGATGTATTAAAACGCACGTACAAAAATATGGACATATTTTTATAACCGCTGTCAAATATATTTAAGGCAATAAATAGAGGACATGGCGTGAAATACCATACAATCCATCTTTTGAACGTAGTGAAAAACTCTTAATTTATGGGGCATATAGTTGTTTTACTAAACAAATATATATACAATCTCCTCAATAAAAAATAATTGAACATTAGTTTATGAAAATTGATCAGTATTTATTAAAAAAAGATGTTTTTAATTTAAAAAACATCAAAACTTTACATACACAACCAAAGAGTACACAACGTGTCCAATAAAAGTGCGGCTCAATGTATCTCATTAAGTGTTAAAGTTAATACTTCCTTATTCAGTTCACAATTAAGGAAAGAAGCTAAAAGCTTTTTGTAATTCAATCTAAATGAATGAGTTTATGTGTATTTCGAGAAATAATAACAGTCCGAGGCTTAAGGTGAATCGTCATCTATACAAAAATCTATTAAATAGAATCCAGAAATATTCGTATGTTAAGTATATATTTTTTTTTAAACACGAATATGTCCTCGTTTGACCACCAACTCGCCTGTTGGAAAGCTACAATGTGGTCGGAGATGAAGCACGCAGGCTTAGAAGATACCTATTCACTCTGGCCTTGAAAAGACCAACGTTATAAATGTGTATGAATCTGAATATATAGGCATGTGCATTAGGAATTTGAAACTATTTTATCTATGCTACTATTCTTTTAAATGAGTATAATCCGTTAACAAATAACAAAGTTCTTGGAATTTTCTTTTTGATTGTTTTTTTATATGGAAAATAGTTTAGCAAGAGAGCTAATGTGGGATTGAGGGCACTGCTGTACTTATTTCATTATTTTGTTCAGTCGAGGCCACATAGATAATACTTCAAGACATTGGTTCCTCTTTTTTTGCCACGATGGAACTTTAAGTAAATAAACAGACTTTAGGCTACCTTAACATTATAGAGTGTTTTCCTAGTACTGAATATATCTAACTGGTTTCAGGAGCTGTCTTGCTCTGGCTTCACGTGATGCAACTGTATATAATATTCAACAATAAATCTATTTCAAAACGTTAAACGTTAAGTGTGGCAAATACCAAGGTGAAGCTTTAATTAAGCACTTAAAAGTGACTTCTAAAACGCGATCTCGATCGAAATAATCTGATTTTGTAAGTCGGTCGCAAATCGGTCTGTCAATCTACTTCGGTCAATTAGTAGATAGTCATGTCATTATAAATAATAGCTCTAAGCATTAGGTTACTGTGAACCACTCATGCCATTGTTATTGAAAAACAAGTATCTGTATTAAAAGAAAAACAAAATACCTGACTGCAAAAAAGCAGTCATTGCAGTCTAATTTACAATTTCATTACGATTGATACACTGTTGAGTGTTCGTTTTTTTGTGGGAAAGTATGGATAAAATCGCTGTAAAAGATTATAAATGCGAATTCTTTACAATAATTCTAGTAAAATCACTTGTTTATTACGATATTACGAAACAGTTCGTTGGAGGTTACGAAATTACGTTTTTACTTTTGCGAGATATGTATTATTATTATGACAAAAATATAGTCTATGACACTCAGTAAGTGAAGACGAATCTATCGACACTTCGCACATCAGAATCAGTCAAGCCGTTTAGGCTGTAAGCGATCATATAGGAACATACATATATACATACAAACATATATACACTCGAAAAACACCCTTCTTCCCTCCTTCTTACGCTGTCGGGTAAAAAAAACGTGACTACGAAACAGAAATCTAATGATATAGCCAACTAAACTTATGGCTAACTCCACAAAATTTATCAAATTATGTTTGATCATATCGTAAAATAATTAGGTATGATATTTTTCACTCCTCTTGCTCTAAAAGTCCGTCGTTGTAGCGTAGTAAAGCGGGGGAAAAATAGCATTTTAAGCTCTAGGGGAAAAAGTATTTGTTTTTAATTTTATTTGTTACCAAAGAGCCTACATACACGAAACAGTCTTTATTCAAAAGTAGAATAATCTCTTTGGAATATATTTACATTCTCTTTGCAAACACCTCGTTAAATATCCAGAATTGTACAAATTGTACATTTCGTTTTTAATAAAATAAACTTTGAATTATTGTATTGGATTATTTTATTTTCTCGCAATCGTAGTGAAAATTAGAGTGTAACACACGGCGCTAAAATCCATTGTAACTCGGTTTCTATTTACTCCCTCGCTATAGCTCGGGAGTAAAAATGTACCTCGTTACAATGGGTCCTTTTAGCCCCTTGTATAACAATCTACTATTTATTTATTTATTGCACATTGTACAGTTTTTAACTAAAATAATATTCACCGCAAGCGGCGCTTACAGTGCATTGTTTACATATTGATGCGATATATCGAGAAGATATACATTTCTTTTGATTTAAGAAGGAATAATCTGGTGTTAATAACGAAGAAAATGCGATAATAAATGCAGAGAAAAAACATCGATGGGCAAATCGTTTACTATTAAGCAATCGATGACGATAATAAAAGAAAAGTTTTAAAAAAATTGTATTAAAATGATGAGTCAGATGATGTGTATGATACGTGTGTGATGTGTATGATGTGTATGTGTATGATAGTAATGGATGATTATTTCATGGAAAGTTTAGTTCAACGACCTAATCTAGACACTAGGTTTTGGCCAGGCCATGGAAGAGTGGGAGAATGTTCATTGTCTGGCCGGAAGCGCTAAGGTGGAACAACGGGGGGTTTTAGTCGGTAGAGCCCTACACACCCCACCCCCTCCTCTCTCTGGGTGGAAGAGTATGCGTAAATGCATTTCCTCACGTAAAAAAGGTTAGTTTGTTACATATAGAGAGAGTGCAGAGCAGAACTTACTCTAGGAAGTTGGTGACGTCTCGCTTGCTGCACCTAGACCAGGCCACCTGGACAGTGTCAGCTTCGAATATAGGGGTCATGATGTGGAGCGTGGCGCCTTCTCGACGATGGCATCCGATCTTCGCCGTGTCGTGGTACAGCCCGAAACTGAAAGAAAAACGACTCTATGACTCTATCTAACAAATTAATTTTAACAGTAAACTACGCGTTCTATTTCTACCCTTAAATGTTATCTGATTTCGATAATTCGATAATTATTTTTTATATGGTTGGAACTATTTACTGGATATGCACATGTCTGTTTTATTTGCTTTTTTCAAAATATTAACTACATATTACATTTTTTACTTCGGAATTATAATTATTTGTATCACATAAAAAAAAATATCGATATCGGTTAATGTTTAGAGGTGAAAAACAGTTCTTTCCTATTTCTAAGGGAGTTCAATCAATAACAACTTTTAAACCGTTTAATTACGTAACTGCGTGGATAAAAATCCAAATGTGTTGTGTTTATGATCGGTGCTAGTCACAGACATGAAATTTCTTCGCTTTGGTGCTACTACGATCGAGGCTATATCAGATAGAAACATTCATACGTACAAATATTTGTATATTATCTATCTTAGTTGTAAACGCATGCTAAAATTTTATTCACTGAATAAGGACTTGTCACTTTCTGTCAGTCGGGAACTATCGCGCGCGAAAACGGAACAAAACACTGTTTAACTAAAACTTATTCAGCGTTTATAAGTAAGACGGTATATTACATAAGCAACCAATACCATTATGTACAATACAACCGAGAAACGGGTGCAAATTTGTAGTTGGAAAAAAAAAGAGTATTCAGTATTCACGATTGTGAGATTTTTATAATTAACATTGCTAGCTTTGTCCATTTTCACAGTTTTGATATAAAAATACATATTCCTAAGTCGAAATTACCTACATATACCTACGTATATTATTTATTTAATTATGTAGAATAGATAATGATAAAAATAATCGCATAACAACTAGTTAAATACTTAACAAGTAATATTAGTTAAATATAAACAATTGAAACTTTTTATTGTATTTTTATTACAATGTTATTAATACAAAAACATACCGATAACAATAAGTATCATTAAACATCGTTTACCGATCGCCGACTACAGGGACTCCAATTGTTATTAAGCATCTTTTACGATAGGTCACCCGTCAATCATTGTTCATGAGAGCGTATATATTTTAATGATAATGACATTTATTGTCATTGTATTGAAATAGCATGCGCCAAAATGATTTGGTTTAAGCGGGGTATTCACTGTACGAGTGCTCTTGAACTAAGATAATCGGACAACTATACAGAAGAACTCGGGTGACATACGAAGCCTGTATAACAGAGTATCGAAGTGCATCAGAGTTAGTCTATTGTCATTCGAGCGACACTCGATTCGAGAACACATAGAAATGAAATTAATTCGTGTTTTCGTGGACTCTGGAAAGCCAAGTTTTCACTATAATATAGACGAGAACTTTCGAATAGAGTGCGAACTTAGACAATACTCTATTTGCGTTCACGATCCGAGTAACGTTAGAGTTCGTAGTTAAAACACGTAGTGAGATTTTTGTCTCAGTTCGTCTGTTTTTTTTTTTGTTTTTTTTTTATTCGAAAATAGGCTTGCGCTTGACCGTCAACTCACCTGGTGTTAAGCGATAGTTACGGTCTACGATGGAGAGCGCTTGCCTAGAAGAAACCTATTCACTCGCGATTTGAAAACACCTAGATTATATCCAGTCGGAAAGACCCATTCAGGAAGCGCATTCCACAGTTTGGCAGTACGTACAATGAAAGTGGAGCCTAAGCGTTTCGTACGTTCTGTATAGTCCGAGTGACGGTTGAACTCACACGTTATTTGTGTTTTCATGAACATTGTATCATACGAATTTGTCTGTATTATACTATATATTGTGTTAGTGCAGTCCTCGTTCGTCTGTTTAAGTGTCCAAACGGCACTCGGTCCGAGATCAGATGTATATAGTAAAAACACAGCTTGACGGATTTTAGCTATACTTACCAGTGGTTTCAGAGAATCCCTTGGATGACTAGATAAACGATATTTTTACTTGTAAATATTACAAATATAAATTTTATCTAGATTGGTAATGTTTATCTAAAAAAATTATGTCTTTACAATTTTCATAGACCTACGAGTAGCAGAGAAAATGGTTACTACGTAACGAGAATTTTATTATATTCCTCCATAATTTGTGAGGCGCATGGCGCTCCGTATCGTAATATAATACCACTTCTAAGAATAAAATGTTTATTAATGGGAATTTATAAACAGTGATCAGTAGAATGTCAAATGCTATCAGATCCGGGCATAATTAATATACATATTTGCTATGACTTTATTGACAGGAAAATAATTAATATAGTCAAATGCATTCATAAGTTTTTGTAAGTTGTTCAAACATTTTATATGAATAAATATAATATTAAGTAAATATATAGCCTTTTGTAGTCATTATCATAATACGCCATTAGAATAATAAATATTGAATTAAAATAACAACTACAAGTTACATATTATTATATAGCAATACAATTTTGTATAGTTATTAAGAGAGCTTTTGAGAGTACCTTTGTCTATACATATGGAAAAAAAATATTTTCGATACATTTAAACGAAAAGCAAACAAGCTTCGTAAGAAGTTGCCTTAAGTAGGTAACCTTTATTTAAAACCAGTTCGTTTTAAAAGTTTATTTACCGTGCCTAATACACTATGGAAGACCTCATGGTTCAGTAGCAGTACGATTGCCTCCTGAGCTGTAGGTCGTGGGTTCGTTCCCCTCCCAGGGCAAACATTTGTGTGATGAGCATGGATGTTTCTTCTGTGTCTGGGTGTTTCTATGTATCATAAGTATTTATTTATAAAAAAAAATGTGTACTATAATATCAACCATCTAGTTTCCATAGTACAAGCTTTGCTTAGTTTGGGCTAGATGGTGTTGTGTGAAATGTCTACCAATATTAATTAAAAAAAAAACTATGCGTATATTGTGGAGAGGCACAATTTTTCCAAATTCATGAAATATTGTTTTTTTTTAATATTATTTCTTAAAATGTTTTATTTTTAATGTATAGAAAAAAGATGTACGGGATACGATCGATATCGAATTTGCAAACTCGTTACGTTCGTAATATTCATCTACTCGTTTGTAAAACAACTTTTCACACTAAATTTACTTTATCTGTCCAATAAAAAAAAAAAAAATACACTATTTTTGTATTATATTAATTTTTCATATTTTAATCTAATTTAGAAATAGAACTATAAAAATTTGGAAATAGCAAAAATATAAGTCAAAAAGAATCATCAAAATCAGATAACGTTTAGATGGGAATAAGTGCAACGTGGGCTTAACGCTCCTCTAAGTTTTTATCTGAATTAAATAATAAACTTATCTGAATTAAATTTATCTTATTTGAATTTTATCTGAATTAAATATTATAAACTTAAATATCAATTCACTTAACTATTTTTAAATTGAATGCAACGATCTAAACGACGCAGTAAAATCTGCATAACATGAGGTTTGTTTACTGTATTTTTTATCAAATAACCTACAAATTATTAATTTTATGAACAAGGTTCCTTATTCTTTGTTTTAGATAATATTAAAAAAATAACGAGCGGTGTGGGCCGATAGTAACGTCAGTGCTCCGGGTGCATCGCTCGCTACAAATGATGCATTGATGTATTCGCTTCTAGTGAAGGTCAATGCCTGTTTATTACAATAGTACTTACATAACTATTACGAGCACGGCGGAGGTAGAGACTCGTCTTGTCTTTACCTACACCGGTTGGCGCGGTAAATTGGTAAGTTAAATTGTAGGTCCCGGTTGTTTGTTCAGCAATCGTCAACCCAGGTCAGAGGCTGTTCGACGGCTTAATAACTCTGACACTAAGGCTGGCCACTCAGTCTATACGAACTTACTTACTTACTGCTAAGTAAGAGGTTGAAAAAGTAAAACCTGACTACGATTTATGCTCTGCATCTTAACTTACAAGATTATTTGTAAATTGTCGGTGGTTTTTTCTAGGTGGCACGTCGATTGTTACATCTATCAAGTCGAACAACTTTTATAGATTTCGTTAGATCTACTTACGTTGATTATACGTTGTCAAATGATCAAATCGAACGTATTAAGATATTAATATGAATAATAAAAACTTCACAATAATTTTTGGAGACAAAAGATTTTTATCATGTATGAAAAAATGCATTTTAAAAATATAATGTAACATTCGGAAAATAGAGAGCTTTGTGTCTATCATGGTATGAGTGCTATCTATCGGTAATTAAAAAAAAAAAAAAAAAACCCCTTTTATCAATGACTAGTTTGGCCCTAAGGTTACAACTTAGTAGTTCCCGGTTTCGTGGAATTTCCAGAACCCTCGGTGGACGAGTCTGACTCGAAATTGTCCGTTTTTTTAATACAGAACATATATTCTATATCGACGTGCTCCATCCTCGGCCACACCGTCGTTTACCATCCGGTATGGTATAAGATCCAGATCAAAATTAGATCTATTTAGTATTAAAAACGCTTAAAATAAAAATTTGCCGCGAAGTACCTTCGAGTAGCCTCATTTAATGTTCAATATGGTTATCAACTTAGTCCACAATGCTACTTAACATAAGTTGCACTACAGTCAAATGCCTAATCTGTCGACCATAAAGAAATTCAAACCATACTTCTTATAAATACCAATCTTCGTTCATGTTGAAGAACACACGCAAAGTTCCCACTCCCGCTGTACCGCTGCAATATAACATTATTGTTTCATAATTTTCTATCTCGAAAGCAACGTCCTTGCGGTAATCTCGGCTTGGGAACATGACTCAGTCCCGATAACCGAAGCGCTAGGCAACCGTTGCCAAATAAAACTCGCACTTATTACCAAAATAATACAAACAAAATATTACACATGGGTAGCCCGTGTTCGAGAGCTTTTAGCGGGTTATTGATGATGCATCGAATTAATACATAATGTTGTGCAGCGATGTAGAATATACTAGATGATGCGCGCCGTGACAAAAAAAACTCTGTTCTGTTTGACGACTAAAACGTATGCTCTTTTTCGTCTAAAGAAAATAAGTCCTTTTTAATTGTGTCAAGTTCTTGCATAAAAAATAGCAGAGATAATTTTGTCGTAACGGGTATCTTAGGACTGTTGGTTACATACAAAATGACAACCTAAAAGTGACAAAAGTTTCATATTTTAATTACTTGTAATTGTCATATGTAAAAACAATGAAAGGCTTGCGACATGTGGGAGCTACGAGTATTATTTTCGAAATCGCGACCTTTTATGGTTCGCCAGTCCGCTACACATAATTTATTTAGTTTCACTTTGATGTCTCATTTACCTGAAAAAGTATGATTTTCTCTTTATTTTCATATTATAGCAATAATTATACATACAGTTTTTGAAGTAGGTAATACACATACATAGGTAGGTACATGTACACATTGTAAACGTCCGCGCATTGATTAGAGCTGAACTAAACTGAATCGAAATATCGAAACCATTTCATTTGTTCCGATATTTTTCGGCCCATTTATAGCGCGATAACAGTTAATCTAGTATATTCTATAGGTATATCAATGGTGTTAAGTCGAAATTCTTACGTCTCGCGGATTGAAACATACGAGATGAGGCTGACAAGTACTCTAGGTCAGGAAAGGTCAAGTCTACATTAACGTTACTATTTTTTTCTGTTTGTTGTTTTTGCGTTCGCTACAGTATTATGTTTTACAGTGTTTAGGCGAGGGTACCGCATCACATAAACTATGACCGGGCGAGGGGATTGCGGTCTAATGAACGTGTTGCAATGTTTAAATAACCTATTTATCTGAGATCGATAGTTGCGCGCGCGCCAGTCGGTGCAGCCGTGTTACCTAACTACTCTAATCACTAATAATATTGAGAACGAAAATTATTCACGCGTACAAGGTGTACTAACAGTGAATGACTGATATATTTTAAGGGACTTTTATACGTAATTTATCATTATATTACGTTATTATCGTTATATCAACTTTTAATATAGGACTAAGCCAGAAATTTCGAAAAGTCAGTTTTTTTTTTAATGTCATATTGAATATTTAATATATTTGTGGTCATTTCACACTATAGTTTGGATCCGAAACTAAAACCTGGCTACGACCGTGCCCTGTGTATAAAATCTCTTCAAAGTTTACTACAAAAATTTTAAGTGAAACTTATTAATTAAAATTAATCATTTGAAATTATGAAAGTTATAGCGTCTATTTAAATGTTTATTAGCTTTCAACACTGATTTTGTAATGTGGATAGGTTAATTAAGAGTAAGGTATGGTCTAACTGTATATCTCGCTTGTGACCCGATGTTATGTTATCTTGTTAAATTCTTTATGGCGTTATAATATATGTCGCGAATTGTAAATAGTAGAGAACTTCGTACAGAGCTCTGAGCAGAGGGGCCACTTGTATTGTGGTATTCATGTGTCTGATTCAAGGAATGAAGGTCCAAATTTTAAAGTGAATTGACCGTATCATGTGTGGTATCATATGAAAGATCTTTAGTGGCATAAGCTAAAACAGGTTATGAAAATATTAAATATATTACCGCCTCTTTATATGCAAAACGTTCCCTATGCACGCAGAAGTATATACGCAATAAATCTGTTAAAACTGTTTAATTTCAACGATTTTAATGAAATTTCTTTGAGACCAATCTGAAAGTATATTCTTACAAACATATATATTTTAAAATAAAAAAGAATTTTCCAAATCGGTTTATATATTATGGGAAAGCTATGCGATAACAAACATAAAAACAAATACAGCCGAATTGTTAACCTCCTTCTATTTGAAGTCGGTAAAAAGGACGTACAACACGTATATCCTTTTATTTTTATCATGCATAATCCAGTCGAACGAATATTATGTAATGTTTTGGTTCAATGACATAATGTATTAGTCAGAGTGCGAAATATATTTTTGCAGTACTACTTATGGCGGTATCAGACCAGAACGGTACATTAAATCAATGGTAATCTTTACGACTTATTGGCATAGTGCCACGACGGTACCGTACATGAGGGGGAATAGATTTTTGTAGAAGGATTTAGGAGTTGATAACTCTATGTGCTTTTCAGTAAAAGCTTCTTGATACTTAGGCGAGATATGGTTTATGGGATGATTTTATTAAAGTAAGAAAGTATGTAGATACAAAAAAAAATATATGTAGAAGACCACACGTAAACGAAATGTACATATTTTCGTACTATTTACGAAAAAATATGTATTCTAGGTAGTATTAAAGTACATATATGTAAATAATGAAAAACAAAACGTTTGTACGTTACGAAAGTATAATAACTAAATAACTAAAATACATTTGTAAGATCAAAGAAAACTAAGCATTTATAAAACTTAATATGTTTACGAATTTAATCACACAGTGTTTTAAACAATGACATTAATAGACTACAAATAAGTCTATAACTTATTACATTAGTCACCATGTTATTATAAAATATCGTACGTAGGTACTTAAACATAAACAACAAAATATTATTATTTTTGTTAAATTATGTCATAAAATCCGCCATAATCTAAATAATTTTCTGTTAGTTATTATTATTATATTTGTATATAAATATTTGACATATTGAGTGGGAAGACGTGGCTATTGAAAATCTAGTTGTCAAAATCGGATCAGTTTTTGAGATTAGAAAAAATCATACATAGTTAACACATGGTTTTTTATACAAGATAGGTTTGTGCGTGACCGCCAATTGCGCTGTTGCGGTCTAAGATGAAGCGTGCTTGCCTAGGAGAAACCGATTCACTCGCGATCTAAATAATGAAGTAAGTAAGTACTTTTTAGTAACGCTCGTGGCATAGTTTGACTAGGTGTGTTCGAACGATCACCGGTATTAAGCAACGGATGGACCGGTAACCCATCTGAAGACTGCTTCAGATGGGTTACTGTGAGTGGCATTTCTAAGCGCTTCCGTGGGTCGGACGACACGTTATATTGTAGGTCTGACACTAAGGGTGGCCGTTCAGTCTATACGAACTTACTTACTTTTAGTAATTTTTAGTCCATAAAAATCCTCAAAATGAGAAAAAAATTGTGGAAGCCATTATTCCATGTTGAAAGCAGAGTGTATTCTTTACTTACTTATGTCCCAGCTCGTGAGTGATTGTATGCGCCAGCATGATGCCGTTGTCTTCATTCACGGAACAACTGCGGTCCGGCTTGCACATCCCCGCGACATGCGCCACACCTAGGGTGCTGGAAATAAAGAACATTATCAATTTATGGCACTCGTGCCGTAGCTTGACTAGGTGTTCTCAAACGATCACCAATGTTAAACAACGAACAGACCAGTCAGTATTCTGATTGGTGACCATGAGTGGCATTTCTTTCTGAGCGCTACGTAACAATATAGGCATGCTACACTAAAATTTAAGTCTATTGATCAGTTGCTGTGATAAATATTGCATAGTAAGGACTTAGGTCAGAGATAATGTACCGTTGACTACGGAAATCATGAGAGCGGTGAGTATTTTGATTGAATACGAATACGCTGCATACAGATAAAGAAAACTTGAATGGAAAATTATCTTGTTTTCATTCAGTTAAATGCAGTTGCGTAAGTTAATTAATCACTGATAACATGCAATCAGATGTTTGTGACAGGAACCCGATCTATTTGTTACTGTTTTCTACCTATCTATTAACTGGTAGAGTTATAAGTGCTACTAATTATATACCATCAATCTGGTTAGCTTATAAGGTGCCGAGTGTAAACTAGTCCTAAGAACGATATAGCTGTTTTTTTTTCAACTATTCAACGGCTCTGGATTCCGATTCCTTTGAGCCAGGCGGGAATGTGTTACAATCATATCGTCGCTCTGTTTTATTTACTTAACGTGTTTTTTGGGCATCAGTAAGATATTGGGGATAACCCCAAAAACTCGCGTTTCATTACATTATTATACTTGGTCACACTTGTACGCATAATCGAATACTCTATAAAGAGTATTCGATTATGCGTACAAGTGTGACCAAGTATAATAATGTAATAAAACGCGACTTTTATATTTGTAGTAAAGCGTTAGCGTACGCTATATAAAAATTACAATAAACTTTACCACCACTTTGTTATAGTATGATTAGAACTTGACCACAACTTGATTTGACGATGACAAGATTTTTTTTACGTTGATAATCAATACTTTGATAATCGATATCCAAATGTGAAAAAATCATCTTATAATCTTATAATATTGAATAACAGCAAAGGTGATTCAAATATTCTGATCATGTCTACGTGTAGATGATCTTCATCATCATCATCAACTTCCAAAATATATAGCGGTGAAATTCCTTACGAAAATGATTTTTGAAATAATATCGTCTCAAAGAATTGATTCACATAATTCGGACAGCTTTGAGAACAAGTGTAAATCTGTCTCATTATTTTAGAGCATTTTCTCAGTTTAACAATTCCGCCTTCATCACGCCAATTGTTGGTCTAAACCGCCCTAAAAGTTTCAAATAATATAAAAACTAGTTTTTAAAGTAAATGAAAACTTTTTCGTATATTATTTCCACTTAATTTTGTTAACCGTGGCTCGTCTAATAGTCTAATTTATATTTCCTGCGCAGTGTTGTATTTATGTCGGACAAATGTTTCAGAAACTTGCAACATTGTACGCACGTTACGTAGCTGGGTGTGGCTGGTATAATTAAAGCCGGTTGGGCTGCGCAGACGCATGCCGCTGGGATCGTGTAAATTATAGAGTTGGAGATTGACTCGTTTTCTTATACTAACAGAAGTATAGTGCAAAAAGATATTAGATTATTTGTCGACAGTCTTGCGATTTCAATTTATTCACGCTTTAAAGACACCTACCTATATTAAATCAGCTGGGAATAAATAATCGAGATGCATTTTTTAATCATCGACAGGCTGGTGGCCACTGATATGGTTTACGATAGATAACTTAGAATAAATTAATTTAGTCACCATTTTTAAACATTTATTTGGTTCGGGTTTTCAGAATATTCATCAATGGAATATAGTAAAGTTTTCCTGTTTCTAGAAAAATAATATATTCGTTCGGACCTACAGTAGAATGTGCTTATCTGCAAGACATTTAAAAATACCCAGATTATATATTTATATCACCACCCCATTTACTCCCAGATTTTAGCATTACATTTATAGCAAATAAACATCATTTTGTGTCCTTTAGAAGGCGCCTTATTGAATTTAATCTTAAATATAAAATATCTTACCATTATATACAGAGGACAGACTGTTTTTTTGTAAGTTTTTGGTAATCTCTGGAATTACTGAACCGATTCCGAAAATTATCGTGTAGTTACATGATCTCTGAGTAATACAGGCTATGTTTTATATCAATAACGTTACTTTTCACCGACCTCAAAATGAAGGAGATTAACAATTCACCTGTATTTTTATGTTTGTTACCGCAACTCCGTCATTTACAAACCGATCAGAAAAAAAGTTTGAAAGAAAATATATCAAGATTAGTCCCATAGAAAATACATCAAAATCGGTTCAGTAGTTTGGTTTTTAAAATACAATTGTGAATTTTGAAATGGGTTTGTCAGTTTTTTAAACTATAAATATTGTAACTCAGCTCGGAGAAAACTAGCCGTCTAATTGCTTTAGTCGATTACGCTGGTTACTGGTTGTTCGATTTGAATCTAATTTAATGTTTGTAAGAAGCGTAGTTTTAGAGTTAACCATAGGTTTTGAATATCTACAAATGGAGACAGACATAGGCTTGATTTCATCATCACCAGTTTTAATTACTTATTACGAGTGAAACCGCGGGGCACAGCTAAACCAGCCGTTGAAGTTACTTAATATGATAATTCGTTTAGAAAATAATGTGGAAACAAATGAACATAATTTATAAATACGGGCTGAAATTATAACCCATCTCTTTATTTTGTCGTAGTCGGGTAAACACTATTCTATCTCATAGATAGACAGATAAACTCTTTATTGTACACACCTTAGAAACTTACAATCAAGATAAGATATTTAAAATCTAGTGTAACAACTGGCGGCCTTATCGCTAATAGCGATCTCTTCCAGGCAACCTTAGGATGGAGAGAAGTGAAACGAAAGTAATATGACGGGGCGTGCAGTAATAGAGAGGGGAGAAAATTATCTAAATATATTAATCTGAATAATATGTATATTATTTAAGTACATATAAATATATATAATTAATTCCCTATATATACATATGGAGTATACATACGTTCTATTCTCAATGATACTAATTAGTTAGGTAGGTGTTTTTGAATTGAATTAACAAAACAGCAATCAATGTATGCGTTGACATCGACCTTGTGAAATAGAAAAGACGAAAAAATACGCCAACATTTCGTCTGTCTAAAAACACGTAACACTTTCGAACTTGAGTACTCATTCGCAATAAATAATGATCACCATACTATGAGTAAGAATTTCTATTTAAATAGAAATAGAAATCTTGATTTTCCTCAGTTTCTGTGCGGGAATACTTCTCTAATAATACCTTGGCTCGGCCGAATGACTCAGTCTGAAAGCCTACGGAAGCCGATGAATTTCGACAAATAAATTTAATACATTCTAAGTGTACACGCACTCGTGTCAATATTTATATGCCAATAAAGGGTATCTTTGCGTGGACGTGCGAATTAATATCGCGGATCAAAGTTTTTAATCCGATTATCATCTTACCATCATATCATCTTACGATCTTATCATCATACGATTATCATCTTACAAATCGTTTACATTTTTGACTGCGTAATTTATGATTAAACGAACGTATCAGATCTATTTAAAGTATTTTATATTATCTGCTTATTCCTATTCGTACATGGTTGCCCGTGGAAGAGATCGTTCTAAGCGAAAACGCTCCAATTAGAAATCTAGCAATAAGAACCTATTATTAGTGTTTTTCTCTGTTTCTTGTGTAGTTTGTAGTAAAGATTTCCATTTAAGTTCTATCTAATTCTACAAAGCATACTAATCACTTTGATGGGCTTTCGTCTCTAATTCTAATCCATAAGCTTCTACGGTGAAGAATCGAAAGGAAACTATCTTTACTTCTTCATAGTTATAGGCTGATAAGAGTATTTTATATGTCTAACTAGCTATAACTAGCATCTATCATTTTCAAGTTGAAAATCTGTTACTAAATAGTTAATAGAATGTTTTTAAAGCCTCCAAAACATTTTCCATTCCAGACTAGATGTGCATATCATCTTGGACAACCACGTTGTTAAATCAGTTAAGCTATTAAAAAAAGTCTTTGCCGTAACGACCATAAATATATATCTAGCGTAAGTTGCTATAGAACATGCGCAATATTAAAACAATCAGAAGTGACGGGCGGCGCGCGTTGATGTCTTTTACAGGTAGAGTTTGTGTGAGGTGCGGTTATGATTTGTATAACCTACATATCATTGTTAGAATGTTGATGTTTTGTATATATACTAATGAAAATATGATACACTGTATATTCAAACTATCATTTAGCGGCTAATTATGTGTGGATGTAAAAAAATATGAAGAATTGGAGAGTGAATATACGTAAATGGAGTGGAACAGTGACTGTCATCCTTAATCAAAGAATCATTCCACTCATTATTATTAAAATAACTATAGACACAAATTTACTATCACGAATAAATACTAATCTATTCTCCACATTTTGGCGGAGGTCAACACTTTTTTCTTTAGAGAAACTTTATTTTTAATTTGGTAATAACAGGATTGTTCCATGGTATAATTGGATTACAACTTTTTTTTTTTTTTTTTTTTTTTTTATGACAAACTAGGCCTGCGTTTATTATGTGTATTATTTATTATCTCACCCAATTCCTATCATATTTATATATTGTACAGTGTACCCAAATGCGTCCGTATATAATGCAATATCTTAAGCCTACTGGGCTTACTTCTCGATATAATTAATTTGACAAGATCTTCCAAGCACGTCAGCCTCGCACTGAGCTCCCAGTACTTCTAATTAAACATGCTAATTGAACACCGCAGTGGCGACTGGAAACTCTGAGAAGCTCTCAGCCGAGTCGGCTCCTTCAAACGATCAGGGAAACTCGCTTTGTGAATACAGATAAACAGTTTTACAATACCGATTTTGGTTAATAATTGCGTGGAATCGGGACGGCCGTGACACTCTCTTTGCCGGTGAACACACCTTTAAAATAAAGTTTTTTATTCCTCACACGCTTAAATGTTTATGGATGAACAGTTCACGCACGAAACGCGACTTCAAATATTTTACTTGTGGCATCATACATGTGCATATTTTTGTTTAAAAAGGTGTTATTGTTAATTGATAACGATAACTAGTCTGTATTTATGTCTTGAGAATAGGTTTTAAATGTTTTAATTACGGCTGAGATGGGTAGACAGTCGTTGTTTTACCAGTTTGTTTAAGTACCTACTCGCTAGTTCGGATTTTGGTCGAGCTAAAGCACTAAAACTTGAGTTCATATACTACAAAAATGTGGAAAACTTCCTAAATTACCAAAAAGAATATAATCTATAAATCTTCAGTATGGTTCTAGGAAATTCATTATCGTAGCACAAACCTACCATCGAATACAAAAAGTAAGTCTTCATCATCATTGGTATGGTTTCACCCTTGTCGTCATGAAAAACGGTGATGATGATCATATAGTCTAGGTCCATATCCAGGTTACATATCTCTACTAGCTGCACCCTGCGGATTTACCAGCTGTTTTACATAAATTATACCAAAAGAGATATTATTTTTCGGGATAAAAATCCTATTTATCCTATTAACAGTAATCCAGTGTGTCAGCTACCTCCATACCAAAATCGGTTTAGTTGTTTGAGCGTGAAGAAGTAACAGACATACATACAAACACACCTACAAACTTTCGCCTTTATAATTTTATTAGTGTAGATATATAGTGTGAATTAGTGTGATATCAAATTTCATAACGATCGACTTAGCCGTTTGTTTATGTAAAGTTAAAAAACAGACAGAAGGAACGAGAAAGTACCTTTCGCTCTTATAATAATTGTAAGGATTAAAATCGATGTCCAATCTATCCGTGCGTGTGGTAAGATTAGCGGAGTAGTGGTGATAAACTGTGGCCGCAGACTGTCTGGCGTCGACACCTCGCCGGCCGCCGCCGGCGACCGAGCCGCTTCACATTAATAACGTATTGTCCATTCATACACACCCTTTCAATTCTATTTGCCAATGATAAACTTATCTTCGAGTATTCAACTTGTAATAAAAGTTGCTAAATCTTCTAATCTACAACTTATATATTTATATAAATGTACTACCTAATACTAACACTTCTATTTTATACCCTATTAATCTAATATACCTACATACCTACGTACGCATACGTTCATTTCAATATTTTTTTATTATCATAATTTAAAAAAAATGTTTTGTAAGTTTGTTTTTATTTGTCCGGGGTAATTGTTGAAATTAAAAATCATATTCTAAAAACTCCTCAGGACTACATGATCCTCGGGTGCTATAGACTACGTTTATATTATTGCAATATAATAAATTGCTACTTCATCGGCTTCGCTGGCTAACAGGATTAATGAAAACATATTAATGAATAACTAATTATAAAAAAAAGGTTTGGAGCAGATCAGCAGAGCTGGAGCATAGATGTTAAAGGAATGGGGCTAAAGTAACGTTTTGTTTTACACAAATGAAGTCGCGGCTACTACTTGTATTTGTATGGACTCGTTTTATCAAAACGTTTTCTATAGTCCGGTAATTACGATATTTGAATAACGCGTGTTGATTTTGTAACCTGCGTGTGATGGTGATGAGGCCGAGACAAGGTCAACGATAGGTCAGAACCTTTGAATACTTACGCGAATACGTAATATTAAAATTATGATGAAAATTACTATTAAAACTCTGTTAAGAAGATTCTAATGTGACCGGTCTGTCGCTCGCGGAACTAATTAAGAGAGTCGTCAGGCTTGATACCAGTACAGGAGGGTTATTCGCAAAGATTATTAACCGCGGTCCTCATTGAAAATTCACATTTAATGTCTAATTTTAAATAATAAATTTTTACCTGCCACATGCTACATAGTTTCATATAAGAGTAAACTATTTTCTACCCCAAATTTTTTGTGTTAAGCGTGGTCTAAAATGGAAAAGCGCATACGCACACCTATTTTAACATGTTATGGGCGGAATCTGAGTCGGTTTGGCTTTTCAGCGGAAACTGCTGGAAAGCCAAGCCGACTGATCTATCTTCACTCCATATTTTATGTGTACAAGATGATTTTTTGTATGATTAGAACCATGAGTGACTGTGAGGCTTCTATTTTTTTCTTAAATTTTTAACATATGTATGTATTGTTATGCGTAATGAAATTTAATATTTCATTTTTGTCATTCATTTGTACACAACTTTCTTTGTTTTAGTCCCGCCGTCTTCGCTACGTCAAAAACCAGTTTGACGTGCCGCAACATATGTTTCACATAAAAACACAATTAACATACCTAACTAGATATTCACAATTACAATCAAACAAAAACTTCGAAATTAGACAAAGTTTAGCTAGATCTAGAAATCAGCTTTCTTTTATGATTCTCTTAAGAAGCGGTCGGAGGCGATCTTCGCACCGCATAATATTCTTTTCCATATTGATGATTGCAACTTTTACGCATTTCGATGCATAATGCATGGATTGGGGCGATGCGTCGGCCCCAGGGCTCCGGCACCGTTACCGAAGCGCTCATTGTCTTTTGATTGCTGCCTTCCGAGAACATTCGACTACTCGTTTGTACCGTTTACCGAATGCAAGCCTTCCTCGTTGCATTCATTACGCGTTGGATCTTTACACGGCCTATACAAAGTTATTGCGCTGAATAACATGAATTGCTGAGTGTTGGGCTCGTTCGCACGGCAGCAATGACTCTGTATTGCCGCAGGGATTTATTATTAAAAGGTTTAAAAAAAATAAGAAATATGTGTTTGAAGATCAGCACCCTTATTGAAAACTCAAAATTTGTCTCTCTCAAATGTAGAAAAACCATGACAAGCCAAAACTATTCAACTAATCACAATTAGAGTGCAGTACGCAACCTGTTGGCGAACTTGGAGCCATTATAGGTATCTTTACTTGACTGTCTAAGAAGGAATCCTTCTTCTTAGACAGAGTTTTAGGAGTGTAGGTACGAGTAAGTTATGAATGTTTGTTTCTATATTATCTTCTGTAATCTAAATAGTTTATCGATTTTGATATGTTATTAAATTCGTTGATACCAAAAGAGTCTGCTACATTAAAAAAAAATAATTAATACCTCACTTATAAAAAACTATAGATAGTTTGGGTCGTAGCTCATAGTTCTACTAGAGTCGTTTAAAGAGCTCAAGATATTCTGGTTCGGTTTTATTACCTATACGAATACTTTTTTTTTTTCTACCTGTTTGTTAAATAATTATTGGGAAGATGTTCAAGCGCTATAGCCCACCTATAAAACAAACAATGTGTACATGACTAAATGCATGTAGATATCCCTAAAAATAGTTATATTTTACTTTATCTCACAATATCGTACTTAGATAACGATGATGTAAACGTCGTGGAAAACCAGAAAAACTGCACCGTTACGTAAATATCTGCATGGTAACTTTTTGATATGTTTGTTCTGGAAATGTTCAGTATCTGGGAGAGATAAAAACTGTTTGTTACAGTCCGTTCACACTTTTATTGCATGTAATGTTAACTAGCCTGTAAAAAATATTGATCTTTCATATTTCTTCTGAACAACTTCTAACTTATCATTATTATAGTTTTAAAATCTAAAATAACTAATTTATTCAGCATGCTCCTGAGCTATATAATCTTATAAGATTATATTGCTCAGTAGCCAGTTATAATTATAATTATAAGTGGCTACTAAAACACTGAAGTAGAGTTGAAGAATCTGTCAAGCTATAGGAATTAAAACGAACGCAAAAAACTTGTAAAATCATTTCCTAGACAAAGAAGTTGTATACTTACTAAGAATAAAAAGTGTATATAGGTACAGATGAATTTAGAACCTCCTTCTTTTTTGAAGTCATCTATATATATAATAATTTTCTCTCGCTTTTACACAGTTAGCAAATTTTTTTTCCAGGATTATCTTGATTGTAATGTTTTTTCTTATGTTGTAATCTTGGGATGTTGATAAAGTTTTTTTTTGTATTGTACGGTATACAATTCTGGTCTTAAATAACGCTGTACCAATTTCAGATCCGAAATCCAACGATATTTTCAGTTATTTCTATTAAAGTTGCATTTTGACTGGCAACACAGACGTAATACCAACATAGCGATAAAATTAAATTAGAAATGTCAGAGGCAATCTATCTGCGAACGGACTATATTTGTCGGGTTATTTCTACCGTTTCGAATTGACACCGATCTTTTAACGTCGCGTCTGGAAATCTAGACTAACTACACAACTCCAGCCGAGATTGATGGTGAAATTAGTATAAAAAATTATCAGATTCCCAGCACATGTTAGAGGAAGTGGCGTAACATGGCATCTGCTTATCTTTACACTATTCAGGTCTGCGGGCCACCAACCCACTGATGTTTTGTTGAAACTAAAATATTTAAACTGCATCTGAGTTAACTCACGATTTAATCGGAGATAAATATATCAACGTGCATCTGTGTATTTGAAATGCTTCTGATTCTGAATGACGCAACATGGGGTAGTCAGACTAGAGAAAATGCCGATGGAGCGCACAGAACTCGAAACTGAAGAAAAGTTTTGCAATTGCCAAGGCTACAAAAACTAATTTAGCTCTGTTGTCCGGAAAAATTCAGGTTTTTGGCTTTTTTGTATGTAATAGTACAATTAGAAAAAATATCTAATTGTGATAAAAAAAATACCGGACAAGTGCGAGTCAGACTCGCCCACCGAGGGTTCCGTACAAACTAGTAGATAAAAGGGGGAAATCATATATTTTTTTTATATTTTCCTTCTTATACCAAAAAATATACATCGTAAAAATATTTAAAAACCTGTTTTAACTTATACTAATTAAGGTCTTACATATGATACCCCACTTGATACGGTTAAAGAACTTTAAAATTTGGACCCTCATTCCTTGCGTAAAGACACTATTTTTTCGTGATTAAATTAAAAATATCCAGATTTTGGATTTTTTCCTAACTCTAACACAATGCTTCTTGCCAAATTTCATAGTTCTAGGTCAACGGGAAGTACCCCATAGGTTTTGATTCCCTTGTGAGTGTCGAAATGTGCGTTTTTACTATATATTCGGCTGTAACTTTTTTTTACGAAAACTTATAAACTTTATTTTACTTTCTGCAGCAAGATAAATGAATGAATATGAATCTGCGTATATGGTTTTAATTTCAACTTGATACCTTCACGCGTTTTCGAGATAAAGGTCTTGAGTCTTGACACCCGACGGATGGACAGACGGACAGACGGACAACCAAGTGATTCTATAAGGGTTCCGTTTTTTCCTATTGAGGTACGGAACCCTAAAAAGAAAATAGATTTGTGACCTAAACTGTTTTTGCTACACATAAAACTGACAAACCGTCGGCAACTCGTATGTATATCTATAGGATTACTCTGTCACAGAGTAATCCTGTGAGAGAATTGAACAGAAATAATTTTTCTCCAGTCCAGTCTTTGTATACACAGTTTCGCAATAAATTACATTCTGATTCTGATTCTGTCTGAGTAGTAAATTATAGTTTAATATTTTTAGTGACATTAAATGTTTTCAATATATTTTTACAAATAGAATATTTTTTCTCGTTTTGAACTACCTGAATACTATTTTGTATCCATTCACAATGTTACAAAACTTGGGATCAGTTTCAATTTCTGCGCGCTCTTCTACCTTTTTCTTTAGTCTAATAATTATATTCTACCTAACTTATTTTACGGTATCTTTGCACAGAATTTCTCAAATAACTCAACTTCGTCTGCCGGACCGATATCCATCGTATTTCATCACTGTGCAGTTTAAATCAGCACCTTGTAAGCTGATGTCTTGTGCAACGGACAAAAACTTCACATGTCCAAAAAAATACTTGTAATTATATAACGCTATATGGCTATAGTTTTTTGTTAAAATAATGAATGTCCAATTTGTGCACACCCAACATCCTTGGCCTTAATGTCGGCTCGTTTGATCTGACCGCCGTTCGGACATCGCCGTTAGCGATTCGCAAATATACGAAAAAAAACTGTAATGATGTAAATAGTTACTTTTCCGACGCATTGCGTTTTGGGCGATGTGTTAGTAATGGATTATGTAAAATATTTTTTTAGGTTTGAATTGTAGTTTAAGTTTGAACTATTTTATGAAACTAATATCTATTTTAATATCATTACGATTTTTCGTTCCGATTTTGTAAAGGATTACATAAATTAAGTATTTATTTACCTACATAAAACATTAAAAGTTGAAGGTGAGTTGAGATATGAAAAAATCTAGCTGTTATAGCTTATATGATGAAATCAAAAGGAAAACTATCATGGCTATGTAGGCTTTACAAGTGATATAGTTGATCAACTTAAAATATACTTAAGTGAGAAGTAACAAATGAAAATTTCGTTCAAATTTCACTTAAACCAACATAAATAAGTTAACGAGTATGTTTATAGTGTTAAATAGGAGACCATGTTTTAAGTTCACATATAGATGTGCAACTACGGAACCGCACTTTGAGCACGACACGCACTTGGACATTTAATATATTTTTAATAGTTTTTCACATTGTATGCGAAAAAAAAATAGCAAGATCCCCTAATACGCAAGAATACGGTCTTTTATATGCAATATAATGTTAAGAGACGGTTAAAAGTTGTAATTTTTTTTTCACCCAATTTTAACTTGAAATCAATAGGTACAAACTAAATGGGCATCATATGATTTTGCATCTACATTTTGATGTTACAGCGTTCCCAGCCACAAAGCTTTGAAAAAGAATTAAATATATAACAAGTATGTATAAGTTAAATTACAAAAATCCTCGACAACTAAAACGGCTGAATAACATAGAACACTTTTGTTGAAATCCTCTTTCAAACAAAACAAACTGGATCAAAATCGGTTAATTCATTTGAGAGATACGTTGCTACACACATACACACGTCAAACTTATAACAACCTTCTTTTTGGGTCAGCGGTTAAAATCCACATAAGTTGCAAATATGTTGAAATAAGTTTTTTTAAATAAATTCGAAATAAATTCGAAATTTCCAATAATAGGATACAATTTATATCTAAAGCATACTTTAAATTAGCCCATCGTGAATTCCACGAATGATGAACGGAACCGCAAGGTACGGTTCCGTTTAAGAGGCTGTCATCTTCCGGCACTTCCTTGCAATGAATCCATTAACATATCAATTAATATAATTTAACTTTATTTTTCTGTCTTCAACGACTGTAATTAAAAGAAGTTAAAATAATTTATGTGCATTTGTAATAGACTTCATCAAGGATTTTGTAATTCAACCGGAAAAGTCATGACCCTTCTGCTAATCTGCAAAAAATGGCTATAAACAGACAATAGAGTTTTATCGATTAACGTGAAAAAACCTCCGCTTTATTATTATTTTTACCGACTTCAAGAAAGAGGCTAACAATTCGGCTGTATTTTTTAATGTTTGTTAACACATAATGGGGCCATTCATTTATTAAGTAAAACGATTTAGGGTCGGGGGTCAACAATGTCTTATTTTTTCTTACAAGGGGGTGGGAGTCTTGATAGTTCTTACGTAAGATCACAAAAATGCGCAAAGTTACTTTGAAAAAGCGCGGGGACCGCGCGAGTGTCGAAGTGCGCTCGGATGTGTATCAAATGCAAAAATTGTGCGAGTCCAATATAAAAAAATAAATAAGAAACTTAAAACTGTGATGTAATTATTATGTGTGTAGCGTATTACCGCGGCTTTATCTCTTTATCGCACTTCGAAACGGTACATTGCACCTTGCAAGTGCTACCAAAGATAACACTCGCGGTGTGACTGTGTAGGTATTTGTTTGTACTCGGGTTACGGTCAGACATAGTGGGGCCTACTGAGAACTGCCAGGCGCTCGGCGGATCATCGTCAAAGTAAACGTTCTAACTAAATACCGAGTAGACTAAACATGATGTTGCGACATTAAAGCACTTTGTGAGATGCAGCCCTATATACATATTCATAGATTTATTGCTTACATAGTTTTAAAGATCTTTCAGTTTGATCGGCAGTCGGACTTTCCAGGGTTCAACTTACAATAGCTTTAGCAATTGCTAAATTATTATATATATTTTTTTTTAAAAGCGATGTTAATAAAAAAAATATGATAATACTTTGTGACATACGAGTGATTAAAACCAATTTATTGACACCTTGCTCTTCAAAATAGGTCCAGCCGTTACGGTTTTAAAGACAGATAGGTATTTACGTATATACAGTTACACGCAAAAATCATAGCCCTCCTTTGGCAGGCGAAGAATGTTATGTTTTGTAACCGGCTGACGTCACAGAGTTCTCAAATGACGTGAACCAGTGCAAATTGGCCGCGAAACGATCAAGAGCAACACACCTATCTCCAGGTGTGGCAGATCAAGTCTGAAAGTGTTCTATTTCTGCAGCGGTTACTCATCGCGATTCTGTTTACTTTGCTAACAGACGCCTGTGCTCCTGCCATTGACCTTGTCTCAGAACGGTGCTCAGAAAAATATATAGAAATGCTAATGCTGTGTTTGCATATTTGCAGTCATCGAGAGTTTCCGGCGAGAAGCGAGTGGCGTGACTCGTCACAGATCGTGTTGCCGCTGACTTAAAAAGCTATCAATTTAAGCTCGCTTCACGGAGCTTTGTTATACGATATCCTTTTCCAAGGCTTGACGATGACTTAATTTTGAAGCTCGTTTTATTACATACTATTATGGATTCCGCCCAACCTTTGAATTTTAATTTTAAACTAAACCCCATAAATATTACAATAGAATAGCAAAAACTCAGATGAATCGCTGAAGTCATCTGTAGATGATGTAACATTTATATTGAACTTAATTGTTAATTTTTAAATTTAATATTAGACATAATAAATAAAATAATTGATAATCATTCGTACCTACAAGGGCTGTTGTGCTGGCTGCAGATATCTTGTCTCGTCACAAGAATAGCAACGTCATGATGGTGAGGATTTGCGTCGTCTTCTGGGTTTAAATGTTGTTGCCACTTGCAAAATGACATAAGGGTAGTATCTGCGTTTGTTGAGACCTCTAAATCTCTAGCGGCCTCGATTTCTTCAACCAGGATGATCTTGACTACCACTACCTTAATATAGTTGCCGATAGATGGATCCATGTACAATGATGAAACCTGAACAAATAAACTAATTTAATTACCGTTGCATACATTACTTTTCTGTTTTAATTATTTTACGACTTACTTACCATGTTCATAATAGTGAGCAGATACGTCTCTAAGTTGCCTTGGTCGTGGAAATCAGTCATAGACTTATCGGCCACTAAGAGTACTTCAACGTGTCTTGGTTTGCTTACAGAACGAGTTGAACGCCTTGGTCCATTCCATTGAGATCGCTGGTCGAAGCGATTATGATTTGCATGTTGGTTATTCTGAAAATATACGCCATTGTACAGTATCGAAAAATAATTATTTTTACATGGACAACATGGACCATAATGATCTTGGAATTTACCTGATTATTTCTTAACATTCTCTGTTCTTGCAAATTCTTCTGCCTCCATTGGTATGGCGGCTGTTTCGTTGCGCAATTTCTCCTTTTCGACCTCTTTCTTCTCCGCCTATTCCTTATTCGTGTTATTCTTTCGTTATTATTGTTATAGTAAACTTTGTTTCGATTTTTCCTTTTCTTTGCTTCAATTGATTGATCTAAAGTTTTGCTCGCGTCCACTGAATTATTTTGAGAAGTAGAATGACGTCTATCTTCCATTCGTAAAATTGTTTGGTTTCTTCTATATTCGATAGGATTGCGTCTCATTGCTTCCAATTTCTTTTTTCTTCTTTCTAACATTTCTCGTCTCCTGCGATCTGCATCCATTCGGATTCTTCGCCGATCTATGTTTCGTTTAAGATTTACATCGTTTTGCTTGTTATTTTGTCTTATTTTTCGTGAATTTATTTGTTGTCTATTGTGATAATTTAAATTTTGTGAATCTTTGTTTTCTAAATCTCTCTTTTTTCTGTGAAAAGCTTCAACTTTGTCCACAGCAGAACGTCTAAAAATTATATGTGGTCTTCCTTTTGAGCCATCTGTAGGAAGTTGGTTGGAGGGTTCAATCCAATACTCTCCCTGCGCCGTTCTTAGATGCCCCGCCTGTGGAGGAAAAATAAAATCAGAAACAACGTGATAAATGAAAAAATAAAACTCATGGAAGTTACGAAGTCTCGCCTACGAATCCGAATTGTAGTATGGTTAGCATATTTGATGCAGTGTATCAGCCTTCCGTCTGTCTGGTGTTGGCTCGTTAGTGCTGAGACATTGAGATGAATTTCCTGCCGATTCGATATGCCTAATTGGCAGAATACTATATCACTGTCAAACTTCGATTGATACACGGGTGAGGTTTAGCACTGATTCATTTTAATCTTGATGCTTGCGACCTTGAATATTAGTGCTTTGGAGTCTAGAGACAACGAACCACTGTATTTTCGATGTCTAAATAGATTATGACATTAGTTTGTTATGATCGTCGTTTTGCATTTATGATCTCATAAATATTTGCATAATACTTAACAAAAAGATCATCATGAAATAGTAAATTGACAATTTTGTTATATTAAAATTGGATTGCCTCCAATAGATATCACATTAAAAAGGAATATAAGTTTATATTTTGTAATAATATGTAGTATGCCATCCATTGAGGCACAAACCGGTCGTACTCAGGTCCAGTAGGTCAGCAAATCCGCGTGTTTAATACCGACTATTGATTACACTGTGACTACTAGATAAATTGATTGATAACGGACCAGAGGCGGCTTTGCGCGAAATCTAATGGAAATAATTCCATCTAAACAGATCTTGATCAAATTACCGACCACGTGATTACACAATGATTTGTATAACATTTGATAAATGATAATCGGCGATGGTAAGTAGGCCTCGAAACTGTCCCGTTAGAATATAAAACCACAGAAATTAAATTTAACAGGCGTCTACTGATTGCGATTTATGAATATATGAATGAAGGCAGATGTAAGCATCACCAATCACCATTTTCATATTTAAAGCCAACTCCGGACAGATAAAACAAGCTCATTCAAACCAGATGTATTCGCATGTAAACCATTGTTGCTAAGTACGTTCAGGTTATTTTTTTACCGACCGTCTCTGTTGCTAATATGATATTAATATTTAATTTAAAAATAATAATGTTATAATGCCGACATAAATACTAGTCCATTCAACAAGAAATAGGTAGGGTGTTTTTTTTGTTTCGAAACGGGTTTTTGGCCTATGATTGCTTGTATAATGTGATATAGCTGAATTAGAATATCTATTAGTTGTACAAAGATCGCCTACGGTTGTAATTACGTGTGGGCAAGGCATTGGCTGCATGTGTATACTGCCAGCCTGTATGTCGCCGGCCTTCAGCCGAGAAGGTCGCGTTGTGCGAAAGCCGCTCGACTCAACGCACTACGCAACTTTGCCAGTCCATTAATGATCAATGATAAGTTTAATTTAATAGCGCATTGCCCGCTGCGTCGCCGAATATAAATAATGTATACTCAGTTTACTTATTCATTTTCACGCTTTTGTATTGTAGTTTATTTATGATGAACAACAATGTAACAAGAATTGACATAATTTATGTTTGACTTTATAATATGACCATCCAATTAGTATTAAACGATATTTAATACGTAAACTACCAGATGTTTATGTCATAAAACTTGATGTTTCTCATATAAGTAATAAACGCATGACATACATCAATGATAGTTGAATATATGAAAGTAGTGATATGAAAGTAGATATTTATATTTTTAGATGACAGAAACTCATAAAGCGTGAAATTTGCGTGTGAAGAACTCAATCGTTTGTAGTTTCACGATTAACAGAAAAACTACAAATCGCACGATGACTACGCGAATTCGAGCAGCCGGTAAAAAAATCTAATCATACTCTAATACTGTTTTTATAGCACTTTCAATTTCATCAGAAGTTGAACGATTGAATGTGCGTAGAAAGTGAAGGTACACGGATGCGACCACTTGACTCCAGCTCCAAGTGGCAGCAGGCTGAGTGCTTGCGGCTCTTTTGATCGAACCAACCACCAGGCAGTGCCATGTTGCTTTAGAATCCACTTCCTGGAGATTCGGTATGATTCTGATTGTATCTTTCGTTTTTGACAGAAATAATAAATAATTTAACGGACTAAAAATAATAGTCGTTTACAACAATGAAGCTCAGAATAAGTTGAAAAATGATTTCAATTATACAACGTGACATTGGCGAGAACATTATGAACGCCATCAACAAGAATTGAATTGATTTCAATTATGTTTTCATGATGTCGTGATTTCGAGGTTTTTTTTTATTAAGAAGAAAAGTATCTCAGAAGTGGTCCCATAAAAATATAAATCGGTTAAGTGGTTATTTAACCAAGTTTTTTATACAATGCATAATTTGTATACGCTATTAAGTTAAATTCCAAGAAATAGACAAGTCAAATTTCAATTTAATTTTTATGTAGGTATAGTTTTTTACACAAACTTAAGGTTTTGTGTTTATTAAAGTTAAACGCTAATGGAAACCCTGTTTTTATTTAAAGACTTAATAATGGTTCAGTACCTAAAGTTAGCGTTTATTTTACTTTGAACATTTTCAATTAACTTTGTTTCTACAAAAAAACAACAAAGCACTATTAGAAAAAATTATTGGCATGGGATATGATTTTGTATGAAGATTGATGGATTAAATCTGGCGTGGATTTTAACTTTTAAGTTTTTGTTCCTGTACCTAACAATACAATGATACCTAAGTACTAAAGGATACAGGTTACCTAGGTGTTATTAATGATTATAAGTATTAGCAGATACATATACAGGTAAAGTATCTCTTAAATACGAGTGCTTTTCTCAAATTTGTATAAATTTGAATTTGAAATTTGAAAAAGTTTAAATTAGTGAAAGGCAAAATGTACTTTATAGCACAGCATAACCAATAGTTGGTTATGCTGTGCTATTCTTTCAGTTTTATAGAAATATGTGCAAAAAAATTGCTGTCTCAGTGATTAATGATGTAGAGTCCCAGTAGAGGAGATAATAATCATCACCATCTAAGTTACAAGAAGTGGAAATCCACTGCTGGACAAAAAGACCGGTTGCAAGAGGCCTTCCTTCCTGCCACTTAAGATATAAGAGGAGATAATTCTCTTTATTTAGTCAGTAGCGGATTAATAACAGACAGTGATGATGATAATGATGATGAAGATGAATGTCATGATGAATATCACAGAAAAAAAAAATCAGCCGCATCAGATTTATCATTCAACACACCTGATTCTGATTAATCAAAGGAGTATGATTACATGTGTATTATCATTCATCATCAAATTAAGAACGTGTTTACTGAATCCATCATTATGTCCCATGTCTAGACACTCATCACAACTTGTTAAATTATTTAATACTAGCTGCACCCCCGACTTTGTACGCGCGTCGCGCGTGTAACCTAAAATCTTGTTAAGTTCGTATGATTTTCAAGTAAAATGCAGTTATAATATTTACCACATCATTTTTGGAATAAACATTATGTTTATTTGTATTGTATTTTGTGTATTGTATTATATTCTTATATTAGTCAAAATTAGTTCAAGTATGTCCAGTAGTTTCGTCGTCAATGGAGTAAACCGTACAGTACAGACAAAGAGACAGACAATATATTTTAAGCTGTTATCATCTTATTATGCGTATAGATAGATTACACACCGGATGTTGAATTAGCTTTTTAAAATATTTTGTTATAGTATAAAGTTAATAACTTTTTTGAACATTCTAAAAAAACCTATTTGTACATAATGAAGCGCGTCCGCTATTAAGTCATAAAACAAGGAAAATGTAGTTAAATGATCATTTGACGTGATTATTTTTATATTCATCATCTACAAAAAAATGATAAAGGAAGCTTAAACTTATCCAAGAAATTAATCTGTTTTTGTTCTATTTTTATTGAAGTAACTCAGATATGTTAGGTATAATTTGGTGGTTCTATGACTATTTTATTTCCATTCATTTGCAAAAGCATAATGGGTTTGTTACTACGATTTAATAAAAAAAAAATATGAATTTATTATATTATTTGTTTTGTCCGATAAAATACCATATCTTTTTTATTAAGTTTCGTACTGAACGGTTTGATTTAAAATTTCTCATCTTTGCTGGTAAGGAATGGAAATAATTCACCTTTTCGTCATAAGTATCTCTATGCTATATTTTGCAATCAGCCATCTTATGTTTCTTTCAATAAACAGACATGTATAATTTATATTAATTTCAAACTGTTTTAAATATACGTAAATACTTTATTGAAAAACAATATTCTCATGCGTAAAGGATTCATACTTTATAATTACCAACTAGTAATTTAATCGATCATACATTGTATGTTGTTATTTTTTTCATCGATGGAAGATGTAATTTAATTCTTATCGAGTTATCAACAGTGTTGTAGGTGTGTTCGAAGATAATTTACTCTTAGTAGGGTTGCCATATCTCAAGATTTGTCTCCAGATTTTAGGATTTTGAGGTCCAGACAGGATTGCAGCCGAATTTTGAAGATTACGATTTATGATAATAAACTAATTAAATCTAAACAAATTCCTCTATCTAAAAATACAATGCAATACAAAAAACACTTTATTGACACAATAAAAACCATAAAACATAATTATGTAACATGATAAAACTTTAAAGAGGTACAAAAGGCGGTTTTTCCCCTAACACTCTCCTCTAACCACGATCAACGGCCTTACCAAAAAACGTTACTTAACTTTAACCATCGTCTCAAATTCTCTGTCTTCTTTTCGCAAGTGTCATTACGTGTCAGCGAGAAGTTGACAAAATATGTTAAGCATTGCTTAAAGTTAAGTAACGGTAAGGCCGTAAATGTGTCGTTAAGCACGGTCGTGGGCTTTGTTTCTCTGGGTACCCGGTAAGGGATGAAATATGCATAATGTCATGTACCTATGTATGACATGTGTGTATAAATATTTTATAGCAGATATCTAGAAACGAACGAGGAAATCTGTGTTTTGGAATTCTGAGAGCGAGTTGAGTATGCATAATACGCGGCCGAAGCGGATTATTGTTAGAAAATTACAATCAGCGTCTTCTTTGTGTTATGCCTTTGTATTTTTTTTTGCACCATCAGTCGCTTTTATTAACTTAATAACTCACAGTGTACAAAACTATTTTTCCACAGTTGACGTTTATGATAAAATTACGAATGTTCTAGATAAATCAGGTTTTTTGCAGTAGTTATCGATTTTATCTTCTGGTAACCCTAACTTTTAGTAAAGCGTAAATTGTCTTCTACGCCTACGCAAGATCACGCGTTTATACGTACTTGTAGATACTAAAGTATGTATCTAAAATAAAAAATAGGTATCATGAATTACCCAAGTATCCGTATCCGTGTTATTTTTTAATTTGCTTCGTGAGTTGTAGACCAAATTATTACTCGGTGAGAATATGAAACAAAACAAGTGACATTTTAAAGATATCATAAAAATCTGCATAATATTCATTCAACAGACTTTTCAAGTGTGATCATACTAGAATGGAATAGGTAAGAGTATACTTTACTTAAGTATACCATAACGTAAATACGTGATCTAAACTTAAAACAAGTAGGCTTAGAAAACTAAAAAACTCTCGATAATAAAACAGCTGAACCAATTTTAATAGTATGTACTATTAAAATTGGTTCAGCTGTTTTATTAGCTAAGAACACTCTATCAATTCTTCTATTAAACAAAAGAAAACTAGATCAAAATCGGTCTATCCATTTGAGAGCTATGGTGTCACAGACAGATTTACACAGATATACAGATACACACGTCAAACTTATAACACCCCTTTTTTTTTGGTCGGGGATTAACCATTTTTTTTTAAATTAACTTCTACATGAAAATCTCCACGTATTTTAATTTATCTATTATTTATAACGTTTGTCGCATGTTAATAAAAATAAATATAAACTTTTTATATTTAAACAAAAATACTTGTTTGCAAACAAGACACCTGTCTCGTCATTGGCATCTACCCCACCGCCTTAAGTTATTAAATCAAAACACTGCTGTTTAATTTAACTGACTCTGCTGCTCCCAGATGGTTATCTGGTTATCTGGGAGCAACACATTTTAGTTTCCATTTACAATAAATAAATATCCATATTAAAACAAGTTAAAATTTATAAACGCGAGATTTATCTCTGTCATTCATAAATTAGTCTACAATGATCGATCGCCAATGCCACCGAACGTGCAACTAATTAGTTCTTTATGTCAAAACAAAAAAAATATAAAATGCTAAACGGGCTCCAGTGACCGGTGCCCGCCCACCTTAATAGGCTTTTTGTAACTTTACGGCACCGCAATGTATTTTAACACCTTTCGGCACATCAAGGCCGTTTCGACGTCTGCTCGTACGCATAATGATAAGTGCAAATAAGCAGAGATTCCCTGGTGACCGATTTCCCTATATTTTCTTTGTTAATGTTTTGAGACTTACATTTTTAGGTATGAATGGTATGTATTAATTATTAATATATTATTAACCTCCTCCTTTGTTGTAGTCGGTTAGTAATATTCATTTTCAGGGTAACAACTCGACCACGGGAACAAATTTATTGCGGTCGAGTTGATCGTCAACTTACTAACTTAGAACCCCTTAAGGTGGAGCGCCATTCGCGCAGCTATCTCACTCGTCAAGACTTTTTTTAAATATATAATCATTCCGTTTATAACTGTTACAGTCTACATATTAAAATGTAAATGTTTTACACAAGGAGACACGGCAACAACCTTATTAAATAATTAAACCCGTCAAGTTAATAAATATAATTCAAATGTAAGTAGGTGGGCGCGGTGATTGAAAATCAATTATAGAAATACGAGACTAACAAAGTGTGCCTTCTTTGGCCGATGGTAAATCAAGGTTTCTCTTTCCTCATCTTGAAAGCCTCTTTGTCGACATTGCTGATTGCATTGCTAGCAATCGCTTTCATATGAAAGTTAACCAATAAGATCAATATTTAAATAGGCGAGTTCGATAACTTGCGACGACTGACAGTTTGTGGATTGTGGGCTTTGATGATTGACTTTTTTTTACTAGACAGAGTTTTATTTACAAATGACAGATAAGTATCAACAACAAAGACTTATGTTTCAAAGGTTGACGTGAGTGTAATAGACGTTGATTCGAAGATTCGCAGACGTCACGCGCGGATTGCTTTTAGTTCAGTAGACACTCACACCTGCCTATAGCGGCAAAATAGTGTTAACCGAATAATTTTATTCGGAGCACGAACATAACTTGACAATCACCGTGAACAGAGATCAGAGTTTTTTTTTTTTTTGTTTTCCGTATCTAAAAGTAAAACGTTACAGGATAACGAAACCCTTATAGGATCTGTCTATCCGTCTGTCTGCCTGTCTGTCAAGATTCTTTTTCTCAGAGACACGCAGAGGTATCGAGCTGAAATTAATATCTAATACGTAGGTCCCTTGAAGCTTTAAAGAATCAAGCTTCTAAGTCAACGTAATAATAAATAAAAATGCCATTTTGCCCAATTTATTTGCGGCTTGACACCCGCAAGTAAATCAAAATCAACAGAATGATCTTTGGCAAGAAGCAGTCTCAGACTTGAGAGTATCTATATAGGAAAAAGTCCGTAGATTGCAAATTTATAATTGTAATAACATCAGACAAAACAAATAATAAATTACAAACACGTTGGTGCATATTTAGTTAGAACCATGCTTTAACTTTAGGGGCGCGATATGAAGCTCTCATTGTACAAAACAAATTCGTATTTGATCAGTTTTTATGAAGGCAAAATATTTCAGGGTTAGTCTCATGAACAACAATAACTCCAAACATATGAAATAGATTAATATTATGAAATAAATGAAGAGATACGTAGACGTACAAAATTCACCGATATAGCACAGCGGATTAGCAAGTTGAAGTGGCAGTGGACAGGACACATAGCACACATGAACTGATGGCCGATGAAGTCGAAGAAAAGTTCTCGACTAGAGACCACGCACCGGCAAGCGCAGCGTAGGAAGACCAACCACAAGATGGATAGATGACAGGTACAAGTGGCAGGAAGACGCTGGAATCAAGGCGCTTCCAACCGGCCTTTTTGGAAATCCATGGAAGAGGCCTATATCCAGCAGTGGACTTCTTACGGCTGAGATAATGATGCTTATGAAATAAGTTGCTGTAGAAATAAAACAAATTTTTAAAGGATTTATCGCGCATATTTTACATAATTTTATGACCTGACAACAACAACAACGAGAGTAACAATCGCAAAAACTGAAAGATTTAATTGGCATTTTCTGTTTAATTGGCATTTTCTATTTAATTGTCATTTTCTGTACATAATATTTGTATTTTAGTAAGCATCTGTTTTATCGATACGGGTGGGCATCGTGGAGTGATATCAGACCTGCATCAGGTTAAGCATAGACGTAGTACCTGGAACTCATCTGAGTTTTGTACCTATTATCTTTTATATGTCGGCCTTGACGGAAACAATCTTATGTGATTTATCTTACAATTCGTTTATTTATATCTGACAATAAAATTAACGATCCGCAGTGGTGGACGTAAAAAACTTTGGATTTCTATTTGTATTTTGCGATGAATTATTTTTTGATTTCTGAATTCGTTTTATAATTTGCGTGAAACGAAATAAAAGAGTCAAAATACCATAGAGGATAACCATTCAGCCATTAACCATTAATTTTAACTGTCTGTGGTTTTTACATTCTGCGGCATACCTACGGATTACTGTATTCTTGTGGATAGGAAATTAAGATTTTTTTCAAAGCAATTTGTCTAATGGGTGGTCTGAGAATTTGAAATTGATTAGTAAGTAATTGCATTTTTTTTTAACTTGTCTAGATATTTGTACGATCAAAGGGTACAATAAAAGGAACCTACCTAATTGGCAACAATAAGAGTAAAGAAACGTGAAAAGTAAATGTCTATGCTTTGTTTTCCTAAACTTATATTATATTGAATGTGAATGATGTATATTAGTGTTCTTTCTTTAATTCTATTAATGTTTATTTACGTGCACAAGTGTAAGCAAGTGAAATAACGTAGTGAGATATATGTATATCTATTATTTTCATGTAATCATGTTATCGACAAAACTCCATAGAAGCTTCGAGTAAACTGCGGAGTACCTACAAGCTAATCATTACGATTTTTCATCAACAACTTGGTGGAATCAAAAACATATCATATTTTCAGTTTCCTCAAGAAAATTATACCGATCATTTTCTATTGAATTAATTTTCACCTAACATGGCTGCTATCATCATCATCATCATTATCTCCACCACAAGAATTCCACTGCTAAACATAGGCCTGTCAAATGGAGTTTCAATAAAACCGATTGGAAACGACTTGCAACCATCGTCTTCTGTATACTTTGTCGCCGATCGTCTTACGCTGCGCTTGCCGGTGGTTGATCTCCACTCGATAACTTTGTTTCGGCCATGGGTATATTGCGAGATCAAATAAAAAATGAAGAGATCCGTAGATGTATGAAAATCACCGACATAGCACAGTGGATTAGCAAGTTTTTTATATATTTATTCTTCAATTACATTATGAAAATTTATGAGATAATTCTGCCAAACTGCATAACAGTTTGTAGGCAGTTTAAATTGTAAATAAAATGTATAATGTATTAAGGAAACATGATTTTTACGTATAATATAGTTTTATTTTCACTAACCACTTTGCCACTCATCTATACAAATAAATAATTGAAATCAAATAGTTTTTGATATGAGTTCAAATCGGACCTACGAAAAGAGCATCGGGGCGTTTCTTTATGGTCCGAATCGACCTATTCCAAAATATGTCTTGGGCCATTCGCACCGCACCAACCACTGCGGTGCGAATCGGCCCATTCAGAAACAGTACATGGGCGATTCGCACCGCGGTTCGAATCACATTTGGTGCGAAACGCCGAAGTACCCGATAAAACACTCTCATCCACAATAACAATTCTTTCGTTTGTAGGTGATTGTTTTTGACGTCATCATCATTTCATCAATGTTTTGTTATGACGTTGTCACGTTAAACCATCGTCCGTAAACCGAATTTAACCATTTTTTTTTTTACAAATTTGATAAACTAAGATGAAGGTCAGTTGAAGTGTCAGTTAGCAGGTCACATAGCACGTAGAACTGATGAGCATGGGGCCGAAAACATTACGAGTGGAGACCACGCACCGGCAAGCGCAGCATAAGAAGACCAGCCACAATATGTACATTGTACAGATGACCTCATACAAGTGGCAGGAAGACGCTGGATGCAAGCCGCTTCCATCAGGTCACTTTGGAAACTAGTGAACTTCTTGTGATTGAGATGATGATGATGATGGGTATACTGTAATGCGTGTACTGTACTCACAAGTCCGTCGCAAGCGGAGATGGCGACATGCGAGCCAGCCTGCCCCCGTACGGAGCCCGTATAGTGGCAGGAGGTGGACTCGGGCCGCGGTCGGTCGCGCGTCCGTCCGCTCGCCCGGTGCCGCTCCACTACCATGGCGGGTGTGATGAACGTCACTGATGGCCTGTGGACAAACAATACTCTATACAACACTATACATATACATACTATACATACATTCATACATACATTCTATACATTCGATATTATTGTTTTTCTACATTTAAGTATCTACAAATTTGTAGACAATTCAAAAATTTCACATGCGAACAAAAAATTCAACTTGAATCTACATATTCCAATTGGAAGACAGTATAACCCTTGGGAGCCTTTACCAATTTGGCCACAGGTGAGTTATGTGGGATGTACGAAACTTCTGAACAGTCTTTGTTGCTTGAACCAATTAAGCGTTGGTGGCGTCACCTGTAACACCTGCACACTATAATACAAAAATCATACCTTTGTACCTAGTACGTTTTTTGTGATGATATGATTTCTAGTTTTATTTTTTCAAAATGAAACAAGATCTTCAAGCACCCAACAAATTTTACCATCGCTCCGTCACCAAACAAGATCTCTTTCCAGATATTTATCTCCACAGTACCTAGTACCTACTACGGACATAATTGGAATTCTAAGCCGGAAGGCACGCGCCTTATCTGATGAAGTTGCCAGTTGCCACCGAGACTTTGCCCAAGATCCTGCGCGCTTGAAATTCCTGCGCGCCAACCAAATTATGAAAGCGCATCGTAAATAACACGAAAATTCCTAAAACAGGCTTCCTACTAACTTTGTTGTTTAGGTTTTTTAAGGGGAACGTTGAATGTTACGAATCATTTTAGAGGGCAAGATTGAGATAAGGTGAGGACCGAGAAGAATATTTGTAAACTATATAAAGAAAATAATGTAAATATCATGTAGTACAAGAAGAAGAAAGCCCTAGCAGAGGACTGACAAACTTGGAAATTAATCTACAGAAAAGAGAGATCTCTTAAAAATAAATAATTAATAAATATACTCCTATATTCATTAATTATTCAATTGCATGCTATACTTTCGCCGTATAGCATACATATATCAATTCTCGCGCATTTTTCTATGTATAAGTACAACAGAAGAAAATTTATTAGAGATTTCTAATTATGAACATTGCATTATCTGATTTCGATATTTAAGTTTTCTCATTTTGTACAGATAATGACGCGGTCAACAATCCTCTTAACACCGTAAACAATATTTATTTTAGTCAAGTTAAATTGAACAAGTACACATTAATAGGTACTAAACTAACAGTGATTTAGGTTATAATACTTACTAACGTATTACCATTATTAGATTCCTTTGATCGAAATGAGTCTTGAATAGACTATAGAAATGGATTCAAACGTTCCCCTATCACCATAAAGGGGGTTTATGGACACAAGAGATTTCCTTTACAGAAAATTCCAAAGGCCCCAAAGCTTCTACGAACCAAACGCTCAATTTAATATCGGATGCTAAGAATCGAGGAGCATTGAAGAATGCGAGGCGACGGCAATAAATTCAAACTGCGGTTAAACCGCATATCGGCCAAGGAATCTGTCCACAACGACCATAAAAAGTAGATTTTCGAGCTGGTCAAGATTTATTGAATACGACCTTAGACACAGCACAATTGCGGAATGCAATGATAAATTAAACGCAGCTTAAATGGAAGCTGAGCTACATTGCAGCAATATCTCACCAGCTAGAGTCAGTGTCATGTGAGGTCTTTAGCAGAGACCTTCACATATTCAGGCGTTTAAAACATGGTCATCTCCTTTTTTATTCTATGAGGTAAACCAATGATCATAACTATTAAAGCTCGTTAGAGTGAGCCAGTTTGCTTGATCTATGAAATCATTCTGATTCGTTTCAGGGTCTACTCTAAATTGTTATTAATCTAAAACGTACCCGGGAAGTCAAATAAAATGTTAAATGTGACTTCAGAGCTTTGTTTGAACGGTTAATTTCCAATTAAATAGATTCTCATTTCTAAAATTAACATATAAAACACGGGAAAAATTGTTTTTTTAATCCGTTTAAGTTCTCGTTTGGATATCAATTCGTCTGTTGGAAAGGACCAATATGGTCGAAAATAAAGTGTGCTAATATATAAGATACCTAGTCACTCTAGTCTTGATGAAACCCTCGATATTTCTCTCATGAAACAAAAAATCCAGCGGGTGTTTGTTCTATTATTTGACTGTCCGGATTAACAAAGTAGAATCAACCGTTGAGCCCGGACTCGACGGTTTGATTTCAGAATTCTATAAAAGCGGTGTTTTGTGATTATGAATTATATTTTCTGAAAACTTGATGGCAGTGAAAATCTTTAACACTAGCAAATGTACACAACGCAACTGCAAAAAACATCGATTTATAAGGACGAACTTATGCAATGTCTACCACAATGAGCATAATTAATGAACGCTTACAATTAAGTTTTAAATGCCTACGCCAATCCACAAATAAACTAAGGCTAAAATAGTTAACGTAACCAAGTACAGAAAACAATGTGTAGGAGATAGCAATTCTGAGCCTACGTGAAACCCACTGTAAATGTTTAAAGGCTGTGGTTCTCAATCGTTCGTCCGCGGACTACTGTTGGTCCCTAAGAGCATCCGAAGTGGTCCGCGAAGTCCTTTTTGATGTTGACAATACAATAAGTCAAGTACAAATTTTACCGACTTCAAAACTATATACACCATCTTCTTTGATGTACATTAGTAGTGATCTACATTGAATAAATATAGTTTTTAAATAAAAACCGGTCAAGTGCGAGTCGGACTCGCAAACGAAGGGTTCCGTGCCATTATCTATAAAAACGGCAAAAAATCATGTCTGTTGTATGAGAGCCCTCTTCAATATTTACTTTATTTTGGTTTTTTTTTTGTATTTGTTGTTATAGCGGCAACAGAAATAAATAATCTGTGAAAATTTCAACTCTTTAACTATCACGGTTCATGAGATACAGCCTGGTGACAGACAGACGGACGGACAGACAACGAAGTCTCAGTAATAGGGTCCCGTTACCCTTTGGGTATGGCACCCTAAAAAGCGTGTTAATCATGCTCGTCGCACTTCATTTCATTCTATTTTTTACGGGTAATGGACTCACATTTGACTCTGTCTCACCAGAGATTAGACAAAATTTAAGGTGTTGCGCGCTTGCCCAAAAGTTACCATCAAATAGTACTTCATCAAAAACGTTTAGAACCACTGTTTGAAAGCTTTCGGATGCTCGTCTTATTTATACAGTAAGTTGATTATTAAATAGAATAAACACCCTTATCACCGACGGCTAAGTGGCGCCGCGCCGTAGAGCCAACAATGTTGATATACCGTGTCCACGTGGATACTGGGAGCTATCAACCTTGGACAGGGCTGTCGATCGCAAGCAAACAGTCCAAGTGGCGAAGCACTAAGCACATAGATAACGCAGTCACTCATTATGGCAATTAGCCGAGGTAAACATGGCCGGCCCAGATACGTGCCTTCTGCGAGACGTGCTGACTTCAATGTCTGAGATACTCAGATATCATTGAATATCGAAGAACAACGACATGTGTGTACAGCATTAAATAAAATAATTTATTATAGCTTAAAAAACAATTGACTTCAAAATACGCAATTTCGTTTACTTGGATGATATATTTTTTTTTTCTTCAGCTTATTTTAAAAGCAAAACTAGACCGATTCTGATGAAATTTTTATGAAACAAATTTGGAAATAAAATTTCAAATGAGAAATCAAACTTAAAGTACGTGTAAAGAAAAGTGAATAAAATTATAATTATGTTGATTGGACTCAGGTAATATATATATTCTCTTAGTTTCACACGGACCTGTCTATACAATTGTAATAAATAACATGATTATTCAGTGCGCGTTTACATTCGTTCTAGAATTCGAAGACAACATCAAAGGCCGCTTTTACTTTTGCTGTGCGTGCGAATTGTTATCTTGATTGTTTGTAGTCCTGCAGCATTTTAAAGATGATATTCCGAGCTACAGCTTTACAGCGGCTGGCTTATAGTCGCTAAAAATGCTGTAACAGCACTACTCTCAGCCCTGATGCATTCTACTATTTAGGTATAGTGTTATGAGTAAATATAACTTGTCATCTCGACCGGACACTGCAGTATTTCACCACGTCGCGTGCCAGAAGTAAGAGCTATATAGAGATAGAACGCGATGTACTCTGTGTCTGTAGATTAATATAAGAGCAGGCATTTTGTCCCTATACAAGTTGATTTGCGCTTTATTGCGTCGTAGCAAGAGTAGCTATTTAATTAAATCTAGTTGTGGAAGTAGTGGTCTGTATCTATACATCTCTCTCGCTCTCATCTCTCACCGTAGAACTCGTTTACATAGGGCTCTACCTTTATAATATTCCTAGTCATTGATTTTATATATTGTGACACGCGTAAGAGATAGCTGCGCGCTTTGAATAAAGTCTATGCTGCTGTTTGTATAGCGGCAGTTATGTGTCACTTTTCCAAGAAACCGCTGCACCGAAGCTTCCGTTGCAATTTGCAACGTAGCTTGAAATATCACACTTAATTTGCTCAAAATATGCGGAAACCTCCCAATTATACGCGGGAAATTAATTAAGCAAGTTCATTTAGGGCTTAAATTGAGATAATAATTCAATAAGCGAACGTAATTTTGTACGTTTATGTCAACTTAGATCCGGTAAAGAGCGATTAGACTTGCTAATTGCGGACAACCAATATTAATTCTAAACTTTGAACTTCTAATAGTACTAGTTCTATCCGGTCACGTCTTATCTGTGTTCATAAACGGTTTCCTTGTACCTAAATGTTATAGATATAATTAAGAACTTTCTCTATGATATCTTCCTATCCTAACATTTTAGCTAAAAAAAAACCAGATTGTTGCTAGGTTCTCGTAGGAGGATCTGCATTTTCTGCGGTAAAATTATTTTTAATATTTAATATATTAATTACTTAAGACAAACATACATACTTATCTAAAATGCGCTTTTTACCCGAGTGCGTAAGAAGGAGGGTTATGTTTTTCGAGTGTATATATGTATGTTTGTTTGTACGTTTATATATGACAGCCTCCAGCCTAAACGGCTTGATCGATTTTGCTTGATTTGTGCGAGGTGTCATTAGATTCGTCTTCGCTTCCAGATTGTTATATATATATATATATATATATATTTATAGAAGAATGTTTTTTTTTTTTTTTTTGTGATAATATTAATACATCTCTAGCAAAAACAAAAAAAAATGCGTTTTATCGGAACCTCCAACGAACTATTACGTAAGAAACAAGTGATTTTACTAGAATCATTCTAAAGAATGCGCATTTATAATCTTTTACAGCGATTTTACGCATACTTTCTCACAAAAAACGTACACTCAACAGTATAGGACGTATCAAGCGTAACGAAATCGTAAGTTAAACTGTTTTTCTGCAGTCGGGTATTTTGTTTTTCTTTTAATATACATACTTGTTCTTTTGATAACAATCACGATATCTTTATTCAACAGAAAAGAACTGATACCCTCATTATAACCCAGTCTAAAATAACAAGTCAATCGAAAAAAGACGTGTGTCGTTCAATAAATTTAGATGAGTAGTTTGGGCACTAAGATGCACCATACATAATTTAAACATACATAAACTGGCTTTACCTTTTTCCGGCAACAAAATTACTATAGACTAGTCAGCGGTAACAGCATACAACTGAACTATTACTAATAAAAGTTAGCCTAGTTCGGTGTTTTTCGCCATCTGGACTATTGCTACTAAACGGTCGCATTAGTCTGATGTCTATTTTAACCGGACTTCTGTTACTAAGAAGGTGCATTAATCCGGTAACCGGACAAAATAACCGGATTATTGCTCCTAAGGGGGCAAAAGGAAATTGAGGAAAAAAATAATAATTATGTACACTATCGTAATTTTCTTTCATTTTCATATAAATTGTGGGTTGGTCTATTTTTTGAGTCGAAACCTCCAACTATATTTCAACCGCAAACAGCGGTCTTTTTCAAAGCACTTGCGGTTATTGCTGGTGTCTCGGACTTGTATAGTAAAAAATGCAAATCGTGTGACCATTTAAATAAAATTACATCGGAACGGTATAAATGTATCAATTGATATCTGGTTTCTGCCAATTAGCGCGCCGATGTTTTATTTTATTATATACAATTTTATCCTCATTCAATTATTTTCCATTTACGACACGTTTACACTGACAGACAACTGTGATTATTTGAATGATTTACATGTTAATAATCAAAATCAAAACACGATATGGAGTACGCGTTGGTGTTTTACTATATCGTATAAATAATACACTTTCACCAAATTGGTGTCGTTTTATGTCGAACCTATTTAGGGATCATACTCGTAACAGTGCTCAAAGCGCGCCGCTTGCACGTGATTCTGTTGTGATCATTGCAATATTCAAAAGAACAGAAAACGGCAGTAAAAGATCACGATTCAATTTCCGTTTGAAAAGGTATACAATTGAATAAGGTTGCGTAATATTTTGATCAAGATTTGGAGTCCGTTCGAAGACTTCGAAGTTTATTTTTGTGTCGCGTCGCTTGCGCCCGTGTTTCTTTACCAAAAAGGGCAAAAAAGTAGGCGGAAAGGGCATTGTTCCAGGCCGTTTTGCCGGTATCATGTATCGCACCTTGATGCAGTGCACAGTTTAAGTGTAAATTTCTCGAAGCCCTGCGGTTTTGGCGCCCTGCCGTGTAAAACCTTTATTTTATTACAGTTTGTTACGAGGTCCTTGCTCTTGAACTTGCTCTCTGGAGGAGTGAGTTACTCGACACTGCAATTGCCAATATTTAATTAAAGATGTTGGAATGTGCGTATCGACGCACATTCCAACTCAGGTATTTATATATTTATCTTGCATCTTTTTACCAGAATGTCCAAGAAGAGCAATTGTATTTTCCATGTAGCGTACGATTGTTTCTATATATTTCTATAGCTAAAGCTCCTTGACTGTTTTTGATGGCAAGCTATATGTAGTTAGATTTAGATTTACACGCCGTTTAAAAAAAATAGGTATTTAAAACGCATGCTAAGAAAAATGTACTTGAAATAGCAAGAGCTCTTACTGCTTATATAAATTAGGCTAGCAGTAGGTTTGGATTTGAAAGGCACACTCTTTCTTATAAAAATAGAATCATTCTAATCTGGTTCACAACCACCAATGAAAATATCGTGCATAAATATAAAAATACAATTGAAATATTCGTTTTTGAAGTTGGTTAAAAATAACTGTTTTACTCTTGTATTTGTAAGCCTAAATATTTCAGCTGAATTCCTTGCCATTATCACACCTTAAAAGTTGTTATATGCAAATCCGACGGTGTTCGCGACTTCGTACCCTACGTTTAAGTACTCACTTAACCGTATAATTTGATAAGTAGAATAATATAAGCTTGCTGCATATAAATTGTACACTTAAACCTTCCATAATTTTCGTTTTACATTCACGTGGTTTTGTTTAAACTGTTACGCTGAGACATTTATATCCAGCGTGCAAAAGTTCGCGCCCTATAAAAAATTTCAGTTTCTTCGTTAGATCGCTGAACGAGTAAACAATTAAAAACCTTGAACAGAGTTTAGCCTTGGCCTTCCAGTTTATACAATGTTTACATCACTATGATTCAGTGTCTATTCTACAGAGATCGTGTAAAGAGTTTACTTCAAACAGATAAACGAAAGATTGATCGCGATTCTTCTCGTCGTTCGATTTCGTGTTTATTTCAGTTGAGTAAACTAAGTTCTTTATTGGTGAAAATTGTACATTTATTAGCAACGAGCGATGTTGAAAATATGCCAAATATTTCGGTCATACATTATGGGCGCGGGCGATCCCGGTAAGGGAATTCGTTGCGCAATGGAATATTCATCGTTCATTGTATTACAATAATTGCTGCATAAATATGTATGAATTGAACCCGCAAGACCATACTTAAACTCTTTAAATTGTCGTTTTTGTCCCGTAACCATTAAAATGTATGAACCAGGCGTCCTATGCATGGGCATCGAAAGTTATTTACAAGGTCACAGTTCCCTTGCTTATATATAAGGTAAAACATTATGTGGGGGTATCTTTCGTTAAAGATAAAGATATAGTTCCCATCACGTAAAAAGAACGCTGGTTTGTTCGCGTTTACGTTTTTTTTACGTGACGGAAAATATACTGAAAATATGGGCCTTATGATATAAGACATAGACTGACACACATTACTTAGTTCAGTGTTAGTAGTTTCCCAGATCACATGAATACACAATCATTGATAATCAAAATCCTCACCCTCCTTTAGCTTAGTCGTGTAAATAGTGCACAGATAATGCTACGTGTCACCGTTACTATTATTTAATCTATGTTCATGATGCGTTCACACGAGGCGAGTGATAGTCCAGCTTCCTCGAAGCTATTGCACGCGAAATGGTCGCGCTTCCGGGCGAAGCGCTTTGATCGGACGCCACGACAGTTGCCAATATAGTAGGTACCTAATACCGTCTGGGCTTCATTATTTTACAATTTTATGCCTCTTCAAAAATAGACTGCAGTTACGCGTGTGGATACCTACTGTGTAATATCAAAGGTACTTATAAATTTTCTGTTTCTATATTCGTACGTATTATATCATAGATTTTTAAGCGACTGCCTAGGCATTTGACTACAGCTCACTTCATGTTAAATGATAGTATGGTTCAAGGTGGCAAGCATACTTGGAATGGAAACTAGCTCTCAAGGAAGACTTCCAGAATCCGGAATTAGGAGTTTTGTGAAAGATGTTCAAATTGAGGGTTGCCAGCGGGTTTGGAAAATTACTCTACGACCATGGTTTCATCACGATATTTACCTTACTGAAAGCTCAAGCTCATTGCTGGCACGTGAACCTACACTCGTGCCATCCGCGGCATAGAAGTCCATCGCACAGTGACTGAGCTATCGCTTTAATTTTTCGCAAAGAACTGATCAAAAAAAGAGATTTATTGTGCACATTACTGGGGAATTTGAAACTAAAAATTTTTGGTTTTAATACTTATTTGATTCTAAATAAATACCTTAAAATTTATAATTGAATTTCCAAGAATTCGTTAACAGAGTACAAACAAATAAATCACACGTAATTCATACCTAAATAACAATTTTAACAAAACGATAAGCAAATCACGACAAAGCACAAATATATTATTAAATAAAAGCAGTAAATTTATATTTTATGGCGGCTTAACAGGAGCTTGTCATTTGTAAATTTATTAGCGCTAAGCATTTGATTCTAGAATTCTGTCCGCTTCCAGATAAGGAACTCATTATATCTGACGAGATAATAAGAAGCTGTATTAGGGGATCGTTTAGCAATCGTTCATTTGCGATGTTAGTAGTTATAGATCATCATTGAGCTGGAATGCTTATAGAGTCACAATCATGTACAAATTGTCAACGTCTAAATCCAACGCACGCCACTAAGTGCGTCGATTTTCGGATTAGTTGGAAAACATCTGCGAGCCGGCCACAACGCAACACTGTGAAAAAATCCTAGTAAAAATCTAACTGCATCATTGAGTGCAATAGGGAATTAATATTAAATGGGAAAGTAATAGTGAGTTATAAGCATTTCAATTTCATGTTAGACAGAGAACACACGATCGCGTTAGATGACGTCGTACATCATGTTCACCGTACAAATTAAATACAAACTGTTGTTTCACGTGAAAGGGACAGAGAGGGATGATCTGTCCCTTTCACGCGAAACAACAGTTTTACCCCTAAAACTTAAATGTTAATATCACAGAAGTTTATTGACCGATCGAAATATTTTTAACACGCTTTTATTAGGTCGACCTATATGTAATGAAATCTAAGGTAACTAATTTAACCATCTTCCAAGAATCGTAGCGTCATGAAAATTGGCAGCTGTATGTAGTTCTGATGACAATACAATAATATGGTACTGTCGAACTGATCTGATGATGGATCCGGAAGATATGAACTAGAACTTCATGATGGAACATCGAATCATAGCTGTGTTTGGATTTGTTAGAAAAGTCTTGTAATGAACTTTGACCACAATAATTTGTAGCGTGTTTTTTAGTTTTTTAAACTGTAATTTATTTATTAAATGTACTTAATACATTTAAGTGCGTAATAAAATTTTATTCACCCATATTCCCTATTTAAGGAGTATGTTACGTCCAAATTTGAGTAAAGTTGATCAAATAGATACTTGCCAAATACATTTCGGTCTATGTCTGTACTTATATTAATTGTCATTTTTATTCTGCAGTAATAAGTAAGAGAAATATAAGTTCAACTAGCGTCCTGCCTCACTTGAGTAAAAATCATTTTCAAGGTCACTTAGCTTCTGGAATCGTCTGTCTGTCAGTTTTTCACTTAGGATACAGAATTACTTGGACGATTAATGACGAGAAAGTCCTATAATATATACGAATATGTTCGAGCTAGATATTTTATCTCAATACAGCTATCGCAAAGACTAATCACAACAAAATAATTGCTGATGCATTTCTCTGGAGTGTTAGTAAAGATAAGGGTAATTTATTTGCTTAATTATATTGACGCGAATGAGAAGTATAGCAACGTTAATTCTCAAATGATATTTCAAAGTTATTCTATTGATAACTTTTACCGACATAATAATAGTCATAAACGCTTTTTTTACAAAAAAGTCCACTGCTGGAAATAAGCTTCCCCCATATGGAAATCAGAATCAGAATTCAGAAAACTTTATTTTGTAACTTTATGGTTTTCCAAAAATACCTGATCCCGACTGACCTGGTCTTTTTTATGTTTGAATGGGTCAACGTTTGACCACAATGAAATGTGAATGTAAGGTTAAAGATGAAGCACGCTTTCCATTGTGATATTTTCTCTTGTTTTGAACACTTTTTTTTTTAAATACTAGGGAACACCGTGGCATTCAGCTATGTTATAGTTCCCGTTGCTTATTTTCCAAAATTTAAGAGGGGAATAAATAAGTAAGCAGCCTACGCACATTGATGCTTATAATATGGACGAAGGGTGAAACAACTAAGCCTGATTACTTCTAATCTTTTATGATACGCAGAAAACTCAAAAATCCTCACAAAAAAAGGGTAAACCGATTTTGATGAAACACAGCTAAGAATATTTTTGATTAATTTTTTTTCAAACAAAAAACTAGATCAAAATCTGTCCATCCGTTTGAGAGCTACGATGCCGTAGACATACACACACATATATAGATATGTGTATCCCTCTTTTAAGGTCGGGGGTTAAAAATACCCAAAATGTCGGGGGTTAAAAATACCCAAAATTGCCTTATTACCTTTACCTTTGTTTACAATTTGTATCGAGTCAAAAATATAATTATCTGTATCTACTCGTATTTTTGGCAATTACCGAATACCGAGTGCTTTAAATATTTACAAATTGTTCATAAATATGGCCTAGATGTTATTTAGCTTATTTGAATTAAGTATACAGTGAACACTATGAAGTGGGTAGGCAAATACGACGAGTGTTTTAGTGCCTCTAAAATAAACCATGTCGACTTTACTGCAAGTAAATAAATTTTTGATCGACGGCCTCGGAAGCTTTTAGGACGGCCCGAATCTCTCGACGCAGCCATTTGCAAAATCGACATCGGTCAGTCGGCCGATCATTTTTACTGGAAAAAGTAACGGAAATAGACGCCTGAATTTATGAACTCCAGTAAGTAGTGCGTGCTCGAACTAGGCGCGACGCCAACGTCATGTACGAAATTAATATCTACTATCTAGCACGGGTAATGGAAGATCATTTTAGTGCCTATATCGAAACGTAGTAGATTATCTATCTATCGTACGGTGAATTTGAAACGTGAGGGTCTAACGCGAGTTTTTTTTATTTTGTTTTACCTACTTGATCGCGTTCACATATACTGTCTAATGTGAGTAAGACGTAGAGAGAGAAAGCAATAGAGTACATCAGATTTATTTTTCTTTCACTCCCCAGTGTAACAGCGTAATGTGATTATGACAACGTGAAAGAGAAAGATGTATATTATCTGCTTTTATCGGTGTAACCGGTTATACTTAAACTGTCACCAAGATTTGTATTACAGCTTGATGGTGGTGGACAATAGATTACTAGATTCATATTTTATAATAACTTCTGGTTGTAAGCACACATTTATTTTGCTTATTTTCTACGGGAATGTCACACTACATGATCTTCATTCAATTTAAATAGTAGTTTACGTTAACGCAATCTTGTCTATGTAGTCTAAGTCTATACTTGTAAGTAACGAGACAACGATTGAAAATCACATTTTTTTATTTCATAAAAACTATCATGATATCTCTTAAAGATATTTATAAATTTTATAATGTTGCGTGCTTCAACTGCAAATACATCTATTGTTTAACAAAAGGCGAGGTGGTAGTTTCTTAAGCATTGACATAACTGAATATGTTAAAATCTAAGCCTGAACAACTGACAAATTAATTTATTGTTTCAACCGCTGTTCTTATAGATATGAAATTTGAAAGATTTTTATGTTGTGTCGGTAATCTACTACAATTTTGGAATTTTCAAAACTAGAGTGAATAGATATCTTCTAGATCCACGAGCTACATCCTTGGCCACACCGTTGCTTAACATCAGGCGAGTTGATGGTCAATCGTAGATCTATCTTGCGTAAAAAAATGAAGATTTCTCGATTGTAAGTAAAACCGCGGTACATAACAAGTTTACGTTAAAATATATATGTACATATATATATATATAAGTAAAAATAGTAACATGTTGAATATAATGTTAACAAATGTTTACTTTTCTAAAACTCCTCGAATGACAGTTAAAAGAAAAGACTAACTCAAGCTGACTTTACGAACTAAACCATCGATACGTTCTGTAGCTATTTGTCTCCGACATTTATTGGATATATTAAACTGACCAAACATCTAACCATTAAAATCAAAATCAAATCAAAATGCACGCAAAATTTGTTAATACTCTTTTCAAAACTTCAAATTTAACATTCCATCACAAGATTTGCCGCTGGGTCATTAACACAATTTTAAAATTAAAGTAATTTCATCCGAGATCTGCTACAAAATTCTATAGCTAAATAAAAAACCCGATGCTAATGCGTTTATAACTGCTGAGTGCGGTGACACCAGGTCTACAAATCGCATCACAGAGGATACACCGTATACCAGAGAGATTTACCAAGAGGATTTATGTGCATATTCTTTGGAACGAACTCTTGAGTCTGTCACATTCGTCTCAAGGCTAGAGATTTGTAACTTTATTTGCGGCATCGTAACATCTACGTTTTTAGCTAACTACCAGCATATGTAAGTTTGGTGTATCAACCGGCAAAATCTTTAGCCGATTTATTTTTAAATATGTAAGTAATGTTTAATACGTGTGTCGATATAACAATAGTAGTACTACTCGAATGCACCAGTAGTAAGGTTATATTTGTCGTGTGTATGTTTATGTTTCCATATTGCCTCTTGTAGTCTAAACGTAATTTTAAAGATATTATTAATTTATCTTTATCTCCTAAGTGCTACTGAGTAGTACATACTGTAGTCAAATAGTGTTACGTTTCATAACATTTGTTTAATTATTCTTGAATCATCACTTGAGTCGTAATGAAGTACCTTAAACTAATGTCCGTGTATAATTTAAAATATTGTGCCAAATAACTTAATTTTAAATAATTAACTAAATAAACACGACGCTGATGATCCAGACAATTGAGCAAATTGAACTTCTGAACCTGCTTAAAGACAATGACAGCATCGCTTCACGTCTGTTATATTAAATAGTGATTGATCGGGCACTTCTAATTTTTCACAAAGCTCTTTGAACCGTGTGGGTGTTCAGTAAACAAAAACTATGAGTATACAAAGTTCATCAGCATATAAAATAATGAAAGGAGAAAATAACAATTGAAGATCGTGCCCGGTTGTAGCACTTTGTACTCAATGAAAATGTTATCTTTCAAATAAATCGGAACGGAATTTGGCAGAGAGATCTAACAACGATTTCATAATTATGCCTGTAAATGTATATTCGAATGTAAATCTGCTCCGGATAAACAAGTCGAATGAAAGTAACGAGAGATAACAATGCATGACATTAGTAATTTGCGAATGATAACGCCGCAGATGTGCCTCACGACGCGATAGTCGCAGCAAGTTCAAATATTTGAGAAGGTCGGTCCGCGATAGGCAAAAAATAAACTATGTCAGTCGAGTAGGCAACAGAGAGAGGCGCGCACGCACGCCGCCAGTTAGCGGCACATATCGCAGGCGCCGGTTGCTCGAAAATTCACATGTCAGGTTATCGCAGGTCTCGTGTCACCATTTGAACACTCGTAAAATTTTCACATTTATGAAACAAAGTTTGCGATCAATGCTCTCAAATTTTTCAGTTACATGACCGTGAACTTCAACGTTATCTCAAAACAAAACTCGAATACACGTGCCTTATCTCGGAATAGGAGAAAAATAATATTATCATTTGGTACACTTGTTCGAGATTACATAATGATAGGCGATTACTTTTTTCTGCGTCTAGAAAGTCTAGTTTTTCAATCGATTGCAATAAAACGTTTATTGCTAGGTTTTTGAGATTTGTTTGAATGAATTTTAAGATATTCGTAATATTGTTAATAGGATAATAGGAGCATGCGTGTTGTAGAATCACCTGTGTTATGCCATTGCGTAACGTGTCATTGTATATGGCGCTACGTTTCACGCACAGAAGTAAGTCTTTGGTTTCACGTTATCTTTCATACATTCGAGTTAAGCGTGTCGATAGTACGGCGTCACGCCACATTACTATACAAACAATTGTGCTCGATTTATCATTTGTACGACATACAAAGACGCTTGTGTCTTTTAGTTAAATGTATTCGCCCTTCAATGACACTATTGATTTTTCTCTCCTTAAACTAATGTCCCGTTAAACAGCGTTGACGTCGAACTTTATTTCTTAGTATAGCTATTAATCTTCTTCATTATCGATAATTTCCCATCCAATGTTAAGATTTCATCTTCACCACGTGCTTCTTTCTATTCCTTTGCCAGTTTTATCTACTGATTTTATTCCCTGATTAGCTAAGCTTACAGCACTTTTAAGTGGCCTATTTTGAATCATCGTGGAATCGATTTATTGTCTTGTAAAACAACTGTGTCAGAAACCTAATAAAATACCACATTACAAGCACTATACCAGCGGGAATTCCTAAATTTTAACTGCTGCCAGAAATATAAGACTCATGAAGTTGTGAGTCATCATGAGACTTAGCAACGAAGGACGTTGACTCTTTAATATGGAACAGGAACATGATCGGTTATGCAAACCGAAAAATGTCGTGTATAATAATTAATAAGGGATATACTGTGCGTCTCACAAAAAAACGTACACTCAACAGCGTATCAAATGTGACGAAATCATAAGTTAGACTACAAAAACCTCTTTTCTGCAGTCGGGTGTTTTGTTATTCTTTTAATACAGATACTTGTTGTTAATTAAATAGGACTGATTGATAACCACAATTTGTGCCATTCTGCCGCCCTTTTGTACGTATAAATTTGTCCAACTTGAAATGAAACACTCGATTCCAGGAACGTTAACCATTTTAGTACGCATCTTGAAGAAATTTAAGAAAAAAGATGCATGATCTTTCATGAAAAAGCCTCAAGGCTTTTATATAAAAAACTATGTCACTGTCTGCTTTGTTTATTTCACAGAAATTATTGATGGCAGTACAGGAGTAAAATTTTGCCACCTAAATAACTTTTTTGTGAAGTTGCAGAGATTGATTTCGTCTCTAACTTCGTGTAAGTCTTTCCTCTACTACATAGCTAGCTTGATTGTAAGTACTCACCGCAGGTCCAGCCTGAGTTCGCGGCCGTCGACAGTGAGATTGTAGTGTAAGGAGTGCGGCATTTCATGGTCAAGTCCGTGCAAGTCTCGCCTCGCTCGTGCATGCCCGTGCTCGTGTGAGTGATCGACTGCGCGGGAGACCAGCTCACCGTCGCGTGTCACCTTCACGGGGTGGATCACTTGCACTTGCGATGTGTCCAGGTGTTTATGGGAGTAGATACCTGGAACAAAAATAATACATCTCAGTTTATAAGCATAAAAACTGATTTTATGAGAAGTCTGAAAGAGAAAAGAGTCTAAGAAGAGATAGTGAACTTGCTAGAATCATTATGAGTAAAGATACAGAGGGTTCTTGACGTGACAACGTCTAATAAATCGATGAACGCCGGTTGCACGCACGAAAAAGTATGACTCATTGTCCCGTTACATCATCATCATCATTTCTTCAATGTTTTGTTAAGACGTTGTCACGTTAAACTATCGTCCGTAAACCGACTATACAGACAACCAATTTTTACGGTGATTTTACTAATTATATTATCAGCATCATCATTTCGGTCGTAATTGATCCACTGTTGAAAATCGAATATAGATCTCTTCGTTATCATACCATTGTTTCCGGTCCTGGGCTGATTTTGTCCAGGCTTTGCTTTGTGAGCTAAAATTATCATCACTGAATCTGGTAGTCTGCCAACTAGTGCAATACTTTTTTCTGGGTCATCATTCTTTACCGCTTTATTCCAGAAGCTACCTACTTATATTATTCTATAATATTATACTTAGATATAGGCGCCCACTTCCACTAAAACTCAGTTATTCTGCGACACGAGTTCCTAATCTGCACTGTTCTTATAATAAACTGTGACTTCTAGACAAAATACTAATTAATTGACAAAGTATAAACCCTCTCATGATACCTCTTTATCTTGTACTTAGTTACAAGAGTAAATGATAACGAGATATCCCTTATCTACATCACACGACAACATCGAAATGAGTTTAATCACCCATGATGTAAAACATAGGTAAAGACAACTCATGTAATCCAATTTCACGTTCTAAATAAAACTATCAAAATGATGTATTTCATAAGTAGAACAATAAAATGATGACTTGGCGTTCGTAAAGACATAGAAAAACGTTGATAACCTGCTGTTACAGAAAGTGGCCAGTAGGCAATTACAGACGCGATGCGGTTGACGGTGCTTTCCACGAATTACGGAAACTAAATAAACAAAATGCAGACTGTTGGTGCTAAACGCTGATGATAGTAAATAAATGTCACTGTTAAATCGGGTCTATAGCTACCATCGTTCGCATAAATAATTTATCGTAGTTCAGCCTGACAAACTGTCATGTCCTCCCTCCGAAAGTTTTCCCGGCATGCTTCAAAAAAGATTGTTTTTAAATAAGATGTCAGCTGATTTTAATGAAAGTAAATTAATTTAAAGCCTAGTGTGACAACTGGCGGCATTATCGCTAATAGCGATCTCTTAAGATTTATAATTTTATGATTTCTTAAGTAGGTATTAATTATTTTAATTATGAGACTTTATAATTGCAACGTTAAATCTAGACACGATTTTCTGAAACTTCATAAGCGCTTTAACATAATATAATGATAAAACTGTTTTTTTTTGTTGGAAAAAAAATAACGGCTGTGATGCTAACACAAAACACACATATGTAGTTTGACAAGCGCAATCATGTGTGTTAGAGTATTATTAATAACATTTATAATGTTGGTGTAGACCCGGCTTAACTGTCATACATGGATACTGATGATGCAATCCGTGCCATCGTATCGGACCGTAATCTGCATAATACGATACTCCACCAAATTTATTTTAGAGCGAAATTTTGATTTAATTTTTTAGCGTGGCATCGTAATATTATTATTTTTTAAAGATTTTTTTCTAGATTTTTTACTTTCGAACACCAACTCGTCTGATAGTAAGCGGTGATGTGGCCAAGAATGGAGTCATCGATCTAGAAAAAATCTATTCATTCGAGCCAGCCAAGTTCTTAGGAAACAGGAAAGGCGTAAGGAGTAAGTTCCACTTCTGTGCAACAATAATGAGGACTATGAAAGCTTTGTACTTATACGAATTTTTGCCATCTTAAAGAAAAATGATTTTTTCACTTTAGTAGCTCAAACATGTAGGTTTGCTGCCTAAATCAGTGAGCAAAATGCGATTTTGCTCACTGAGTGAGACAAAGTAACTTTTTAATTATTTTATTCAGAAAGCCGCGAATATCTTATTCAGCCTTGGGTTAATCATACAATTTGAAACATTCACACTCTATCTCTTTCCCGCCATTAGAAAGAGAGAGAGACAAAGACCAGCCCTTTCGAAGTTCCGATTTTGAATTCGACCTCAAAGACAAACACGTTCGGAATTAGTATGTCTTTTAATGTAATTTATTGAATTTTTAACTTATTGTTGTATTTAAACGAAAATAAGTATTTACTGCAAATAAACCTGATATTTAACCCATAAATATTTATTATCTCCTAAAGTGTTCTCGCTGCTGAAGTGAAAAGTTATGTGTGTTACACGAGAGCAATTTTTTTTGCATCTTGTGCCTTTGAATCCCTCGCCACACTCAGGATTCAAAATCAGCACTCGCAGCAAAAAACGACTTTGCTCTCTTGTTGCACAAATAACTATTGTGGCAAATATGCTGATTTTCCGCTTTTCTTGATTATAATATTTTTGTAAATTTTAAAACACTATTATTATTAACGGGATATTTACCGTGGTTCTGTTAATTTTGACGTTAATTAACGCGAACCACGGTAAATATCCTGTTAATAATAATAGAGCTATGAATGACCGTGATGGTTTAAAAAGGCGTTTGTAAATTTTAGTAGACAATTGAAATAAAATAATATTTCAATATCCCAACCATAAAACTTTACCACTGACTTTATTCCTAACGCCATAATTATCTATGATTAAACTTAATGACATGAGTAATTTCATTACTATTAACTGCCTACGAGGTTTCTAACTTTACTGGTACATTCTGATTGCTATTTTCGCCCACTACATAATAATAAGTTCCGTTAGAGGCATAGTGTGGTTTCCTATCAGCCGATGCTTTAGAGGAGAGTATTTATTATCTATGGCTGGAACAGACTAGCGATTTTTAGTGTCGGGAATAGGCGATTTTATGACAGTTTTTCTTACATTGCATTTTAACGAGTTTCAGTGTTCAATATTCCTACCCTATATACCCATATATACATACTCTATCGAAGTATGGCGAGTATAAAACTCAATTTTGTAGCAAAATCTACAGTTTTATCGTGTTTACAAATAAAACTTTAGAAACCTCTAGTATAATATTCATTTTGTTAAGTTACTGGGCGATCACCGAAGTCTTGGTATATCCAGATTGCATTCCCTGGTGACTAGTTGCGTTCGTTCTTTTCTTTTTAAGCTTCGATCTTTGGTATCTGGTATCACGCTGTGGCCGATTCTGATTCTGATATAGGTTTGTGACTAGCAGCTGAAATCGTGTAAATGTAGCATTCAGTCGCTGCATAAATGTAGTATGTATTGTACCTAGAAGTAGTCAAAAGTTGCCAGTCTGCCAGAGACTTAATTCTGTGAGAAGGGTCAATGTCGCGCCCTACTCGCCCTAAACTGGCGCTGGCGGCGCCGCACGGTCGGCGCCAGCGCACGCTTATTGTTTTATGGAACATTCATTATCACTAATTATACACTACCGATCTTCTAATAAATTATAGTACGTGACGCTTCAGTCGCTGTCGCCTTTTAGTTTTATTTTCGGTGTCAGATCTAATATTTATAAGTTGCTATTTATGAAACCCGTAAGTACCTTAAATGTATGTGACGACAGAAATTTAAATTTGATCCAAGTTAATTTTCACACATACAAATCATTTTTGCGTTAATAATTACTAACTTAATTACTATAAATGATTTTTTATGTCAGAAAATTAACTTGTATCAAATTTAAATTTTTGTCGGATATTTAATTTTGTTTTTTTTTTTTGCAGTCATTTTATATCTTCAAAAATGTGGGTATGCGCAAGCGAGACAGACGATGGGCTGTAATCACGGGCTCTTAAGGGTACTTAATACCGATACTTGAATTACCCTAACTAACACTGCCTAATGATTGAAAACGTCACAGAGGAGCATTTAATCCAACGATAAGAGCCGTACTATTAAATAAGGAATTAATGAACACGTAAATACTTATACAACATACTATTTATCAAAAAACTTGAGTGAAAACAAACTAAAATGTTTCGATAAAGTGAATAGTTAGTAACAGTTTCATATCGTTGGCGTCGCACCAATTTAAATTTCTAATCAATTGACGCAGACAGTAAAATTTTATACATCACAACGCCTCGGTTTTAACGACGCTAGATGACTGAAATCTTCTAGATGGCGTCATGAAAAAAATACTATGTAAATCTGATTCTTAAGCAGAATTTATTGGAGAGAGTATGATTTATGTCGTGCTAAGTGTGTCGCGCGGTTTCACTTGATATTTCTACAGGATATGATGAAAATTATATTTCAGTCAAAAAGTACAATGTTTTCATTCAAGGCTCAAATATTCTTATACCAAATCCGACCATAATGTAACAAGAAATTGATTTGAGTTAAACTTTAAAATATTTTTTGCATTTATAATGATATGATTAAGTTTTGTAGTCTATGCTTAACATCTCGCTTTATGTGAGTCCGTGAATAATATTTGTTTTAGAATAATAATTGGTTAAATTACCAAAAAATATAGTTGGCAAGGGTATATAATATGATATACAAAATACTATACCGCAACCCAGACGCGATGAGTGGAGCGATAACCACGTAAGCCGCATTCGCGCAAGCCAGCGTATGTACTTGATGATTTATTTTATGCAATCATCATCCCATCAAATTTAATTATCTGGTAAGATCCACCCCTTTTTTATTAAAAGATATCAATTTGGTCAGAATCTGGATTCTCCGAGTGATAAAAAAAACTGTTTGCGAAATTGTCTATTCTATAACCCCAAATTTCCGTATAACAAAGCTGTGGTATATCAATATTTCTTCATATTTAATTACTTTTTTACAAATTTCACGAACAAAATCAATTATTTTTTATAGCCGCTCTCAGCAAGATATTAATACTACAAGTATTACCTGTAATTAACATGGTAAGCACATCTATAATGTGAAAGTGTGCATAGAGAAGATAAATGTGAAACGTTGCAGGGAACTTTCGAGAATCGGCCCACTATTGACAATGTGACACTTTTATAGAGCCAGAATTCTCGGTAATATGTCCTATTTTTCATAGACAATCATAATTACTAGCTTATCGCTCATCATATAAGCGGTTTCATAGGAAGCCCAAGTGCGCAGTCAGCGAACCAGCGGCGCTAGTTATCCGACACTGCAATGCCACACAGAGTTAGGGCTGGTATCTTACATAATTAATATATATATTTATTTATTTTCATGTATCTAAAAATGTTACGAATATATTATTATTATACGAGTTAGCTTCAAAGTTGCACCAGTTATAGATAAAATCACCGAAAACCTCCGTTGGTATTGCCATGTCAGAAGACGAAGCGAAGACCATGTGGCAATTTGTAATAGCATTGAAACTGGCGGAACAATAGAGAGATAAAGACCGCCCACCACTGACCTGGTGGTCAAATATTAAGAAAAACAAAAAGCCCAATTGACCCAACCAACATCCCAAGCTCTGACTTGACTTCCCAAGCTCTGACTTCCCAAGCTTGACGAAGGAAAGTGACGAGACAAGATTCCATTTAACGGGATACGGACAGGAAATAGAAAAATATCTAAACATGCATGTAATTCGTTGCCTATGGACAACAGTAACAGTTACTACTGATTGTTGATGTTTTGCTAGCCTGAAGTGTTATTTTTAATACCGTCTGTTATTTTCTTCGTTTTACTTCTACATTTTCGCAACAAAATCGGGTGGAAGAGTAACGGCTTATATAACATTTTAGTGTGTTTAAAGGTCTCGGTTGTTTGTTTTTAAAAAACAACAATCGTCAAGCCAGTTCAGAAGCCTTTCAGCGGCTTAATAACTCTGACAAACTCTGACTGCCAGCCCTAGGGTCACTCAGTCTATACGAACTTACTTACTTTTTTTAGTGTGAGATTTGACAATTGTCAAATATTATATCAGAGTTTTTAAAATAAGATAATCTGATGTTCGATTGTTATAATCAAGCGTGACGCTTAACATCCATCTCGTCATAGTTGCGTAAAAAATGCTATATATTATGAAAATCTTCTGACCTGTATTTGCCTACTTATATGCAATTGACAACCCTGATCGCCATACGCCACTAGTTCCACTAGCACCTCTTGTTTTTCTTACTCCATATTAGTCTAAGCGCACTCGCACATCGATAAATGAATGCAATTAATGTAAAAACCGCGATTGTCTCAGCCTTAGCTGGTCGGAAACGATTAAAAGTTCTTCAACGACATCCATAACAGACGATGATGACCGATTCGAAGATAATATTTCTCTCGAGGTATTCAAAAAATTCATATTATGATTGATTTAGAAAAATTAGAAACCTATAGCTGTACTTGACATAAATGAGACAGGTCTGTAAGATTCCTCTATTACATGACTGCCTAGAACATGGAAAGTGTGGTGTTCTTTTCTGAACGAATGATTGATAGGCGTACAGGTCCAGCCACGAAAAAAAAAACACTGACCTCAAAGCGCAGAAGTGAATATTTGGGTTGCCTTCCTCGACCCCACTATATATGGTGAAAACATTGGGGAATATCGCGTAGAAAGGCAAGGGTAATTGATTTTAATAAACAACTTCAGGGTGCATCGCTACATTTACCAAACTGACCCGAAAGTTATTTTTTCTGGGAAATCTCTTCCTATCATAACTCTTAGTTTTAATAATGTAAGAGATTTCTTTATTCGCCAGTCCACTGTTGGTTCACATTAAAGATACTCCTACTTATTTGATTTTGACTAGAACTTTTAAGTCATACATTTTGCTGTTGATTCAATTGTTGCGACAATATTCCTTGTGTCATTTCTTACTAATTGGGTGATGCGTTTCAAACATGGTAATGTCAGTTGGAAATATTCCGTCAATAATTAAAGTCGGTGTTTCTATAGATCGGTTTGGCTGAATGCGTTTTTTGTGATGGCACGCGTGGGACGTAGACAAACGTTTGAAAATGCCAGGGGCTCGGCAGCAATTACTTGTCATAATCAGTGTTGCCAGATATTTGACTTGTGTTCCCACACAAATCTTACCAAGATTGACAGACAGATAGCTTGATTTCGTAATAAAATAAATGTAAGGTGTTATTAATAAGTATACAAAGTACTCCGTTTTTCTCCAAAATCAGATTTTGCCCTATAAATCTCCCCAAGAATACTCTTCGTCTAAATTCCCATGATTCCCCCAAATTTGAGGGGAAACCCTCAGCCTGGCATCAGTGAGCATCACTTGGAGCAGGGTGTCCGCCTGTCCGCCCCGCAGCGGCGCGGGCGAGGCGACGGCCGGCGACCTCTCCACCGCGCGACTGACGCGACACCGCGCGATGTGTGGGAGGACCAATAGACACACAATACCCAAACGAAACAACCATCTATCATTATAACCACATGCTGTTCACTCACAAGGTAGCTGATTTGATCCAAATTGAATTTCTAGACTAGTTGGCCACGAAATGAGACTTAACGATTTTATATTTTGAGATATATTTATCTATTAGGTTAAAACTAAATTACATCAGTATTAATGTTTTAACAAGACCTTCTTTATATTGTTTACCTAAATTACCTATTATTTCTCCTAAATGACTTCGCCCTCTGATATGAAATTAATTTCACAAATTCTTTACTTTTGGAATGATGCAAGTAACTATTTATCGTTTTCCCAAAATATTACCAAAATCACATGGAAAATAGTCCCGAAATAAACTTAGTAAAAGTCAACTTTTACAAAAATTGCTTGGAAAATAAAGTTCCTGTCTTTATTAAGACGTAGTACTCATTGTTTACACATATGTTTAATCAAAATAGGACGGTAAATTGTCCCGCGGCGTAATTACCTATTTACTACCCATTTCTACAAAAATAAACCCAATAAATTATAGAAATATGAGTAATTATAGAACTTGTTATTCGATACCAAGTTTTATCAAAATTGGTTAGAAAATACGACCTGTAGAAATATATAATATATAAATAAAAAATAAAATAACAAACAAAGATGTAATGCAACATTAACCAGTTCTAAGACGCTGCGCTCGGTCAATTAACGCATAGGGCAACCAATACGCCTACAAATAGCAATTTGGCCTCAGAACTTGGTAATTACAGCCAATCGTCCTTATCTCGAACACGGGACCTCCTGCGGCTTAATATAATAAGTACGTAATCTAATGAAATTAATTATTCATCACGTTCCAATGCCGGATGGGAACCAGTCTAGTAGTAATTTTCACGACGCTACTTATTGCCTCTATGTATGGGTTTGTAGTAATCGTCTTCCTTATTTCGGGTCTTTGCTCCGGTCTAGGAGGTTCGAAACATTTCGATTGGTTCGTAAATGTCCGAACTACAAGAAAAAAATGGTCTATGGTCCGTATAAAACAAATGGTGCGTAAAAATTATGTTCCCTGGCAATTTAGCGCTAGAGAACTAATTTGCCGTGAAGAGATAACAATGATTTTGTTACATCACCTTTAATTGTATATAATCAGGGTATGTAAACTAAAGTATTATGTGTGACAAGAGAGTACGTCTTAGCGAGTTTCCTGTGAAAACTGAAAATTGATGCGTAATTATTTACCTACATTGTGGCTGAATACACATTACGTATTATTTTATTCACTATCTGGTGAACCTTTAAGGTCTTCTTATTTAAGACAGGATGTGTATACCTATGAGTAACCTAGTTAATCCTCTGCAGTAAAACTGTGACTAGTTTTATATCTACTTCTGAGATAAACTCTCTCAGGGGCCCTTCATTTGAGTCAGGATTTACCAAGAAATTAATTTTAAATGAATGTATTACATTTTTGAATTTGTATCCAGGCTTGCGAGTGAGTTTCCTGCCACAACATTCATCAAAATTATTACTCTTTTTTATATCATTGCTTTAAAAGTTTTTTTGCTATATTTGCTATATGTTTTTTTTTCAATATTAATAAATTAATAATTAATAAAACAGGTGAGTAACTCGTGATTGAATCACTAAACCGTAAAGATTCACTGTTGACTGCGGCAGCGTCAACGTACGAGGCCAATATTCTCACGAAGCATAAATCACCTGCTGCCAAAACACTCAGCGATTGTCTCAGATCGTAACCTCGCTTGACAGGTGACAGTGACAGCTTTACGTCACCTCGCACGTCACATCTTCCAACAGATTCGCACCTTTTCGCCACCACAGATAAGGATTCGTTGAGCAAATATTAAACTAATGAGATAACAGAATCAAGATCGTTATACTTTACACTTTCCAGCGATAAATTTCGGTTATAATTAAGTACTTTACGATACGCTTGTCAAATATTTATATTGTGGTTTTCATGCGAACGATTTTCGTGTGCTGTATTAATTATAGGTATAGGGAGTGTGCGCTTATTTCGGAGTAATTGGCAGTTCGGATATAGATGGCAAGTTCGTCGACCGTATTGTGGTGGCAAGCTTCAGGGAGGTTTGTTTCATAAATCCCGCTTCAGATTGCCAGTTTACGGTTATTGGTTTCATTGGGTTTATGGTTCATTTTGACGCGTTCAGTTCAGCCCAATCGACGTTATCCAACGCTATTTCTGGGTTCGCAACTGCTGTGAGCTGCTTTTTTGTTGTTATTGCAATGCATATGCGATTTTATTTGCGCCTCTTTAGTTTGGCATTTCCGTTTGTAGTACGTTTCACGTTTTATTGATTTTTAGTTTGTTTCTTCTGGTTTTTCAGATACTCGTAGCCTTAACATACTTTTTCCGTTCACCGTCTTCACACATTATAATACGTTTACATGGGTTTGTGTATGTTTAGGTCAATAATAAATTGTTCATTGTGCCGAGGAATCTGGCAGATGTCATCCTACCATTTAAATAATTTCTCAACTACTACCTTATTATTATTACAAAAGTTAAGATAAAAACGAACGCGAGCAACTTTGTATCGCTATAAGAGATTAGCGTAACCCCCCTGTGCTGTGACTGTGACGCAATTCAGACACTTAGTATATTTTGCATTTGGAGTCGTCTTTTTTGCTTGATGCTTGTTTTTAGGATTTCACACTTATTTTGTTCGTAATATAATTCCATTAACAGTATTAACATACCCGTATCGTCTGTACAAATACATTTTACTACAGGACTAGCAGAAAGTCTGCGAATTACCATCGATTTCTCATTGAAATGCCAAAAATCCGTACTCAGGGAGTTCTTGATGCGTATTGCACAGGAATGGAATTCTTTGCCGCCATCTCTGTTTCCTGGGAACTACACACTTGTAATATTTAAGGCTAGAGTGAATAAAATATCTTCTAGATCGACGAGTTCCATCCTCGACCACACCGTCGATTATTGCATGAAAAAAATCGTACATATTCACAACATTAGGACAGTGGAATGTAAAGATATGCAAGTGTCCTTGTAGATTAAGTTACATGAGCTTATGATGGATATAAAAAAACGCGAACATTCGTGTGAGGTAACTTATCTTTCAAACAGTAACGTGATACTTACTAGGTAAGTAATTGTATAAGTTTCCAGCAGCCTAGTGGTGAGACCGTCTGACTTGCGATCCGCAGGTCCTGGGTTCGAATCCCATGGCACGCACCTCTGTCTTTTCGAAGTTATGTGCGTATTGTTGATTGCTGCCAACTTCAAACGGTGAAAGAAAACATCGTGAGGAAACCTACATGTCTGAGAGTTCTCAATGATCTTGAAGATGTGTGAAGTCTGCCAACCCGCACTTGGCCAGCGTGGCAGACTATGGCCTAACCTTTCTCACAATGAGAAGATGGCCCGTTCCCAGCAGTGGGACAGTTTGTACAAACAGGGCAGATAAAAAAAAAAAGAAGTAATTGTATAGTGTATGTTTTATGTTAAACCTAAAAAGTGGCTGAATTTTCGGTAGATTTGACGAGCTCCATCCTCGGCCACACCGTCGCTTAACAACAGGCGAGTTAGTGGTCAATCGTAGATCTATCTTGTATAAAAAAAAAAAGATTATTGAATATTTTTTCTTAATACGTGAGGACTTCAACAGGTGCGGTCGTATAAAACATAATTATATTGTTCGATCTTGTTTATTGCTTTTACGTAACAAAATGTACAGTAGACAAGTTCGTTGGTATAGTACCTGTAATTACCTACGTGGTAATAATTTGTTATCGACGTAGTTATTAAAATAATAACTGAGATATTAAGTATCTTTATAGTTATAAAAAAAAAAAACGTTATGGCATAGTAACATAAAGTAGTATAGACCTTCAGGGAGGCGTTTATTTAGATTATTTTTTAATATATTTTATAATGGTGTATAGAATATTAGTGTTTGTTTGAGTAAGACCACATTAATACATTAATAAGTAGATAATAGTATATGTACTACAAGCATATATTATGTTCAAATATTTGAATATATTACCAAATGAATGTATGTCTACTCGCTATAAAAAAAATAGCAAATTTATGCATTTGTCGGTTTCGTAAGTCATCTAAATAAAAAAACTTTGATACTCCAGCTGTATAACTGTATATATATATATATATATATATATAAACTGTATAACTGACTGTTATACAGTTTTTACACTAAATCGATGGCATTTGCATCAGTGAAAAGTGAAATCGTAAGCAAGGAACCAATGGAACAATCGGATTTCATCTGCCGATACACTGCATGGTTATGGTTCCATACAATAACAATTTTTGTTTACTTGTTTGAGTAAGTATAAAATGTGTAAGAGAAAAAAAAAACGGACAAGTGCGAGTCAGACTCGCCCACCGAGGGTTCCGTACAAACTAGTAGATAAAAGGGGGAAATCATGTATTTTTTTTTATATTTTCCTTCATAATCCGAATTCATTTGTAGGGTCGCGTCGCGTAAAAAATATATTTTGATAACTAAATATCGAATGTGAAGAAGCAAATAAATGTAGACTAAAAACCTTTTAAGATCTCGTCAAATTTGAGACGTTTAGTAAAAAAGCCAATTATAAACATTTCAAAAAGTGACAACGTAATACGAAACCTTCGATTGGCGCAGCACCTTCGTTCCAACAAAATGAAAAAGTGACGCCGAAGCGCTTTACAGACCTGTGTTACAGACATTTAGCGACGGTGAACCCTTGTCAATTCACGAAACTTCACGTTATTTATCTTCGATCACACGAGGTTAAAAATTTAATTACTTGTTATTCTTTTTTGATGTTCGTTTTGATTAGCTACGAGTATATTGTGAACGGCTTCCAAGTAAATCAGTGGGAGTGTTTTATGCTTTATTTAAGAAACCGTTAAAGATAATCTCTTCCGATCTATTTTTTTTTCTGAATTTTTGCTGTGAAACAGTTTACGCTACAAATAATAAGCAAAACGCTATCTATATATTTATTTGCTTTTTTAATTTCGATTTCTCACTTACGTAAAAAAATTAAATTATAAAAACTAAACTATTAACTCTTCTGTATGCCAACCTAACATCGCAGAGATCTATATCCTAAAAACTAGTAAAAAGAAAATACGCAAAAAATCGATAAATAAGATTTTTCAAAATATGAGTTATGTGAACCTGACAAAAGGTGATATTCAGTTTTTTTTTTACTTCAGGGTTATTATGAGATTATGGTGTCTCACAATTTGTATATTTGCCAGTTTCAAGTACCTACCCATTGTTTGCAAGATTTTGAAGTTACGTTCTTCCAGATGAAGAAACAACATTTGAAAAAAAAATATGATGTAAAAATATAGTACTCACCAGAATGTAATAGGTTTCTTATGCTACCCTGGACTTCTTCCTCCAAGTCTTGCAAGTCCTGTGGCGTCTTCAAATGTATCGTAACATGCTTCGCGCCGCACCAAGCCACCAACATTTGAAACAGCAACAGTTTGAACAACAAACACCGCACATCCATTTTCAACAACATTTTACACACCCGAGAGTCACTTTCAACCATATTCAGTCCACTCTACGTCTTCAGCTTTCAACTATTATATGAAAGCCGTTACCGAATCTCTCCAATCATCCGAAGTATCATTTACGACTTATGCTTGTAGTTGGTTATCGAAAACGAATACATTATTCGTCTCCGCCGTTCCAGTACTGTCATTGTAAACGACCTGTGAACAAAAAAAAAAGTAATATTAATATCTTGGTAGGTACTACTTAATCGCGTTATGTGATGCTGTTTTTTGCTGGCCAGAAACACCATTAGGCGACTGTCACATCAAGTCATATCATATTGTATCAATTAGTTACGGATTGTTTATAAAAAGTGAAGTGTGCGCGCGAAGGTTTTGAAACGTCCGGTCATTTCAAGTTTTTACTACATTGAATTATATTTTTAAAAATTGTTTAACTAAACTTGTTTATTTAATAAAATGTAGATTGATTTGATTTATGAGTCAATAATTTTAAGATTAAAAAAAACTTCCGTCACAAAAAACAGCTGAATAGATTTTCTTGAATCATAGATCAAGACACTTTCGATAAAGTTACTTTAAAAACATCAAAATCAGTTCATCTCTTTGCCATGATGCCATAGACAAACACAAAAGATACACAGGTCAAGTCAAACATAGAACACCTTTTTTGCACGAATGAAATATACCTCTTGTTAACGTTGAAAATGTGATGTACTGGGTCAAAAAAAAAATATAACAAAAAACTGATATAAAATACGCTCGTTAACTTATACTAAATTAAATGAACACTAAAAAGCCGTAAATCTAAGCAGCCGTGTGCTCCGCAGGGTCTCTGCGTACAATTTACGCGTTGAGTCAGCCTCTACGCTATCTGTATCTGCGAGGGACTTACATAATAATTGTACATTAGTCTATTATCTCACTTGTGTACCTAAAGAACATAATATGTCGGTGGAGATTGTGCTACATAAAAAGATTTGAAAAACCCTCAATTTATAATATTGTTGTATAATTTTGTGCGGTTGTGCCTTTCCACGCTTAAATTAATTTAAAACTTATGACATGACATTTGAATTGGAGTTGCCAGTCATTTAAATATAAGCATTATTTAAAGAATTATACCTAGTTAATATTGTTAATGAAGATGCAGTATTTTTTTATATATCACGTTAGTGCTGGCATTTAATGTATACTATAAATGCTTTTTAAGTAAAAATACGGGTTCAAATTACAGATATAAATTCTATATATTCAAAATGTTAGACTATGAATTATATTATTTCGAACAGAAAATTTTCGTCAAAATTCCAATGAACTTGTATAATAATATTCTCTCAGATATTTTTTTATAAATAACGGAACTTTGTTAAAATTCTACACTAAGCTTACAAACGTACTGTGCTATATTTCCTACGTATGTATTTATACGTATTACACATTATAGCTTTAATAAGAAAATATAGAGCACATCGAAATATTTTTATTTTTATGAGAAAGTTTTATATATCGTTACTGAAAAATTATATTTACACGTGAAAATAGTTCAGAAAAATTAATTTTACCACCATAATCGCAAAGTTAATGGAATGAATCTTAAACACTTCAAACAATTCTTCTCAAACAATAAAATTGATGAAATCATGTTTTATTCAATTTCAAAATCACAAGACGGAGGATTCACAAATCTGGGGGCACGGCCGTGCCCCCGCCATGTGAGCCAGCGGGTACGGCCGGGACTATCTTTTCTCGAAGCGATTCGTCGGACTCGAATTCTTATTTCGCCAAAATCCTACAATAGTATTTTAATAATTATAATAATAAATAAATAATTAGAGCAGGTATACAACTAACAGAATCTATGTATATGTATAATGCCTGACACAAAAAAAGTAGTCACATGGAACACAGATCGGATGTCCAAGGAGGCCGACTACTCTCTATAAGGCAGGCTTTCTTCATTGGAATCACGACAAAACAAGAATGATTGACAGGCCCTGCGTTATTTGCAATTTTAAACCGTAAATAAACACACTTGCAGGCAAATATGCGCATTATTTTAAACCATGTTTTAAATAGAAAAGTGGGTTTCTGGTGATTCACATCAGGAAGTTTTTTTATTCAAGGACAGGCTTGCTCTGGTCTGACACGTCCAACACAACCGATGCTAAGCCACGGTGTGGCCTATGATGGGAGCGCGTTTACCAATAAGAAACCGATTCAATCGTAGTTTAAACCCACACTAATTATATATATATACCGTAAGAAGTAAGTAAGTTCGTATAGACTGAGTGGCCAGCCCTAGGTGTCAGAGTTATTAATCCGCCGAAAGACCTATATATATATATATATATATAAATATATATATATACCGTGAAAGACTAATTCAGAAGATAATATTTTTAAGAATAATCATCCTGAAACGATGCCTATTTTTCGGATTCTAGCTGTCCGATAATAAAAAAAACGGCAAAGTACGAATTTGTCTCGTACACATATTCAACCGTGCTTCACCTTCTGCTTTATTTATTAAAGCGCCGAAGTAGAAGCCTAATTTTTACAGCTACAAAGGACACTAATACTACTAGGTACTACTACTACTACAGACGTACGTTTTTGATTTCAATTTAATATCCTTCACACGTTACTGAGAGAAAAGAAACATGACAGACAGGCAAACGGACGAAGAAATGATCCTATATGTATAAGAGTTCCGTTTTTTCCTTCTGAGGTACGGAATTCTGTAAAGGCAACAAAGAATAAAATCATGCTGACAATTATGCACACTCATAGAAATGAATTTGATAGAATCCGATCTATGATTAACTTTGGGGAGATGTTCCAATCTGTGAAGCTGTTAACTTAATCAATGGAAAAACCTGGTCGAAATTTTGTAAGGAACAAAGTGATACCTTTCTGTGTGTCGGAATGTGTTCTAGGAAAGGGAACCACGAAAGGGTCCACGTGTCTCGATAAGACAGGCGCCAGCCGTGGCTCCCAGCGTTTTATTTGTTTTTGTTCCCTCCGTCTGTTGTATGGCGCCCAACCTTTTCAAGTTTATTTAGACAGTTTATGGGTTGTAATGAGAATTATGAAGCGGAAACGAAGATTGCTTTTATCTGGCGTTAAAACGCTTCTCTTTTGTTTTAACGTGATTGTTATTGGCGTTTTAGTGCTGTTTTGTTTTGTATTTTAGGTAATTAAGCTGAGTGATGTGAAACAAGAAATTGTAAATCATGTTTTTTTTTTTTTATAAAATAGTTTTAGCAATCGAACTAATCACCGCTGAGGTATAAGTGTATACCCGAAGAAATTAGGTACGTAGATGAACATGTGAGCGGGCAAACATTTTAGCTTTTAGGAACAACTTCAAAGCTTGAACTTTTATCTAAAAAGGATGGATAAATAGTTATATATTATTTAAACAGGCTTGTATTTATTTAATGAATATTCTATATGTACCGAAATTTTGCGTAAATAGACACAGTAGGTACAAAGTACTCGGGGTTTCCTTTTTCAATTTATAACTTGTGTTGTGACGTACAACAAAATAATAATTACGCGACAACTCCTATCAAGGTTTTATCACTCATTAACAAGAACAATATTGTATTTCCTAGTTACTTTCATAAAACATATTGAAAGCCAATATGTTTTATTTTATTAGTGACGTCACGTCGTGTAAGTCGTCCAACAAATCTGATTAAATAAGTAATTTTACTTAAACAAATAGTAACAACGTGATTGCCGGTACGTTAGTGTCAATTTTTATTACCATGTAGCCGCGTGCCATATTCGCCAGCTGTAGCTAGGGTTGTCTTCAACCAACTTTCAATCTTACATAAGTTTATGACGTCAAGATAAGCAATAGATGGGGGTAAATTTCATTAGGTAAATTTCCCTAAAGGGACCTTTTTGAACTATATATATACTTAATTAAAGATTGACCTAGGAATGCAACAGTGGCCCTGGCATATTTCAAACATTAATTGCTCCACCTACCATGTCTTTACTTTACAATAACGTAGGCAATGCGCGAGTAACGTTGTCTTTCTTGGTTTAATTGGCATATGATTGTCAAACTGGTGAGTTTCTTTTCAAACCTTATAATTAAAACGCCATTAATGGCTTGCGAGCAATCAGAGCTCATATTTTACAAAATAAAAAATCTACAGATCCCCTTATTTTTACATTTTAAAATATAAGGTAACCTATACATTACCCACACATAGTACAAGCTTTGCTTAGTTTGGGGCTAGATGGTGTTGTGCGAAATTGTCCTCCAATATTTATTATTTATCTTTATTTTAAGATTAAATAAACGAGAACTCTCATTGACCACCTGCCACTGTTGTTTACATTATAAGACATGTAAAGAATCACAGACTGTACATAAGTGTCAACCCTACTAGTATGTAGTATCTTCGCAACAGACGCGTGGAGTCTTCAGCTGTGCAAATTATATCTTACGATTATGTCACAATTGATCGTAACAAGTACTTGTAAAGGTTGATCTGGTATAATTTTTAATATTTTGCATAATTTAATAAGGAGTTACATATGTCATGTATTTTAATTAAACAATTATCTTTGCGAAGAACTCGCAGCTCCGTGGCAACAGGCATAGGTACGTCAATCAATCAATCAATCAATAACACTTTATTGACACGACATAAAGTAATAAGACAATATACACATAAGAAAATGGCACAAAAGGCGGTCTTATCGCTAAAAGCGATCTCTTCCAGACAACATTGGGATGTGTTGTAAAAGTATATGTTTTAATAACTAACAGTTCAATGTGTACTCACTAGATGGTGCGTGAATCGCGGATGTCTATACCAACACAATACCAATAACTAAATGTAATAAACTTGCTTGTTTCATACATCATCTTGTAGGCACTCGCTTGCTGGGTATATAGTTTTATAGTTATAGTTATAACATAATAGTTTTTTTTGCGGCTTCACTCACTTTGTAATGAAAAATTATGTTTTTGATGTCCAGGATTTTAATTACATAACATTATACACAATTTAATTTAAATGGTTATGGAGACTAAGCTAAGCAGATCATGAGATTGCTTATGTTGTTTAGTCGTGAAAAGATAATATAGACAGAAGGATGAAAAAGTTTATTTCGCTGTTATTAGAATTAGTAACGATAATATATTGAAGGATATAAAATACAGACATAGAATACTTATTGTTACAGGTGTAAAGGTCATTAAACTTCAATTACAATAAAATCAACATATTATTCATTTAAATGTACGCAAAATAATTTACCTGCTTAGGTACCTACCTGTACGTTGACGGACATAAATACAAAACACTGTTAATTTTACATCTTCCTCATAGATTAGGAGAGTATGATTTAAAAATAGAAACTCAGCAAACAATAAATAAGTAGACTTTAAATAATATTACCTATTTACTTCGGAAAATAACTTGACTTTTTTTTTGTTTTCCAGTCGTTATCAGAGAGAAGGTAAAAATCTACAAAGTTGTTACTACGTCCCATTGGTAGGTAAAAGCCTCCCATTATTTCACAGAAACAAACAGAAGCAAACAGACAGGCGGTCAGCCTGGTGGTAAGCGATTACTGTTGTCAAATTTAAGCACAAATGCAACTATAATGCACCTCAGCGCACAATGTATTGCGGTATAACTGGCCACAGGGTGCTCAAAAGACAAGCCTGCCTAGCTTGGGGCCCTGTAGGTAATTCTATCTGCTAGCTCAATTTCTTAATCTGTGTACTCCTCTTATGTCATATTTTGAAAATGTATTTATGGAAATAAACAATTATTATTGTTAGAATGGTATCGTTGTCGTAATGCTTAACACCTTTTCTTAAAATGCTTTTTTTTTTTAAAGCGCCTTTTATTAAAAGGCACCTCTTTTTAAAAGGAACTTCGTGGATGTTCTACGGGAAGGCCTTTTAGAGGATGGACATTGGACACCTTACGGGTCCATGGAAGGAATAAGCAAAAGTATCTTATTGTATGGAATTTGTAGCTACATACATTACATGAGCTTGCCAGGTGATTTTATAAAATAGTAGCTGCTTAGTTCTGAATCACCAGACCTCTAACTAATGTCACAGGTCACACACAAAAAAGATGCACGTAATCTAAATTACTAATCTAAGTTACTAATACTATAAATGCGAAAGAACCTTTTTTAGTTCATACTCTTTTGTCATCACCGTGGAACTTGTCCTACTGATACCAGTGGCCACAGGAAAATACATTTTCTCCGTGTCAAACACCTTGAAGAAGGAAATAAACTGCATTATCACCACACGGGAAAACTGGGGGTTTTCCAAAGCAACTATTGGTATCAACTTTAGCAAGTAATTATTAATTTCAGTTTCAAAGACTGAAACAACCGACTTCAATCAAACACAGCTTCGTTTACAAAAATGGCATCGTTTTTCTATTTATTTTGTTTTAAAAACCAAACTATGGAAACCATATTGATGAAATTTCTACAGAACTAAAAGTCTATCCTTTCAATTAAACATTTTTCTAATCGGCTTATAAATGACGGAGTTATGAGGTAACAAACAGATAAGAAAAAATAAAACCTCCGCGTTTTTTGGAGTTGATTAAAAAACTTGATATAACCTCTGCAAGCCGTTAACCGTTACAATCGCTATAATTTTCGCAATGAACGCATAAAATAAAATAATTACGTGCCAATAATAACCTACTTATATATCTTTTGTGACCTATTTTGTGTGTATGATTTTTATTTTCTGTGTGTTTTTGTTACAATAAAAATATATTTATGTCTATGTCTATGTCTATATCGGAGCATTTCCACGAATCTTCGACGGCAATTATGCAAGTCTATAAGTGACATAGTGAACAGCATCACACGACGTTTGTCTAAACAGCGTAATCTTTACAACTCTTGTTTCCCAGTACACGTAGTATCATTATCAGTAGGTATACTAGATAAAGTCTGCCAACAAAGCCTAATCTCAGCGGTGACCCGATTCGGCTGGTCTAATAATGACGTATGACCTAGGCTTCATCTCGGTGTCTAAGGCAAACAGATAATGGAGATTTAGATGGCCATTGAGGCCGCTTATAGCTAACGAAGAAAGTTTTATTCGTTTTTTTTATGCTTGGTAACAGGGCTACGTTTTTGATGTCTACGTACGTCTTTTATTTTTTATCAGCTCTGTTTGTACAAACTGTCCCGCTGCTAGGCGCGGGCCACCTTCTCAGTGTGAGAAGGGTAAGGCTATAAGGCTATCTACCACGCTGGTCAAATGCGGGTTGGCCGACTTCACACATCTTCAAGATCATCTTCAAAAAAACAAATCTAAAATCATCTTTAGAATAATCTTTAATTGCACGATAAAAATAGCGTAAGTAGTTACTCTATTCCCCTGAAAACTAATGGTAACGTTACTTCTGTCTTCTTTCTGAGGCTATATTTGGCAGTTTGTTATGTACTTGATATTTATTATCTACTAAGATTTTTCGTAAAACTCTTTACGGTGGATATCCCAAAAACCCGAACGAAACGGTTTGATTATATTTTACTTTTATCTTGCGTTCAACTAAAATGTGGAATTCTCCTGTGCTTCTTCCTGAGTGGGTGTGGGTTTTATCCACTCAGGAAGATGCTCTCTGAAGATGCTCAGTCTAGATCTCTTAAATTACGAGAGAATCTGATTAATTTTGTTCTTACATTTCACAAGAAAGGTATCCTCCAAAATTATAGAACCATTACGAAGCTATACTTCTATACTTGAATCATTTGATAAAGATTGAATCCAATGCATAAATAATTTTTAAAATCGATCATAATTGATAAAAAAATCTGTGAACACCTTACATAAAAAATAAATAAAGTTGAACACAGAAGAAAAGATAACTTCATCCTTTTTTTAAATCGCTTAAAAATAATCATTACGTGTTATAAAAGACTCATTAATATTTATTTTGGTTGCCTACTCACACATATCTACCTCCATAGTATAGCAATTAAACATGTTAATCAGGTAGACGCTTCATAAATAATTTCTTCAGTAAAAACCTAACTCTGTTAAAAATTCCAGTTTTGCATTTTAGGCTAAATGTGAATGTGGCATTAGTGTACACGCAGGCTTATATAACGTAATTATACCTAATGTACTAAATTTTATTCATTGTAAAATATTTTATTGCTATAAATAATACATTTAAACGCGTATATCGCCTTTCTGTTTATTTTTCAACTTTTCACGGCATATAGTGTGTAGGGCTTTGATAAATTTGGTGTTGGGGTGGAGGCTCTCGAGATATTGGATATATCCCTTAGAAATCACTAGAAACCTAGAAAATAATGCCTAAGAAAGACCGTGGGAAGTCAGTAAAGGAATAGAGTAAATTTACATATTTGGGGTGCATCACGGTTTTATATCCCTGATCTAGAATGCGCAGGAGTTATTGAGCCTGGTTGACGTGTCGCGCTGCGTTTTCGAAATCAATTCAAATAAGTAATATAAACTAAAGTAAGTAAAGTAAGTATATAAACTAACTCTACCTTTAAATAATAAGTAATATTTATTTCAGATGCATGGGCCATATTCTGACTGACCTCGTGGCTCAGTCGGTAGTATGTCTGCCTGCTGAGCTGTAGGTCGTGGGTTCGATCCCCACCCAGGACAAACATTTGTGTGATGAGCATGAATGTTTGTTATGTATCTGAGTGTTTCTATGTATCTTATGTATATATTTACAAAAGGTTAAAAAAAATGTGATTGTAGGTATATATGTATTGTATCAGCCATCTAGTTCCATAGTACAAGCTTTGCTTAGTTTGGGCTAGATGGTGTTGTGTGAAATGTCCACAAATATCTATTTATTATCTAATTCTGGCTGGAATTTTATGTATTAATTTGTAAAATAAAATTGAAATTCTTCTCACCGTGTTGCAAAATTCTCTGAACTTCTGACGAACGTAATAACTGGAATTGATTTCGGCGTATTCTAAAGCATTATTTAAAAATATTATCTATAATCGGCAATCATTAATTTATACAGTCATATCCAACGCTTCCTTGTAAAAGGAATGTAAATAGTTCACATAATGTAATTTTTATATATTTTACGAGCATACCACGCATAAAATTACTAAATTAAAACAATTTAAGTGTTGCTATGTTTCTCGCCGTGTTAAAGGTCATTTTTTCCACATAAGTTAATTAAGATTGTTATTAATTATTGCCATAAAATCTATAAAAAAAATTGTTTGATGGTTGTGTTATTCTATAATCTGATAGAAGTGTGATAAATAGAACTTATACACGAAAAATCCGTACGTTATAAGTGTTTTATACAACACTTAAATCACTTGGCCGATAAAGTGATAACGTATCATGCTTTAACATCGTTATACTGACTTATTAAAGTCAATCACTATCTATTATCTATCATTATCTATTAGGCCTAGGCCGCACTACGGTTTTTTCCCGCGAGCGGTAACCGCTATAAACCGCGAAACCGCTCGAGACGGTACTAAATCAATCACGGGGAGAAACCGCAAGTGCGGCCGCTTGTATTAGTTTCCCTGTTTCATAAACTCACGCGGTTAAAAACCGCTGCGGTTTAACCGTATTGCGGCCTTAGCCTTAGTCTGGAAATTCACCTTTTGTAATCCCATCTTATCTAAAACTTTAAAGAGTGTTTTTTTTTTAAATATATTATAAAGTCCTTTATGGAGCTTTTAGTAAGTTCATATGTAATCAAGTGGCTTGCTCCGATCTTTTATAAGATCAATATGCTTCTATCGTATATCCTATTTTCATATTTCTAGTATAAGACGTGTAAATCACTCGCCTAATGCCATTTAAATTTGTTAAATCAGTTTATTTCCACAGACATTTATAAAAAGATTTATCAATTAAGCAAATAAAAAAAAGTGTGGCATTCAAACGTTATGTATTAGCGTGACGCTCATGACGCAGTTCTTCATATTATTGTTCTAGTTAAAAGGTCCTAGAAAAACATATCAGATGATTCACGATTGTGCACAGCAGTATTAATAAAAACCCAATATTATTACTACTAGTACTACAACTAATATGGCGCTCCGACGACCCCAAAGTGGGTCTTGGCTTCCGATACCAAAAGATGTCAGTCTCTACGGCTCTGTAATCATTATCATCATCTGTCTTATCATGAATTTGATTTTAAATATTTTTTTCAATTATTTTGACGTGTAAACGCATATTTTTGTTAAAAACTTAACTTCGCGTCGTGTCATTCAGGCATTAGAACGTTGTAGAACTGTAAGTGCTATAAGAGCGTTTATTTATTTATTTTAGAAACACCAACAATGTACATATTACATTTAAACAAAGCAATACAAAGCTGACTCACACATTTCCAGATCAGTTGATCAAAATATTTCAACGGCAACGCAGGAATGAGTTGTGGAAAGGCGACAAAGCATCCGTCAGTTGGTAAAGGCCTTTGTGCAGGCATTGTCTAGGACCGGTAGCGCCGGTCCGCGCGGCTCGAATTATTGCCCTTTATGAAATCGCGCTCAATTGTTCACCGGCTGAACGCGGGCATAGCACGTGCGAGAGTAATACGTTTTCACGAGTTTTGAAATACGAACGCTTTGGAGGAATGATGTACTCGTAAAGATTGGTATTGTTTGGGATTTATGTTGGTGGATTTCCTACACAAAAAACTTTTCAACATAAAAACCAAAGAGAATGTAACTGTATGTAAAAACCAAAATTGATATATTTTTGAGTAAACTGGCGTTTTCACGAGGTTTAAAATACGAACACTTCCGATTAATTCTATACTTACTGGTAAAATTTTTGTTTGTGGATTTCCTAGAAAAAAATATCCGGACAAGTGCGAGTCAGACTCGCCCACCACGGGTTCCGTACAAACTAAATAAAAGGGGAAAATCATATATTTTTTTATATTTTCCTTCTTAAACCGAAAAATATACATCGTAAAAATATTTAACACATTCCTTGCTCACCACTCGGATCCGAGTAGGGGCTATAGTAAGGCGCCTCCCACTCGGATCCGAGCGAGCGAACGTTTGAGGCAGCCCTCATTCCTTGCATGGAGACACTATTTTTTTGTGATTAAATAAAAATTGTCCAGTTTTCGGATTTTTTCCTATATGTGTACTCTAACACAATGCTTCTTGCCAAATTTCAGAGTTCTAGGTCAACGGGAAGTACATAGGTTTTGATTCCTCTATGAGTGTTGAAATGTGCGTTTTTTACGACATATTTGGCTGTAACTTTTTCTTACGAAAACTGAGAAATTTTATTTTTCTTTCTGCAGCAAGATACTATAGATTTGCGTATATGGTTTTAATTTCAACTCGATACCTTCACGCGTTCCCGAGATAAAGGTCTTGACACCCGGACAGACGGACAGACGGACAGACGGACAACAAAGTGATCCTATAAGGGTTCCGTTTTTTCCTATTGAGGTACGGAACCCTAAAAATAAGAAACGTATATTATCTAAAATATTAATCACAGCGCATTAACACGAGAATGAAGACACGAACATTTCTGTGGAATGTTATACTTATACAATTTGTTGTGGGTTGAAACAATGTAAACTAACTCGTATGTTCATAGTATCACTATTTAAGTTAACATAACTCATAATTCGCAACTACGGAGGGTTCCGTAGTTGTGCGTGTGCGTGCAAGTGCGTGTCGTGCCACGCGCAAAGTAGGGTTACTTTGCGCGTGGCACGACACGCACTTGGCCGCTTATTCGAAAATAGCTTGCTAGGCCGGAAAATACACGATTATAATTGGGAATTCATGTTTTATTTTCCTTAAAGAGTTTATATTGGAGCTATACATTCACTATCGATAATATTTTTTTCTTATACTTTCTAGAAGAATAATACCCAGTTTCGAAAGAAAACACAGCAACAAAACTTTAGACTGCTCGTACACATCTTTAAAAACATCTTGTTAGATATTTTCATGACGATTTAAAAGCTTGATCAAATCAACCAATCACGGACTGCTTTCATCTAAACTTTTTTTTTCGAGAGATATCCGCGTCTGTATTGTCTTGTTCTGTCTGCCCGTATCTGAACAATCTTCGAATTCCCCGGAGCAAAACAAACTAACTAGCTATAACTCACAACCCGGAAGTCTGAGGGAATCCGTCAGTCGCGACGATCGGTTTTTGTCGTCCATTGTCTCTCAGACAAGCACTATTTGTGTTTCTTATTGATGGCGACAAATAACGGCTGTCCCGGCGTGCTGACCGGATTTAAGAGACGGTACACGCTTGACAGCTGTCCCGCTCTCGCACAGAAGCTTTTATTTAATTATTGACGTGACAACGTCTAATAAAGCGATGTACACCGGCTGCACGCACGAAAAAGGATGACTCATTGTCCCGTTACGCTCATTGTAACGTTTGCATTTCATCAATGTTTTGTTATGACGTTGTCACGTTAAACTATCGTCCGTAAACCGACTTTACAGACAACCAATTTTTTTCATGATTTCACTCTTATACTTTATTTTATTTGAACATGAATATTAGTCATAATTTCTTTACAGTACATTCAAGACTAATTTTATTTATTTATATTTACTACTAATGTGGAGAGCTATTTGACACTCTTTATTTAAATTTAATATTACTGAAATAGAAAAAAAGTAAGATTCAGTAATTTTACATTTAAATGAAAACTAAAATGCGAGCGAGAAAGCTGCTAAGTGTATACCAACTCTTACGAACTTTGTATTCTTGAAATTTAATTTTTTAACAATCTCTGCTATCGGATTATCCTTATGATTAACTTAATGCAATAAACAAAAATAATGTTTCTAAATATAGTATTTTAAGTGGATAAAAGTAGATAAACATCTATCAATCAAACACCGCGAAAAATGAGTTTAGCTAAGATAAAACTAAATAAATAAAATTCACAATACTGACTGACTAACTTACTTATAACGTTATAACTTTACTAGCTACGCCCCGCAGTTCACCCGCGCAGTAACGAATAAGATGATGATGATGAACTGTAGCCTATGTATGTACGTCTTCAATTTCATAGATTACTCCAAAATTTACAATAATCGATTCTGAAGTTTAGTCGTGAATAGGTAACAAACAGACAGATCTACTTTCGCTTTTATAATATTAGTACGGAAGTAAAGGTTGAAAATATTGCTGGTTGAACTTGAAAAGTTGACAGTCCTGATCTACTCTCAAAATGTAACCTGCAAAATCCACACCTTAATAGTTGCCTAGTTAATCGGAAAACATGCAGCCTCCCATCTTCTCGTACTAATTATTGCCGGCATTCCCCTATGTACCGCATGTCACTAACATGTAACGAAATTTGTAAAGATTGAGACATTTTCAATACCACATCAATTAAAATCATTTTTTTTTATTCAGTCTGTAATTTGTGTTGAAAATTGTAATTTAAATCTAAGTAACCATTAGCCTAACGCAGTAGTGTTTTTTCTTTACTTTCATCTTTGCGCATGTAGTGTTCACTTCTAGAAGGTCGTACATCCTCACGCCTATGTAAACTTCAGACTTCTTTCTTTTGTTAACTTCTCGTGCAAGCGCTCGAAGAGTCAAGACGTCCTGAGGATGCCTCGTGAAGAGGTGAATCATGTGTCGACAAGAGTACCAGCTTGAAGACATCGAAGTCGTCAAGAGCACCAGCTTGAAGACTTCGAAGTAGGCAAGAATACCAGCTTGGAGACCTCGAAGCGGAGACACACTAGATATATAAGTTAGATTTAAGTTTTTGAATATGAATTTCCGCAAAGTAACGCCTGATTCAATAAATTACCTATGTAAACTTGTGTTATAAGAATACGTATATTATGCTTGTTATGACCAGTTTAATGGACCAAATAAAAAAAAAAGGTAGATTGCCACTATTTGGCACAGAATCGAGATATGTAGCGTAGCGTATAAGAAAATAGGCAGAGAACGATGATAATGATATTATCTACCCAATTATTGCGAAAGACGCTCGTATCACAAGTACTTACACGTATTTTATTTACTCAGTAGTATATTTATAACATCTGTTTCAATTTTAAAACATAATTTGTGTATAGGCATTATCTTATCAGCCTACTTAAACTAATTTCATGACGTCGTTGCTACGTCAGTTTTGGGTGTTGAACTTCGGCTTAGTTTGAAGATTTAGCTGGAAGATTATATATTGATTAGTAAATAAATCCTTACAATGGAAACTGACGTGATTTTCACACATTTTAAATAAAAAACTACGGGTCTACGTCTACTACGTCTACGTATACGTACTACGTCTGTTTTAAGCCGAAAAATCCGACTATAGTTTCAACCCTATGCAGCGGTCGCGCCGCGGCGAGGCGCGTCACCGAGCGATAGTGACGTTTGCGCTGCTTCTTTGAAAAACCGGTGAAAGCGGTTGAAACTATAGTCGGATTTTTCGACTTAAAACAGACGTGAGCGACCCGTAGTTTTTATTTAAAATCCTTACAAGTTCGAAATTTTATAGAAGTAAAAAAACTACTACTTTATTTGTACAAAATATCGGGGGTTATTTTTAACGCCCGGCCCCAGAAGAGGGATGTTATAAGTTTAACCTTAAATATCCTTACAAACACAATATACGTTTTCAAATCGGTTTATAAATGACGTAGGTATTTATGTGGTAACAAACATAACAAAATACTTGTTAACCTCCTTCTTTTTGTAGTCGGTAAAATTATATTCACACATAGTTAATTTAACTCATTTAGGCAATAATGATCGAACTTCTCCTGTAAGTTCGTTTGATCATGTACAGGAATGGGATACTTTGCCGCCACCTGTGTTTCCTGAGAACTTTAATCTTGGAATTTTCAAGGCTAGGTGAATAGATACAACGATACTTCTAGATCAACGAGCTCCATCCTCGGCCACAACGTCGCTTAACATCAGGCGAGTGGTCAAGGTGGTCAATCATAGATATATATATATATATATATATATATATATATATACATATACCTATATACCTATCATAAAAAAAAAACTTAAAATAATATTTATTTTTAAACGGAAAACCCAATCGAATTTATGTTTTGTATTATTATCATGTTTCCCTAATAGTACGAGTACGTAATGTATTTATCCTTATAATATGAATTTACTAAATAAAATCACATTTAAACTGTAAACTGCCCCCGCGATTTCAACCGCGCAGTGCTGAAAAACAGAAAAATGATGGTGATAAAAAATTGCTTATGTCCGACATCAGGTTTAGAGCTATCTCTGTGCCTATCATAGCTATCTAAGCCAAATTTCATAACGATCAGTTCAGACGTTTGATGGTGAAAAGTAATTATTTTTTCAAATCTGTATATGACAAAGTTAAGTGGTAACAAACATTTTATATAATAACAGTTTAAAAAAACTAAAAAATCCGACTTCAAAATTTGTTTGCTTGGTGATATTTTATCAGTTATTCTGTTATAAAAACCAAAGGACTGAACCGATTTTAATAAAACTTTAATGGGACCACCTCTGAGGTGGTATATATTACCTATCAAACGAAAAAGAATCATCAAAATCAATTCAGAATTGGCAGATAATCGGTGAACAAACATACAAAAAAATATAACATACAGTCGAATTGAGAACCTCCTTCTTTTTGGAAATCGGTTTAAAAATTCGGTAGAAAACAAGAATTACTTTATTATTGATTGCTAAGTAGCAAAACAATTCAGATATTTCAGTTCGAGAGAGTCAATCTGTCTGTATCGACAATCGAAAATTGACGTCATTCGGTAGTCTTATCTTTTGATAAAGCACCTATGACATGTGATTTTGTTATCTCACTGTGCCACTTTAAAATCACACTGATATCGCGTACGCCACACTGTGTCATCTTACACCATCGAAAAACTGCAATCGCGCGAAATATCTGATTGTGTAAAATGCTGAGTAAACAAATCTCAGTCACACCTAGCGCGGAGTGTGGGAGACCGTATTATTTTCTTTTTGAAGCTGTTTTGTAAAATCAATAGTATTATTTCGGTCATTCACAGTTGTATCTACAAGGACGTTGGCTGATTCGCATCTGAATCACGATTCATTTATAGGTTAGGCTTCAGTGACACTTTAAATAAGCATTAACAATTCTAACAGTGTATTCCGTTATTAGGAGCCAGCTCTCATCCAGGCTCAGTAATTTTACTATCATAGATTAAAAGCGTTAATTTTTATCAAGTGAGCTGTGGTCAAAAGGCTAGCATGCTGGCAATAAAAAATAACATAAAATTCTAAGTCTGACTGACTGACGTATTAATAATGTAAGTTGATGGTGTTAGTTACGAATTTTTGAAGATTTTACGATAAGAAGTAAAGCCTAGACGCAGCTTGTAGAATACGTGAATACAGAGATATATATGTATCGAAACTTTTAGATGCTTCCTATTCCTTTAAGTACAGAAGCTAATTTTTTTTGGCAATCAACAATAATACGCACATAACTTCGAAAAGACAGAGGTGCGCGCCGCGAGATGCAAGTCAGACGGTCTCCCGACTAGGCTGCCGGAAACTTTATTCATTTATTTAAATGACTGTAAATATTATGTACAGGCTAAATTCAATTACAATTATTGTGTAAATCCATAGTTTTGTCCGCAGCGCCTGCTAAATTGAAGCCAAAAAATACTCTTTTCAAACCGAGTTCAATGACACCAATAGTAAAAACCACTGAGGTTGTTTGCTTGCAAATGACATTTAGGTGTATTTGGCATGAAGCGTGAATGAAATCCGATCGCCAGGCGTCTCATAACATTGTCTTGTACGTTGTAGCTAGGGTTGTCGTTTGTCGAGCATCCCGCGTGATGCGGGACGTCCCGTTTTCAGGGCACAAATAATACGTCCAACGATACATGCCTGCGGGACGCAAATTGTCCCGCTTTATGATAAACCTAGTCAACTTTGACAGAATCTAAAACTGCGTGTAAAAATTAACTTTCAGTAGAATTGCAAAGACTTCTATGATTACTTTATGTAGAATAGAAATTCGTTCAAATGTGCCAAAATCACCAGATAAATGCTCATTCAAAAATAAAAACTAATTTTTCGTTAATTACTTATTAATATTTGTAAAATTTCAAATAAACAATTTTGTTTCTCTTACTTTCTGTACTTTTGCAGGCAGGTCCCGCTTTCTGTGGCCCAGTCCCGCATATTAATTTGTTTTCCGCATATACGTGAATAAGAGTTGGCAAGCCTAGTTGTATCTGTTTCAGAGATTTCGTAGAATAGCTTTTTTAGCTCGCACGCGCTTGCGCATTCATGCAGACGACCGCGTAGGTCGCGATGTATCGGTAAACGAATAATGTCCCATTGTTTTCGACTTGTACCGATACGATATCTATTTTATTCAGGATACAAATTGCATATGATGCGGTTGAGAAAACTTCAAAGCGGTTTCCTTTACTTATGTATGCGCGGTTCGACTGTTTGTTTTTATTAACTGACTGAGCGAGAAGGAGGGTTATATTTTTCGAATGTATGCACATGTTTGTGTGTATAGATATGTGCTTATATGTTTCCATATTACCGCCTACAGCCTCAACAGCCTGACCGATTTTAATGTGCAAGGTGTCATTAAATTTGTCTTCACTTCCTGAATATTATGATAAAATTAGTATACAAAAATGCGCTTTTTTGGAACCTACAACGAGTGATTTTACAAAAAATATTCTAAAGAATGTTCATTATAAATTATAACGCACAAGCACTATTTGAATTATGGTAATATATTATATTCGCAGGAAGCCAGTGATTTTGATATTCAAATATTTACAGTATACGTACTTACGAGTATTTAATCATAAAATTATGATGGTTAGTTACCCTCATTTTTTCCTCAGTTTTATCTAAATTACGAAACAAAGGTATAAAGCAATGCAATATAAAAAATATGTAATATAATAAAAATTAATATAAATATGTAATATGTATATGTAATATGGGATAGCAATGTTTGAACATTTATAGATATCTAAACGAGTAAATTTTATCGCCTCCGCTTGATAAATTTATTCCTAGAACATAATTTCATCGAGATTATCTCAAAGGAATCTTAGAGTGCCGGGTTATTAATTAAACAGACAGTTATGATTTTATCTGGCGACATACCCAGAAATGTTAGGGGCCGCGCACTAATCATCATCATTACCTACCATCATTATCTAGAGCCTTCTCTATCACACTTTTGGGTATAGGCCTCTCCCTTATTCATTCATTTTTCTCGGTTTTATACTAGTCCATAGCACAGGAGACGCTTTAGATTTTTTATAAGGGGGATGACCCTGTTATATTTATTGAGGTTGTAGTAGGTACCCAACTCTCACGAGTATTGAATCAAAGCGAAATACTTTAACTTTTCGAAGAATTTTTTAATGGATGAGCGGATAATATACGCCAACGACGACGGCGATGTGAAAAAAACCTACTAAATGTATAGTTGATCATCATCCTCATCACCATCACCACCATCTGAGATAAAAATTACAATTTTGAATATAAAAAGCTACTTCCAAAAAGGAGGAGCTTCTCAATGCGACTGTATGCTTTTTTGTATGTTTGTTCAGCGATTATTTAGCCAATTATGAATTGATTTTGATGATTATTTTTTGTTTGATGAGTAATAATTCAGAGGTGTTCCCTTAATTTTTTTATCAAAATCGATTTATCCATTCAGTACTTTGGTTTTTATAACATAATAACTGGAAAAATATGTCATCCAAGTAAACTAATTGCGTATTTTGAAGTCGTTTTTAGGGTTCCGTACCTAAAGGGTAAAAACGGGACCCTATTACTAAGACTCCGCTGTCTGTCCGTCCGTCCGTCGGTCACCAGGCTATATCTCATGAACCGTGATAGTTAAGAGACTTGAAATTTTCACAGATGATGCCGCTATAACAACAAATACTAAAAAACAAAATAAAATACATATTTAAGGGGGCTCCCATACAACAGACATGATTTTTTTGCCGTTTTTATAGATAATGGTACGGAACCCTTCGTCCGCGAGTCCGACTCACACTTGACCGGTTTTATTTTTTAGTTTTGTTTTGTATTCTTTCATCTAGTTGTACGAAAAAATATACGGCCCAAAAGTAAAAAACCATGTCAAAACTTAAAAAGTTGGTCATCGGTCTTACTTGTCTAGGTCTCACGTGATGAATGTACGGCCCCTTAAGCGCATAATATTCCCAAATACCGGTTCTAATACAAAGAATGTTAATAGGACACCACAATTATGTAGGACTGCGCGCGGCGCCGCACGAGGATCGCGTGTTAATTTGATATACATGGTTCTCATGGAAACTACTCTTTCTTTTGCAAAGAAATGTACTAACTAGGTGCCTATTATCAGTAATTCTGTACTTTTTCTAAGCAATTTAAAGACTAGGAACTTTTACTTCGAGGTTTACTTTTGCTAGATTTTATTAGGGTTCCGTACCTAAAGGGTAAAACGGGACCCTATTACTAAAACTCCGTTGTCTGTCCGTCTGTCACCAGGCTGTATCTCATGAACCGTGATAGTTAGACAATTAAAAGTTTCACAGATAATCTGTTCCTGCTTTAACAACAAATACTAAAATACAGAATAAAATAAATATTTAAGGGGGCTCCCATACAACAAACGTGATTTTTTTGCCGTTTTTATAGATAATGGTACGGAAACCTTCGTGCGCGAGTGTGACTCGCACTTGGCCGGTTTTATCTGACTACGGCAAATCACGTATTATAGGTACTTAAGTCCATAGCTCCCGCATAACTTCTAAACTACCATAATAATATTACTTGCAAATAAGGTATCGTTAGAAACGTCTTAATCGTCCAATGGTTTTCTGGACTATATGTTATCAAACTAAAATTAGTATGGCGCATGTAGAGGTCATAAAGTTTGTAAAATGTTTTTTAAGGTACTGTGGGTAAGGTGTTAGGTACCACATGAAAGGGTTTCATTAGCACATTCCAAATAAATATAATTTTGTGACAGTCGTTATTTTTGTTTTTTTTTTCTCAAGATAGGTCTACGATTGACAATCAAAGTGGCCGAGGAAAGAGCTCGTCGATCTAGGAGATATCTATTCACTCATTGTCAGGGGTTTTTGAGTTTTGTAAACCTATACCTACTTGTTTTTTTATATTGAATGGACTTGCATTTGACTTTGTCTCACTACTAGAGTGAAAAGTAAGTAAAATGTGTAGCACGCTTGCCTAGAAGATAAACATGAAATCTTCGTTTGAAGACACCCAGATTGTAATTTTAGGCAATAAACTTGCAGGGAGAGTACCAAACCTAACCACACTATTAAAATTCACTTTTAGCTTTTCCTTGCTCTTGTTGCCTAAAGGGTTCGGAATATTTTGATATTCTAAATGCTTATCGTCAGAACCATAAGCATCGACTAAATCACGTTACTGAAATCTACGCGTATATTTCTTGTTACGCGTTGATCCCTGTAAATATTTCGAATATTTTGGTTTGGTAGTTTTTGAGTGGATATGATATGAATATTTTTCGGGCACATGATGAATCACTTAAATTTTTCAGCTTTTTAACCAGCTTCAAAAAAGAACGAAATTTTCAATACTTCTGTATATTAAATTTTTTTTTAATTAATGTTCGCAAATAACTTCTTTATTTATGAATCAATTTTAATAATTATTTTTGTGGTCTCAATATAGGTTTAAACTGGTCTCGTGACTCATTTAAATTTCATTAGCTTTGCTTCAGTAGATTAGTAAGCAGCTCCAATTACTTTGAAGTCGGTTATTTCAGTTTATTTTTAAACTATAAATCAAATTATAAGTGGACTTTTCATTTTTTATATTTACAAAATCAAATAGTAAATTTTCACAACTACAATGTTATAAAATGACATAAATATGTGACACAACGCGTCCTAAGAACGATTAAACAAAGCGAAAATAGATCGCATACAGAGGGCAACGTATTAGAAATGAGGTTATTTTCTTTCATTACGTTCTTATAATAACTTTAATATCTGCTCAAAGGAATTTAAATCGACTCAAATAAGTAGACAGAGCAATCTATCTGGCTTGGCACAATATTTATGGACATTCTTGTAAATCTTCAAATGAAATATGAAATTGCAGTAATGATTTTTGCTCGTCCCTATTGAACGACATTGTGAAATTTGCTTTTACAATTTCAGTGACATAAGCTTTTTGGTGAGTCTAGAAAAAATAATGTTAACTCTTATACACTCCACCTCAGAAGGAAACCCATAAAAATTTCAGTACCTGAATCTACATAAAATATTCATATAACTGGTCAACATTTTTAATCTATACATGAAAGGTTGTTTTATTAATCTTACTCTCCAAGTTCCGTAGTATTTATAAATGTGTCAAATATGAAACATAAATTCATGATAGCAATAAAACAAGTGACAAGAATATTAAACACCAAGCTGTCTCTGTTAATAAACAGATACAAATGACAACGAATTTAATTCGTATCATTTAAATGTAAATATATGGAAAATATTGAATAGTTACAATAGCATGCCGCGACTGAGAATGGTAATAACATTTAGTTCCCTGTCTTATTATATTCTTGTCAGGAAATGTACCTAAATGCTCTAATCATTTATTATGAAATAGTACTTAAAGCGCTTTCATATATTTATCTCCTGTATACTACACAGCGTATAAGTTGAGCGCGGGAAACTGAAAAATGAACATTTAAAATTACAGTTTAAAGTTAGGCTGTTAAAGTCTAACTTTCAATGTTCAACTTTTGATTTCAGCAGCCAGCTTGCATGCCGTGTAGTATAATAAGTATACCTACAATAGTAGACACAAGTATGTATCTTGTCCTAGACTATATCTTAGTCTGGGTGACATCGCGTGGTGTTTCGCCCACACAAAAGCACCAAAGTAAATATACATTTCTACTATTTATTTTAACTGACTTTAGACAGGCTAAACAAACTTTCCCGCATAAGTTTTGTAAAGTAACAAAGCATAATGAATATGATTTGTATCTAAGACACTTGTTATTCTACTAACGGTAACTTTTATTCTTCAAAATACGATGTGAATTTGAAAAAAATATGTTTCATTGAGAGTAAGTATCAACATTTCAGAACTATTTGTGAAATCGGGAGAGCACACCTCCGTCCAGACAATGAAGTGACTATCTACACCTACTTTTTTGTACAGGTCGACACAACTTAGAAGTCTCGTCGGTTATGTGTATTATTTTGTTGTAGTTAATAAAGCACTCGTCCTTTAAAGGTACTTACAACCATGTAAATTCTGCGTTGTTTTGATCTGTATACATATCGATATAACTTCAGCGTTAATTTATGGTTAAGTTTTAGCAATTATTACTAATTGAAATTAAATAACTTTTAAAAGAAAAGAAAATTCGTTAAAAGTTATTTAATTTAAATGAGTAACAATAGCGAAAACCTAAGATAACATTAACTTTTAAAGGATTCATTTTAGATATAATATATTATAATGATGATTAAGACCTACATTTTGGATACTTTACAGTGTTCGTGCTACATAAGTGAGCATAGATGAAAGGGATATTTGGACTTCTGGGTTATGGCGAACAGTACTTCAATATAATTTCTGGATAGTGCTGTACCGTGATAGTGTATCACTTTCTCATTTCCTGAAACGATTCTATTTCTCGGTGACAATATAATCTCTATGAAAGCCATGTGACGACCAAATCTGATGAATCCTTGAATGAAAGCAGGCGTGCTTAAGTCGCTTACATAATGCTAGATATGAGAACATGTGAGATTATTACGATAAGATAAAATTTTACAGTAATTGAGGTAATCGCATCTTTTCCCGTTATTTAATATCTTTTTTGCAAATGCAATAAAATGAAGAAAAGGAAGAATAAAATTATGTGAAACTATCTTAAAAATCAATAAACTCGACTGCGTGTACAAAAAATTTAATGGTTTGTGTTCTACCTTTTTACCGTTTGAGTCTAATATCTACTCTTTAATTACCGCTTGTAGTTTCCAGAGTCCAATTAATAATAGCACAAAATATAGTAAACAAACTGGCGGGAAGTAAGTGACGGGAAGACGCTGGATGCAAGCCGCTTCCAATCGGTCTTTTTGGAAATCCATGGGGGAGGCCTATGTCCAGCAGTGGACTTCTTATGGCTGAGATGATGACGATAATGATGAATTAAACTGATATTTCCTAGCAGCGTGAGAAATGATAATTTTTAGCATCTATCAAGAGGACAGAGCGTAGGTTGACGGAAGGGATAAATAAATCAGTCTCCTGATTGTCGAGAGAAACCTGTGCATGTATCTTCTATACATTTAGCTAGGTCTACCTATAGTAAGCTTACAGACATCGCACGCGTGAGTATTTATCACTCTTTTGATCAATATCATAAAAATAATATTTACTAATGTCATGTATTATAACCCTCGACCCACAAAGATGGATGGTATGAGTTTGATGTGAACACTACGATGCAACAGACACACACAGATGTCTGTATATTGCATCGTAGTTCTCGAACAGATGGACCTATTTTGAGCTAGTTGTTTTGTTTGAAAGAGGAGTTAATCGAAGTGTTCTTAGCTACGTATCATCAAATTGGGCGAAGCTGTTTTTTATGTCGGAGGTTTTTAGTTTTTAAATTTACTTGTATTATATAGGTCCTTTTAATTGTAGTTGATACTTTAATTATTTGATTATGATTAAAATAATTCGAAAATGTCTTGGCTCGGAAATGTATCACATCACAACTGAGCTGATCTTTCAAGAAGTACAATGTGTCTTAATATGATAGAAAACGTACTTATTTAATTGCTGTAAATTTTGTTAACTTGTAGTATTCCTAAGTTTGTGCTTGTAATATTAATTTAACATTAAAATTCCTAAAAAATAAACTACACTTAGATACAAATAGATATCGTGCAAGTATTTCTGTATTACATTATGTAGATTGTATTCTTGCTTACATACCTAGGTTTCAAATTCCTAGAGTTGCGGTAACTCATAAATGCTTCTATTACGCCTGGAGCGTTTTGTATTCAATAGACAACAAAATTCCTAAGGCGTTAGGTTCCTAGAAATAGCCGCACTCAGACGTCCAGACATTCACAAAAGAAACAATTTGTATTAGGCTCGGATAGTATCCAAATTGACACTTGACGACGATCAATACAACGAGTAGGTACATCATACGCGTAAATTGGCACCATCTCAACTATCGGTGAAATTCGGGAACTATGAAATCGTTGAGAGATTTTACTGCTATTAGTTAATTGAACATTTAACTCTCGTTGAAAGCTTACAAACTGAGAAACCAAAATAATAAATGAATATGAATGTGAACACAATGTTTCCTAACAAATTGAATTGACTACCGAATTTTATTAAATTTTCCTCGAAATTCATCTATATGGATATTCATCAACACTTACAGGTAAATAAAATATTTATCTAAGGGGGAAAACCTACAGTATATTTTTGCTTTTACTGCTATTAATTAATTGAACATTTAACTCTCGTTGGACGCTTCCAAAGTGAGAAACCAAAATAATAAATGAATATGAATGTGAACACAATGTTTCCTAACAAATTGAATTGACTACCGAATTTTATTAAATTTTCCTCGAAATTCATCTATATGGATATTCATCAACACTTACAGGTAAATAAAATATTTATCTAAGGGGGAAAACCTACAGTATATGTATTTTTGATTTTACTGCTATTAATTAATTGAACATTTAACTCTCGTTGGACGCTTCCAAAGTGAGAAACCAAAATAATAAATGAATATGAATGTGAACACAATGTTTCCTAACAAATTGAATTGACTACCGAATTTTATTAAATTTTCCTCGAAATTCATCTATATGGATATTCATCAACACTTACAGGTAAATAAAATATTTTTCTAAGGGGGAAAACCTACAGTATATTTTTGATTTTACTGCTATTAATTAATTGAACATTTAATTCTCGTTAAGAGCTTCCAAACTGAGAAACCAAAAAAAAAAAAATGAATGTTAATACCTATGTTTCTTTTGAATTGACTACCTAATTTTATTAAATATTCCTCGAAATTCATCTATACGGATAACACTTACAGGTAAATAAAATATTTTTCTAAGGGGGAAAACCTACAGCATATTTATTCTTATATATAATTAAGTAGAAGCTCAGGTATAAACCATTACTATCCAGATGATATTCTATAAATAAAAAAGTGATAAGAGTCTGCAATAATTGTATAATTGGTTTCTGGAGTTATCTAATTGCATTCGTTGCGTCGTCGTATGCAGACTCATAAAAACTGTTGTAATTATATACACCAGCAGTTTATTCTAAGAAAAACACGGCTAAAGAACACCACGATGGCGATTGGTGCCGCAATATTATTTAGTGCCCATCGGAAACCAAGGGTAGGTTAAAAAATTTTTTGGACGCTAGGATATAGGATATGGAATAATTATAGCTTAATTATATATTCTTTATAACAAAAAAAAACATATCGGTTTATAAATGACAGAGTTATGCGGTAACAAAAAAAAACTATATACGAGTATGCATTAATTTTATTATTGCATTAATAAAAGCTTGTCACAAAGATTTTTACTTGACTTGTGTTTAAATGTGTGTCCTTGAATTGTAATGTTTGGTGTACAATAAAGATATATTTATTATTTATTTATTATTATTTTTCTGTAGATATTTTATTAAAAATTAATTTTTCAGTGGCCAATCTTGTTCTCATATTTCGGCTAACGTTGCGCAACCTGGTAAAGTTGATTATGCTGAAAGTACTCCTCTATATTTTGAAGTAATCCCGGCTATTTCACGACGTTATGAACACGTACATTCAAGAATATTCTCAACTTTCGTCATGTCCAAGAATTTATTTAAATATTGAGCCGTTAAACCGTGAATTGTACTTTACTTTGTTTGTTTTGACCCTTTTAACCCAGAAAACAGTTGTCAACCCCAATCTGACGCCAACAGCGGCGCTCGTCTAGTGGAACATTCGTTGAGCACACAGCACTCAGGCCTTGGGTGGATACAGCTATCGTCGCCGCTTTGTTTGCCTTCTGGTTTACACCTGATACTTTTACTCGAATCAGCAGTCGCGCTGTCACAATGCAGTTTGTGTTAGATGTTTCTGCAACGGGAAGCGTGCTTGTGCAAATACCACCTACTAATTTGAATGCATACATATCATCATCATCATTAGTTGATTTTACTCTATAACTGAAAGCTACTCAGACCGATCTTTACGTTTCACATTCAACTGCTACTACTTCACTCTAATATCTGAAAAAAACTAAACGAATTGCGTATTTTGAAGTCTGTTTTTTCAGTTTTTTTTTAAATAATTATTATTCATGACTAGATATGGGTAAGATACTAGATATTTTACTCATGTGATAAGTATTTAGTGATATTCAATACTGATGCTGTTTTATATGAGCCTGCTTTACATTTCGATCGTAAAATGTCCTGCTATCATTATAAAAAATCTCAATACCTACCTCGTGTCTTCCCATGTCATAAACCTCAGTTTTTATAGGGCATGCTCTGAATACGCAATAATTTGAGTATAAGAAGTACATACTTGGATCAGTGGATCTATACAGGGTGTTCAGTTACTCCAGAAATATTTTTTATGAAATATTTGGTGAGTGTACAATTCTTTAATGATATTTCAATATTTAATTTACCTTGTACCCTCTGATAGATTTACTAGTAAACTTGCCGAATAAAACTTACAGCTGATAGAATTTGATAACCTATATTGAAACTCGTGAAGCTTTGTTCTTATTTGGGAACCAGATTCCGTGACGCGTATTAGTATACTAGTTGTACCCACTGTATCCTATAATTTTAACAATATTTTTTGAGGGCTTTTACTAAATATATTTAATATAAAATTTCGGCTCAAATAACTAAATACGGGCTATTTATTATTATTTCATTTGATGCATGCTGTGCTTCCTTTGAAAGGTAACACATTTAGTTAATATCAAGAAGTGTTAATTATGGTGTGTATGTGATGTAGTTACCATTGTGAAGCCTTAATAAATACATTATAATTATGAGCGACTAGTGCTAATTAATAATTACGATAATCCGTAGTACCTAGTAATTTTGAAAAATATAGTAGATCATAAGTCCATATTTATAAAATAAAAGTATTCTGTCAATTGTCTTGTTCATAGTGCAAGTTTTGCTTAGCTTGACTGGATGGCGCTGTATTAAAATGTCCACCAATATTTATATATTCCATATTTAATGACAATATCCGTCATCTATCTGAACACACAGTATATTCAAATCTCACAAACACAATTGAGCGGTGTTATCTTACTATTTCAGAGTGATAATGACCTCGGCAAGGCAAGGCAGGCCACATCGTCAAACTATTTTATCAATGACTATTAATTTTTGGCTGAGTTGTTGTTATCTACTAGAATTTAACCATACCAACTACATATATAAACAAATCGAAAGATCACATATTTCGCTTATCTCGGGTCATGTATGTACCTACTTGTAAAATATGTTTATTGGATTATTTTTTCTTACAAGCAATTATAATAACGAGAAATTATAACAAAGAAATATATTTTATTGTAGCCTAAACATTGATAAACTTTGATCTTTTTTGTGCAATAAAAATGTATATGTATTTAGTTTTAATAATTAAATTCCTAGTTTACATTATGCAAATTTTCTCGCATATATTGTTAATTTACGTGACTATTTTTTATAGTTTGTCTACAATTTTATTTCATTGGGTGCAGTAGTACTTTTAAGGAAACTAGCTCGTTAGATTTAGCGTGTCAAATCATACAATAAGTATATATCAAGCTGTCCTCATAATTTTTTTGTTTTATGTGAAATATATTAGTAAAACCGACTCTAGTGCCGTGACGGGAAATGGCATGACGCTTTTTGATGCTGTCACGCCCCCTTTACGCTACGTTACCTCTATCGACTCCCTTGTATGTGCATGCGCGTATACGTATACTTATATACTTCATTACTTTTATGTGTGAGTTGTATACTGCGTATATATGCTTATTTCTATTCTAATAAAGTATATTTCACGCGCGTTCACCGAAGGTACACGCTTTTTGTGTTTCTGATAATTATAGCTTTTGTTTCTCATTTCCCGGGCGTCCCGATATGGCTAACGTTTTTATTTCTATTTGATTCATTGCATATGTTGCATTAATTTAGACTTGCGCTTAACTTACGTTATGTCATTCATCACGGTCCACGATGGAGCGAGCTTACCTCAAGATAAGCGCGCAAGAGCGCTCAGCGTAAGAAACAGCTACACTACACTACAGCTACACAGCGATTAAAAAGCTAAATTAATGTTAGGTATTAGGTATTATTGTTACACATAGCCGTATTATAATTTGCGCTTCTTCTTTTGAAAAAGAGCGCCGAATGCCGTTGACTCTATAGTCGGTGGTTTTGTTTTAATATGTAAAAAATAAAACCAGACAAGTGCGAGTCAGACTCGCCCACCGAGGGTTCCGTACAAACTAAATAAAAGGGGGAAATCATATATTTTTTTTATATTTTCGTTCATAAACCGAAAAATATACATCGTAAAAATATTTAAAAACCTGTTTTAGCTTATGCTAATGAGGCTCTTTCATATGATACCTCACATGATACGGTTAATTCACTTTAAAATTTGGGCCACACAATTTTTTTGTGATTAAATAAAAAAAAACAGTTTTCGGATTTTTTCTTATATATGAAATGAAATATGAAATATGAAATATTATTTGAAATATGAAATATGTACTCTAACACAATGCTTCTTGCCAAATTTCATAGTTCTAGGTCAACGGGAAGTCCCATAGGTTTTGAGTCCCTTGTGAGTGTCGAAATGTGCGCTTTTTTACGACTTATTCTGCTATAACTTTTTTTCACGAAAACTGAGAAATTTTATTTTTCTTTCTGCAGCAAGATACTATGGATTTGCCCCTATGGTTTCAATTTCAACTCGATACTTACCTTCACGCATTCCCGAGATAAAGGTCTTGACACCCGGACAGCCGTACAGACGGACAACAAAGTGATCCTAAAGGGTTCCGTTTTTTTCCTTTTGAGGTACGGAACCCTAAAAATATCAACGATATCTATTATATTGGTAAATGTAGGTGGGAATATGATGCAAATATGAATTTTGTAGTATAGCAATGCGGGTTGCGAAAACAAACATTTAACTGGGCGTACAGTGTTGTTCAACAGTTACATTTTATGATTGTACCTACAGTATACAGTATAAGTCTGAACACGCATGCGTAGTACGCCCGCGCGCCACCCGTTCTATCGTCTAAATAAAAAACCCCATAATTTTGTCTGAGCTACATCAACATAGGAACTAAGAACAGACTATGAAGATTGGATGCGGTACTTACCGAGGTTTTTTTGTTCAACTAGTATACCGCAAAGAAAAACAAAATACTCAACTGCACAATATGACCTTCGGAGGTAAAATAGAATCTATAAGAGATCTTGTACATTAAATTCGGTCAAACGATTTAGGCTATAGAAGGGAAATATACAAACTTACACGTTTACGTATGTACGTTCACTAGAAAAATATTACTCTTCTTCTTGGACAGTCGGGAAATAATATTTTCTTTTACCCAACTGCTCAAGAAACGAGAAGGAAGGGTGTTTTTCTGGTTTACGCATGTATGTTTCTACACTTGCACCCCAATGGCTTCGATTTTATTATAATCTATAGGCTATCGATTTAGATGTTTGAGATGCCCTGAGGCATAGATCAGAGACGTGTCATAAAACGTCATACATTTTACAAAATTTTGCAATCGTTTAATTAATAAAACCATCGATACAAAGAATGAATGAATCGCAAATTTTGGTTTAAGTTTGGTTTATATGGCGATTGTCAATGTTCTACAAAATCCGAATACAATAAGTAGATTTTTTTTAAACAACGCATGAAATAACATTGACATATTGTCGAGACACAGAATATCTAGTTCGGGTGCACACTTTTTATTATGAAATTGTAATTATCAATAAACTATTTTGTATTTTTTTTTTTTTTTTTGTATTTTGTATTGTATAATATTGCATTCTGGTCAAGCTATGGTCAATGAAAAGATCAGTCAGGGTTTGACAGAGTATTAGAATGTTTTTGATATTATATAGTTCAGTATGCGTTGTCACAATGTTACAAGTTAAATATCACGCTACATTATCATTATCAACGTTACAATTACCAGCATATTTAATTTTCCCTATCAGGATGACTACACCGCCTAAAACTAGTCCCCAATAGTTGCTAGTCGAATTGATTATTCGGAGCTTGATGTATGTTGTATCTGCGGTCTATTTTCGTCCGGCAGTTCAGCTCGGAGCGAAGCGTGCAAGTTCAGGGAAACCAGATGTGAAAATGTTTTATTGAACCCGTAGAAATTAGGCCAATGTGTCAAAGATTGAAAAAAAGAATAGGTAAAGGAACACTCCAGAATTTACGCTACCGTATGTCATGTTCGGTCGAGTCGAGACAGTTTTAGATATTCGGGGCAGTTATACGGGTCCTAGATTTAGTGTTGAACTGGTTTAAAGTTTCGGATAGAATCACGTACGACCCAAATCTATCAGACGCAGTTGCGGATACGGCTCTGGGTCACATATGGTGTGATTTTCATAGAAATCATGTTAGGATTATGGGTATCGTCATTAGTATGAGATCACTGTCATTCACTGTCTCCCTGTGACGTACCAACGTAATTTTTAAATAGTTTATTTAATTCGTCGGTGCATGTTGGCCGTCAACTCGCCTGCTATTAAGCGAAGTGAGATTCATTCGCGATTAAAATATATATGCAGTCAAGAAAAGCTCGCTCAGGAATAATGTCCCATATTTTAGCAGTACATACACTAGATGTTGAATTTAGACGTTTCATTCGAGTTTTTGAATGAAACGTCTAAATTCATGAAACGATGTCGCTTTATCAATTCTCTAGCATTCTGATAATAAAAATTGCAAGGGGGACTAAGATCATGCAGATTATCTGATCTTACTCATCATAGAAATCAATGAATGATCATCAAAATGAATCTGATATCGAAATCGATAATCTGGCAACTTTGTAACGATGTTCAAAGCTTTATAAATAAGTAAGAACTAAGGACTGGTTACTGATTAACTTCTCGGCACGTTTCTCAATGGATTAAAGCCAATATCGACAATCTTCCTGTTTCTGTATGCATATCAGTGTGACTAGTTAAGGCATACAGCTTAAAGGACTATATCGTTAGCAATCAACTTGATTGTCTCACAAACGCCACGTGTATCGCGCATATTTGTACACAACTTCCTAAATATGGGCTCGTCTATAAAATTTGATTTGTTTTGCTTTTCACACTTGTTTTGTCTCATGCACCATATTTATTTATCTGTTGGTATTTTGAAGGCACCACTTAACCACCTTCAGAATTGCCTCCATTCTATACAAATGTACTTAACCAAATGTATGCTTACATTAAATATATTAGACAAGTTTTGATTAGAAAATGCATTACTATCGATACAGAAGCTAAAACAGAATTTTTAAAACGTATGTCTGTCTGTCTGTAAGGTGTACATAACGTACCCGTACCTACTCTATAGACGCGGAAACTAGGGGACAGATTTAGATAAAATTTTACAGGATAATTATAATTGTGGGACGTTGAATGATGTAGTTATACTTTTTATCCTAAAAATGAGTTGTTAAATAATCGTGAAGTTTACTTGAAAATCAAACAAACTTACCAAGTGAAGTTCGAAAAGATTTTTACACGTGCGACGCATGAAGTCGCGTTTGCAACTACATAGTTTTAAATAAATGTGTCATCTTTAGATGCTATGTTTTCTCCTATTGCTTATGTATGAGACGTCTCCCGTGATTTGAAGACTGGTTATGTAATGAGTTTCCAAACGGCGGGTGGTACGTATTACTTGTGTAACAATGGTCGGTCCTTAACAATGAGATGGCACGAAGGCCACAGAGCCAAGTTCACGACTGTGCATCGACCGCGAGCATTACCATTCAATACGGAGCCCGGATCGTTAGTTTCTAAGCCGAGCCGATTAACTTTGGCTTGTCCTTTACTGCTTTACATGTTAATCAACGATTCACGAATTTACATATCGAGGTACTTTTGTTTTTAATTAGAGGCCTCTTAAGGTCTGAGTATGCAGGATTACTTCAAATAGTTAGATACCTCTTAGACCTAGGTTTTTTTTATGTAGAGCATGATGAACAGTTTTCTTCTACAACTTCAAAATTTGCAAAAAAATAAATAACAACAGAGTCCTACATTTTGCATAGTGTCAATCAACTGTTTTAAATTACAACTGAAATATTTTGTTTACTTTTTTTTTTAGTCATAGATAATGATAATTTTATTTACATTTAAAATTAATATACGAGTGAACAAGGCCCCATTTTACTTGTATTTTAGAAGTAACTTGTACCTTTGTTACATTTAATCATTATACATTTTCATAATTCTTGTTAAGGCGGATACCGTGTTTTGGAAACAAACGCGAGACGCGCAAAATGAACATGTGGAACAAAAGTTGTTAAACTTACCCTTAAATAGACGTCTAACTAATTAAAAATAACCAGGTACGAACGTAAGCTCCCAAAACACATTTGTAACCGAACATACGATAATTTTAGTAACGATCTCCATTTATCATTAAAATGAGGCCCCGCCTCAATAACCTCAGTGTTCTGATAAATCGATCAGCATCAATATACTCGCGGCGATTTATGCAATTTCTTAAAATATCTTATTAAGGTACTCTTGTTTTAGTCGAACAACGAACATCTTGTGAAACTGCATACTGACTTTGTTGTCGTGGATTCTATGCAGTCCGCCATAAAGAAGTAGTCTGTTTAGGTTGTATAACGTGGCTAAAAATGGTAACAGACGTCACGATTGTGTTGCCAGTCGAAAAAAGGTATGACAAAAGTTCAACAGCTCCCACAATGTCAAATTAGTTCTATTTCCAAATAGACTCTACAACACCTTTGCCAGTTAGTAAATTGCTAAGGTGTGCAATGTACTGTGTTTTGTACTTGAGGGCAATATTTCCCGCGAAATGTGTCGGGTATAGCTAAGTTCACTAAAATATAGGCACAATATATTGACACAATAGAAACTATGTAAGAAATCTAAATCTTACTTACTTATTACTGTTCATAATACACAAGGTACCCTGTAATTAGGTAAATATTAAGCTGAAAAGAAGTTATTTTATTTATCATTATGAACAAACTAATATTGATAGCTAATAACTATATATAATTATATATTGGTATGGACTTAACTGAAAATTTGGCAAGAAAAAATAATGTGTCAAGAAATAGTTTGTTGACCTCCGCAAAATATAAATGGACAACTACCTAATTTTTGCTGCGAATGCGAAAGTTATGCCCATAGTAATTATTTCGACTTCGTATAAAAAGCTATAATAAGTTTGTCTATGTCTATTATTTATGTTATATATGTAAGTACCTACCTCTAAGGTAGATGCAGAAATCAATCTTACATACAGCTAAATGTATTCGTTATTGCCAACTCTGACTATCAATGTGTAATTGTGTATTATAAACTTTTTTAAACCGTAGTCAAAGGTAAAAAATTGCCATCCAATATCTCAAGGTGGCGAGCGCAATGCGTTGCCACGCAAGCTTATGAACTGTTCAAACAGAGATGTAATAAAATTATCATGGCTTACAGCCTTAAGTTATGTTCGTCGTCTCGTCCTTCACTTGCATAAAAAAAACTAGTCAGGAATCCTTCTATTCCCAATTCGTGAGGAACAATCCGGCTTAATGGTTCAACATTCCCGGAGCAAGAAACAAGATACGAGCAAAAAGGTTGTCTTTCACGAATAAATTTCTCATAGCGCAGAGCAAATCGACAAGCATGATGTTCGCGAGATATTCGCGTGTGATTATTTATTTTTCTGTTTGAAAGTGAAACGTTACAGATGGTAATTAATATGTAAAGATATAGCGTGTTGCGCTGGCTACAGTTAGGGTTGCCATATCTCTGGATTTGTGCCGAGTTATCAGTATTTTTGGGCTACTGACAGGATTGCGGTCAAATTTGAAAATAACATGATTTTCCGTTATTAATATTGGTAGTACAGATTCTATTATTAGTGAGATGCAATTAACATAACACGGTTTACGATTGTACGGTTTTCAAATATTTCTAGAAATGGAACTATTTGTTTTTATCTGTCAAATAAAGACGTTTAAAAATAAAGTATCCGATTCAATTAGGTATATTTAATATTAATAATCTATAATATTTTCTATTCAACATTATTATGTGACTCTCCCGAAATGGTTAGTTTTCCTTATAATTTGCGAGTGTGGTTGTCCTGTTATTTTCTCATATTTTTTAATCTATTTTGCCACAGTATACGAAATTTTCGCATCCTCGTACATAAGTGATCACCCGCAAAAAAAATTGTTATATTGTGTGTAAAATTTTCATCAAAATATTGTTTTTTTTTATCAGCCCTGTTTGTACAAACTGTCCCACTGCTGGGAACGGACCATCTTCTCATTGTGAGAAGGGTTAGGCCATAGTCTGCCACGCTGGCCAAGTGTGGCTTGGCAGACTTCACACATCTTCAAGATCATTGAGAACTCTCAGACATGTAGGTTTCCTCACGATGTTTTCCTTCACCGTTTGAAGTTGGCGGTAATCAACAATACGCACATAACATCGAAAAGACAGAGGTGCGTGCCGTGGGATTCGAACCCAGGACCTGCGGATCGCAAGTCAGACGGTCTCACCACTAGGCTGCCGGAAACTTATGGACTATTATGGACTTTTTTATTGACCGTGACAAACCACAAACAATGGAGACTTTTTACCACATTTTAATATTTCATCTGATAACCCTGGATACAACAGCGTGCGGCCGGCCTCGGCTCGGGCGCGATCTGCGAAGTTCACGGTGAGGGCTACATTTATTGCTTCTGTCCATTTAACCCATTTCATTGACGTAATATCTACAGACGGCTGTATCGCAGTTTTCATTGTACATTACTTTTTTAACCTACTTCAAAAAAGGAGGCTTCGGGTTCTTATTACTACTGTGCGGTTTTGTGTATATGTATTATGTTCTCTGATATCTTCGTCAGTGGGAAAATTATTTAGATATCATTTCGTTAGAAAGGTGGTACGTATGAGTAAGTATAAAAGTTATTAACTTTGGTTTAATAGCTTTTTAACTGCTCCAATTATACGCTGGATAATGTTGGTAAATATTTCAGTTTTCTTTAATCTATAATTTATTGCACATGCTTTTTTATCCCACTGCTGGGTATAAATTTCTCCCTTATCTTTCCATCTGCCTAGATACAGTGTCAATGTCGACATCGACATTTGACCCAATCACCCGTTTACCCTCCCCGCAGCTAGGCTAGCAACACTTAAAACAAAATCTCGTTGTATTTGCACATTCGATAATCTCAGTCAGAGATGGGCGTAAGTAATGACAAGATGCACTTAAGACTTATAGTTGCAGGCGTTGTTTGACAGATAAATTGTCGATATATTATCGCTCAGTTAAAATATATTGTTACCAGCGTTAAAAATACGCGCAGGTCATTTCTCGAGAGCCGGCGGCGTCACCTCATTGACCCGAAAGGATGGAGGGGCGGTTCCCACGACAGTCGCGTCGCAAAAATTAAAAACGACTATTAAATTGATACAAACAGCCCAGTAGGCGATTCGGGGCCAAACGAGTGACGAATAAATAGGCCTATGAGCTCCGAGACAATGGAATAATGAGGGATATTGAAGTTGAGTAATGGGCAAACATTTGTTCAGCGCCGTAGAGCACGTGCTGAGGCTCTGGAAGGTGAAACTTATGTTTTTGCGATGCTACGTGGTTTGCCTTCTGTTTGACCGATTTAAAAAATAAAAAGGAACCTCTACAGTCTGTACTTACTTAGTATAGTTTGTGGTATGTAGGTCCATCTTCGCTGGATAAGAAAAAAGTGAATAAAAAACTCAGTATTTTTGGTCAATATTTTTAAGCAGGGCACTTCAGAGGTGGTCCTGGAGATTCAGTGTTTAGTAAGTTTACACTTTTTTGAACCTATATATCTAACTAGTTATAACCCTCGCTCCCACATACGAAGTGATAAAACCATGTCCTAACAATTACTAATACAACAAAAATAAATCACCCAAATCGGTCAAGTCGTTCTCAAGTAATAATCTAAGTACATAGACTTTTATTTATATAAATTACTTACATATTTTATTCGGGCACCCTTTGTTTGATTGAGATTTTTTATTTTTAAACTATGTAAAAATTATTAGTTATTCGGTGAGTCAGTACCGTAAATCACTGGAATTAACATAGAAGACGTTAATAGGCCTAATTTTACTTTTCGTATCTGGAAATTGCGTTAAAATGCAATAATATAGGAATAAGACAAGATACAAGTACAGCCTTGGTCTCCAAGGTCTCTACCCTCGTACTTACGCGCTAAATGCGAAAATATTTTCGCTAACCGATGACAAAAGCAGAAATTAGCACATCTGAAACACTGGACGACTGGTCATTCACCCATTAGATCTTCTAAGAAACGCTGTAATGAAATGAAAAGTACCTACTCGTAGCGCGGTCACTGATTTCAACGAGTATAATTCCTTTTTATTTTTTACGATACAGATTTTTGTTTGAGCATCAACTCGTCTGATGTTAAGCTACGCATGGTCAAGGATGGAGCACGTTGGTCTAGAATATCTATATCAAATCTAGTTTTGAAAATCCCAAAATTTGAGATGGTTTATTAATTATTTATTGGGGATATCCTTGTTAAATATGGATTTTTTAAGCACATAGGCCTTTTTAACTTCAACAAACTACAACTTAATTAAAAAAAAAATAACAACAAAAAAATGGTTACCCCTGCCAGACCGATAAAGGACGACGTGCAAAGGACTTATTTTGGTGTGCGACTGAGTTGTATGAAGTTCGTGTATATATTGATAAGTTATTTGAAATACTAACATATTAGTGGTGGTCAGCAGAGGTCTAGGTCACAAGATGAACAGACGACTGGACAAGTGGCTGGAAGTCACTGGATGCAAGCCGCTTTAAACCGATCTTTTTAGAAATCTATGGGGAAGTCTATATCCATCAGTAGACTTTTTGTGACAGAGATTGTGAGTAAGGAAACATATTAAATAAATAATGAAAAACTATATAGGAACTTAACTAAAACTACTTTTATGTATATGCGAACTATTCAAAAACTAAAATGTTCTTTTTTTAGACCCGGAAAACACATGAGCTAGATTTAACTAAATGCATAAGCTAGACCTGAAAATGTAGGCAACGGTTATTTTAAATTTCGTCTACACTAAAAACAGGCGTCGCGTCGCCTCTGTTAGTTTTAATGGGCCAGATAGTATTACGACGGGAAATTACTAATGACTTTCCTCTTTTAGTTTTTAGTTGATAAGCAAACTCCTTTGTTATATGTCTACACAGGTTGTTATTGTTTTTTACATCTGGGAAATAGAATAGAATTAATAAAAAATACTGACCAGGGTCAATTTAATTAAATTATCCCTAAGCAAATAAATGACTTAAAATATTTACTAAGTTAAAAAAAAAAAACACTAAATTAGATAGAATGTGTTAAAAAATATGTTTTTGGTGAATTTATTTTTAGTTTATTATATGTTGGACACCTTCCACCGAAATTATGTACTTACTTGTAATCTCAGCCTACAAGAAATTAGTTTGATTTGATTATTTTACAAATAAATTTTAATCGAAAATGTAAGTATAACAAACATGGAAACATTTGTTAAAATATGATCGATTTTTAATTAAATTTAGTTGTTATTTAATTTAAATAAATTCTTATTATTAAGTTTACTAAACGATTAAAAGTTGTTAAAATTATCTCAATAACAATAATAAAGACCTAAGACGTTATTATAAAATATAGGTAGTATATGTTGAGGTCGCATAAAGATTTTTTCCATTCAACAGGAAAAAACTGTTTTCTACCCTTAAATATTATTTGATTTTGATAATCCTATTTTGTGCGGTTTATTTAGAACCATAATTATATAGCAAAAAAAAAATTTTGCTTAAAAAAACGTTATAACTTCGTAGTTGTAAATAAACACATACATAGGTTATAAGCCTATTTATTATTTATTTATGATTCCAATAAAAAAAAACATCGATATTGGATAATGGGGAACTCATCAATAACCCAATAAAATTATTTTTTATTTTAGGATAGTCATTAATCATTAATTAAATAAATAGCTTTATATATTACTTATAATACACATGTACCAACCAAACAAGGATCTAAAGCGCGAGACGCGTATTATTATTAAACAGTTATGATAATATTATTATAGTAGCCCTGCGTGCGTATATTAATAAAATTATTTTATTAATCATACAGAGTCATCGGCTTCGGTGTCGAATGTCAGAGTTCACGTGAGGTGCCTCCATTATATAACTAAAGCTATTTACACACTGACACTAGGGCCAAATGTTAGTGAGCTATCAGTCACAACACAACAAAATTATTTTATGTAAAATATTTGTATTATTTACAGTTAAATTGTTGTTTAGAAGTTTTAGCTCAGAAAATAAATGTTAACGAAATTTGATAGTAGCAAAGTCGCACTCGCACGTAATTTTTCTTACGGCTTCGATTCGAACAAGGAAGCATGTTTTAGTTCTATCAAAATTAGTTTTGTTAGTTTTTGTGAGTGTATAGCAGAATTGATCTCAATTTAATATTAGGCGAGTTGGTGGTCAATCGTAGATGTATCTTGTATAAAAAACTGTGTTTTTTAAAATAATAATTTTGCTATGTAAAATCACGTCAAATAAAAAAAATGCTTTTTGATTGTATTTTACTGAACTGTACCTATAGATACCTAATCGCTGTATATATTTTTATAATATTTAATTTGGCGGTTGATACTATTATATATCAATCTTTTCTTAATTTTTGTGAATTCATTGGGTGGGCGTAACGGTAAATTGTTGGTAGTTAAATAATCTATACATTATATATAAACACAAAGCCTAACCAAAGTAATTTGTAAGCTAGGCATCTATTTTCCTAGCCTATGTTATAATATAAATTATAATAATATGTCTGTCTCGGATGCCATACATTTCACAAATAATACACCCTCCCTCTTTTGTTAGTAGGACTAAGCGGTTTGTTTGTTGCTATTACGGTAAAATAATTATTGTGGGATGCTTATAGTTCCTTACTTAAAAAATAAAAATACTATATTTAGATTTGTAAAAAGATGCAATTTGAAATATAATTTTGATGTGCATACAGCCTTACTCGTAGATCGACCTAGAGATCGTACTATTTCGATATTTTAAGTTGGCTTGATTTATTTAATTACATCTATAAAGTAGAGCCATTCATAATTTAATTTTATAAATGTAGTTAATTTTTTATTTATTCGTTTTAAATCGATTTGTTAAGTACTTGTTTTGAATACTAAGTACTTACGCAAATAAGTATTTCACATTTTTCAAGATAAGTATTATAGAATTTGATTATGTGTTATTTGGTCTTACAAGGCTGTTTCTAAACCTTTTTTTTTGCTACGTTTTGAATATGCAATTTTTTTTCATACTTACTTACATTTTAAGATGTATTGTACAACAAATGTACTGTAACTGTACTAACAGTATGTTTTTGTACATAGAAAAGTATTTGTTAAATATAAAATCCTTACCTACCTTAAATCAACATGTATTTAAAACACTTATTAAAAAAATCTAGTATAAAATCATCGTCAAAAAATTATGAAAATTCACACTTGTAAAACTAATAATCAATCACAAAAAAATAATCTTAACATACCTACCATTTAGCAGAACAAAAACCTGTTACAACGAAATTGAAATTAATTTGAGCATAATTTATCACTGAATAAATAATTCAATAGTAATACTCTAGCTCTACATTTGTAAGTAAATTATGTACAAATGTATAAATAAAAGTAAATTGATTCAACTGGAATTGAACAGAATGCCTACTGTTAGGAAGTAGGTTAAATAGACATTTGACTAGAAAGCAGTTGCCTAATGGGTAATGAAATAAAATTGACACTGTTTCATTTACGATGTTTCCTTACAGAATTTTATATAATAATATATATAAATAATAAATAATATAATAAGAATATAATACTTTTAATACTCTATTTAAAATTAAAATACTCAAAACCTATTAACATCATCAGAATAAAATACCGTGTGAACAACATGCATTTTAAAATATTGCAATTAAAATTCATAATAACCGGTTGCGCTCTTAAAAACATGATAAAATTAAATGACTCTAAAGCAACGAAAAGAAACAAACTTTCATGCAAAACATCAAAGATAAATTTCGAAGTAAATTTTGAAAAGAAAATAACGTAAGCACAGTTAGCTATTGTCTTCTTAAATACAGTAACCTCTCAGCCGAACTTAAATCACGTTTCAAAAATACGTAATCTTCGTAAATTTCAGAATTTAGCGTAGATTCATACCGTAGATATAGTACGTGGATTCGCCATAGATATTAATAGCTACGTCTAAAATAATGATGTATGTACATTATATACTTACACGGATCAGAGATGCATTTCCCAGACGTAGCGTAGACGAGTCGATCCTCGCCGGTAAAAGTGAAATTTCTCGGTGACCACTTCGCCCCGCCAATATAATTATTCACTTGTAGTGAAAAACGTGGATCGACTACACCGTGTTCGGTTCGCGCCAATTTTATATAAAAACACGTGTTTAACGAAATCGGATTCCGAATTTAAAATAGTCCTCTTTATTTATTTTAAATAAATCGGTATTTAATTTTTTCTAGAATCATAGATGTTGAGTGAGAATTGTCGATAAGTGCGTTCGGTGAGTTCGGGTGTAGGCAAGAGCGGCTCGGAGCGGAGCGCACGACGCGGCGACTTGCGGGTCACTGAAGCGCGCGCGCAACGGTTTGCTGTCGATCCTCAACTCTTCCAATTTTAAATACCGGACGGGGCGCATGCATACAATTTTCCGACATTCGGTGAACCGGCGGCGCTACCGGCTCGAACAATAAGCAATCAGTCTTCCCATATACAACACCGGCTCTACGTCTGTCACGGAGAGATTACGTTCGACGAAAATTATGAAGTCTAAATCACAAACATCATTCAGGCGATTCGGCTCAAGGCTAATAACTCTCTAGAAATACAAATTATCTACTGCTATTTGTATTTTTAACGTTTTAAAACATTATCTTAGTGAGAGTAAAACAAAAAAAACTGTTGTAAAACATTGGCACTAAAACTTATCTCAATACCTACGCGTGGTTTACGTAAACACCGGTCTTATCGTCGCGACGTCTCCCTTTTTATACAAGCGCTAATGCACTCAATTAAATAAGAAACATTCGCAATATTTTTTATTTCTAGAAAGATATATGCATGTACAAAATGCCTTTTAATAACAATAACATAAATACAAATTGTTAGCCAACAGTTTTAAATATTACTAAAATATTCTGTACCATTATCACATTGTAGAACTTCGGGACGTCCGACTGCAATTGAAAGAATAACCTTTTTGGTCGCAGAAGTTTGTAAACACACACATTACTGTTAAGAAAAAGACCTTGATTAATTTATAATGACAATAAAATCAGATCTCTATTGAAAAGGACATCCCAATTCTTAAAATTTATGAAAATGTAAAAGCAGCTGTCCATAAATTTATTTATAGAGTTGTAGATTGTTACATATTTCCATAAAGCATTTACATTGATTGAAGAGGAGACGTCCCGACCTACTTCGTGCCTACTTACCATGAAAATGTATGCTGCTATTAGCTGGAAGGTCGATGATGTCACCATCACCATCGGACTGATGTATCGCCACTCTGGATACAGATTAAGCCCTCTGGGATGGCTACTATGAGTACTATGATATCATCTGTGTTCTGTACCACTTACAGAAATCATGTTTTGGTTTTTCACAGCCCTCGGAAATAAAAGTAATAGACGTTACGTTACTTACTGGGGATATGTAGAGTAATTATAAGCATGTCTACATCATCATCATTCAAATGGTGATTTCCTACAATTTATTTTAGGGTTTGTTGTCCTGTGTCAAGAACTTCTATCTCGGGAATGCGTAAAGGTATCAAATTGAAATTAAAACCATATACGTAGATCCGTAGTCTCTTGTAGCTGTGAAAAAATCAAACGTCTCGGTTGTCGAGTCTGACTCGCTCTTGTCCCATTTTTTCTTTCTATTGTGGATCACGATAATAAATATAAAAACGTGGTTTCTCAAAGCCCTCGATATGTAAACATTTGGAATCAATACGCGGCCATATATTAGTTTTACTACGCCGGCAGAAGCGCGCCAATAAATCTCGTAGAAATAGTTAGGTCCACATTAATAAAGTTTAATGTTTTCATGGTGGCTACTAGTGACCTTCGATTACTAATGCTTCACATGTACGCCCATGGGAATGGGCATTGACGTCACACTGGCAGCTAAAATTACTCAATAGAAGACTTAGGGACATAATAAGAAATTAAGCTCTCACAAAAACTATTGTTTCTTATGTACAAAATAGAACAAACACATACTGGGTGCACCTACACAACACGGCGGCATTGTGAAATGAGCCGATAACATGATGTAGGTACTTTACTTACCTAGTTTTGCTAATCGCGGAAACTTATCGACTCCTGGAAACAGGAGTCCTAGTCCGGAGCCTGACGCACTTTTTTAAGTATGTCATGTAAATTTGTGGCAATAAACAATTTTAAATTTTAATTTTGATAGATTTTTGAGAGAGCTCGTTGACCTAGCAGCAATTTATATACTCTAGCCTTATACGTTCCAAGATTCTAGTTTTCAGAACACAGGGAAAGTGATAAAGGGTTCCACACCTGTGAAATACGCATCAAGAATGTGATCCGAAATCATTACGTACGGATTGTTTGGCATGAGATATCAGCGATAGTGCTGCTAATGACACAGAACACATAATAATAATACCTGATGGTAGAAATGGGTGGCATAATTTCGCTTTCACTTATTTAAATTAGTGTGTATATAATTTATCTGAAAGTAAGTATTTTTCAGCTATCTGAAAGTAAGTATAATGCAAACTCCTGATTGATTGACCTGACTTATAAACACACAATCCAAACCTACAAGCCTAAAGTTATCTTGGAAGCTGAGTTCTTCGCGAATCTTCTAAGAAAGAATTGATCTGAAAATCTTTGAGATATATCGTCTCTTTGCTTTGCAAAAAAATCCATAGTACAAGCCTTGCTTAGTTTGGGCTAGATGGCGTTGTGTGAAATGTCCTCCAATATTTATTATTTTTTATTATTATTATTACTGCTGTGCTCTTTAACTTCCAGCTTCGCTATTTCACGCGTGAACAAATACCAAGTTTTCTTGATAAATAAAATCGAATGCGGCGGTTTCAATTATCAAATAATAAAAAAATATTTGTCGGACTTACCACTTTATCGAAGCAAAGAGGCGATATATACTTACCTAAAAATTGAGCTTAAAGCTCATGGGCCACTGATACGCCTCGTGTCAGAATCGCATAAATGACAAGAGGAGTTAATCAGTGTGGCCTGATGATTACTGTAGATTGGATAAAAGGTGTTGAAGGTGGTCAAGGTGTTGAAGTTGATCATGATTACAGTTTTACAGTCCCGCGGCGGCGCAAAATAGATGCCCGGGCACGGCTTTTTGTGATGTAAGTACAATAAATATTTGGGAAAATAGTAATTTTTTTTTATCACAGTGTTAACTATCCTTTTCAACTACAAATTTAGTGTAATATAGTTTGGGCATCGCTTATGGAAGGCGAGCTTTTTCCGCCCAAGCAACTGTCTTATCATCTAACTCTGACAATCATCTTCATTGCCAGACTACAGAGTAATCAAATAACCATTTATAAACGTCATCATAGGTGACAAATCGATGATGACATTGAAATTAATTGCTAGAGAGAGACAATATTTTGCCGATAGCGATACTGATCGGTGCTGGGCTGGACGTTGGTCTAGCTAAGAAGTGTTCCAATAGACATCCAGCTTACAACCGTAGAATGCACCTACGAGTAGATAATCCCACATAACAATGTATAAATTAAACTGGTTCTATGTCATCATCATTTTAACATATTCCATTGTTCCCCTTCTTTTATAAATGTCTGGCTTTCAGACGAAAACTATAATTTTCTTGTCATTATTTCACTTCCTGAAAATGACGTATGCATGTGAGAGGAAGCTTGTTCTTCTTGTTTACCTACTTGTATAAATACATTATTATTGTATTACAACGGATTATATGGCAGATATAAATACGCTTATTTTTGTAAATAGATGAAAAAAATCATTTAACTAATAATTATATTATTTTATATGAATCAGACACTTTAATCGTCTGATTAAAATACTGACATAAATCCTTAATTACTCGTATTTAAGGGTCTGTTCGGCTAGATATTAATCGTGCCAAAATCTAGTGTCCATTGAACGATCGGAACGAACAGCGCCCTTAATGCCACATTAATTTATTATTTTTTATTATTTATCCGAACAGACTCTATTTTAACCGACTTAGGAGGTTATTAATGAGAATGTAAGGTTTAGTCCGACATTATAAACCGATTTGAAAGAAAAAAACATTTTTTGTTTTTTGAAAGAATATGTGTAGCTACTTTAGATTGGTCCCATAGAAATTTCCTCAAAATCGGTTCAGTAGTTTGGTTTTTAAAACGAAATCGCGCATTTTGAAGTCGTTTGTTTCAGTTTGTTAAAGTATAATTATGCAAAATTATCAATTTTATATATTTATATTTTTTATATAACTGACGAGTGACGTCGCGAACAAGTCACTAGTCTAATGTTAATCTTCATGCTTGCCCATAACAATGGCAAATGGTGACTTTCCTATGTGCAACAGTGCTCGTTAATCTGAGATATTGGTTATAAAATATTATTATGTAAGGAAATTTCGCTAGAAACGGCCGTGTACTGATTTGAAAGCCGCAACTTGATAGTGAGGCAGCTCATGTCACATGTCAACATGACTCATTCGCCAAGAGCTTACCTACTGTTATTTTTTTTAATCAGCCCTGTTTGTATAAGCTGTGAGAAAGTTAAGGCTTTAGTCTACCACGCTGGGCAAGTGTAGGTTGGTAGACTTCACACTTCTTCAAAAACCAATACTTAACGTTCAGGGTGTGCTCAAAGGGCCCAACTATCTCTCTATCTGTCTCGCAAATTTTTAAACATACAAACACAGAGTGAGTAGAGATATAAGTGAAGTCTGATTTTGCTTATTTATATAGGATATTTTTTTTAAGTTTATATTTAATTCCTATCTTTTAAATTTGCTCAAGATTCCAAAATATATGTTTTCCAAAACTACGTCACTAAAATAAATGATAAAAAAGCTTTTTTAGGGTTCCGTATTCCAAAAGGAAAAAACGGAACCCTTATAGGATCACTAAGTTGTCCGTCTGTCTGTCAAGACGCAAGGGAATCAAAACATATGGGGTCCCGTTGACCTATAACTTTGAAATTTGGCAAGAAGCATTATCATATAGTACACATAAAGGAAATATTCCGAAAACTGTAATTTTTTTATTTAATCACAAGAAATAGGGTCTTTATGCAAGGAAGGAGGGTCCAAATTTTAAAGTGCTTTAACCGTATCATGTGGGGTATCATATGGAAGAGCTTAATTAGCACAAGCAAAACAGGTTTGTAAATATTTTTACGATGTATATTTTTCGATTTATGAAGGAAAAAAATATATAATGTTTCCTTGCCTTTCATAAGGGGTCTTACCGGAAAACGTTAGATACTTAACTTTAACCAACGTCTTAAGTTCTCTGTCTTCTTTGCGCAAATGTCATTACGTGTTAGCCTGAAGTTGACAAAATATGTATGTTGAGCATTGCTTAAAGTTAACAAACGTTTTCCGGTAAGACCGAAGATCTACGGATCGCAAGTTAAACGATCCTCCAACTAGGCTGCCATAAAATTTTACTATCCTTTCTACCGTGCCCTATTGTTGACTTGTATGTAACTATTTTCAAATTAGTCGTAGACACACATTGGCAAAAGCAGTTCCGTGTGTGGTCCAAGCGTTGTCAACCAGTTGTCAGATAATATCAATTGTCGCCCGATCTGATCACCGGTTGTCAGCGATCGTATCAACGCCGTGCCGAATACGGACTAATCCCTATTCTTGGTATTGTTGCGTTAAAACTAGCAACGAATCTGTGGCTGTATTGCATACTGACTATGTACTCTTCTGTGTTGTGTGCAGTGTTTTGATAGACATTATCTGTTGACTTCGTGTGGTTAGTTAATAAGGCGTGTATAATTGATGCAAGTAAGTTGTTCTTGATTTACTTTTGGTGTACACAAAGCTAAGAAGCAGTGGGTTGCATAACTAGTAATGTAATTGACAATATTTATAAATAGAATTTTCGCTATTATGACACTTATATAAGAAAAGTGTAGAATTAAATAGGAAGGAAGAAAATATAAAGAAACATTTTTATGCGACTGCACGCGTGTAAATTTTATTTTGAAGTAAATAACAAAAAGAACATAAGAATAAACAGTTTAAAAACAGATTCTTATTTTGAAATGAAAAAGTATGTACAACATCTCCTCCTTTACTTTAAAATAAAATAATCTGCTACTCACTGCAAGAAAATAAATAATTTAATATATGCCTATCTGTTGTACACATTTGTTAAACTTGATTCGTCCTAAAGGTTTCGTTAGGACGTCTGCTGGTAACTTTTGGGAAGGCATATATTTTAAATCAATAACCTTCGTTCCCACTTTTTCCCTAATAAAGTGATATTTTACATCAATGTGCTTAGTACGATTATGGTGGACTGGATTCAGTGCTAATGCTTGAGCACTTTGACTGTCTGTAAAAATATCAACAGTTGGTGACTTACCAGTTACTTCACTGATAAATCTTTTCAAAAAACAAGCCTCTTTTGTAGCAGAAGACAGTGCCATATACTCTGCCTCGGCTGAGGATAGTGCCACTGTTGATTGTTTCCTAGACTCCCAGGATACGGCTCCTCCTGCCAGCTCCACGTAAAAACCCGTATGAGAACGTCGACTTTCTTGACAGTTCGCAAAATCTGAATCACTGTAAATTCTTAACTTTCTGTCTTTCTCCTTTAGTTCTGTGTTCCTTTTATAAGTAATGCCAGCATTTTTAGTCCCACTCAAATAGCGAAGACATCTTTTTGCTGCATTCCAATGCGTCACATCATTACTTTTATTAAATTGGCTAAGGTAGCTCACCGCATATGCGAGATCCGCTCTAGAGACCTCTGCTAACCACAACAGCGAACCCACAAGGGCCTGATAGGGGTAATTGCTCTCACCAGTTCCAGGGACGAGTTTCTTTTGAGCGAGAGGCGTCTCTACCGGCTTACAATCTCTCATATTGTATTTTTTTAACAATTCTTCAATATACGATCTTTGCGAGATCTTTATATTGTTTTCAGAGCAATCTATATTAATTCCAGTGAAAAATTTAATTATTCCAAGATCTTTGCAACTGAAAAATTTTTCAAATTGTTTCTTGAAGTTGTCAATTGTGACATCGTCTCTGTAAAGTATGACAATGTCATCGACATACACTCCTAATATCAAAGAGTTTTCATCTGAAATCTTTTTTGTGTAGACACAAGCCTCCGAAGGAGTTTGAGTATAACCCAAACCTGTCAAAATTTGTTTTAGTTTCATGTTCCAGGCCCTAGATGCCTGTTTCAAGCCATACAAGGATTTTTGCAATAAACAGACTTTCCCTTCCTCCTTGTCTTGAACAAAACCTTGAGGCTGCATCATGTAGACTTCTTCCTCTAATTCGCCATTGAGAAACGCCGTGTCAACATCCATATGTCTTACTTTATATCCCTCCTGGACCGCTAAGGCCAAAAGTGTTCTAAAAGAAGAGTGTCTCACCACAGGAGCAAACGTCTCCTTGTAGTCTACACCTTCTATTTGTCGATAGCCTTTAGTAACTAATCTCGCTTTATATTTGATTATGTTAGCATCGGCATCTCGTTTAAGTTTATAAACCCACTTGCAAGGAATACAAATCTTGTGACTAGGCTTATCGACCAAAACCCAAGTGTGTTTTTGGAGTAAAGCATTATACTCCTCCTTCATTGCTGTTATCCATTTATCTCTATCATCGCAATTAATAGCTTCATGATAGGACTTTGGATCGTCAGAAAGTATCTCATCTACACGAGTACTATACGAGTAATAATCGGGAGGCTTACGTTCTCGGTCTGGATACCTTCTCGCTGAAACAGTTGATTCATTTGAGGGAACCGTCTGAGTCTCTGTTTCATCAATATCTTCATCTGCATCTTCGAAATCATCACTTAACTCTTCAGACAATATTTGGGTAGCCTGTGATGAGGAAGAGCTCTGTTCATTAGATGAACTTTGCTCTCCCGACACAGTTTCCACAGACTGCTGCGATGTGGAAGTGGATGGAACATCTTCCATTAGACACAATGATGTCGGTGATGAATTCTGCGATAACAAATTAACCAAATTAGGATTAACTGTATCCTCAGGGATCAAAACTTTTTCTTTGAGACCTGTAAAGTTACTTTCAAAGAAAGTAACATCCCGAGACTTGAGTATCCTCCTTGGATTTTCCGCTTGACGAAAAAAGTAGCTCCGTGGATCTTCTGAGTATCCAACAAATATGTGTTCTGTCGCTTTCATATCCAGCTTGGTTCTTTGACATGAAGGCACATGAACCAAAAATCTACAACCGAATACTTTTAAATGAGAAAGGTTCGGTTTCTTTCCATACCACATTTCAAACGGTGTTTTACCAACAAGTGCGCGATGCGGCGATCTATTTTTTAAATAAATGCTAGTCTCCACAGCATCCTGCCAATATGCCTGCGACAAAGAACTATGTGACAGCATTGATCTTGCCTTTTCTACAATACTACGATTGCAACGCTCACTGATACCGTTTTGTTGAGGACTGTAAGGCGCCGTTGTCGTGTGCTGTATTCCCTGAGACTGTAAATAGCTTGTCATCTCAGAGTTGACGATTTCAGTTCCATTATCTGAATGCAGCCTACGAATTTTGGCTCCAGTCTGTCTCTCAACAAGTGATTGAAAAACACAAAAGTACTTCTTCACTTCTGTTTTTGCAGACATACAATATAGAAAAGTAAAACGTGTATAATCATCGACAAAAATAATAAAATATTTATTACCTTTGAATGAATTTGTGGACATCGGTCCACACACATCCGTCCAAACCACCTCAAGAGTGGAAGTAGCCCTCATGTGCTTGAGCCTTTTGAATGGCTTTCTCGCCTGCTTACCCTCGATACAAGGTATACAAGACTCTTTGTCTACCTCGTTGTCTGTGTACTCTACACCATCAGCAAGACCTTTTCTAAGAAGGTCCATCCCAATACGGCAAAGGTGTCCAAGTCGCTTATGCCAAAGCTGAAACCTGGACTTATCGGAGTGCACATTATAAGCTGAAACATATTGCGGCAGATTTACAGTACAGTCTAAATTATACAGTCCACCACAACAAATACCTCGCACTAAAGGTTCATTATCAAAAGAGACATTACCTGTCTTGTAAAAATTACAACCAGATTTATCAAAAACTACCACTAGATCCTTTTCTACTACCTTTTTAACTGAAAGTAGATTACTGTTCAGTTCAGGCACATGTAAAACATCACTAATTTTGTTGACTATAGAATTAGTATAAATTGGAACTTCACCGCAACCTAAAGCTAATAAATCTTCACCGTTAGCAACAGTAACACGTCCTTCACTGATTTTCTTGTAATTCTGAAGCCAATCACCTCTTGAAGTCATGTGTGCAGTAGCTCCGGAATCTATAATCCATTTATCAGTATTTACTTTACATGGTGCTGATAAAGTGGTGCTAGTTACTTCAGTAACTGCTTGCGGCGACATACTGCGATTTTCACTAGCAGCACCATCTCCTGTGGTATGATTAACCATCATGGTTTTACCTGACGTTGTCTCATTTTTTGTCTCTTTCTTTTTATTAAGACGACAATTTGGACTTTTATGCCCCCTTTTTCCACATCTGTAGCAAGTCACTACTCTCTTGGATGATGCAAAAGCTGCGTCTACATCTACTTTTCCATCTCCACGGATCATTTCACTCAAGAGTTTATTTTTTACCATCTCTGAAGTAACTTCTACATTACAATGTTCTAGCGCCATTATTAAGGGCTCGAACCTAGGTGTCAAGCCACCTAACATAATTGCAGCTAAAGAGCTGTCCTCTATTCTCTTGCCGATATCGGCAAGATCCTGAGCAGTCGTTGTTATTGCAGTCAAATACAGCTCCAAGTTGTCAAAATCATTTAATGAATACCTGTACAACTTCCTCTCCAACGAAAGTTTTCTTCCAAGGCTTTTGTCCTCATACGCCGAACATAACGCATCCCATGCTTCTTTTGCACTTGACGCAGTTCTCACGTGTGTAATTGCAGAACCGTCAATGGTAAGACAAATTTTTGACAATGCCTTTTGATCATTTTTATTCCGCAACTCCTGGGACGTTTTATCGCCTTCTGGATATCCTATTATAGTTACCCATAATTCCTCGTGAATCAATAGCATACGCATCTTAAATTTCCAGGTAGGATATCCATCTCTGCTTTTTAGAAGAGGTATTGAACTAATATTTGACGTACCGGCCATCTTTTTATTTCTTCTCAATTTAAACTCAAATATATAGTTTTCCGTAATAAATCTTCTTTTAATAGATTTATCTACTGGAGTTCGTGCTGATAACGAATGTAGAATTAAATAGGAAGGAAGAAAATATAAAGAAACATTTTTATGTGACTGCACGCGTGTAAATTTTATTTTGAAGTAAATAACAAAAAGAACATAAGAATAAACAGTTTAAAAACAGATTCTTATTTTGAAATGAAAAAGTATGTACAACAAAAAGCCTGTATAGTGCGCATATAAAAAGACAGCCAATGGTAACTTTCCTTCCTTTCTTTCGTAACCTCCAACGAACTTTTTCGTAATAAACAAGTGATTTTACTAAATTATTCTAAGGAATGCACATTTTTAATCTTTTACAGCTATCTTACGCATACTTTCTTAAAAAAAAACGTACGCTCAACAGCGAATCAAGCGTAACGCAATCATAAGCTAGATAATGATGATGATGATTTTTCAGAATATTCTTTTAAAATCACTGATTCAGCCAGAAAACTACATTTTTTTGGTATAAATTATTACTCCAAACAAGTAGCTTGTGATACTCGAGGAGGTTTTAAAGAAACCTGCATCCTGCATTGTACCCAAAAACGCTTTCTTTCTTGTGCAATCGAGTAAAACACCGGCCCAGTATGCCTGTGACAAAGTAGGCCTTAATTTTTGGCACCAATGCAATGTAACTAAGTAAATCAGAAATGCGCGCTAGGTTAAAGAAGAGCAAGGGCAAAATTAAAGCGTTGTATTCCTAACGAATGACAAAAGCTAGGGCTCCCATCTCTCTTTCCCTTTCAATCTCGTAAAATCAACGCAAATTGCATAACTGAAGATAATAATAGAGACAGTTCTGAGTAAATACAGAGTTCCATGTAAAAACATTAGCTCGGATTGTCCGTCATAACACCGCGTCACAACGCTGTAAAGTCAGCCACCACTTCAAACAAACCGCAAACAAACTCCAGTCGGGGACCGAAATATCCGCACTTTTCTTTTTATATCACGTTTACGATTAAAGTCACATTTTAGCAGAGATTCACATGCGGAGCTACCATTGGGATTTTCTATTCGATGTCTTAGGACATATAGGTAAGTAGACAACAATCCCAACTATCTCGTCTAATACCAGTACATTAACGAACAGTAGACCTAGACAGACTTTTTTGACAGCAAACTTAAAAAAATGGATCAAAACTTAGTACGGTGGTAGCCTATGCTCTAGATTAACACATTAGCTACATTTCATCCCAAAATAGTATGTACCTATAGGAGTTAATTTACATACCCCGGGGCGCAATGTAACTCTGCCGTCATTTTGTCTGTTTTTCGTAAATCTAAAAAATATCAATTATAAGCTGAATTTACGAGTTCACACACCGAAATGAGAAATTCACGTTTCTATGCCATATACCACGACACCACAGTGTAATAGCACCAAGCAATTTTGCAGTTTGTTTTAAAATATGCTCCCATGTTGAGCGCATTTGGTCCCAACACGAACTTTCGTACTTTAATATTTTTTGACAGTGGATAAGTGTCATGTGAAAATTTATTTAGGTTTGGTACTTTTTCAGTTGATTCCTACATCATAATATCGACGACCTACATCTTCGCCACACCGTCGTTTAACATCAGGCGAGTTGGTGGTCAATCGTAGATCTATCTTGCGTAAAAAATATTTTACCACTAAAATTCTGAAATTGAGCCGCCGATATTTGGACACAGTTGCCAAGGGCGTCGCCAGCCCATGGCCCAGGGGGCAAGTTAATATTATGGAGGATGAGAAAAATATGAATTGTAGGTACAGGTACAATTGCACGGCCTTAGGACTTTGATTGCTTTGCAGTTGGCTACATTTTTTTATCTCTAGGGGGGGGGGGGGGGCAGCTGCCCCCCTTGCCCCCCCTTGGCGACGCCCTTGACAGTTGCATATACTAGTCTCTTCGTAAATATGATACATGCAACTACGCCGAAAAATCAGGAGCTTGACAGAACAAACTACCGTAAACATTTAGTTAATTGTCAGGACAGAACATCTAATAATCATTTGATTGAAGTAACAGATATAACCCAACGAATTAATAAGTTAAATGGTAGTGGGTAGGGCACATAACACGCAGAAATGATGATTAAGCCGAGAAGTTCTTGACGCAACGGCAAACGTGTCATTAGATGACCAGCCACACGGTGTGCAGCGGACCAGAGACAAGACAAGTGGCAAAAGTTTCGAAGCGTCTATTTCTATAAACGTTTTCAAAGAGTTGTATTGAGTATCTCTTTGAGTTCGTCACGTGACATTTCGTTAGCTTATGTGAATCCCATTTACTTTTCTATTCTACTGGCGTTCAAGGACTTGTCTAACCCTGCAGTACAATCAACTTCATACAGGTGGCTAGAAGACGCTAATTGCAGGCCGCTTCTAACCGGTCTTTTTCGAATCCATGGTCTCCTATATCCAATAGTGAAGTAGAAATTTCCTTTTTAAATTGGAATTAAACGTTATATAAATCTAAATATCTTAAGTTCTTTTGTGTTAGAGTTAGAAATACCAAGGACAATTATATACCTACGAATAGCAACGATTTCAAACCTCACATGCCTACTTATTTCCAGTGAAAAATGAAAACAAAAATATAAGAATTTGCACTAAGTACTTGGCACAGATATCTTGATCAAGAAATACACTCATGAATGCTTTCTGAATTGTTTAATTAACAGTAGGTAGATTCTAAAACGTCTCAATACCGAGACTGTCCGTTAAGAGGAACGTTGAACGATCAACACACCACTTACAGATTACAAGTATGTCGCATAAACATCATACTGAAACACCATAATATAGTTACATAATTATATCATATGCAAATGTGAGCCTCTGCGCCAGAGCTCCTACTACCTCCTTCCTACTTCCGATTATTTTCTAATAAAATCACAAAGGGGCTGTAAGATAGGACTATATCATCATGCTACCTATTTTCAAGACTTGCGCGTCATAAGCATGTCAAAGATAATGAACAACCTAGATAAAACATCGAACTCTGATAATGATTAATCAATGTTCTCCTTTAATACGAATAATTTTGATGTGTGTGCGCATTGAACCTCTCAATAAAATCACTATGTGGCTTTAAGATAAGACTGAATACAACCTATTTTTAAGACTTCCACGGCATAATCCATATAAATAAATGAACAACATCAAAACATCGAACTCGTATAATATTAAGGTATTTAGGACTAAAAATCTATGCGGACAATTGCGCCATGCGTGCTCAATGAACCTCTTAACAAAATCACCAATAGTGGCTGCAAGATAATACTGTGTCATCATGCAGCCCATTTTCAAGACTTCCGCGTCATAAGCCTATTAAAGACAATGAACAACATATCCATTATTATTAAAAATTATACCTCCTGTTGGCACGAACGTCTGCGTATCACAGTAAAGTGCCTGAAATGTGTCTGTCGGTTATTGCACTGCTAATTTTGCTCTAGCATTTCGTCCCAGTGTCTACGTCTGGGACAGCAGGTCCCAGTGTCCATTCTACTTTGTTACCATGTAATAGAGTCTAAATTCGTGAGAGATCACGTGCTTATTAGTTTGAGATATCGTGTTTGCACTCGAACAGAAATACAACTTACAAATTTTCGTAATAAAGACGCGTACGTTACTCAAATGTCACGTAGTATAGGTACATGTGGGTAGATCAGTAGAGTTGTCGTTTTCACAATTACAACAGTCTAGGAAAAACATAGCACCGTGAACTTTACTTTGCTGTTCTGCCAATAAAAAATATCTTATCCAGCTCGGTTTGGCATATAAACGTCATTAAAATATGTATAAAATAATCTCAAACCAGCTAAGGATTGTGTATCATATTTGGCGTATTCTATTATTTTTAGGGTTCCGTACCTCAAAAGGAAAAAAACGGAACCCTTATAGGATCACTTTGCTGTCCGTCTGTCTGTCTGTCCGGGTGTCAAGAAGGTGAAGGTATAGAGTTGAAATTAAAACCATTTATGCAAATCCATAGTATCTTGATGCAAAAAGAAAATTAAAATTTCTCAGTCTTCGTAAAAAAAAGTTATAGCCGAATATATCGTAAAAACGCACATTTCGACACTCACAAGGGAATCAAAACCTATGGCGTACTTCCCGTTGACCGAGAACTATGAAATTTGGCAAGAAGCATTGTGTTAGAGTACACATATAGGAAAAAATCTGAAAACTGGACATTTTTAATTTAATCACAAAGAAATAGTGTCTCTATGCAAGGAATGAGGGTCCAAATTTTAAAGTGAATTAACCGTATCATGTCTCACAGCCTCATTAGCATAAGCTAAAACAGGTTTTTAACACATTCTTCGCCCCTTGCAGACCCTTCACTTCAGCTGTGAACCAAAACTTTTTAGGCGAATTTTGATTAAGTACAGAGTGGCCGCGCAAAGCAACGTTGACTGCCTGCTAGCGCCGGCGGTTTACTGACTACTACAAAATGAACGGATCCGAGTGGGAGCCACCGCTACTGTAGCCCCGCCCCACTCGGATCCGAGTGGTGAGCAAGGAATGTATTAAATATTTTTACGATGTATATTTTTCGGTTTATGAAGGAAAAAAAAAAATGATTTCCCCCTTTTATTTAGTTTGTACGGAACCCTCGGTGGGCGAGTCTGACTCGCACTTGTCCGGTTTTTATTTTCTATTGAATTCATTTCGGTGAGGGAACGCAAGAGCTTTACGACCTTATGGATAAGCAGAAAATCGGAACACTACCACAAATTTGTCATTGAAGTATCCACAAAATTCGTGCTCAATGATTTCAATGCAGTTTCTTGATCTGTACTGCGCAGCCTACGATTGGAACTCACTGTCGCTTTCTCTGATTCCCGAAAATATAATTTTCCTGGATTTTTATTTCAAGGCTATACTGATTGTCTAGATCGTCGTGCTCCATTCTCGGTCACACTGTCACTTAATATCAGGCCTTTTTACAACGCCTTTTTAACCGACTTCCAAAAAGGAGAAGGTCTCAATTCGTCGGAATCTTTTTTCTTTTATTTTATGTTATTATGTTTTATGTACCTAAAGTTCCCTGATTACTCGAAGACATCTGGACCGATTTGAAAAAAAAATATTTTTGTTTAAAAATACTTCTCAGGTGGTCGCCTAGAAATTTTATCACAATCGGTTCAGTATTTTTGTTTTTATAACAAAATAACTGGGAAAATATCCTATCCAAGTAAACGAATTACATATTTGAAGTCGTTTTTTTTAGTTTTTTAAACGGTTACTTGTTGGAAACATTTCATATTACATGAATAACGGTTTTGAATGTTGTACTATTAAAATTTATCTTTCTACATTTTCACATCAAATTGGTTATTTGGCAAAGGAGCTCTATTAAGTCCGATTTCTCGTCTAATTATTTCACTGTTACTACTTCATATATTTCAGTCAAACTATGTAGAGCTGTCATTATTACCAGCCAGTGTTAATTTTGCAATAACGTGTCCGGCGTAATGCCAAACAGTACGTTTGGTATACACATGGACCGCGGCCGGGCGCCACTTTCATAAACCGGGAAAATGTGTGTCATCTATTTTTAAAGTGCGTTACTATCAGACAGTGTACTCGCGTGGGAAACGCTCATTTCAATCAAGTTTATTTGACTGGTTTATTCGATAACGTGTTAAGGTGTCCCCAGACAGGCAATATTCTTACGACATTGTTACCTGTGGCTATCTGGCTGTGGCTGCAATGACGCAGATATCATAAATATATTGCTATTAATATTGTACAGCGATATAGCACAGCGGATTAGTAAGTTGAAGTGGCAGTGGGCAGGGAACTGATGGCCGATGGGGCCGAAAGGTTCTCGAGTGGAGACCACGTACCGGCAAGCGCAGCGTAGGAAGACCAGCCACGAGATGGACAGATGACCTCATACAAGTGGCGGGAAGACGCTGGATACAAGCCGCTTCCAATCGGTCTTTTTGGAAATCCATGGGGGAGGCCTATGTCCAGCAGTGGACTTCCAGATGATGACATCTCAGCCATACAATATTTATATATTGTACACTATTAGAATCATTCATTTCTCGGTATAAAAGTGTAGCCTATCTTTATTTTATATTCCATTCAAACCCGTTCAGCTGTTTTCACAAATACACATACTGTCATATTTATAATATCAGTGAGAGGCTCGGCTAGCGCAAAATAAAAACATTATAAAGTAGAATATGTCTGTTATTAGTTGTACTAGGCTGGAAAGTTATATTTTACCACCTTCCTTTTTTACGTGGGGAAATTCGCGCGCATACCGCATTGCCACGGGGAGACAGTACGATTATGTGGGACTCAAACCCACTGAAACCCCACGGTGTTTCATCTTATCCGCCTCAGGGCGGGACCTTTCCAGGTTCCCACCACGACCTGCCGCGGCCGTTCGTCGCCGGTCCATCCTCCGGGGGATACATCCCCCACGTCGCGACGCGCCAGAACACAATGACGCGTTGCGACCTCCTCCTCGGGTCCGCAACACGTCCTTCGTTATGTCCTCGTAAGCAACTTTTCATCCAATTTACCTCAGTGCCATAAATCGAAAGTTTACGACCAGTGTGTGCTACCAGTGATGACATATGAAACGTTATCACTCAATATGGACATTATAAGACACCTCAAGATCACGCAACAAGCCATAGAGAGGGCTATGCTCGGAACTCTCTGGGAAATCGAATCGGAAGTAAAGAAATCCGTAGACGTACGAAAGTCACAGACACAGCACAACGTATTAGTAAGTTGAAGTAGTAGTGGGCAGGGAAGATACCTATCACGTACGTCGGTCGCCAATGAGGCCGTAAAATTCTCGAGTGGAGACCACGCACGGGCAAGCGCAGCTTAGGAAGACCAGCTACAAGATGGACAGATGACCTCAATATTCTCATACAAGTGGCAAAAAAACGCTGGATGCAAGCTGCTTCCATCAGATCTTATTGAAAATCCATGGGAGAGCCCTATGTTTAGCAGTGGACATACCTATTCTTCTTTCATAATCCAGCTGTTAATATTGTCAGTCAGCAATATTGTCGTAAAAATATTGCGCGTGTAAGAGCACCTTTACGTGCTGTAATAAGATGTTGTAGACATTTCGCCGATGAAAAACAGATATTGTGAAAAAGTGAAAGGCTACGTCTGTGTTGTGTCTACTTTTTTCGTGTACGCTTTCTGAATTCTAGGTATCTCATGCCAATGCTACGTAGAGTTACTCGTAGCATATAATTACAATACAACTAAGTACACATCATATCAAATGTTGTTCTATTCTTAAATATATGCATGTTTGGTTATTATTTTGACCACACGTAAGTAGCAACTGGCAGAGTTCATGAGCACCCGTAGTATTTATCTTGTTCAACAGGACAAATTATTAAAAAAAAAATGTTCCTCATTTTCATCTGTCACGTTTTGTATATTATTTAGCATTTGCAATTGCAAGTAATAATTATATTTCAATAAAATTTATGCAAATCAGATTTGGACTGTGACTGTAATCAATTACCTAGATGATTTAATACGAGTACATAAAAATCGTCATTTTTAAACCATTATTAAATTATCCAGGAAAAATTAATTCTTTACTTTAAACTCATAATTTTATCTGTGTAATTTAAAAATGGGACGAAGTTTTTAGTTTTGTAACATTAAAACCAAAGAGGTAACTTATCAAAGTTTTTAGTAAATTTTTTAACTAGCGAGGATATACTATACGGAGTCGAATAGAAAATACAACTACAAGACCTATAAATATGTAATAATCCAATAGATTGCCAGGTTCAAAGATCAACAATCATGGTCCATAGTTCATTCAGACTCGACCATAAGGCAGACAAAACACCAATTTATTTATGGACAGAATAACAATAGTTCAATAGGTAAATACAAAGCTGCGAAGATTAAAGACTACGCCTGCCTGCATTGCAAATAGCAAAATTAACATAAAGGTTGCATTAACGGATTTATTGCCATTTAGACGACGAGTAAAGTCCTCGTTTGTATCCTAGACATGCGAACAGTTTTCTACCTACGTGTGCGAGTCCACCACACTTATCCAGATGACTCAGATGATCATTGCATCCAGTAGTCACAGACTGGCGCCTATCAATTCTACCAATCAGACAGATTGATAGCACGCGATCTATCAAGACCTCCCAATTGCCTACAAACTGGGGTCTAATCTGTGACGCTACCGAGAAATGGGTCGCAGGCTACCAATCAAAATAAAAAAGCTATCAGTCTGCCTTAATCGGTGTCTATATGAATTTATAGCAAAATAAATGTGTTAATGTTTGGGACGCTTTTATAATGGTGAGTGACGGATTGGCAGACGGCCCACCTGGTTAACTGCGCTCCAGTCGTCATGTGGTTTGCATATCTGCAAAAGTTTACGTGTTTTACATGTGATAAATTTTATTAGGTGATAATGTAGAAAATTATTAGGCGTATGGTGGGAAATTTTAATTTCAAACAGTTAATTTTACCTCGTGGCCAGATTAGATCTAAATAAACCTAAATTCAAGTTAAGCAGGTGGATTGTTTTTGTTAATGGAAAATCCGGTCTTATTTGTTTTCATACAAAAATCATATTAGTCACCTAATAAACGATGAGGCCCTAACTTCTGGGGTTGTGGCTCATGGGATACGTAATATAGAATGGTTCCTGAATGGTGATTTACTATGATGATGTCCTCCTTGACGTATCCGTCAACGGCGAACCCTGCTATATTCGGTTGTGCGCCCGTATGTGGCTGGCAAAACCAAATTTTGTCTTGAAAATTCTATTGCATGGCGCGCAGTACAATAGTCCTTCAGCATTGTATGTATAGTTGTAGGAAGGCTTCGGACGGGTCTTCTTTAAAAGGCGTTTAGTATCTAGATCTTGTTTGCTCTTTTCTTTTCTTTTCTTTTCGATTTACTATACCTCCTATTCGTCACTGGGAAAGTTACTATTGATATTCCATATTAGTAACATAATAAATGTTACATATATGACAAAAAACCACGAAAGTATATTTTATAGGTATACATAGTATATACTGTGCTCCTCATTTTATCCTTATAGTAGTTACATATCCGTATATTAATAGAACAATGCGACACATTTAGGAAAATAATCAGGAAAATGGCTTACAACGAGGAAAACCAAATTTTAAATAGCTGCTCAAATACCGAATTAAATATCAAATATACTGATTTGTGGTTTGTAAATGTTTAATTAAAGATAAATGCTTAAAACGAGTCAGACTCGCCCATTGGGGCGGTTCCGTTCAAACTAGTAGGTCAAATGAATAGAACGGAAATCGAGAAGAAATTATATTTTCTTTTAAATTTTTCGTCATAAATCGAAAATTACAAATCGTAAAAATAATTAAAAATCTGTTTTAGCTTATGTTATTGAAACTCTTTCATATGATACGGTTAACTCACTTTAAAATTTGGACCCTCATTCCTTGCATAAAGGATTGCATTATTTTTGTTATTAAAAAATAAAAATGTACAGTAAATGTAATGTAAATAGTACATCGTTGGATACTTCCACGTTTAAACGCGGAAGCGAATGTATTTTGCAAGATAAATAAGCTTCAAACATATGTACATGTATGACGAGAGGATTGTAAAATAAACAAAACCTCATTGCCACAGAAAAGCCTTGCAGTTAAACGACACGGAATGGAAAGTTAATTTCACATGTGCACATTTACTGCACATGGGTGCAGAACATTAGCAATGAGTGCTGTCATTTAATTATCGTCCTACACGGATTATTACTCCCCATAACGAGCATTCCGCAGAAACCCGTGGCAGATATTAAGTTATTTTATGCGATGTTTACTGTTACAACGTATAACAAGTATCTATGTTAAAAGAAAAATAAAATACCCGAGTGCAGAAAAGCAGTTTTTGCAGTCTAACTTACGATTTCGTTACGCTTGATATGCTGTTGAGTGTACGGTTTTTGTGAGAAAGTATACGTAAAATCGCTGTTAATGATTATAAATGCGCATTCTTTATTCTAGCACTTGTTTATTACGAAATAGTTCGTTGGAGATTACGAAAAAACAATTATTTTTATTTTGCGAGAGATGTATTATTATTACAAAAAAATATAGCCTACGACACTCTGGAAATGAATACGAATCTAACGACATCTCGCACATCAAAATCTGTCAAGCCGTTTAGGCTGTAGGTGATCATATATAAACATACGTAGTACACACCCACATACATACATACAAACATACATACACTCGAAAAACATAACCCTCCTTCTTACGCAGTCGGGTAAAAACATGTTGGAAATCACTGAGAATGTAAGGAAGGTGAGGCATCACATTTTAGCGCGTCCACGTTTTACTGAGTGTTAAGTTCTTAATGTTAGCTTTTATGTTCCACGGGTTTATATCGTGACCTCACTGACATTTTCTAACAAATATAAAATTTAATTTCGAGGAATGTACCTACCTACTTGCTTGCCTATATACATCCTCACCTACTTTCCTATTTATTCACCTGACTACCAACCTTTTTTTTAAAGTGTAGAAATGCCTTCGCATACCGCTCTGCCACGGGGAGACAGTGCGGTTATGTGGGGCTTGTACCCACTAAAACTCCACGGTGTTCCGCCTTGGCCGCCTCATACGTGTCACGGGTACCGCGCGGATTCCGTCGCATGACACCTGTCATTGTCATTGTGTGTGTGTCATGTCTATCAACCTAGCTTTAACTTGTGTGTTTGTTGGACTCTTTTGCAGAGTCTGCCCGTTATTCAACCGTCAAGCAGTAGTGTGCAAGTATATTATGTTCCGTATTGAAAGGCCAAAAGAGATCTAGAGAAATTAAGGGGCTAAAAAAATTGTTACACCTAAAAGCTGCGTGTGACCAGTGCAGTGCGGTGCCGCGCTGGGTTTAGGGTTAAATTCTTGGTGGCATTGCTGTTATGAGCAAACGAGGTGAACTTTCTGAACATTGCTTTGCTTTTTACATCAGGAGACTTACTCGTCTCGTTGTTTGTATATCTACCTATCCGCCTACCTATCGCTTACTTACTGCCTACCTATACCAACCTAAGGAGTAGGTTTGCTATCTAGTCTCTATTTCTCGCTGTTTACATGGTGAGATCTAATTTAATACAAAGGTGTGCTTTTTAATTCGATCGTTGGTCTTGCGGATTACTGTGACCTAATTTTATCAACGAAAACAACATAAATTCACAGACATTATACTTCATGGTTTCATACATATGTCTGCGCATCGGAAAAATAATGGAGGTACAATTAATATCACAAGTTACTGAATTTCTGTCTTAATAAAATAAATACAAAAACAAATCTTTAGGTCATAGCGGATTATTTTTACCCGATTACGCAATAGGAGGGTTATTGTTCTAAATTCTAACAGTGTAATTCTGTGTTTATCAGAGTCCATAATCTTCTAAACTACTGGCCCATTTTTGACAAATGGGAATCGACACATGTCATATTATATTATACTTCACATATTATGTTTAGATTAATACGTCGTGCTTAGTATTAAATAAAACCGGACAAGTGCGAGTCAGACTCACCCACCGAGGGTTCCGTACAAACTAGATAAAAGAACTACCGGGTGAAGCTAAGTCTTTATAGAAGTGATAAATTATATGTTTTTTTTTTTGGTCATAATCCGAAAATTACACATCTTAAAAATAATTATTAACCAGTTTTAGCTAATGAAGCTCTTTCATACCATAAACAACATGATACGGTTACCTCACTTTAAAATTTGGACCTTCATTTCTAGCACAAAGATCCTATTATTTTGTGATTAAAGTAGAAATTAACAGTTTTCGGATTTTTTCCTTTACGTGTACTCTAACACAATGCTTCTTGCCAAATTTCATAGTTCTAGGTCAACGGGAAGTACCCTATAGGTTCGATTCCTTTGTGAAAGTCGAAATATACGTTTTTTTTTGCGACATATACGGCTGTAACTTTTTTACGATAACCGAGAAGATTGACACATCATCAGCTGGAGTCAAAATTGAATACTGTGGCAAACGAACTGGATGGGTGGTTCCGATCTAATGGTCTAGCGCTGAACAAGGATAAAACTTGCTTCCTTGCATTCAGCCTCAACGGGCACTCGACAAATAAGTATTCGGTGACAGTCGGCAAAACCGCGATCCAACAGGTATACAGTATGAAACTCCTGGGATTTCATATCGACGGCGCGTTGTCGTGGGAGACGCACATAGACGAGCTATGCGGGAAGCTGAGCCGCTCGTGCTTCACGCTCCGGCGGCTCGCTAGCACCGCCACCCGCAACGTTGTGCGCTCCTGCTACTTCGCGACCGTCCATAGTAGTATCTCATATGGGTTGGAGCTGTGGGGCCGTGCTGCAGATCGCAACAGAGTATTTGTGATGCAGAAGCGAGCTGTGCGTGCCATTTGCGGGGTTCGGGATGACGTCTCATACGTAGAGCTGTTTAAAGAGCTTCATATCTTGCCCTTACCATGTGAGTTCATTTATCGAATAGCCTTATTACACACGCAAACTTAGATAAATTTCAGCGAAGGGGAGTTCACGGTACGTTGCAGTTGCGTAGCAATAAAAAGAAAGACCAACTTGTAACGCCATCGCACCGTCTCGTCAAGTCGGAGAAATCCGTATACATCTTAGGGCCTGCGATATACAATCGCATACCCGCATCTATTCGAGACGCACCTTCCAAAGCATGCTTCAAGACCAACCTGAGAATTTGGTTGCAAGAACACATGTTTTACGACATTAGCGATTATTTAAAATTAAGAGATTATTGATTATTATTATTTTTTACTATTATGATTATTATTCTATATTATTGTTATTTTTGACTATTATGATATTTTTTGTTATATTATTATTATTTTTAGCCAATTAATTAATGAATTATTAATATCAAAATAGTTTTGTCAACCACCCTTTCACATGATTTATTATGAACTTGACTTGTAACTTGGGCGTTATGAATAAATTATTTGTATTTGTATTTGATTCTTTCACAGCTGCAAAGGTTACTACAGATCTGCATATATGGTTTTAATTTCAACTCAATACAACCACGTGTTCCCAAGATAAAAAGTCTCTGACAGACGGACAGACGGACAACAAAGTGATCCTATAAGGGTTCTGTTGTTTTATTTTAGGTACGGAACCCTAAAAAGAAACCAAATATTTAACATGTTTTTATTTATTTATTTATTTATTAAGGCTTCACAATGGTAACTACATCACATAAACACTATAATTAACACTTCTCAATATTAACTAAATGTGTTACCTTTCAAGGAAGCACAGCATGCAAATTTACTTAAAAAAACAAAGAAGAAGCTAACCGTTACAGATACTTAATATGATTATTAATAGTATTAATCGACAGTGACAGGATATATTTATATGCTAAATGTATTTATATGTTGAGAAATAATAGTATATTGGAAATTTTATTTATATAACCTTATATTATAATGAATACGATTACTGTTAAATAATTTTGCTAACCTTCTCACAATGAGAAGATGCCCTGCGCCCAGCAGTGGGACAGTTTGTATAAACAAGGCTGATAAAAAAAATATGCAAAAATGCAGATCAAAATAAGAGTAAGAAGACGAATAAGAAGAGTAAGAATAAGTTTTTCAGACTTATAGTCTGTTATTCCCTCTTTTAGGCATCTTGACGCTCTAGTCCAGCCTAAATAACCACGTACTTATTTACTTATTGTACACGTACTTATTTTTTATTGTACATGTACTTATTTTATATATTTTTTACATGCGAAGGTGGCTTTCAGAGTAGCGCAGTTTAAACTAAAATACACTCTACGTCAAGAAATAAAACAACAAAAACTCACCGGATTGGAAACAATGCTTCTTTTTCAACGCAAAGAAAAATGAAACTATCACATTTAGAAGATTTACGACAAACCTCAAAGAAAAAAAAAACTAGATTTCAGTTTACAACACTGTTATTTTTATTTCTCAGTCGTAATTTCGAAGTGGATTGAGGCTTGTCACCGACAGAATTAAATTTAACTTCCGTTCCAATATAAATACTGTCGTCTAAGAATTTATACACAAAACAGATGGTAAAATATTATTCGGGAACAGTTCTTGTCTATTAGCAGCTACTGTAATGATAATAATTTAGTCTAATCACGTGTCTGTTCTCACCTGACATTAGGCCTATTTTATTGCTACAACGCGCGACTTAACGATACGTCGTCAACAAATAGATGAATCAGCTTGTCTGTTGAACGGCTAGTCTCATCGGCGTTCGATTGAATGCCTAAATTGACGTTGTCTGCATGAAAGCTGACTCGTTAGAAACAGCTACCACCTTTATCAAAGGCTAACACTCTTAAAAAGTTCCCATCTCTGTATAAAAAAAATCCTGTATTTCATTCAATTGTGTATGAAAACTGCGATGTAGGTACTTATATCATAAAATATTACTAAAAAAATTAAGTAAAACTCTTTCTAATTAGGTAAGTACTCTAAATTATTTTTGAAAAGATTATCAAGCTAGTTGCAACGATTGCATTTAGTAGTAAAGCATTTAGAACTAAACAAAGTTTTGTTATAATAACTGTTGAACTATTTGTTAACATAATAAGTTTTACTTTTATTCGAACCATTCACCGAACTTACCTAGTTACTATAAATAAATAAATATAAATATTTGTTCACATTTCACACAACACCATCTAGCCCAAACTAAGCAAAGCTTGTACTATGGACCTAGATGGCTGATAGAATACATATATCTTTTTTTTTTGTTGTAATATATATACCTATACATATGATACACTAAGTTGTACACTAGATGGCGTTCGTATACGAAGACGAAAATCCAAACTCGCGATATAGAGATGTGCTCAGTGATGGACTTATGTGACATGTGAGCCGGTTGGAAAATAAATCAAATCTGAGGTTGATTTGTGGTTTCATCCCTAAGACACTCCTACCTCTAGGAATCCAAACTACTCGTAGTACTCCGGTTTAGAGCGGAAATATCACTATAACATTAACTCGAGAGTTTATTTAAACCATAACCTCATTTACTTCCGCTTTTATATCACTAAAGGAACTATTCAACTGAAGAACTAAACGAGCTTTTATTAGTCCTATCTTATGCGTACAACTTTTCTTAGCCGTTCGATTCAATTGCGGATTCATCAATCCGACGACGATTATAACCGGCTGAAGAAGCCAATCGATTTAAAAAGCTTGGCCTGTACCAATCAATGTCATGGACTGAAAGCGCGAACTCCCAGCGACCCATTTCCACAAAAATTACCCAACCACCACACCGGCCATTCACCTAATGATCTCATCGTCCCAGAATAAAAAATCTCTCGTTTAGACCAATTGACTTTGTTTATGGAACGTTTTCTCAGGCGATAGACGATCTAGTTTAGTTAAGGTAACGTCCGTGCGAATCCTTCCGCATGCGAATTTATTTTACTACGGTCGTAGCTGGGTCACTATAAACGTGCATCCGCGACGCCTGCGCAGCTCCCAACCGTAAAATAGAATATAACATCTGGGATGTACCTAATCCACATACAACTGTAAAGATTCTGTCTATCCGTGAAATAACGCCACTTGTATTGTCACTCGCAGTGGTTTAACAATTTGAAACATGAGAATTTAATTACGCGGAAACGCTTTGTTCTGCGATTTTTGACGCTTTTATTTTTACTCTTTGTAATGTAAAACTGTTGATTGGAAAAGACTCGCTAATTTGCAACGCGAGGTATCGGCCTCACCACAAAGCGCCTTGCAGTCTACATAGGTGATGAACCCGTGTTACTCACCTCACGAACTGGGTAACCGCGATATATATACAATCGTTATATTGAAAGAAGCTCCTTATCTTTTAGCAGATCGTAAAACCACATCAATGGGAAATCGCTTGTCTGTGTACGAAACCGCAATGAAATTTGATTAATAGCGTGTTCTTTATGTGCTAATTTTTGGTTGCCAATTAATATTGCTAATTAATAGCTCTAATTATTCTATGGCAGTGATATCATGAGTTTCACACTTTATGAAAGAGTAGACGTCTATTTGGACGGAGTAGGTATAGGTAGATATAGGTGAACTTTATTTGACCTCTTTGCTTCTTTATTGACAATTTTTACCCGACTGCGTAAGAAGAAGGGTTATGTTTTTTGAGTTTATGTACATATGTGGGTACTATGCATGTATGTTTCTATATGATCGTCTACAGCCTAAACGGTTTGACCGATTTTGATGTGCGGGATATCGTTAGATTTGTCTATATAGCGTCGAATATAGCTAGTGAGGCTATATTTTTTGTAATAATAATAATACAACACACGCAAAAAAAAATGCGTTTTTGAAACACCGTTTTCCGAACAAATATTATGAAAAAAAAATATGGTTACCTACACAGTTTTAAAACTATCACGCTTTTTAACTTTATTTGAATTTTTTAAGATTAACGAAGAAGAATGAGTACAATGCATGCTTAAGAGTGTTTATAGAATTTATTTAACTATGAACGGGATCCTACTGGCTTTTGCAGTATTTGTTTTTAAATTGAGTTCTCGATATTTCGCACATTACGTGTATTACTGCATTAAGTTAACTGAACATTGCAATTTGTTGAACAATATAGATCGTTATTGTTCAACAAATTGCCACCATCTTTGACACTCCCGCTAACTCACTCACAGTATGCTTATGCTATTTCATTGTCCACTTTTCTACAATCCAGCTACTCCGAAATATTGGATGCTCAATTTCAAAACATATCATGATAATTATTCAGCAAGTTAACAAAATTGATTATTCTAACAAATCCACCTATATACAGATACACTTATATACATATACAATATTTGGTGTAAAAATAACCGTGAAAATAATAAGCAATCAAAATTCATGGCCCACTTATTTTAGTACATCAATAGTTTGTTTATCGACATACATTGTTGTACTTAAACCGAGTATATTTAGAGGTTTGAAATAATATACAAACTCAGAAGATTAACCTTCGCCTTGCGCGTACTATGAGTTTTGTAATGTCGTATTTTGAACCGGCCGACAACTGAAGCCCTGAAAGAGATAAAAATAAATTAACTCTTATGATAATGATTTTAAAGATCAAATTGTGAATAAGAATAGTGTGAAGCAACGAATACTTATTGTAATGGTGTTTATGTGAGGTTTTAAAAGTTTTCGTGTTTACGTTAGAGGCACGCACGGAGGCACGCACCGACTGAGGTAGCTTTAACATTGTTTGCAAATTATCGACTTTACTATAAATTGTTTCTGAAGAAACTCTAGACGGGTAAATATAGACGCACCTCGACTCAAACTAGTTCAAAGTTAAATGACTTGCAGAGTGCTCGGTGCTCGCCTGACCGCTTCATAATCTGCTAATCATACATTGAGTCTTTTTAAATAGCACGCCAGGCATATGCGAGTTTTTTTATAAATAAAATTATGGGGTAACTCTACATAAAAGTTTGTTGAAGAGAAAAATTATAGCATCAATAAATGGACAAAGATTTGTAGGTTATTCGTCCATCCACTCAACTAAGTACTCAATAGCTGAAATAATATAAACAAAAAAGGTTTGTTTACTTTTCAATCAAATTCATTGCTTTGAAGCATAGGAATTGGCATCCATAAGGTGGATAGAAGACCTCCAGCAGTGGACTTCATTAATTTCTTCAAATCTAGGAACCCAGAAGCAGGTATACTTATGAAAGCCTTTACTTTCAACCGTCAGCTTTAGATGCAGCTTATAGTAAATTAAAAAGCTCTTTCAAATACTTACTAAGTAGCCGTCTAGTTATTATTGATCAAAAGGAAATTGATAGGAAGCGCTTGGCTCGAGTAGGAACGTTCCGGATATGAGTAATCGAAGGACGTTGAAAATGTTAGCGCCCTCACTACGAAACGTGAGGTAACTTTCAATATTTATATTATAGCTATTATCATAATTATGGCATAAACTGTTACATCAATAGGCCTAAGGATGTACTCGTATTTAAATATAGGTACGTCAGGCTAATCCAAAATAGGATATCAATTTTGTCATGACTTCGATAGCATAGAACTAATTAAAGGAACATTCTAGTTTATAGATAGATATGGAGTGTACCTTGCTCGGTATAGCAGCAAAGATAAGAGGATTAAGTACCCAAGTTGGCATTATTATTATGACAATTACGAAATTGAAATGAGCCTGAACGAAAAAATTTTCAGTGATAAAAGTTGACCAAAACGCTCTCTAAAACAGTGATGCAATTAGTAGCACTGCTTATGAAGCGGGTAGGCAGACGAGAACAGGTGGCAGAAGACGCTGGATGCAGGCCGCTGCCAACTGGTCTTTGGTAAATCCATGGGGGAGGCCTGTGTTCAGTAGTTGACTTCTTGCGGTTGAAATGATAACGACCATATTTAGTAGCCGCTTATACTTACTAAAATGTTTGCGCTGCTCCGTTGGGGGCTCCCCGGGCAATATATTGCACTAAAATTCCGAGGTAGACAGTGTTAGTGATAAAAAGAGTCCTAGGTTCTCCAGAAGAACATATTACGTAAAAATCTTGACACAATACTAGACTTTGAGCTTATTTCGGAAAAAATCGTTGCTTTTATCAAATTTCACTACTTACATCCCTGTAAGCCACTATACTATACCTGGTGTAATTCAGTTTCGTATAAATAAAATCGGCCCTAACTTTGTCCCGGCCATTCCCGATAAGAGATGCCTCAATTAAAGCGCGAGATTTCTCCGCGCTCCCCTCACGGAAAAGAACAAAAGCTACATACATACAATATGTAGAGAAGGACCCTGAAAAGGACTTACGCTGCTGGTTCTATGGACATAGCCTAGGTATATGTAGTGGCCTGACACCAGTACGTAACAGCCTACCTACTGTTAAAAGAGCTGTCAGAAGTCTACCATCTCAATAGGTCAACGATATCGTTAAAATCGCAAGTCGAAACTTTAAAGGAAAAGGTAGATAAAATATTTATTTGTGCTATATGTATTCGAAGAGTGCATATGATCAAAGTGATCTCAATGTTAGTAAATACATTAAACGGTCATTATAATCCAACAAAACAAGAACAAAGGAAGGTCAAGTTCGCGGAATCGCTCGGGAAACACGTTTCAGCGTATGAAACATGCTGAAAGTGAAACAAGGAGGTCTGTTGAGTTTCTAGGAAGTAACGCAGCGTCGGTAGCCCATCAGGCTCTGCGATTATCTAGATGAAGCATCGTTTCAATGAACTCGGATAATTAGCGCAATGTGAGCAAGCTCAACATTTCTCAATATAAATAGGTATGTATTACTTATTACAATAAATGATTTGTTTTTATTTTTATTTGAGAGATTATAAGGTGTCACTGTGACCTAACATCATCTTCTACTTAGGTAGAGTCTGTACAGTTAGCGAACTATTATGGCCATAAGATTGTGGCACTGAAAGCGCTGCTGTCCTTATTTCATTATTTTGATTTTTGTGCCGACAGTTCTTTATCCAAATAGATTCTATCACTATCATCATCATCATCATCTCAGCCGTAAGAAGTCCACTGCTGGACATAGGCCTCCCCTATGGATTTCCAAAAAGACCGATTGGAAGCGGCTTGCATCCAGCGTCTTCCTGCCACTTGTATGAGGTCATCTGCCCATCTCGTGGCTGGTCTTCCTACGCTGCGCTTGCCGGTGCGTGGTCTCCACTCGAGAGCCTTTCGGCCCCATCGGCCATCAGTTCTACGTGCTATGTGGCCTGCCCACTGCCACTTCAACTTGCTAATCCTCTGTGCTATATCGGTGACTTTCGTACGTCTACGTATCTCTTCATTCCTTATTCGATCTCGTAGAGTGACTCCGAGCATAGCCCTCTCCATAGCTCGTTGCGTGACCTTGAGCTTCCTTATAAGGCCCATAGTTAGGGACCACGTCTCAGTGCCGTAAGTCATCACTGGTAACACACACTGGTCGTAAACTTTCGACTTGAGGGACTGGGGTATATTGGACGAGAAGAAGCATTTAAGTTTCCCGAACGCTGCCCAGCCGAGTTGGATACGACGATTGACCTCTCTCGCAAAGTTGGACCTGCCTAATCGGACCGTTTGTCCTAGGTAGACATATTCGTCAACAACTTCAAGAGTGGAGTTACCCACAGATATTGGGGTGGTCACTACATGGGCGTTCGACAAAACCTTCGTTTTGTCCATGTTCATTTTGAGGCCCACCCGTTGGGAAACTCTATCGAGGTCTTCGAGCATCGTACTGAGGTCTTCCATCGACTCTGCCATGACTACTATATCGTCGGCAAACCGAAGGTGAGTGATGTACTCGCCGTTAATATTGATGCCGAGCCCTTTCCATTCCAGAAGCTTATAGGCATCTTCCAAACCGGCGGTAAACAGTTTCGGAGAGACAACGTCTCCTTGCCTCACGCCTCTCTTTAATGGAATTGCCTCTGAATTCTGGTCTTGTACTCGGACCGACATGGTGGCGTTGTTGTACAAACACTTCTGCACTTCGACATACCGATAGTCAATACGGCATCGTTGGAGGGCCTCAAGCACCGCCCAGGTCTCGATCGAATCAAGGCTTTCTATCACTATAATATCTGATTATAGTGACATGCAGTTGATTTTGTTCTCACAATATATTCATTAACCATTATCACAATCTATGTCATCCTTCCTAAAATATAATATTAATGTCGTGTTAAAAGAATTTTCTAATCCTTTATATGTATCATAAAAGTTCAACCTTTGCACTCCATCTAGCGAGTATGTATTGAACTATGTGAGCATGCAGTTTGCTTAGGTTTACTGTTCGCGTAGCTACTAGTAGAAATTATCAGAAACAGACACAATAATAAATAATAAATGCAAACAATTAAATTACTAGTATTATTAATGTAAGCATATTTTACAATAGATTAATTTTTACCTCATTTCTTTTAGCTGACTTCAAAAAAAGATGTTCTCGATTTGGTTGTAACTTTTTTATGTTCATTACGCATAACTCTCTCATTTATAAACCGATTTGGAAAATTATTTTTTCAATCGACAAAAAAAAAGGAAATTATCAATTTTGTTTGAAATGATATATTTCAGATTGGTCCCATAGAAATTTCATCAATTTCAATCAGTTCAGCAATTTGATTTTTAAAACAAAATGGCGCATTTTGAAGTAGCTTGTTTCAGTTTTTAAATTATAATCATTTATGTAGCACTTTCGCCGAGTTTTTTGTTGAGTTTGATACAGTAGTCCAACTTATATCAAACTCTACAAGGAGCTAAACATACTGCTTAATCTCGCTAAGAGTATAATGAGTACAATAACAAACAACTTGCTAAAGCCAAATGTTTGTTAACTTGCGAGATGAAGTGTTGTTGTGCAACTCGTTGCATGCATAATGCCACACGATACCAATTACCACCTATTACTGCAGTTTACTTGCATAAATACTGCTTTATGTTATATTCCATTAGTTATTTTCCGTGGTTTTGCTTAGACACCGACGGTATAGCGAGTATAAGTTTTTATTATAGGATCCATTTCGAAAACCATCCGTCTGTAAGACGACCTTGTACTACCATTTCCCTCAATGAACAAGTAGAAAGTCTACACACTACCTCTCATATTACGGATTTTCGAAATGTGCTATGTTTCTAATCCGGATAACGAAGGAGAGTGGAAGAATCGCCGACTTCTTTGTTTCCTGAGAAATCCTAATTACACACATTTTATTTCTTCTATCTATATTAAATTTATTCCACGAATATAAATTGTAACAAAAGATGGTTTACGCGCGTCCAACAATAGGAATTGAGTGCGAACATCGATTTATCGATTTCAGAGGAACATCAATCGCACCACAGAGCTGCCTTCCAAGCAACACATTTTTTATCAACTAAATCATATTGACAAATTAGTATATCGAGAATATTTCGGTAAGGATATATCTGTCACAGATTCTTGATTGAATCAGGATTTTCATAAAACTCTTAGCAATTTCATCGAAACGAGAAAACCACTGTTTTGACTGAGACAGTGATTGTTGATTTCATTGATATTCTAAAAATGTCCAGTATTCTGATCGAATTACCTAGATACAAAAGGGCTTTTGAAGCTCTGAGTGAATAGGTATATTCTAAGTCTACGTGTTTTATATTTGACCCTTAAAATCCTTAAAAAATCTCAAAATGTCCAGTTTAACATCAACGAAATGGCGTCTCTTTGTGGCCACAAAGTATCAACTTATTACATCTTCCAATTTTCGTAACGTGCTTGTAAAGCTATCCATTAAATTGGAGCTCCTGAGCCCTAACTTTCCCTCATGCTAAACTTCTTTGTTTGAAGTCTAAAGCTAGACTAGCCAGACAAAAGCTAGGAATCCTTAAGGTCAAGCCGTACTTCACATCCGGTCAAACTCTTAGATTATTATAAAGCTCATATCCGGTCGTGTGTGCACTTCTGTAGGATCCGCCAAATACTAGGTGGTTGCTTTGGAATCAATAAAATAAGAAAACCAGTTTTACGTCTCCTATAAGCTGTAGCTTACATGAGACAAAACTGGTTTCCTCAAAGTTGTAATACTTAGAATATTGATATAAATATTGTTTGAAGGTGACGTGGGCGGCAATTTTTCAGAGGCTGCATTTTGGCATAGACGAACTAGGGTATTTCTCGTCTGTAATTTCGGTGAGTGTGCATTAGTGTGAGTTATTTTACCTAATCTATTCTTCCTCCTTCCGCAACAGGACAAATGGGAAAATGTAGCAATACCAAACCGTCATAGTAATAAGAGATAGGTATAGTTATCTAAGAACACTACTTAACACAACTAATATATATACTTATTTGTAAGTAGAAACTCTATGCCTACCCCAACAGGAAAAAGGTGTGATTGTATGCATGTATTTGATGATCCATTATTGTTTCAAGAAAAACATATTAGGCATCAAAGCCCAATAGTACAGCCACAAAATAGGCAAATGCCCACTCTCAAATTTTTGCCACTGAACAATTGAATTCGAATCGGGAGGCGGTGGTCCTTCCCGCGAAATAATTTGCGGAGGTCCCTCCTCGGAATACTAAGCAAATTGAAATTTATCACTTAGGAACCACTTAGCGTGTGCATGAGTCAACTTCCTTCGTCTGTCGGGGAACGCGGGCGTAGGAGCAACCGCCTACGGGAACCGGAGATGGAACCAACTGTATCAAAGTAAAAGCTATCTAGACTAACCAGCTTTCCCATAAATTTTGAATGAATAGTGTCCTAAGTTTGTTCTCTTGATGCAAACCAGAACCGTGCATAAATATGAACGATTCATTTGCAATCATACTTCATGTGTCTACTAACAGGGTAGCGGTTTTAAAGCAATATTATCATTACAATCATAACATCAAAGTATCATGAACTCATGAGGTAAAAATAAATCGAATGACCAAGTCCAAGTCGTTTAGGCTTTAAGATTTAAAGAAACAAAATGCTTTGATAAAGGACAAACAAACGATTTTACATATGCATATCTTACATTGTATAGATTGTATGTATCTCGAAAAGTTTATTCTCTTTCTGAGCAATCGGGCAAAATATAATCACTTTCAAAGCATATACCTACTTGTTTATGACCACGTGCACTAATGAACGCATATAATTAGCGGATCAAGACGTTTCGACGTAGTGTACCAGATTTGAAAGTTACCAGTTACGCGAATGACCAGACAATTTGGAGGCGCGGGATACCTAGACTGCACTTGGATGACACGGACCGTGGGAATTGGTCACGACATTTCTTGATCTAGCTCCAAAGCGTTCCAATGGACGAGGGCCTTAATGAAGCACTACTCGGTAAAACTAATGATCAGTAATGAAAGGTTTGCAATATACGGATACACGCGTGCAAACAAGTATGTACATAATATGTCAGCGACTGCAATGAGTTTGAATATTAACTTTTTTTTAATTTAGTTTTGTTAATTGTAATTCTATGGTGCTGGTTTAACTTTGCGACAATCTACCACTTTAGATAGGACACATCGATATGTCAATCAACCATTGTCTAATAAATCAATTCATGTGATCGACATTTGAAACAATCGGCGTAATGCATCAGTTCCAATTTGAATTGTTACTTATCCATAATCCCCGCCTTCGAGTTGGCATCCAATAGTAATTATTCCAGTTAATTTTATAACCTGTTAAAATCTTAGATTCGTACTATGTTGCGCGCACGCGGACATAACTATCGTCTAATTTTAAAATCACGACGATCTTTCCACCGTTATATCCATCTAGCACCAGTAGAAATTAAAAATGTGCATGAACAGTAAGGAATACGGAAGTATTCCGTACTTTTATTCTGTTATTAGAGAGTGAACAAGCCGTTTAATACACTACTCAGGTCAATTTGTCTACTTTATATGTCAGGTTTATCCCTAAACAGCATTAGGTTTCGATGATTTTTGTAGTAACTACGAGGAACTCTTATAAATCCGCAATACCCGTCTATCTGTCCGTATGACACAGCCAGTTTTAAGGACACACTACCCGATTTCTCGGTCCATGTCTATCGGGTGCCTACATCGAGCATAGATTATATATCTATGCTCGAAGGGCCTATATGGGAATCGTGTATAAGTGGAAAATAGGGGTGGATCCGTACAAACGTAAAGAAGGGATGACTTTCTATTCAACCTTAGCGTGTAAGTATGTATCGTTAAATAGGTCTTAAGTTTCTTATTATATCATTTTCTTACCAAATGTGATATGTATGAGGTATATCCTGCCCAAGGTGAAAACTAACGTTGTTTTATTTTTGTTTGGCTTTTAAAACAAAATAAGTAACTGGAAAAAATATCATTAAAGTAATCGTACTTACATATTTTGAAGTCGGTTGATTCAGTTTTTTTTAATATAATAACTAAAGATTATAGCATTAGCTACCGGAACCTTACCATTGTGTGTCTCAACACGGTATTGGCAACTTATTAACCGACTTCAAAAAAGGAGGAGGTTATCAATTCGTATCGTATATATTTTTTATGTATGTACACGAATTTCTCCGTCATTCGTGAACCAATTTTTGTGTTTCGTGAATTGGCGTATAGGAAAGCTCACAAGTTGGTCCCATAATTATTTTAGAAACATTGGTTTATTTTATCTTGGAACAACGCAACTAATAACTGGGATGGAAAACAGTTTTCTCGTTTCATATATACTTGTATAACTGTGCGGTAAAAAAATCCCATAAGTATATTATTGTATGGTGTAACTTCTCACTTTAGATGCATTTAGTGCGGGGCACCAACGTATATGCTGTCTTACTTATAAACGCATGTTAAAATCTTATTCACTGAATAAGAATTTGTCACTTTCTGTCAGACGAAAACTGTCACGCACGGAAACGGAACAAAACACTGTTTAATTAAAATATGCTTATTCAGCGTTTCTAAGTAAGACGGATATTTGTATACCTAAGTCATTTTAGGATGCACATCGATTTCAGATGCTCTTCAGTGCAATGAGAACTGAACTTGTCATTGTGTTCATGCTAATGTAAATGATTCTACGCACTGAATACTCTGATTCAATGCAACTATGTCATTTGTAAGTTGCATAAACTTTGCGGGCCGTACATTAGCCACGTGAAGTATATATATTGATATTGATACATTTATTGACAATTTTATATCAAACTTACGTGTCATAATAATATTAACATATAAAAAATGAAATTGTTCAATGTTAACAATCATTATAAAAATACAGTTATTGAATAATTATTAAAATTATTAAAATAGTGTCTTAAACATCGCACTATAAAGAAATAATAATAATATACATGGGAAGAGATGTATTAAAATCAAGCAAGAACATCACAGGATAAATGATCTTTTGGCATTTCACGTATATTTTATGACTATACAAAGGATTTACACTCGCTAAACATCAGTGACACCACTATTGTTGCAGTTAGACAACGGCTATCACTTACCATCAGACAAACCATCAGCTTGTTTGCTGCTCTTTGTAAAATTATCATATATATATATATATATAATATACACAATTTTCGTTATCTTGGACGTAATTTTTCCACTTATATCGTTTTAAAAACTAAACTAAACTATACCAAACCAAACATATAATAACCAAACTATACATACATACTAATCAGATATCGAATACAAATTTTATGGTCTACACCATATTCTTACGCTATAACAGGTTAATTTCATGCTTGACTATGTTTCTCAACCAGAGGAATACTGGGGATCATATTGTTACGGGAAGTGGGTATAGGGATTGGAAGGAAACAACGATGTTATTCAAGCCCGTTTAATTCACTGACACGTGGTATCTTCTACAGAGCACTCACAGTCGATAACACGAACACCGACAATAATTACCGAATCGACGCGCTACAAACACACAGAGACCGTGTTCCGATCAACACACTACTACTATAACGTCTCTTCACTATACTGTTCATTTCAACAGTTCACTTTCACATGTAACTTTTTCTTCTTTCCTGTATGCTACTTGTATCTGAACTGCCCTCTGTCCGCGACTGAAGCTCCTTATATACCCCGCAGAACCTTCTAGAAGCTTTTATTTCGATAGTCATTTCGTTCGTCATTTGTTTCGTTCCAGAATGTTCAATTTCGATCGTCTTTTCGATCGTCTTTTGTTTTTATCATTTGTTTCGAACTTTCTAGAATGTTGACGAGATTCTTTATTTAAATAGTCGAGGAGCATTTCCTTCTAGAAATTTCACCATCATCATCGTCATCGTTACACTATCATTGTAGTAATTTACATCGTTCGAAATGAAATAAAAATATAAGTATATGTTATCAACATACTAAATACTTAAATTTTATTTCATTTCATCAACATAAATCACTATGAAAGTAGGACAAAAAACAGGCAAAAAACCTCACGTGATTCGTAGACGGCCCCACGCGTAAACTACTGAGTACTCCATAAAGGGACAATAAAAACTTTAAAATATGCACAACTGGTCCTGATCCCTTTAGCGTGTGTGGTCTATGAGCTTCGAGTCTATTTTCGTTGTAATTTATATTCATTACACGAAATTGTTTCCAGTAGCAAGAAGGGCTTCGATGTAGGACAAAACGCTGCCAACTAAATTAATTATCACATTATACAGGCGACAAGACGCGGTTAAATAACTCTATAAGTTACGTCTGCGCACGGCCTTTGGTTGTGTTCTTGTCGAACGCAAAAAACGGAGGAGGTTCTCAAGTCGACGCGTATATTTTTTTTTTGTGTGTGTGGCGCCTACTCATTACGTTAGGGCCCAGCCCCATGTCATCCGACGATTTTTAGTAGGCGAAAACGTTGGATTCCGGGGCCGCGCCGGCTTTTGTTTCCGATCCGGCACCGTGCCGTATGACATGGGGCCACAGCCTATTCAAATTTATACGCAATATATTTTACATGTACAGGAATATTATAATTGCGCGCGCTCGTGTATTACAACAATTCTAGTTACTTACTCATCGCTATTACGGCTTTGGAGATGTGAAAAAACATGCTTACCAGCAAAAATAATGAAATTTAAAAAATAAACTATCACAGCTAAGTAGGCTTTTCAAGTTGACGAGTTATAGACAAATAACTCATAAAATGTACTTGCAAACAGCTTGCAAAAGCAAATTTCATACAAATTTCTATTCCATCAATGTTCATTGTTCATACTATCAAACAAGTAGCTCTATTCCGCATACAGTGTAACTACGGAACCCTATACTCCGCGTGGCCCGATAAATTTTTTGAGCATAATATTATATTTTGAGCATAAGTAATAGAAACTAAAAATATTGTCTTTAATTTTTTTAGGTCTGTATGTCTGCTAGGATCTTTAAAAGTGGCCTTCAAACTTAAACATTGCGGCAAATAACACTAGTAACTAATCAAACACGAACATAGTACAGTAACTTCTGCACGCATGCGCACGATGTTCATTAGAGTTTGACATCCACGTCGCTCAGTAAAAAGGTAATTGCAAAGTAATGGAGCGTGTAATGGTGGTTATTGGGCGTGGGCCGTGGAGCTACGGCTTTATACAACACTATAGATACTCTTAACTGACTCCTGACTAAGCAAAATGTACTTATCGGAGAGGAAATTAACGACTCTTTGTTTTCTCCGGAAACAGGGACTGAGATAGTGGAATCGATGTTATTTTTGAACGATATAATAGGTATAATACAACATTATTATTTGTAGTTGTATAAAAAGAAAAGTTGAAATAGAATATCGGCAGATTCGGCACATTAAAACCTATTTCTAATGCCCATAATGTGCTCAACGATTTTGAACCACATTTTTGAGACTGCTCGGTAATGGAAATCTGTTTCCTGATATCTAGAATTTTGGAATTTTTGAAGCTAGAAAGAATATATAATTATCATCAATAGCGCCATGCTCCATCCTCGGTCGCACCCTCGCTTACCATCGGGTGTGTAAATGATGGAATGTAGATATATTTCGTATCACAGGTTAATTGACTCTTTTGCTCATCAACGCCACGCACTAAGCGCTTGAACCACTACTGGCTTGAACATAGAAAGCAAAAATTTCAAACTAGAAAAAAAACAAAGAACTATTTATTGACTTAACGAGAAAAGCAAAAGAAGGAAATTTCTTGTGGATAATCAGGGTCTTTAAATCGCGAGTGGTCTCTCTGAGATCGATCTTAGTAATAAAAGTCCCAAAATAAACATGAATTAAAAAAAACGTTTAAAATAAAGTCATATAAATACTGGTAGACATTTTCTTAGCTGCAACATTCGACATCAGCAGGCTTAGACAAGTGGCAAACGTTTCTATTTATGCTAAGAAACCGTAACGTGCCGTCACGTGACATTTCTTTAGCTAATGTCAATCCCATACATATTCTTTTCTATTCTACTGGTGTTCACAAAATTAGAATGCAACTTATTTAATCCCCCAGGTGTATTAATGGTCAAATACAAGTCTAATAGAGACAGTGAGTATAAAAAATGTAAGTAGAACTACAAGTATTAAGTATGCTAGCTTAATGCTAAGCTCAGGCTTGTTAGCAAGATTTAATCCAGTCTTTCCTAAAGTGGGCGATAACTTGTGGGCGCTGCATGCCTAAAGGGGGGCGGTAAGAGACCCAGAAAAAAAGGGGGAGGGGGTGTTGTAGAGGCTGAGTGGGCGATTTGTGAAGTTCATTTAGGTAGGTAGGTAGGTACCAAATTTTTTTGTATTCATCAAAATTCAAACTGCACAGCATAAATTTTATTTAGTTAGGTACTTACTTAGTTAGTTCATATATCTATCCTGTTTCATTGTATAAATAAAAACTACAAATATTTAATACTAGTGACTTTCCCGCGGATTCGTCCGTGCATATAGAGTAGAGAGAGATTTGGTTATCCGTTAGGAATGAGATATTTTTCTGGATAAAATGTAGTCTGTCACTCTTCGGTCCTTCCTATTCTATTCCCATTCCAAAAATCATGTCAATCGGTCGCTCCGTTTTGAAATGAAAATTGACACACAAAAACATAAAAAGGCAACAAACACACTTTCGCATTTTAATAGGTATTAGTATTCCTAGATAGGTAATTTTCGTAGTAGACCGCGAGCAATCATGTTTAAACAAGTTTTTGTTAAATAACGCGATTTGTGCAATCCTGTATCAATCGGCTGGTTCATAGATATACTTGTTCTTGTTCAGTACGATTGAGCGACGAATGAGATAAACGAGTTTATGCATGTTTGTCTTATTCCTGTCGGTGCGTGCTGCATTTACTACCTACTGCGCTCAGGTCTACAGTTAACTCTTGCACTATAATGAAAGTTTCGCTTAGAATGAATGTTGATCCGTTGATATAGCTCACAATAATTTATTTCATTTGAAGTTATAGTGGTTTTTAAGTAGGTAAAAAATGGGGGGCGCTAAAAAATAATTTTTATTTTCAAAGTGCGCAGTAGACAAAATAAGTTTGAGAACCTCTGATTTATTCGATACCTTTTCTTGCGATCAGTAATCATTTGACAAACCTTGTTAACCTATAACACCATATCTGAAACCAACTACATGTGATAAGCGTCAACCACTTATATTAGCAATAAAATGGTCCGACATGATACAGTTCTGCGATCGATAGGCGAATATCTGAGGTCAAGATGTCATGTCTGCGGACCAGCACTTGTATTGATGGAGTCACCTACTCGATTGACAATTAGGAATCAACAGCTTTGTTGCGAATGTGTCGAATTAGATTTGTTATAGATAGACTGGCATTTAATGACCGCACTGATGATTTACGCATTTGATGTTAGGTGATGTGGTTGAATAATATGTGGAATACAGACGAAAACTAAACATGATACATAACGTAAACCAGGGAGGGTTTACCCTTCCTGGCTGATCTACTACGTATTATATCCCCTCCCCTCTCTTTTAAAATAAATAAATAATAATATTCATTTATTTCAGGTAATTAGAACCCATACAACCCCTCATAATTAATAGACGGCCCCCTAATTAGTAATCCGTAACGTTAAATCCAATACCACAGAAATTGAATTTTAACTGTAACTTATAAATATTCTTTTTTTTGAAAGATAACCAATATAGGTATGTATTGAAGGGACGGGCAATATATTTCCAACGCAATTTCCAGGCATAATGAGAATTTCCTAGCTAAGATCTCAGATTGACAAGCCCATGCATTACTATACTATTGAGGGGTTAGAACTATTAGAATCCTTTTTTTAACTCAATTATTACGTTTACAAAACTAAAACAACCGGATTACAAAAAACGGAATCAGACCAATCAAAGGGCGGTCTTAGACTTATCTGCGCATTCTTAGGCGGGTTATCTGTATACTTGGATGATATTTTTAACCCCCGACGCAAAAACGACAGGGACGATGTTATAAGTTTGACGTGTCTCTGCCTGTGTGCGTGTGTGTGTCTGTCTGTGGCATCGTAGCTCCCGAACGGATGAACCGATTTTGATTTTGTTTTTTAGGGTTCCGTCAAAAGGAAAAAATGGAACCCTTATAGGATCACTTTGTTATCCGTCTGTCTGTCTGCCCGTCTGTCCGGGTGTCAAGACCTTTATCTCGGGAACGCGTGAAGGTATCGAGTTGAAATTAAAACCATATACGCAGAGCTATAGTATCTTACTGCAGAAAAAAAATACAATTTATAAGTTTTCGTAAAAAAAAGTTACAGCCGAATATGTCGTAATAAACGCACATTTCGACACTCACAAGGGAATCAAAACCTATGGGCTACTTCCCGTTTACCTAGAACTATGAAATTTGCAAGTAGCATTGTGTTAGAGTAGTCATATAGGAAAAAATCTGAAAACTGGTAATTTTTAGTATAATCACAAAAAAATAGTGTCTTTATGCAAGGAATGAGGGCCCAAATTTTAAAGTGAATTAACCGTATCATGTGGGGTATCTTATAAAAGAGCTTCATTAACATATAAGCTAAAACAGGTTTTTAAATATGTTTACGATGCATATTTTTCGGTTTATAACGGAAAATATAAAAAATATATATGATTTCCCCCTTTTATTTAGTTTCTACGGAACCCTCGGTGGGCGAGTCTGACTCGCACTTGTCCGGTTTTTTTTTTTTGTTTGAAAGGTGAATTAGTCGGAATACGTCTGTAAAAATTTCAATTGTCTAACTATCATGGTTCATGAGATACAGCCTGGTGACAGACGGACGGACGGACGGACGGACGGACAGACAGCAGAGTCTCAGTAATAAGGTCCCATTTTTACCTTTTGGGTACGGAACCCTAAAAACTACCAGAGAGTAATGAGGATAATCTATTTCTATTACGACCGTACCTACGCCAGCCATTTAATTCAATAAGTAGGTACTTACCAATTCAATAACGAAAGTTTTTGTCCCTTTCAGCCATTGTGCAAGTTCGTTAACATTGTTGTGGTTTACTGATCGGACAGTACATTGTCGATTTATGTAACGCTGGATAAATCAGAGTAAAAACAGGTAAGCTGTTGTAAATACCTGGCAAGATTTTTTTATTTAACAAATTTATTCTCCACAGACAGGGTTCGTGCCTTTTATAAAGTAAATATATGCATTTTTAACTTTTTTTTTAAGTTATGCAAGAAGAGAAAGACAAAGTTTTTAATTTATACTTAACTAACATAATAGTACTACTATCTATCAAGCAAGACCCTGCTTGATATTTTTATCGACTATTATTTTATATTGAGCATATTCCGCCCACAGCTGGGCAAAGGCTTCCTTATACTCCTGCTCTTAACGATGACATGTTCATGGTGTATAACCGAAGGAAAAGTACCATGTGTAGATGACACATAATAATTATAGCTTACAAAACTGAAAAAAAAACGACTTCAAAATACGCAATACAAGACTAAGTGACTTGCTGTTCAGTTTTCTACAAGCATTTGGATTGATGATTTTAACCAATGTGTGATTAGATGAAAAAAAATAGGAAATGAAGAGATACGTAGACGTACAAAAGTCACCGATATAGCACAGAGGACTAGCAAGTTGAAATGGTAGTGGGCAGGGCACATAGCACGTAGAACTGATGGCCACGAGATGGGCAGATGACCTCATACAAGTGGCGGGAAGACGCTGGATGCAAGCTGCTTTCAATCGGTCTTTTTGGAAATCCATGGGTAGGCCTATGTCCAGCAGTGGACTTCTTATGGCTGAGATGATGAGGATGACTTGTTAAAAACGTTTTCACCTTAATAATATTGCATGTTAAATCTACTTAAAAATATATATTATTTATTATTTAAAGTATGTTTTATGTTTATTTAATAGATGTCACACGTGCTCTCATCGATTTGAAACTCGAATCGCAGCTGCCATGAAACTCTAAAGAGAGTATCGCTGTCCATTCACACGCGTCTATAATTAGAAGAAGGTGCCTGACCGGCCGGCAGACACTGAAGGCCGACACATGACGAAAGGCCACCATAAACGATGCCACCACCGTCAGTTCCGCCGGACTACGGTATTACACCATAAGTATCCTTTTGTCTTCGATTTTACGAGCAGACTCATTCATAAGTTGTTGCCATTTGTGATATAGATTACCAATGCAAAGAAGCGGCATTCTCAGTTCACCTTTTTTGATTGGGCGGTAATGTAGGTGCTGGATTCTTGGCTAGACTTTGTATAAATAGAGTGACTAGACACGTGACATATTTTAGGGGCGACTCTTGTATGTCGCATAGTTTGTGCAACTCACGAACGCGCGCGAACTTTTATATTACAACTGGAATACAACCAAAAACCGTACGCAATCGTCAAATGCTTTCGCGAAAAAATCCTTTAATTCATTTTCATAACTAGCTACGAACAATTTTTCTTTCACTGATTAATGCTAGTTATCAAAAAGGGATATTTAATTTAAAAAATATGTTCAAAAAACTGATACCCTATTACTGCAAATTACTCTCAAAAAAGTATGATACAAGAAAATATTCTCAGCTGAAATTGTTATGTATAAACTGTTCGATATGTATCGTGAATGAAATATTACATGCAATAAATATTTTATTGTATTTCATACATATTCATAGTGGTGTTCAGAGGATAACCGTGGTTTTTGTTTTTTATTTTCGTGCCCTATAGAAGGCGCCGTATTCAATTTAATGTGACGTCCCATAACCAGTGGACAAACAAGACTTTTCCAACGACACCTCATTTGTCAAATTATGATAAGTAGTTCAAAAGTTATGATGGAACAGATGAACATACATACACACATACTGGTCAAAACTCAAGCAACGTCAAGCAAACTCGGATTCACTAAAATGAAACCTAGCAAGCAACCTAGCAGTTTTTCTTTCTTTGTTGCACACCCCGTCAATCATTTCTATTGTCTGGAATCTCCATCACAAGGTTGCCTGGAAGAGATCGCTTTTAGCGATAAGGCCACCTGTTGTTTTCGCTAGCGTGTAAGCTCTCTCTTGTTAATTAGTGTTTTAGTATAGTGGTGTAAACAATAAAGAGCTTATCTATCTCTCTATCTAGCAAAATCGATTTATCGTCCCCTAATCTACCTACAAACCAAATTTCATTAAAATCGTTGGAGCCGTTTCCGAGATTCAGATTATAAATATACACACATATATACAAGAATTGCACGTTTAAAGGTATTAGATTTATTTAATTTTATACATATATATTCGAAAATAAAAATATGCATACATATATGGCATTTTTCATACGCAACTACAACATGCTTCATAAGCAACAACTGCTTATAACACAAAAAAAACAGATTATTAAAACATTTTTACATGTGTTGTAGTAGAGGAAAAACTGAGCCATATATCTGTCCAAACATTTTCACCTTTTTATGATTCACGCATCCTGCTTTTCCGATTTTCCTCAGTATCGTTTACCGCAACGTTTTACAAAAATAATTACTGGAAGCTGGTTAATATTTCAAACGCTCAAGGAGATTTCCTGTTCATCTATATCAAAACATGTTAGTAGCGTGGGAATTATGCACTCAGAAGAAATCGTGCGGACTCATACGTCATTCATGGCTTATGGCCAAAATTTTTGATCGTACTCTCTTTTTCTACAAACTAGGCGCTTGACCACGATGTGGTCAAAAATTGTAAGCTCTTGCCTAATTTGAAAATAGATTGTGAGCTCTCAAGACTCTAAGTAAAGGTACGTAAGTTAGGCACTTGGCGAGATTTTTCAACTTAAGAGTGGAGAGTAAACACATCGTTAGGCACTTGGCGAGATTTTTCAACTTAAGAGAGGAATTTCTGGTAGCGCAATTTGTAGTGCCTATCTGGCTGGCTAGTCTGGCTACCATGCTTTGGGTGCTTCAGTATTTCGCTCCACAGAAAGCATTCTTTATTAAATAGGAATACATTCATTTCAATTATAATTTGATGTGTGGAGGATTTCGAGTGGAGACCGCGCACCGGCAAGCGTAGCGTGGACCAGCCACAAAATGAACAGACGACTTCAGGTAAATGGCAGGAAGACGCTGGATGTAAGCCGTTTCTATTAGGTCTTATTAGAAAATTGGAAAGGCCTATGACTAGCAGTAGCCTACTACGATTTCGCTACGCTTGATATGCTGTTGAGTGTACCTTTTTGTGAGAAAGTATGCGTAGAATCTCTGTAAAAAATTATAAACGCTCATTTTTAGAATGAGTCTAATAAAATCACTTGTTTATTACAATAAAGTTCGTTGCAGATTACGAAAAACAATTTGTTATATTTTGGCGAGAGAGGCTGTGATGATGATTATGTTCTTTTTATGTACGTCAATACGTTTCTCATAATCTACTGTAAGGATGATTATTAAAAATGTTATATGTTATCCAATAACTATGTTAACTTACGTTAATGAGGGACTGTTAAGGCCCCTTTAACGTAAACAACATGGTACGGTACCTCTGTGTGCAATATGGAATGAAGTAAATAAAAACTTAAGCTCATTGTTGGAATTCGACCACTTCTTCTGGCATGAAAGCCCAGCGCACAATCGGCTCTGATATTATCTTCAAAATGTAATTCTAATTTCAATTCCAGCTTGCTCGTTAGAGTCGTTAGATGATTGACACATTCATATAAGGGTTAGATTACACTCAAGTACATAAAGCTTAGCAGTTTAGGGCAATTCACGATTACATCCGCCGTAAAATGGACCTCACGAAACCTAAATTGAGACTATGACGTCAGAGGGATTAATTTGGACGATGCATACGTCATCTCCTAATGGACTGCAAAGTACAATTACATTATTATCCGTTAAGGACATCCAAGGCCCCACTAAACTTATATGGTAACAGTATGCTTTATAAGGCATAAGAAATAAGCTCTTAAAGCGGGAGAAAAAATATTATAGACAAGTACAACCATTTGGTCCTGTAATTGCCACTCTATATTAGAACAGATATCATGACGTTCGTCATAATTATAATCATTATGTCTATCGGTAGTTAAATATATTAATAATTCAGGTAGAGAGATGTCAATTTTGCTATAAGTCAGATGTCGTGTAGAGTGAACTTTGCAGACGAGGAATGACCGAGCGGAAATCTAAAGTGTAGCATAATTATAGTGTATAATACATAATATAGGAATATATCACAGTTGCAAGGATTATGGGTACCTTTGCACCAGGAACAGTTAGGGGTGGGTTGTTTGACTGAGTCAAATTTAGTTTTTAAAGAGACCGGACAAGTGCGAGTCATACTCGCCCACCGTGGGTTCCGTATAAACTAGTAGATAAAAGGGGGAAATCATATTTTCTTTATATTTTTCTTCATAAACCGAAAAATATACATAGTTAAAATATTTAAAAACCTGTTTTAGCTTATGCTAATGAAGCTCTTTCATATGGTACCCCACATACCGGTTATACCGGTTAAAGAACTTTAAAATTTGGACCCTCATTCCTTGCATAAAGACATTTCGTTTTTTTCCTATATGTGTACTTTAACACAATGCTTCTTGCCAAATTTCATAGTTCTAGGTCAACGAGAAGTACCCATAGGTTTTGATTCCCTTGCGAGTGTCGAAATGTACAATTTTTACGACATATTCGGCTGTATCTTTTTTTTACGAAAACTAAGAAATTTGATTTTTCTTTCTGCAGCAAGAAACTATGGATCTGCGTATATGGTTTTAATTTCAACACGATACCTTCACTCGTTCCCGAAATAAAGGTCTTGACACCCGGACGGACGGACAGACGGACAGACAGACAGACAAACGGACAACAAAGTGATCCTATAAGGGTTCCGTTTTTTTCCTTTTGAGGTACGGAACCCTAAAAATAACAATAATCATTTGTATATAGGTAAGTACATATGTTTTGTAGAAGTTATTATAAGCTATTGTAATAAACTATTTGACACAATATCTATATAACATATATAGTATAATATATGGAGTAAGTATGTATTTGTTTTTACTCAAAATTTTAATTCTCCTATTGTAGAATTTATTTAGGTTATTTAGGTTTCGAAAGCTTACAACCAGTGTGTGTTACCAGTGATGACATACCGCACTGAAACGTGGTCCTTAACTATGGGCCTTATAAGGAAGCTCAAGGTCACGCAACGAGCATGTACCGGCAAGCGCAGCGGAGGAAGACCAGCCACGAGATGGATAGATGACCTCATACAAATGGCGGGAAGACGCTGGATGCAAACAGCTTCCAATCGGTCTTTTTGGATATCCATGGGGGAGGCAGTCCAGCTGTGGACTTCTTATGGCTGAGATGTGGTGATGAAATTTAGGTTTACAAAAGGATGTTTGAAAAAAATATATTAAAATAAAAAAAACTTCTTTACGTTCCGCTCCTATCGGAGGTTGGACAACATTAGGGCAATTTTCACTTTCGAAACTGCTGCTCTAAAAAGTGAGGTGCAATGCAACTGAAACAGTCCCGTAAGTTTTTAGCCAAGAATGGCGCCTCCTGCCAGCACTTCTCTTCCCAGCAATCTTGCCTTGGATATATTCCTCATAACGTGACTGAATAATAAACAAATAAATATTTAATAATGATGATATTGAACTTCTTTAAGTACATTGCAAAAAGTCCTAAATCATACCACCTAAAATCTACTCTCAAAACACATCCGCTCGTTGAACCCTTTGATCCGCTCAAGAGCTTTTGACCGGCTTTGTTACTTTTGATCAGATCAGATTATAAAATGTATTTACATGCGAGTACGATTTAAAAATGTTCAACCGAAGCGTATCTCATACGGGATCAATTTATTACAAACAGAATTTATGTATCGATTCATTGATTCTGTGAAACATTTAATCCGACTTAGTATTCAGAAGAAACCGCATGTTAATACCACGTGGATTGTATTCCCGTTGCGCGTATTTGAATATACTTATTATGTTGGTACTCCTTTAAAGTACTTACTAATAATATTCAACGTGGCTAGACGTGGCCATGTGTATGTTAAATACAATAATGTACTGCTTGCAAACGCCTGTCAATTTGTTGGGTAGCTGGGAACGTTAGCTAGACAAGTGTCAAGTAGGTACCTTGTTTTGCCCACTTTGAAAGATTTTTTGTTAGATACGCTCATCATCATCAACATTTCAGTCATAAGAAATCCACTGCTAGACAACTTGTGAACTTTTCAGTACCATCGGCCGAACTATGTTTCTACGTGCTATGTGTCCTGCCCACTGCCACTTCACTTGCTAATCCGCTGTGCTATGTCAGTGATTTTCATGATCTCTTCATATTTCTGATTCTGTCTGATACTCTCATGCTCACAACGTACAATACTCAATAAGACAATGCGTGGGATACCTTGTTTTATTCTAGCAACATCTTCTCAATGGCCTTTACTTTTCGATGAAAAGCACCAGTGGTTCTTCCCGGGACGGCTCCGGTGCTGTACTAACTCATTGCTTGGGACACCACTCCTGAAACGGTGTTGTACTAACTCATTGCTTGGGACACCACTCCTGAAACGGTGTTGTACTAACTCATTGCTTGGGACACCACTCCTCTACGATGTAAACCAGTCTGTGACGTTGCCACTTAGAGCCCAAAAGTTACTTGTATAACCCTATCTTCTGATATGTAATACAAGATTCCGTATTCCAAAACTTAGTCGAAGTTCTAGGTCTAAAACAAATAGTTTTAATATGTCTTAGTTATTTCGTAATTTTTTTTTTTTTAAATAATTATTTATCTACTTGGTTTTGTGTTTATTGTTATTATTACTTGAATTTGAATATGGCACAATTTTTGATTGATATTACTAATCCCTATCTACTAATAATTTTGAAATACTATGAAATTAAACATAACTATAATTGTGATAATTGATAATACATTTAACAAAATTACTGTAGAAAATGTGTACAAATGTCAGCGCTCTAATAATAAATATAGGAAAACTCAAGGGATGCCCAAGATACAGGCTTTGCCTAGTTTGGGGTCCGTAGGAACCTCTACTATATGCTAATCTGAATTTAAATAATAAGGTTACTGTAAATTTTTTGGATATGTAAATAATATTTAGTTATTATAAGACTATTATTATTAACGGGACATTTACCGTGGTACGCGTTAATTTTGAGCTCCCGATTTAAATTTAATAATAGCGAAATTAACGCGTACCACGGTAAATATCCCGTTAATAATAATAGTCTTTTAATGAATGACGGTGATAGTTTAAACAAGTAGTTATTATGTTCTGGACACTCTATGTCGTTTATATCCAAATGGATAAGACAATTATTTATATCACTGTAGAAAAGCTCTTCTGTAGTAGAGATCTTTTGATCTTGTTCCAACATTAGATAGATACGTTGACAGATCTAAGGGACTAGCTTTTAAACAATACAGCTACCAAGCAACGTGTCGAAAGATCCACTTTGAAATGCTTAGTTTCCTGGAACTGTTCTTAAAACCCAACAATAACATTGATGACAACTTCTATTCCAGGGTGTGCACGCTCTCCGTCAAATATCACAAACAAAATCGAAATTTGTTGATTTTCTTACATAAATACTTACCTCCACTTGGACATGTGTATCTGAAGACACTACCAGACAACACATAAATTTAATACAAGTCACATGGCACAAGTCTTGTACAAGTAAATCCGTACGCAGTGTAGGACGACCACCATAAGCTAAACGCACGACAAGTGAAATGGAAGACGTTGAATATAGGCCGTTTCATACCGGTCTATTTGAATTCATGGGGAAGCTTATATCCAGCAGTGAACTTCTTGTGGCTAAGATGATGATGATGATGATAAAATATATGGAACATGGAAAAAAAAATACGTCATAACGTAATATAAATTATATATATCAGTTACGCTACACCAACATCACTTATGAAAATCATCTTCAACCACATCGAACTCAACTCCACATATCCTGTCATACATAAAACATCTTAAGGACAAACTTAATCTTAATCTAAACGAGCCAATTGAGAAGCGAGGACATTCGGATATAAAATCTTCAGCGGAATCACTTACATTGTTTAATCGATTGAAACCAGAATGCAGTAAAGTATTTAGGTTACATGCATCTAGACGTTATCACCGGCGCTACAGAACTACATGGTAACTAATGAGCCATGAACCAAATTGCCTGGAAACATAAAACAACCATATCGTAAATTGTTCTTAATTTTAGTCTGGGTTATATGAATGTTCTGACTAGCTGGCTCCGCTGTTCTTATCGTTAATGTCAACTGCATTTGCGGTTGCATAATATTTCACTTCGCGTTTTAGCTAATTTATCTAATGCTTTTAGTTGAGCTATGTTCAAATCAAAATTCTAGTGAGTAGAAGCTAGATGTTTTAGGTCGAAGGTTCAAAGAAACAGAGGTGCGTATCTTAGGCCCGATGTTTTAGATCGAAGGTCAAAAGAAACAGAGGTGTGTATATTAAGATTTAAATAGGTATAAGATCTATATTGATTCGAACTCAGACAATCTCCTAAAAACCTGTATAGTTTACCTAGATATTGAATCATGAATATTAAATATAGGCTAACTAGATGATCTATCCCAAGAACGGATGGTAATCCCACATACTGTGGCATAACATGGTCGCTACGCTAACGCCCAGTAAGCAGGGGTAGGTACAGCATAGATGTCATAGCCCTATTACATCTATGAGGTACCGGTATTCGAAACTAAAAAAAATTACAAGCGACAACTTTATTATAATGACTGCATGGGAAGTTAGTATTTCCTGACACTTTTTCACGTATCCGAATTTGAAGGCCTGAAAGAAGTAGCTTTTATCGCCACCTTTTGTGCTCATATCTATTCATAACCCCGACCCAAAAAAAGGGTTTTTTCGGTGGGTATTTTTTGATTTTCTAAACTTATACTTGTTTATAACGTGTCAAGAGTTATAACAAAATGACATCATTATCGTCATCAAAGGGACTACAAATTAGCACTCCGATGACCGTCCGTTAGCCCATTGATTGAAATAGCCAATGAAAGCGTCTGGCGCAGGGCGAGTAAGGGCACACGTCTCGAGGAAGCCTTCGTATTGCCGATACACAGTCAGAGGGTCGCGCCTTGAATCCAGATGAGAACCGGCGCCGGTATCCGTGCTACACCCACTCACATATGCAGGGTTACGCAAAAAAGGTGTACTAAGACGAGTGAATAATTTGCGTGCTTCGTCATTTGACCACATCTTTGCTGTCCAACAGACGAATAGGTGGAAAAATTTGTAAGTATTCATAAAATAAACAGAAAATTCTCACATTTGTATTGTATACTATATTATGTGCTTTCCGGAAAATTTATGATCTTATTCGGCCAGTGAACGAGCCTTTGTCAAATTCTAGAGGCGTGTGTGGCACACATAGAACGATACTCAAATAACTCCGAATTTCGTTGAAGACTCTCTCCATAACCGAATAATCGCGTTTTTTCCCATATAGTACCTAATGTAGACATAAATAAATACTCATGAAAGTTAATAAAGTTATTTTAACAACTATTATCGAATACCATTACACTAACTTGACACCAACTGTAAATCGCGAACGATTTCAGATATTTCATAGGAAAAAAAATCAAATTGTAAGCAGCTGTTTTTTTGCTGTCAATTTCAGGGTTGGCCCTAAGTTATTTAACAGAGCTGAGCGAAGTAGATAAATATGCTGACTGATAATCCACCAACAAGAATGCTTTAATTTGAAACTGAAGTGTCTATTAAAGAATATTGTTGAATATTAAGATGCATTAAATACTTAGTAAATATAATGAGCCTCTTTCGATTTACCACACTATTTCCGCGTACCCTAGTATTTAGCATAAAACATGCATAGCTAATTATTTAAAACGTGCCGTGTAGTTTCGTCTCATGGGTTGGATAAGTTATATAATATATTTGAGATTTTCGTAGACAATAGATTCCGTTACTACGCGCGGTTGTTATGTTCACCTGATTATTCAAAGAAGACACCTGTTTCAATGGTACAAACAAGTACTTGTTGTGTCTGTCTGTAGAAATAAAATTTACCGAAAATTATAATCACATCACTAATATAATTATAACAATTATTTGTGTTAAAAGAAAAACAAAACACCCGACTAGTACTGACTGCATGAGAGCTATTTTCGTATCGTAACTTATGCATGCGACTGCGCTACGCTTGATATGCTGTTGAGTGATGTCATCTTTGTGAGAAAATATGCGCAAATTTAAGCTACTATATAATTTATTTAAATGAACATTCCTTAGTTTTTTTTTTTTATCAGCCCTGTTTGTACAAACTGTCCCACTGCTGGGAACGGGCCATCTAGAATAGTTTAGTAATTAGAATAGTTTTTGTAAAATCACCTATTCAATCACCAATCACCAAAATGAGTTTGGAAGGAGTACAAGTAGAAGTTTTAAAGGAGTACAAGAAGACAAAGACTTAGATATGTAAATAAGTTATGTAAATTATAACTTACATATCTTTTAAATCGTTTTTTTTTAAAGTTGTTTATTATCAACAAAACGTTTTTACTTACATAGTACTTAAACGCAGTCGAAGTATTTCGCCACTTCTATTTGCAGTTTCAGGTCACGGTAGCTTCGGATCTCAGTTTTCAGTTTACATCAGTTCTCAGAGTGATACGCCGTCCGGCTGTAAAATAAATTCACTGCACTTAAATTAAGCTATTGATGGACTTTTATAGCCTCTAGAATAAATTATCACGAGTTACCGAAATGGGTCACGTCGCCGTCATCATTTAAGGTTTCTACCATTAAATAAGTAAGTAGATAGTAGCTATCCTACAATCTACAATGTTGATCGACGACCCACCTATTCTATTTTATAACTATATTTGCAGAAGACCTCAAAAGGCGCAAATATAGTTCGCTCGATAGTGGATATATATTTGAGCCTTTTGGGGTTGAAACTTTAGGACCGTGGGGACCAGCAGCAAAAAAAATATATAAAGAGCTCTCGTCTCGTCTGATCGACGCAACACGTGACCAGAATGCTGGCCTCTACTTTGCTCAAAGAGTAAGTATCGCTATACAACGAGGTAATGGGGCCAGCATCCTGGGAACAATTCCCGCTGCTAACGGTCTTTTAGAGTAGTTTTATTTTTATGTTTAGTTAATTGAGTTTGTATATTGTTTTGTTGAAATATAATTAAAAATTAGGTTTAGTGAACATAACTTAATACACATTTTATACATATACCTAATAAGACTGTTTTTTTTTATCAGCCCTGTTTGTACAAACTGTCCCACTGCTGGGAACGGGCCATCTTCTCATTGTGAGAAGGGTTAGGCCATAGTCTGCCACGCTGGCCAAGTGCGGGTTGGCAGACTTCACACATCTTCAAGATCATTGAGAACTCTCAGACATGTAGGTTTCCTCACGATGGTTTCCTTCACCGTTTTAAGTTGGCGGCAATCAACAATACGCACATAACTTCGAAAAGACAGAGGTGCGTGCCGCGGGATTCGAACCCAGGACCTGCGGATCGCAAGTCAGACGGTCTCCCGACTAGGCTGCCGGAAACTTTTAAGAATAAGACTGTAACGGGTCAAAATCTGTACATTAAATATATTTGACAAATTTTGATCAGAGGATGAATTACTATCGAAACAGAAGCCAAAACAGTAATTTTTATAATTTTTGTCTGTCTGTCTGACAGACAGTCTGTACGGTGTGTCCGATGGACGCCGAAACTACTGGACGGAAAATAAATAAATCAGCTAAATAAATTTTGATTTTTTTTGAATTTTGATTTGGATGAAATTTGGCAGGATTATTACTTATACTATGTAGAAGGATCTGGCATACTTTTTATCCCGAAAACTTTGACAGTTCCTGTGGGATACATAATACAATAACAACATAATCGATCACCACGCGGGTGGAACCGCGGGGCGCAGCTAGTATTATTACAAATCTACGATAAATATACGAGTTCGGTTCATATGGTCTAGATAACTAAACTAGCAGTGCTCGGGACACGTTGTCCCGTTCGTCAGTTTGATTACGCACAAGCTTATCCGTCTCGCTAAAAGAGCCTTTCAGTTTGTCATGATTTTTCACTTATCCCGTTTTTTAAAGCGATTAGCAGCCTAATCGGCTCTCCTCTACTTCTCGTATTGTCTAACACCAAAATAACCAACAAAAAAAAACCTCTAAGTACTTTAAAATATAAATTAAATCATATACAACATCTGAATTACAGAAGAAATAATCTCTCTGTCTCGGAACCGATTTCCGGTCGGGCAGACTTTTTAACGATGAATTTCAATATTTTTTCTGGATCTGGGTGTATTCTTCATTTTGTCGTGTGGAGACTGGGATAGATAGATGAACTCTTTATTGTACACGCCTTAAAAGTACAAAGAACTTAAATAGACTAGTGCAACAAAAGGCGGCCTTATCGCTAAAAGCGATCTTTTCCAGGCAACCGTGTATGAACTATGGTTCAGGTACTATGAATCTGATTAAATTTTTTGTTACTTCGAAGAGTTCGAAGTAGTATTCGAAAACTAATATGCGCTCGACAATCCTCTTAAATCTCGAAACCGATGCACCAACGTAATGAAACGCTTACTGTATCACCACATATTAACATAAATGCGTTCATCTGAAGGAAACCGCACGCAGTGTCAGCAGCCAGCCTGTAGACAGTACAATGCAGGGTTCAATGAAATGGAACGTAGAGGTGACTCTATGTAAACATACAGCAGACGTAATCTGCGCTCCAATTGCGATGCAAAGTGGGCTTTGCATACTTTACCTTGTGTCTCATTCTTTTCCAGTTAAGGTGGATATCAAAGCACGCAGCTATCTCTCTCGCGCATGCCGCATCACAACCTTTTTAATCGACTTCAAATAAAGGAGATTATCAATTTGATATGTACATATGTATGTAATATTGTTAGAATTTTATTTATTTATTTAATTTCATTCATGCACTATCCTTACAGAATTATCCTATTGCGATAGTGCACTATATAGTCAATATTCTATTCTACCATATTACTAACAATTCATAATAAAAATATCTATCTATTATTATTTATTGCACAATTTCACATACCTGCATATGTTAGTCCGTGGGCTTCTATACACGTGTACCAAATTTCATAAGTGTATGTATGTACGAGTACCTATGTATGTTAGTCCACGTATTCCTCAAAAAATAGTTGGGGTACATACCTACTTAGGTAGACGAAATATATCTAATATCGACGTCTTCTAATCGTAGTAGATTAGTCTGGCAATTACTAGCAATTTGGACACGCGTCGCATCGATCAAGCGCTCAGATAAATTTTAAAAATGATCTATCATCCTTGATTTATACTCGTGTGTACTGTCGCCAGTTGCACCAAACCTACATAATATATATCTAATAAGTAGATATAACAATAACACCAACAATTATATCATACTGCCTACAATAATGCAACTGATTTTAAAAGGCCCTTAGCTATGACCGTAAAGCCTTATCCACTCAACCAATTAGATGACCGTCTTCAAATTTCTTCCCTGGCGCCACTGAAATTTCAAATTGTACGTATAAGTTTACCTTCTATCTTTTCATAGATGCAGCCAACTTCAGATCAAAGCAAGCAATGTGTCACAAAATGTTTTTGTAGAGTAAAATTACAAATCAGAAGCTCCTGGTGACATCACGCGTGGCGCCGCTTCGCACCAATTGCCAGCAATTGTCTCGTGCTAGGTTCATGGCGTAATTTACTGCCTACATAATGTAATCATTGCAAGTAAATAATTTTATTACATTGAGCAAAGGACGCTGTCATCGAGTCTTACGTTTTTCATTTGTTTATTACCGATCCCTTTGAGTGATTATTATGTCTGGAGGTCGTCGCTCTCATCAATCAAGATGTTTGCTTCAATTAGTTGTGAAAGTGCCGATGCACCAGTGCAGGGTAATCTGATATGTTGTGACCGTTTTGAAATGGACCCCCGGTATCTCGGGTGTCCTTTTATTGGGTGGCTGCATAATCTGCAGGGTTGGGCTTAGGTACGGCGAAAAAATAGTGGAAATGAAAATCAACTCTTTAACTAGAACTAGAATCCGAGAAATAGAAGGAGGATTAAAACATTGATTGACCTCACAGCCTGCCTTCTAAGCAGGTGAAAATGTCCATCAATATTTGAACGAGCGAAGCTCGCTTCGTTTTGCTCGGAAATGAAGCGAGCGAGCGAAAACGAGAATATCAAACATATGAGTAAAATCTGTCAGTTATTGAGACAAAGGTTGAGGAAAAACACTGACACCTCAGTGAAATAAAAAGATGAATGTTCCATATATATATTTATCGGCTGATTTTGAAAATAATTGTCAGAAATATTTGATACTCAATCTCGGAAACGGCTCCAACGATTTTAATGAAATTTTCGGGTTTGCTCATATTTTCAGTCACAAAAAATTCGAGTGGAGCTTGGTCACCCAGGTACTATTTTTTTATATGAGCAAAAGACCTCGCGAGCACTACTTCTTGACGTGGAGGTGGAAGATGGTGACTACTATACTAACAAGATATAATTTATTGCCCAGACTGAACACAATTCTTGCAAAAGCTTTTTGAGCTGGTAATGCGAAATCAAATGCCGACGAAGCGGCTGAATAAAATTAAATTCGATATAGAGTTACCTACCTGAAAAAGGACATACATAATGATGATAAAATGTTGCCATTTTATCAACTTTCACCATCACCATCATTTCTCATCTCAACGCGGGTGAAAGAAAACATGTATGTATATGAATAATGGCTGTGAAATTGTCATAATTTCTTATTCGATCCCCAGTTATGAATGGTATAAAATCGCACAAAACATTAAATTATCTTTAAAATACTTTAACTTAGTGTCATAATCCAACCCTGTTGACTTGACATCTAACGGGTTAAATCATGATTAATTTTAACTGCGTCGGCATGCTGATCATTTAGCGTGCATTTATCCAAACAAAAGGTTCTTTTATATTATACTAGCTGTACTCGTGGTTTCGCCCACATCGTGGTGAAAAAGATGGTGATGGTAAACGGTGATCATGATAAACTACAGTCCATGTCCGTAATAGTTAGGAATTATTTGTAGACATTTGTAGATTTGTTAGTGCTTGATCGCTAACTCGCCTTTCCGATCTACGATGGAGCATTCTTTACTAGATGAAACCTTTTGCAAAACTCGATTCCGATTTATTGACACTCAGAATACGTATATCATATCGGGGAGACTTAGGAAGCAGAATCAGAATTCTTTATTGGCCTCATAACTGATCAGCTATACCTACTAGGCAAATAAAGTACCTACAATATATACAATATAGGTACAGTTATATACATATTTTTTTTTATTCCAATATCATCCGAAATTTATAATATTATATACCTACCGTTCATTTATAATATACAATTACAAATGAACTAATAGAGACGAATGATGAGACCATACAAAATAATATTACATACAATATATCTTAGGGAACGTATTTCTCCGATTATATACAATAAATAAATATGATTAAATAAAATGGGATTAAAAATGTCGGCAAGGTATATTGAAATAAGAATTTATGACAGATATAAAATAATATAAATGTATTTATTCTCATATTTAAATGTATTTTATAGGTGTCAAAAATAATAGTTATACTTAATGTCAAAATTTATAAGTATGCATGCTCGTATGGGATTGGATTCGTAGATTTCTTTATATTTGTACGAGGATATTTATTCTAAAACTAAAAAAAACTTCAGTTAGTTCAGTTACAGATATAAATTTAAAAAGAAGCCTAGTCATTCATTGGTTTCAATCGTATACATTTTAAACAAGTATACGTTTAGAAAACTCAAAAACCTCCGACAAATAAAAACGGCTGAACTGATTTCGATGAAACACAGCTAAGAACTCTCTCGGCATTCTTTCAATAAAATAAATACATCCGTTTTTTCTCGATCCATCTGTTTGAGAGCCACGATGCCCCAGACTGACACTCAGATATACAGATACACACTCCAAACTTTTAACACGCCTCTTTTTCTGGGCTTCCAAGATACCGGCTTAGCCGAGTTTGGGGCCCACTGACAATGCATAGCAATAGTAATTCTATTTCGGAAATAAACATTTACTTTACTTTTGGGTCGGGGGTTAAAGAAACATCGAAATCATACAAGATAATAAACAGGAAGATAACGAACAGAGTAAACATTATTACTTACCAAAGTAACCATGTTGTCTAAGGTAAATAAACTTTTTAAAAGAAACAGCTGATGTTTTAGGGTTCCGTAGTCAACAAGGACTTTCAACTTTCACGAGGACAACAGGCCTTATTATTTTCGCCATGTCCGTCGTGTAAGCAACTTAAGACGTGATACAATTTCGGTTTAACCAATTCTTATACATTTCTAAAAAAAAACATTTTTCTATTTAGTGCTCCGTTTTATTTAGTCAAAAGTGGGTGAAAACTAAATTCTCTTAGACGTGCCTTGAGGATTGCCTCCTTTCTTAGAGTTACCTTGTTACCGTATAGACTTGACTGTCGCTTCAGTCACTCAAGCAATTACAATATACTTAATTATTTATTACTAGATGACCGCGTAATTCGTATCACCTATCAATGAGTGGACCCGATATTTTCTCAACGTTTTAAACCTTCCCTGGACTACGACAAACATTTCAAAACCAAAATCAGCTAAATCGGCCCAGCCGTTCTCGAGTTTTAGCGAGACAAACGAACAGCAATTGATTTTTATATAGAGAATATAGAGATTTTTGATGTCAATGTACGTTCTAAATCTAAGTGATTGTGTCCTTCGGTATTTATGAAAATTAGCTCGTTAGTAGTCATGAATGATCCTCCTTATTGAAGTGTTTGCTAAGTTATAAAATAATTACACAACGCATAGCAATACAGGTAGGTTCTCGCGACTACCGACCGTATAAATAATTTAGTAGTAGGTAATTATAGGTATGTAAATGACCAATAGGTCAAAACGATTATTTTGTGAATTAATAAATGTAAGCTGTTTTATAAAGATGTAGATGTAATATACATATGTATATCAACGTCTCAGCCATAAGAAGTCCACTGCTCGATATAAGCCTCCCCCATGGATTTCCAAAAATACCGATTCGAACCTGCTTGCATCCAGCGTCTTCCCGCCACTTTGTGTAAATTCATCTGTCCATCTCGTGGCTGGTCTTCCTACGCTGCGCTAGCTGGTATATGTATATGGATATTGTATATAAGGGTATATTATTTATGTGCCAACGTTGGTAGGTAGATAAATTATATCTAGTTAAGACATTGAGAATTCTCTAAAAAGTAGTGCTTTAGTGCTTAGTGGGTTAATAAACCCCGACCCAAAAAGAGGATAAAGTTTTCGCGATTGTTACACATTGAAGTAAAACAAATTTTAACGGATTTATCGCGTATATTTTACATAATTTTATGGCCTGACGTTTCGAACACTTTTGCAGCGTCCGTAAAATATACGCGATACATTTGTCAAAATTTCAAAAAGAGGATGTTATATGTTTGACGTGTGTAACTGTTGGTACAAATACAACGATTACTCTGGTTTCCCTTCAACACGTATAAATACCTACAACGACGTAAAAATGCACCTCATCAGCACTGTTACATCTGCCCGCATTTTGTCTGCGGTTTTAACGGTCAGCGGTCATTTGCATTGTGTGGTGGAATATAGAACTTTCAGAATATAAAAATTTAACGACATTCTCAAAAACCGACACGTTTTTGTTTTATGGAGCACTTCCCGGTAAGTTAAGAAGAAAATCATGGTTGGCATAAGTATATTGTATGTACCCATAAAATGTATACAACTATTATATATAATAATCCAAAAATACGATTTAAGACTTTAGTGCACACGGAGGTGCATTATCGTATATTATATAATTTTATGGCTTTTATCTAAAAAAGTATGAAAATGTGTCCTACCTTCTCCTTTTTTAATACAAGGAGCAAATAACTTTCAAATGTTTTTCAGTTGCTAGTAACTTTTTACAGGCGTTATAATATCTTCGCTGAAACAGTTTATAGTATGTCAGTAATTTGACTACAAATTATGCTACTACAATTTACAATGCTTTCTCATACTAGCTTGAACCTTTGACCTCCAAAGTAGTTTTGTTTTGATAGCTATTAACATCTGAATAAAACGAGTCATGAGATTAAACAAGTACAATATTCTCACTTCATTCGAATCAGAAATGAAGAGCATAGCACAGCTGATTAGCAAAAGAGGCAGTGGACAGGGCACATAACACGTAGGACTCATGGTTGATAGGGTCGAAAAGTTCTCGAGTGGAGACCATACACCGGCAAGCGCAGCTTAGGCAGACCAGCCACAAGATGGACAGAAGACCTCATACAAGTGGTAGGAAAACGCTAGATGCAAACCGCTTTCAATCGATCTTTTTGGAAATCCATGGTCTTCTTATAACTAAGATGATGATGATGACATTCTCACTCACAAATTAATATAGCGCTCACGGCTCATAGTGGGGCTTGTTTTTGCTATTGTACAGAGTTTTGACCACAGCGGATAATTTCCCCTTGAGATTCACTAACGAGGAAAATAACTCAATATTTTGGGTTGGACTTACAAAGCTGCCTTGTTAAAATGGAATTGAGCTGGACAAGTCTGTCACTCCAAAAGAGGTAATAGCAAGTACCAATAGCTTAATCGGCTAACTTGTATGACATTAGATATTATGGTTTTCATGACATTACCAGACAACAGACAGCCAATGAACATTGGTGAACTTCATGGTATCCACCGATGAAAACAGTTATCGAAGCCTAAAATAATAAATGATCATGGTCATGCATGAAGACCATGTCCAATGTCATATTAGCTGATAAGACAAGAGCCACCTAGAAGAGATAGAAGCCAAGAGACAAACACGGGAAGAGGAAAGAGAGATCTTTGCCCAACAGCAGCGAGACGAACATATTCGCACAAAATTATTTTTGTATTATTAGATCCATTAAATAATGATTTTACCGGTTTTTTGACAACTTTTGATTACCCACATTTTTTTTTTTGTGTTTTAATCTTGCAATCAGTCATTTCAGACTATAAGCAGATGAGATCATGGAACAAAATACTCAAGAGGATGAGATACCCGTATAAAGCCTGGCGCCACTCCATAGAAAATTGTTTACGTATGGAGTTTAGTCCGAAATTGACATTTACTCTGTTTGACACAGACGTCAACATTTTTTTTATCTTTTGTGGCTGCTGTCTCTAAAGTCCATTCTTCCAACAACAGACGGAAGGATCAAAGTGACAAATCAGAATTGATGATTTGGATTTAAGGTTTTTGGCGGGAACGTCAAAAGATTTACGTTCCCGCCAAAAATATAAATTTTTAATAATAATTGTCACTTATTCCGAGAAACATATAAACATTTAATTTAACAATAATTCAAACAACGGTATTTATCATAACGTTTTTTTTCAAAAAAAGTGTCTTGTAAAAGATGCACAATATGTGGCCTGAAATCTGGGAAAAAAGATGGTACAAACGCATTTTCATGGCAAAATTTCCGCTCGACGAAGTAATGAAATTTTACACATAGGCTCAATTTTTAAGAGCCAAATAAAATAAAATTTATTTATTGGCTTAAGAACGGTGTAACTACAGAATACTAACACCATAAACTGATGCTTTAGCTTGGGTTGTTTCCTTACTAGGGAACTCCACAACGGCTTGTACCTAGCATAGGCATGAAATTTTGGATGGATTTCGATAACCACAGATGTTTTCATTATGTTAGTTTTTAGTTATTTTGGGCACTTTTTAATGTAATATTAATAATAGCTTATGAGTACGTAAAAAAGTAGAAGCTGTGAATCTCCTCTTTTTTTGAGTCAAGTGAAAAGTCATAACAATTTAACATAATTAATAGAATAATTCCTTTTAATACTTTTTCCTAAAATATTTGTGTATATTTTATTTCCGTATAGGAATATTGAAAAGTTAAATAAAATGGTAACGTGTTTAATATTTTTAGCCGTCCCACAAACCTCCATAAAATTGTCGGGTAAACTCATCACCACTTTCCTAAGGCATGATTAAGTTATTCTTGACAAAGGCAATATGGCCAAACTCCATTAGCCTGCCCGTAGCGCGAATAGAATCAATCAAATTGACAATGAATTGAATTAAGAATTCGACCTAATCTCCATACATTTTGACTCAAATCAAAATTTGAAATATTTTCATACATTTTTTTTTCTATGGAAGTGCCCGCCTCTTAAGTACGTTATATTCTCTTTGCCCGTATATAAAAGGTACTCTTTGATGAGATGTGTGCTGTTTACTTATGTGTCACATAAGTAAACTAGAGCTGGGTCGTTTTTACTTTTATGTAAAACGAAACGAAACGTTTTTTTCTTAGAAAAAAAGCGTTTCTAGAAACGGTTGTAAATAAAACGGTTTTTTCTTATTTCAATCAATATTAGTCTTTATTTAGTTACGTTAAAGATTATTTTGCCTTGTATCATTATGTAGTTAGAAAAAACTGGTTTCTAATTTCAATCAATAATAGACTTTATTGAGCTGAGATAGAGAACTTTCTAACTTGGGCCAAAATGTAGTTACAAAAAACGGGTTTACTATTCAATCAAAAATAGACCGTATCCAATAGAGATAGAACATTATACTAAATTGGCTCATAAAGACGATACGTTTTCGTTTCGTTATTACTGCTGCACGCAGCAGTCGCGCGACGCGAGTTCGTTTCGTTCGTTTTTTTTGTAACTGGTTGTGTCATATCGGCATAAGCGTTTGTTCGTTTTTCATGTAGTAACTAGTTTTTAAAACCGTTATAGGAAAAAACGCCCAGCACTATTAGGTATGTGTGCTATTTTATTACCCACTAAAGGACAAATAAGACAAAGAAAAAAAAGTACCATAAATTTCTATGAACGTTGTCATTGTCAAACTGTCGGATCATTGGTTGGCCGTGGTTCCTCTTAAGACAATTCGTAGAAATACAGGAACTTGATTGGTTGAATTTATAAGAAAACTATTAATTAACCAATAAGAATTTAGTGTAAATGGAAACAAACCATGTGCTAACATGGCGATTTTTCACTCGTCTTTGCGTTTGCATGTCGTTTGATAATTATTGCGTGGCTGTTATGGACACAACATTAAATAGTGCAGCATTTTTTCTTTTTGACACATTTTCTTTGTTTCGTTCCCTATAATAACATTACAACAATATGAGTGTCGACGCGTACGGACCGAGCTCTCAAACGCTCACGTTTTTGGACCCCGAGGAAGCTGATCTTATCGGAGCGGACACCCAGGGGTCTGAATTCGAGTTTACTGACTTCACACTACCATCTCAGAGCCAAACACAGGCTTCTCAACATGACCACGGACTTACAAGTACGAATCAGGTTTGTAAAAGTTTGTTGTACCTATTTGTTGTTTGTTCCATAACCTATGAATCATCTTGAAATTATTCGTGCGCTGTTTTGTGCAGGTAAACGGCTTGAGTCGTTTGGACCTGGGATCGAAGGTTTCCAGCGTTACGAATGCTATCGCGGAATTGCAATTCGAGGAGGAAGATGAGGCTTTGTACAGCAGCAAGGAGTTGCCAGAACACGCCTGCAAGTACTGCGGCATCCATGACCCGTCCACTGTTGTAATGTGTAACATCTGTAACAAGTGGTGAGTAAGGAATACAGCGCTTTGAATAATAGATATACATCACTAAATCATATTCATAAGTGATGATATTGTCTTTGTAGTCTACTGTGGTAGTGAATTAAATCTGCAGGCAGCTGACCTAAGATGCACGCCGCGATTAAATTTTCTCTACTCTTACTGTGGAGTGTAAAAGAAACAGACATATCTTTTTATAATCTTATCATGTTCTTGCATGAGAAAAAAGACTGCAAGAACCTTTCATTTTCTTGGGATAATAAGTAACATATGTGTTAGTCCAAGGTTACCTATCTCTATACCAAATTCCATTTAAATTGGTTCATCTATTTGAGCATGGAAGAATAACAAACATACACATATTTAATAATCAACATTGAATCATAATTAGTTTGCACTTTAGGAAATATTGATAATAATACTTATAACTGAATTCCAAAGTATATATTTGTCACAGTTACCCTGGTATATTACAGGTTCTGTAATGGGCGTGGAAATACCTCAGGCTCCCACATCATCAATCACCTAGTGAGGGCCAAGCATAAGGAAGCTGCTCTGCACCGTGACGGCCCACTCGGAGAGACCTTATTGGAATGCTACTCTTGTGGAGCTCGCAATGTTTTTGTGCTGGGGTTTATTCCAGCTAAGGCTGATTCTGTGGTTGTTTTGCTTTGCCGGTAAGTTTGCATACAAAAAGTATGTATGTATTTAATAGTATTTTTTATAAGTCAAGATTCTGCAATGATAGATATTGATTATTAGAGACTGGATTATATGGAACATAAAAAGCTTTAAATCTGCATGAAAAATGTATAAAATATGAATTTTAGAAAATTAAAAAAGGGAAAAAGTGCATTTTTTTTTTTTACTTCTAAATCAGTAAATTACATAGGTATTCATTCAAAATTTAACAATATTGTAGACTATAATTTATAGTCTATAATAATATTACAGGATTATTTAACATTTTTTAGTGTAGGTATAAAGAGAAAATTTTTGTAAGACATCATTTTACACTTTACGTACGTAACCTACCGAAAAATGTAGTAAATACAGTGGAAATATGCATGATCACTAAATTTCAGACAAAATATGCAATGATCGCTGAAATGTGGTAAATATGCAAATGCATATAAATAAATAAATAATATTTGTGGACATTTCACACAACACCATCTAGCCCAAACTAAGCAAAGCTTGTACTATGGAACTAGATGGCTGATAGAAAATATAAATATACTTTTTTTTTTTGTAAATATACATATATATGATAAATAGAAACACCCAGACACAGAACAAACATCCATGCTCATCACACAAATGTTTGCCTGGGTGGAGATCGAACCCACAACCTTTCAGTTTAGCAGGTAGATATAGACACACTATCAACTGAGCCACAAGGCCAATCAATCTGGTCTCTATATTTTTTTTTTATCAGCCCTGTTTGTACAAACTGTCCCACTGCTGGGAACGGGCCATCTTCTCATTGTGAGAAGAGTTAGGCCAGAGTCTGCCACGCTGGCCAAGTGCGGGTTGGCAGACTTCACACATCTTCAAGATCATTGAGAACTCTCAGACATGTAGGTTTCCTCACAATGTTTTCCTTCACCGTTTGAAGTTGGCGGCAATCAACAATCAACAACAATTGGTCTCTATTATTTATTTATTTATTTATTTATTTATTTGATGATAGGCAAGCAGCAGAAGCTGATGAGCCTATATCCTGCAGTGCAGAAATTTACTGGTTGTCTTTTAGTATAATTTGTTCCTTTTTAATCCATTGATCCAGTTTATTTTTAAAAGAGTTGATCGTTTTTGCCGTGACGACATCTTCAGGCAACCGGTTCCAGTTGTGTATAACTCTGTTGCTTAAAATATGATGTGCAGTATTGGTTTGAGATGGTTCACGCCACAGTAAGATGTTATGTCGTCTGCTTTCCCTTAAGTTATCGTTCATATATTACCTCACATGCCAATAATAGTGGAGCTAATGCCCCACTGCTGCCTCAGGTGTGTGCGTATGCAAGTGTGTCAATAAATATATAAATAAACCTGAAAAACATGACTGTTCTTATGATCTCATAGCGCAATAGTACTTGTTCCGAAACTCATTTTCTTGTATACCTTACAAATAGCTATTTAACCGTAATTATGTACTTTTTTACATGACTGAGGAAACAAACTAGTTACTTGTTTCATGTTGACCTTAATCATAACAGTCTGAGGCCACCCAGAGCTTGTTGCTTTGAAGTGTTCATGCTATTCATTATATCACTATTATATTTGTATATGTTACAGCATATAGCAGCATACAGCATAAAGCAAAAAAAAATATATAACTTCAAATTGGTTTAAAATATCATACGTACTGAATTCCTCTGTACCACTTATTTGCACTTTACTTTTACCTATTACTAACTAAATGGGAAATATTGAAATATGCAAAAAAAAACTATTGTCACAAATACAGATAAGCTAATGTCCTTGAATGTTTATACAAAGTATTCACTTTATTATCAACCAACTTCAAAAAAGGAGGAGGTTTTCAATTCGACTGTATTATTTTTTATGTTTGTTACCTCATAACTTTCATTTGAAAGCTGGTGCTTCCCGTGTGGTCCCATTTCAATTTGGTCCAGTTCTGACAATGGCATCCATGAGAAGTCGGTGGCTTCAGTTTTTTAAACTATAATTATTTAACTATATATTTTTGTAATTCAACAGTCAACCTTGCGCTGCCCAAAGCTCCCTGAAAGACATGAACTGGGATCAAGAACAATGGAAACCATTGATTGGTAAGTAACCTAATATATTCATTTGATTAATATTTTTTCCTATTATACAGAAAGACATTTTTTAGTTAGGGCTGGACAGTTTTTTCATACATGGATAATCCTAACTAATCCCAACTAAAATTATTATAGAAGCGATGCTGTCATCTGTCTCAGTCTGTTTGTCATGGCTAAATCAATTGTTATGAAATTTGCTACAGATATTCTTTCATCACCGTTTTTTTCTCCACTATTAGTGTATTCACGCTAGTGCTTTCATATATATGTATATTATATAATTAGAGCTTATTGGCAAACTAATTTGAAACACAACATACAAGATAAGTGTTCTGAGATCTAATTTAATGTGTATTTCAAATAACTATTTCATAGATTTTGATCTGCTAAATAACTAAAAGTACTAGCGTCACACAATATATTATGGTAACATATATGTATATATATAAGGATGCTTAGATAGAATTATCTAACTATCTATCATGTCCGAACGGACATGCAGAGAGAATGAATTAAAAAAGGTAACAAAACTGATATATAGGGCGAGTGTGAGTGGGCAAGTTGGTAAGGGTCAAGGAAAGCGAACAACCAAATTGAAGACGTTTTAGAGAAATATCGTCAAAAGTACCAACAGCTAATTGTCATTTATTGTAACATTAATGAAAGTCAAACAAGTGAAAGACTTGTGTTAGGATCGTAGCAGGTGGAAACATAATTATGGTGTTTGCCTACTCCAATGAGGAAAAAACGTGATTGTACATACGTATGTATGTAGAGTATGGTACAACTAGTTCATCGTATAGGAAGAGGAATATATATTGCTATCTTTTTACCCGACTGCATAAGAAGGAGGGTAATGTTTTATGAGTGTATGTATGTATGTGTGTTTCTATATGACAGTCCACAGCCTAAACGGCTTCACCGATTTTGATGTGCGAGGTGTCATTAGATTCGTCTTCGCTTCCAGAGTGTCATAGGCTATATTTTTTTGCAATAATAATAATACATCTCAAAAAAATCGATTTTTCGTAACCTTTAACGAACTATTTCGTAATAAACAAGTTATTTTACTAAAATTATTCTCAAGAATGCTCATTTATAATCTTTTACCGCGATTTTACGCATACTTTCTCACAAAAAACGTACACTCAACAGCATATCAAGTGTAATGAAATCATAAGTTAGACTGTAAAAACTGCTTTTCTAAACGGGTATTTTCTTTTAATACATCTACTTGTTTTCATATTTATCAGATGTGGTACAGCCATGCCATATTCTATAGTGTGTTTTAATGTTACTAAGTGTTTAAAATGAAGTTAAATGATCATTTACATCACAGAAGTATACAGGAAAACTGGAACATTGTTGGACAAACCAATTATTTAAGTGTTAACTGTAATTATTTAAGTTATAACTTTAGTTATAAATAATATTTACACATTGGATACTAGAAACATAGTACTCAAATATTTATCTTTCTTCTTGACCTATTTGCTTCCCGAGTTGGTCTTTCTCAATAGATATGGTCAATACAATCTGTTTGCCATTAAATCACGAATGAAACTATTTCTTGTAGGTATGCACGGTCCATCACGAACCGCAACTTTGTGTAACATCAGATGTATTAGCAGTCAAGTGCAAGTCATGTATAAAAAAATATGCTCAGTAAACATACTGTGAATGTCTGATTCTCACATATTTTTTTTTCATGTTTTTAAAATTACAACAATTTAAAACGTTTTCTGTATTGACTATATCAGCCGCCAATGTGTTAATTGTTAAGTAATGTTTGCTTATCTTTCCTATGTATGTTTCTCAAACATTGTGTGCTCCAATAAAATGCATAAGAACTTGTTTCGTTTTCACAGCTGACCGAGCCTTTCTATCTTGGCTGGTGAAAGTTCCATCGGAGGCGGAGCAGATGCGCGCCCGCCAAGTGAGTCTCTTGCATATTTATTACCAAATTATTATTATATTATAGTTCATTTTTGAGACTCTGAATAAAGTAGGTAGAGTCAGCGCCATCACTGAACTCCAATGGTGAAATTTTGGAACTAAATTTGACAGGCCCGCTTTTGCACACCGGGACACAGAATACCTCAAGAGTTTATCTGGCCGAAATGCGATCGAAGCGCCGTGTCTATAAGGCTTAATTGGTGGCGCGGACTCTTAATATAAGTAATATCAATAATAGTAGGAAGAATAAAAACTGGCTTAGATATCTATGCTTTTGTTCACAGTTCACGTGTTGTAAAATGACCCTCTGTTCTCGATGCTACACCCAAATTGGGATAGGAAATAGAAAGTTAGGTGCTTGATGGCTGATTTACAACTTGTGTGGTAGCTAGTCTATTGGGCACTAGATTACCCTACCACGATTATAGCATGATTTCTTCATATCAATATTATTTGATTGAAAATAATTCCATGATGATGATATGATCAACTTTTTGTTCTAATTTACGGGAATACTGGCAGATTGCAGGTAAAAATGCAGCAAGCTAACTGAAAATTTTGGAAAATATATCATAACTGATATTATAAAAACGACTTACTACTGTTCGAACGACGAAGGTGACGGTGACGTAGTTACTGTTCCTCTTCCTATTTGTAACCTATTCATAATCAAACGGATGAACTAATAATTATGAAATTTAATACAGAGACAGCTAGGGAACCTGGAGGTGGACTTGGGTTACATTTCGACATTATCATTATTAACGTTTTTAGCCGTAAGAACGTAGTGAGACTACAGGGGACAGCTAGTATAAACATAATGTTGTGCCAATGAAAAGCTTAGATCCTGTGTTACTGTGTGTTTCCGAATTCATACTGGGTTTTTGTATTGATAAAGTGTTATCTGTCTAATTATGCAATAAATGTTTTCGTTTCAACCTACTGATAAAACTATTATTCAACCATTGTCTCAGGCTATGCGGTTAAGATAATTGTTGAAACCACAATTTCCGCCAGAAAATCACAAATTTTCCGCCAGTAAATGACGTATTTTTCCATACATCAAGAAGAAAATATTTCCGACCCTGTCGGAAACATTTTCTGTCTGTTCCGGACCCTTGAATGTTTCTGTGTTTTGCTTTTGCCAAGTTTTTAACTTCGAAACACCAAATCGTCCGCTTAGAATAGTTTCATCATCTCATCCAAAAGAAGTCCACTGGTGGACATTGACTTCCTTCATGGATTTCCCGAAAGATCTGACAGAAGCGACCTGCATCCTTCTTCTTCTTCCTGCTACTTGTACGAGGTTTTCGTAATGCAGTAGAGCATTTTTTTCTGATTAAAATTATAAATGTCTATGCCTCTACAGTTTATTTTTTTCGAATTTCGTTATAGTTTTGAAGTTCAGATATGAAAAGTGTATATTTTGAAAAATAGCACAAGGTAGAGGCATAACCATTAATGGTTCTAACCATATATAAAAATAATGATCTAAATCTTATTAATTATATAATATAATTTAAAAACTGTTTTATACCCCTAATATTTAGGGGTATAAAACAGTTTTCTCCTGTTTGTATGAAAATCGCGCAAATTTGCTGAGAAAAGATCGCGCGACAATGATTATCTTAGTAAAAATACTTGTTAGATGAAATTTTTGTATTATAGTGTTTTGTAGATGTACTATATGTTTATTTTAATTTTATTTTTAAGTAGTAAATATTTATAACTAATTACAAGAATCGTTTGTTTATACATCAAGTAATATATTACTTGATGTATAAATAAACGATTCTTGTCATTCATCAGAAAAATTAATTGTTTATTGAATTCAGGTGACGCCGCAACAAATCGGCCGTCTGGAGGAATTGTGGCGCGACAATGTCGACGCTACCTTCCAGGATCTCGAGAAACCCGGTGTTGATGAGGAGCCCCATCAAGTACTGCTTAGGTAACACTTTTCATCATCACACAGACATAGTAGATGGAGCATGCGACTTCTTTTATATGAAAACCTTGCGTGCTACATTTTTGGTACCGACTGTGACGTCACACAAACGATTTTGTGATGGAATGTTCCATCCGCGCGAAATTTATTCAACCCAATGCATCCACGCACTTATACGCTAATAACTAGTTGACAGAATATCGAATCGGAAGTATATATCACCTGAAATTAAATAAATCTTGGTCATCAACTGTGATTTTTCATCGTATTTATTGACACGCTAGGATCTATAGAGAATTCTATGCATCATCATCTCAGCCACAAGAAGTTTACTGCCGGACACAAGCATCCCCCATGGATTTCCAAAATGACCTGATGGAAGCGACTTGCATCCAGCGTCTTTCAGCCATTTGTATGAAGTCATCTGTTTATCTTGTGGCTGTTCTTCCTATGCTGCCTATGCTGGTGGTTTTCACCATACTAATAGATATCACTTGAATTTCACTCATCAATAGCCGTTTGGGAGTTCTAGGTCTTTACGGAAAAACGTTACTTAACTTTGATAAATATATCAAATTATCTCTCTCGTTTCCACAAATGTCATTTGGTGTCAGCGAAAACTTGTTAAAATATTTTGAGCATTGATTAAATTTCCGTAACTGTTTTCTGTAAGACCATCAACGTTTATTTATCGATTCCCTCATCAGAGCCTTGTCATCTTATGTAATCAAAGTGTTTATGATAATTATGCAAATGAATTACTACATGATTGGGTCAGTGTCTAATACAATATAGTAGTACCTGGACGACCGAGCTCCACTCGGATTTTTATGACTGTAAATACGAGCAAACCCGGCTTCACTAAAAATGAAAACTAGCAAGATCGATTTATCGTCCCCTAATCTACCTACAAACCAAATTTCATTGAAATCATTGGAGCTGTTTCCGAGATTCAGATTATATATATAAATATATATACAAGAATCTCTCGTTTAAAGTTATTAGATAATCATCATTATTATCGATTCCCGAGTATAGTAAAAATGACGCCCAATATGTCTTTTTAGTTCCAAATTTAATAAATGACCACCAAAATTCAATGCCCATTTTAATTCAAAGTTATTGTGTATATTGTCGCTGTTCAAACCTATCCTACTTTTGGGGGGCACTATTTTGCCAACACCAGTTCTTAAAAATTTGGTGATAATTTATTAAATTTGGGCTTCCAATACATTTTTTTGTATATACATATCAATATGTTAATATGTATTATACATAAAATATGTTTCCTTATTATTTCTAGATATGAAGATGGATACCAATATCAGAACATCTTCGGTCCACTGGTGAAGCTAGAAGCGGACTATGACAAGCGTCTCAAGGAGTCCCAGACCCAGGAGGGCATTGAGGTCCGCTGGGACGTCGGTCTCAATAAGAAGACCATCGCGTACTTCACTCTCGCTAAAACTGACAGCGACATGAAGCTCATGCACGGAGATGAACTCAGATTGAGGTTATTTGTTTACTGTGGCTTTAAATATAAATAAATATTTGAGAATATTTGCACACAACACCATCTAGCCCCAAACTAAGCAAAGCAAAAACCTAATAGATAACTTTTAGAATAAACGATATGTATACTTTTTTCTAAATACATGTTACATAGAAACACCTAGACACGCTACCAACTGAGCTACAAGGCTAGTCAATATAATATGCACATGCGAAAATAGTTCAGCAGACTTAGACAAATGGCAAATGTTCTATTTCTACAAACGCTTACGTTTCGAAATGCTAATTAAGACACTGTGACGTGCTGTCACGTGACATTTTGTTAGCTAATGTCAATCCCATACATTTACTTTTCCATACTACTGGCGTTTACGAAATTAGAATGGCACTTGTCTACCTCCCCTGTGATTCTAGTAATGTTCTGGGGTTACGAGGGGCGGTTAAAATTAATAAATTATTATTTTACATATTTTATGGTTCAGTACTTTAGTTTTTATAACCAAAATAACTAAAAAAATATTATCCTAGTAAACGAATTGCGCATTTTGAAGTCTGTTTGTTTCAGCTTTTTAAGCTATAATTATCAATATTCAATTCTGTTATTGTAGATACGTGGGCGAGTTGCACAAGGCGTGGTCGGGCGTCGGTCACGTAATCAAGGTGCCCGACAACTACGGCGACGACGTCGGTCTCGAGCTGAAGAGCGGCGCCAACGCACCGCTCGACTGCACATCCAACTTCGTCGTCGACTTCATATGGAAGAGCACCTCGTTTGACAGGTCAGTGTTGATACACTAGAGACTAATGTGAACGACTTCCTCTGAGGTTATGACTGAAATTTCGCACGTTGGTTCAGTTCTGGCGACAATACAATAAAAGTATAATAGTAATAAATTTTATTTCTTAAACACAAAGTTGAGTACATGTTATTGCATTTTAGATTTCCATGAAGATAAAAATCCAAGTTATTTAAATTGTAGCCATATTTGAATAAATGATGGAAACGGTTCATTTTCATTGAATGTGGGTTCAGTGTCGATATCTACATATATATTATAAAGAGCAATAGTAGGTGAAAATTAAAAGAATAGAAATGACTTGATGATGCAATCAGAATTATCTCTTCACGGGAGAATTCCTCAATGTAATAGATACACACAACACTGACTCATACCACTGGCAAACATGACGGCTCATATCTACGCCCAACGATCTTCTCACTAAACACTAGAAAGCAACATCACAAAGTTTCGATAAATAATTTCAATTAGATCCAATTTTCATATAGAAAAATGATTTTTACAAATCATTATCGTCAAAAATGTTTTTATGTATAAAAAATAACTTGGATAAATTTTTTGTCGAAAATTTGTGATATTGCTTTTAGTGCGGTCTTCAATTGTTGTGTTTATAAGTTCATTCAGTCATTTTATATCTTCAAAACTGTTTGTATGCGTGATCGAGACGGACGATGGTTGCACTACAGACTCTTAAACATACACACAATTATTTATTAATAGTGAACATGCATGTTCTATTTATATTTGGTCATAAAAAAAGTTAACCACAAGTAGATCCATTCCACAAAAATAAAATTAAAATACCTTCAAAAATAAGAAAGTTACAAGCATTCTAATTTCATGTTAGACAGAGAGCACACGATAGCGAATGATGACGTCCTAGTTCGTGTTCGCCGTACCAATTATATTTTTATGTACAAATTCAATACAAATTGTTGTTTCGCGAGAGAGGGATAGAGCATCCCTCCCCTAAAACTTTAAATGTTTATATCTCGGAAGTTTATTGATCGATTCTTTTTTTTCTAGTATATGTATTACATTTTAGTATGTTATCAATTAAAACTATTATTCGTATGAAATAAAATTCTTGCATATTCCCTATTAAGTTATGTACGGTTTTTTTAGGATGCAACTAGCGCTGCGCAAGTTTGCCGTGGACGACTCGTCCGTCTCCGGGTACATCTACCGGCGGCTGCTGGGCCACGAAGTCGAGGAGATGCTGTTCCGTGTCCATCTACCCAAACACTTCAGCGCGCCCGACCTGCCCGATCTCAACAGATCACAGGTCCGGAATGGAATGTTTTATTTTCATTAGAAATATATATGTACTTTAACCGACCTCGAAAAGGAGGAGCTTCTCCATTTGACTGTATGATTTTGTTGTGTTTGTTATCTGATTATGAATTGATTTTGATGATTCTTTTTTTGTTTGATAGGTACTTCAGAGGTAGTCCCATAGAAATTTCATCAAAATCGGTTCAGTAATTTGGTTTTTTAAACAAAATTACGCATTTTGAAGTCAGTTTCAGTTTTTTTTTAACTATAATTATGTTTGCGACAAAGACAACCACAATAATAAATAGATTAATATAAACAAAAAGAGCAGTCATTTATATCACAAACTGGTTCCAACTCTGCATTGGCTGGTTGAATTAACTAGCGCTGGGCTTCTGTTGGGACCGGCAGATGAAGTCATGAGCGTACGCTCACTATGAACACGAAGTGCATTACCATCTTTTTATCTAAGCAAATGAAAATGTATCTACAAATTTATAGACAGTTCAAAAATTACACACATCCAAATAGAACTTGAATCCGCATTATCCCGATCTGTTCCTGGGAGCCTTTACCACTTTGGTTACGGAGGTGTCACATGGAATGGTCGAAACTTTCGAACAGCCTTTTTGTAAACCAATCAAGCGTTGGTGGCGATACCCGTAACACATGCTTCAAGTGTGCAATTACTCAGCCCATTACAGTGGCCAAAATGGTAAAGCCTCCCAAGTATAGATAGGGTTGTTATGCAGGTGTGTGTAATTTTTGAACTGTCTATAAATTTGAACATTTCACTCGTTTGACACATTCAATGTCACTAACAAGCCAAGTGTGTCGGTGCAAATTGCATCCTATTGATGACACGCTGGGTGTGTCGTGTGCTTTTCATGAATATTAAAAAAATTGAACTATATTTGAGTTGAAAGTATAGTAATGGAATTTAATGAAATTCAATATTTATCATATTCATTAATTTCAATACGTATCCACGGCATCCTAAGAGGCTATATAAAAATTGGAGGGCGTTGAATTAATTGAGCGTTTGCCCAGCCAACAATCAAATGTCACGCAGAAGTTTTACCGCTCGTCCTTGAGATATTACATGATAATATCAAACAATTGTAGTATTTGTTAAAAACTAAAAACTCTTCCCATTGAACTAAAAAAAAAAACTGACTATAAATATTATATTATTTAATGTAAGCACAAATTTCAGGTATACGCTGTGAAACACGCTCTACAACGGCCCCTATCGCTAATCCAAGGTCCTCCCGGCACCGGCAAGACGGTGACGTCCGCCACCATCGTGTACCAACTGGTGCGACAAAATGGAGGCCCCGTGCTCGTATGTGCGCCTTCCAACACCGCCGTCGACCAACTAACGGAGAAAATACACAAAACCGGCCTGAAAGTGGTCAGATTGTGTGCGAAATCCAGAGAAGCGATGGAATCTTCCGTCTCCTTTCTGGCGTTGCATGAGCAAGCGCGAGCGTTAGGCTCCAACGATAGCGAGTTGAGGAAACTGACGCGGTTGAAAGAGGAGGCTGGGGAGTTGTCGGCCGCGGATGAGAGGAGATATCGGGCGCTGCGGCGTGCCGCTGAAAGGTAACAAAACATTAACTGTTTCAATGTGGACGGCACAACAGTCGTGCCAAAGCTAGCTTTCTTGCGTGACGGGTGACATGACTGTAGTGCCATAATGCGATATGACGAAAGTCATTAAATTGTATTTTGAGTTATTTAAACGTAAATTAACCTTACCCCCACCTTACACCCTTACCTTACACCCATACTATTTATCAAAAAATCATAATTATCTTGTTCGTTTCTAATTACAACACATACTATTTATTTGTTTTGTTCGTCTTTAATTACAACATTATTTTGTTTTAGACAGTACAAAATATGCCAACGCAATAAATCGATTAACAGATAGATAGATAGGTAACACTTTAAGACCACAATACAGAAACACAAATACAGAGAGAATAATAATACAGCTAGGTGTTTTAATTGGCGGCCTTATCGCTTAGAGTGATCTCTTCCAGGCAACCTTGATATTTAATATTGAATTGGATAACACATTTTGTTACTTATTTTAATTATAATTTATTGAAATTAAACATCGTTTTATTCATTCATCGCGCATATTTGACATAATTTTAAGACCTAACAGTTGAAACTTCATTGCCCCATAGACTTTTTTTGCCCTATTTTTTTTTTGTTTCTTCAAAAATTGCAGTAGAAATAAGTATGATAAGTTTGATGTTATATTGTGAAAAAGTTCGTGTGATTTATTAATTTTATTTTATACTTGCTGTGCCCCGCGGTTTCATCCGAAAAACGATGGTGATGTCTTCAGGTTCTCGGCTATTTCTGTACTAAATTTCATTATAATCCATTCAATCATTAACTGGCCATGAAAAAGTAAGAGACAGAGTTATAGTTTGTCTGGTAATAATTTTCCACTCTCATCTTTTATTTTGGTAAATTTGATTGGTATATAACCGAAAATAAAAGGTTTTTTTATTTGTTCTTTAAAGGAGGCTACTCGATGCGGCCGACGTCGTGTGCACGACCTGCGTGGGAGCGGGGGACCCCCGCGTCGCGCGCATGCGCTTCCAATCCATCCTCATAGACGAAGGCATGCAGTCCACCGAACCCGAATGTATGGTGCCTGTCGTTCTCGGCGCACGGCAATTGATCCTAGTCGGTGACCATTGCCAGCTCGGACCGGTCGTCATGTGTAAAAAAGCCGCCAAAGCTGGCCTCAGTCAGAGTCTCTTCGAGCGCCTCGTAGTACTCGGAATTCGTCCCTTCAGGCTCGAAGTACAATACCGTATGCACCCAGAACTGTCGCGTTTCCCCTCTGATTTCTTCTACGAAGGCTCGCTCCAAAACGGAGTGAGCGCCGAGGAACGCCGTCTTCATAAAATCGACTTCCCGTGGCCGAGGCCCGATAGACCGATGTTCTTCTACGTGACTCAAGGTCAAGAAGAGATAGCGGGCTCCGGCACTTCTTACTTGAACAGAACCGAAGCGGCGAATGTGGAGAAACTGACGACACGGTTTCTGAAGGCCGGCGTGAGACCCGAACAGATCGGTATCATCACGCCGTACGAAGGCCAGCGCTCGTATCTAGTGCAGCACATGCAGTACCAGGGCTCTCTGCACGCTAAATTGTATCAGGAGATCGAAGTCGCCAGCGTGGACGCGTTCCAAGGTCGAGAGAAGGATATCATCATTATGTCGTGCGTGCGCTCGAACGAACACCAAGGGATAGGGTTCCTGAGCGACCCGCGTCGACTCAACGTGGCACTGACGCGAGCCAAGTACGGTCTCATCGTCGTCGGCAACCCTAAAGTCCTCAGCAAGCAGCCGCTCTGGAACCACCTCCTCGCTTTTTACAAGGAACGCCGCGTGTTAACGGAGGGGCCTCTGTCTAATCTGAAGGAGTCCGCGATTCAGTTCGCGAAGCCGAAGAAACTGGTGAACGCCGCCAATCCGGGCTCGCACTTCATGTCGACGTCGATGTTCGACGCGAGGGAGGCGATGGTGCCGGGTTCCGTGTACGACCGGGCGAGACCCCCACGGGACCCCCTCGCCTACGTGGGGAGGGAGAGGGGCGCGCTGCTGCACGCGGCCGTGCCGGCCGCGGCATTCGCGGCGCACCGCGCAGGAGGCGCGGGGGGCGGGGCCGCGCGCGCGCCGCGCCGTCGGCCTCCGCGCCTCTCCCAAGAGCCGCTCTCGCAGCAGCCGCCGCTGTCACTGTCGCAGGGCGGGTCGCAGCCCGACCTGAGCCAGGAGTCGGCGGCGGCGGACGGGCCCTCGCAGCCGGACGGGCTGCTCTCGCAGGACTCCACGTACCAGGGCGGGTTCCGCGCGCGCTGCAGCCAGTACTGAACCGGACACGCACGCACTCCGCCGGGGTGGAACCACGGTACCGACGAGACGCCGCCACGCACTCACGGGGAGCGTCGCCGGCGGACTTCCGACCTTCCGCAGTCACATACGCTGTGCTCGTGAGCGCGACACTCGGATACTTAGTACGCGCGAAGCGTCACTCGCGCGGTAGAATTTGACGTGTGAGCAAATTTTAAATGTTATTACAGGGATAGAAATATTTATAGAACGTTCGAAAAATTACACTGACGACACTAAAAACTCTTACAAATAAACACGCAGACAGACAATAGTTTGTAGCGTATTGACTTATTGATGTCAAATCTAACGAGTATAATATCCTGAAAAAAAAAACAATACCCTATTCGACCTCTATAAATTACTATCCTATGTACGGGATCTTGTTCTCAAATTCATCATATTGATAGACTGTGAAACCAGGAGACATGCCTTGATAGATGCAGTCCAAATATTGTGATAAACTTTGATATTAATCAAATACAGATAGAAGGCTCAAAGTGCTCTAAATTCTATTGACCCAAGTCAGACCAAAATAAAACTGTCCAAAGACAAGTTTAATGGACTATCTATAAAATCCTAATTTACGTTAAAAATTAATTAAGAATTACTCTCAGTTGAGACAAAAAATAAGTATTTCGAGAACTATTAGCAGTTTCCGCCTAATATATTGATTAAATCAATAAGCTGTGATATTGCGCACCAGAAACTGGTTCACTGTATGTTATGTTTTTCTTCGAAACCATAATATTTTTTACCTCTTACACGTGTTAAAAGCTATTCAAGACATGTCTTTTTGTTTCCATGTCGACACAACTAAAGCTATCAGCGTAAGCGATATAACAACCTAAAAATCGCATTTAGATTGTAATCGTATTTTTAGTTTATTTTGGGATTGAACCACTATTACACTTAAATGATTTATACACAACAAATTATTTGACACACGCAAAGAAAATCATTTTAATTGATCTATTAAATTTTCTATTTATGGTTTTTTATCATTGTAATTTTTTAAATACTGCAGTTTTAAAATTAATAAAATCTCAACTCGGTAAGTACAGGTCTGCAATACCTGTATCTGTGATGTATGAAGCTAGTGCATATAGAGAATATTTAAAATTATGCATGGGTTACATTTAAATAAACTGAAATGTAAACTCCTGACACTTAACTACGAACACTAGTGTTTGAAACGTCAGGTTTTTAAAATAATATAAAATACACGCGAAAAATCCCAAGAGCATAAAAATCGCGAAAACCTGCCGTTATAAACTAAAAAGTTTTATTTTCTCAACTCTTTCTTCATTGTTATCTGTAGATCTAGTTTGTGCAATAGTGGAGCAGTCCTTCTTCAATGTAAAATTCAATTTGGGCCAGTCTGTTATTAAAGTCATATAAAAGTTGTAACGTTTTTTGTTCGTCATAGGGAATTCCAGGTGTCATAGTGTAGGTGTACCATTGGCTATAATTTAAACAGTGTCAGGTCTACAAAATCAATGTATAAGACATTTTTATTGTTTTTCCATCGTATTATTTTGTATCATGTCTCGCCATCTTTTATTATTATTTATTTGAGAATGTGTATAAGTATTTTAAGATTGTTGCACACAATACACAATGGCTGCAATGAGTTGAATGTACCTTAGTAAAAATGTTAATATAATTATTAATTTTTATATTAATTAATAATTTATACATGTTAATGCTGAGGGAAAAAAACGTCACAAGAAAATTACCTTTGAGTAATGGCATTTTTAGGGTTCCGTACTCTAAAGAAAAAACGGAACCCTTATAGGATCACTTTGTTGTCCGTCTGTCCGTCCGTCGAGCCCCCATATTCTGAACCCATTCGGTTTCGGAATCGATTCGATTGTATACCGTCTCTGTAATTTTCTATGGAAATGACAGAGACGGAGATATACAAATCGAATCGATTCCGAAACCGAATTGGTTCAGAATACGGGGGCTGGTGTCAAGACCTGTATATCGGGAATGCGTGAAGGTATCAAGTTGAAATTAAAACCATATACGCAGATCTATAGTCTCTTGCTACATAGAGAAAAACCAAACTTCTCAGTTTTGATTTAAAAAAAAAAACAGCCGAATATGGCGCAAGAAACGCATATTTGACACTCGCAAGGGAATCAAAACCTATGGGGTACTTCCCTTTGACCTATAATTGTGAAATTTGGCAAGAAGGATTGTCATATAGTACACATAAGGGAAAAAAACCGAAAACTAAATTTTTTATTTAATCACAAAAAATAGGGTCTTTATGTAAGGAAGGAGGGTATGAAAGAATAGTATATGTATAGTATGGTATGAAAGTAGGAGGGAAAAAATATATAATTTCCCCCTTTTATCTACTAGTTTGTACGGAACCCTTGGTGGGCAACTCTGACTCGCACTTGAACGGTTTTTTTTTTTTATTGTAATAACTATATATTTATTTCTTACATAAGGGTCAAACAGTCCCGGCAAGTCACTGCGACATTTATAAATATTCTGATCATGTAATGGGTAATGACTGAGAAAGGAGGTTTTAATCTCACTGGGTGAGATTTGACGGCCTCCAAGTTGGCGGGATTTTGCTCTGGTGCAGAGAATCGCATAGGTGCTTGAAAGGGGGTTCAAGTTTATTGCCACAAAATCTGCAAGTGGAGATTTCACACTTCTGTACTTTATTATCTAATTATTGTCTTGACCTTATTTCCGCCTTTGATATATATATTACTGTAAAAGCGTGCCTAACTTAGCGTGGTACCAGTTTGTAATAGTCTCTTAAGATCCCGCTATAAGACGACCTTCACCGAGCTGGTTAATGGATGAAAAGTATTTTATATTCAATTAAATATGTCAATAAATATATTGCAAATGGGTTGTCTAAAAAAATTCAGTCCAGAATGATTAATTAATAATATTACTTTTTTTTTAAACATTTCACTGGTTTGGTTAATAGAATAATACCAATCGAAAGTATGAAGCCCATAGAATATGCATACGTTAGGTTGACTATTTTTTCCCCGTCACAACTCTTGGGTAGGCAGGTATAAACAGGTAAATCGATACTAATAACTTGCACTGGTCTGGTTAATGAATTAAAGTTAAATTAAAATAAAGATTATTTACACATAAATATATTGAATTTGTCTATTAATTAAACCAGTGAAATGTAAAAAAATAAATATATATATATATATTAATCATATTCTGGACTGAAATTTTTTAGACAACCCATTTGCAATATATTTATTGACATATTTAATTTAATATAAAATACTTTTCATCCATTAATTAACTCGGTGAAGGTCGTCTGATAGCGGGATCTTAGACTATAAGAACTTAGACTATGATACACGCTAGGTTATTATGATTTACCAAGTGAATGGTGGTAAATGCTTGAAATTCGGATTTTTACTATAAGTAGTTGGTAAGTCATAGGATTTACCGTAGTTCGGGCTTTTACAATAACATATATACATATTATCGTCTTTCACACAGTTCATCCACACCTTTGGTCGCCTGTTCCGGTTCTCTAATATTTTAGGATAATTTAAAATTCACGTCTTACTTTTTGAAACTTCCACCACAAAAAAGGATCATCGAAGGGTAGGGTCATAAATATCAGTTTTTTTTTCCCTTTTAAATATGGACTCTGACACGCTCAATGATCAATGTTGCCCATTGAAATGAATATGGAATGAAATTACAATAAAATTTTAATCCAAAAGATGGCTGTGACATAATAAGTTATATGTACACATATATTTATAAAAATATTCTAGATATGTTATTTATGTATTAGTTTGTAAAATTTCAATAGTCAAATCATGAGTAACTTCTCTAGTATAATTTGAGACTGTCTGTTGTACCAATGAAGTATATTTTTCCTAACAATAGGTCTTCTTGTTCTCATCTCGTTATAAAACTGCCTTCTCTATGTTTCATGAATCGACGAACTTGTGTATCATTGACATTTGATATGATATAAATGTTTTTCATGTTGGTATGTGGTGGGAAATCAATAAAGATTGTCGTTATTATAACATTTGTTTGATTACAAATAACTATTTCCCCTCATGAGCGGTTAACTATGAAGTCATTTTAACTCTTGTTTTGATTTTAGCTTGGCTTAAGTTTCACATAATTAACGTAATTTTTAAATCGGTTTAAAATAGCACTCTGGTTGAAATGACTTTCAAATACAGCATACGGGCCAGTCCAGTGCACACCAGGAAATGTAAAGGCAGAGGATAAAAAAAAAAAGAATTTTATACTTATGAAAGCTAATTAATATTTCAAGCATATAATAAATCGAATTATTATTTCAATACCCGGAATGAGCCTGGCGGCATCCACCGAACTGAACGCTCGAAACATAATTATGTACGCGATTGGCTAAGTATACAAACTATATTAATAAATTTAAAATACTCTGCTCTGCCATTGTCCCAGTGTGCAACGAAAAAGATATTTTAAGTGATCACTGACCGCAAAAATCGTAACTTATAAGATTTTGCCTGTGACTAAAAACTACCCTCAAGGTTTGAAAATACATGGGTTTTGACACCTTCAACTTCTGGAATAAATTAGGAAAATTCAAAACCAGACATATTTTAATACAACTTTATTATAAAATCCACTTACAAACTAAAATCCATGTAATAAATGGTAAAAAATTAATTTAATTGTTAACATTGTAAATTGAGATTAGAATAATCATTTTACAATAGTATGGCCAAATTTTAGCAAATAAATAATAGGCGCTTTCAATATATTTTGCTGCCGAGATTCAAATAATACTAATAAGCGCCATTATAATATCTAATAGGCGTAAATATAAACAAGAGACCAAGAAAAAAATACAAATGCTACATATGGTCACAAAATAACAATTCCATAAATAGTATCAAATATATATTATCAACATTGTGGCACTTTCCAACTCAAATCACAACCGGCTACGATTGTACGATCAGGCGTTAGTCACAGTATACATATAAATATAAGCATAAAATATGTGCCAATATGCTAAATAGCTAGTAACGAGTAAATATATGCTCAAAAAGCGTAGGGCTTTAATTTCTACTTTCGAAAAAATAACCCCAAGAGCCAAGAGGCCAGCCAGCACAAACTGGGGGACGGTATCTACCCTTCCGTTCGTTAATTTTTAAATTTAACATCTTTATTATCTCAGCCATAAAAAGTCCACTGCTGGACATAGGCCTCCCCCATGGATTTACAAAAAGACCGATTGGAAGCGGCTTGCATTTAGCGTCTTCCGGCCACTAGTATGAGGTCATCTGTCCATCTCGTGGCTGGTCTTCCTAGGCTGCGCTTGCCGGTGCGCGGTCTCCACTCGAGAACTTTTCGGTCCCATCGGCCATCAGTTCTACGTGCTGTGCCCTAGTCGTAAACTTAACAATATATATTTTATTCTTATCTAATCGTAATAAGGTTTAAAGGGTGTGCGCTGGCACTAACTATGCCATCCAAGCAGTTGGCATCGCACTAACCAATTTAAATTCCATCATCTTGTCCAGCATAACGCCTTCTCAATGGTCAATCCACTACAACGATAGCACTAGAAATTCAATAATTGTAAGCTAGATGCATATACATGACATGGGCACATCCCTCTCTCGGGGTTATTAAGCTCGATTATTTCTACGCTGACGAGTCAGCCTCGACCAGTGCATATAGTCAGTATGCAGTATGACAGCTGTCGGCGATAGATCGTCAGCGTAACAGGAACAGGTCTGACAAGCGGTTTTGTTGTTTGAAATGTAGACAAGAGAACCAAGTTTTTTTCTCTATTATTGATTGCCGAGATGTTAAGGGTTAAAATCTGCTGCGAGAGCCGAGGCTTACGTCGTACGAAAGTAAAATGAGAAACGGCACAAATAAAATATCTGTGAACGGCCTGTAAAAAGCTTATTTTCAAATTTAATTTAGAAAAAAAGACCGTCGTTTTTGAAAATTATTGTAAGTCTAAGGGGGTTAGACAAGTGTCATTCTAATTTCGTGAACGACAGAAGAATAGAAAGTAAATTTATGGGATTGACTTTAGCTAACGAAATGTCACGTGACGGCACGTCACAGTTATTTAACATTTCGTAAGCTTTGGTGGAAATAGAAACGTTTGTCACTTGTCTAAGCCTACAGGAATACTGTATCGATTTCGATGAAATCAAACTAATTTAGTGTATAGAAGTATACGTTCCGTCTTATATACATTTAACTGACAAATGTTTATTTGCTTGTCAGGCCCATTCCAGTCTAAAACCTGTATTAGTGGTCTTAGTTTACTGAGGTAGAGGAGGGGGTTGGACGGCCGCGTACGTCGGGTAGTAGGGGGCGAATTTGTTCGGACCGGCGATGTTAGTATAATTGTTGTCGCCGCGGTCTTGGATGGTTCTCGCCGAGTATGCAGACTCCTTGTATACCGGTTGTGCTAAAAAAGTAAAGTGATTTAGAGTAAAAATAAATAAATAATAATATAGATTATGTGTGGTGTTGTTTTTTTTTTTTTAATTAAATAGGTACACGTGTGTTTTATTTTAAATATTTTGACTAGCTTGACGCTTTTTTGAGGCCTGCTTCTGTTCAGCATAACTAATCCCGTCATTTCAAAATATATCAGATTTTTGATAAAAATAATTGAATAATTGTCACTTGACAATTTGTATGGATTAATTGAATTAAATTTTTGTCAATTTTTAAAAGTCGTTCATTTTGCTATACTGTACAGAAGCAACCCTTACGAAAATAATAATTACATAGGCTATCTAGTGCTTATTTAATTGATGGTTATTGATAGTGTGGTCGAGGTTGGAACACTTTGATTTACTTTTATGCAAAACTTTCATGAATGTGTGCGGCATAATTAGTAAAAAAAACTGAAAACCCTGACTTCAAAATATGCAATTAATTTATTGATTTGATATTTTCCCACTTCTTTTGTTCTAAAAACCAAAGTACTGAACCGATTTAGATGAAATGTATATGGGAACACCTCTGATGTATTACCTACTAAACAAAGAAAGATCATCATCATCATCATCAGGGAAGTAAAAGCTGAACAAACAAAAAAACAGTCTAATTGAGAACCTCCTTCTTTTTGGAAGTCGGTTAAAAAGGGCGCGGGTGGGACAGTCGGGTGAACAATTACGAATTTTGTTGTTGTTGTTGTTATTTTGAATGGATATTTTCAGGTGAAATTAATATGTCAATTTTGGTTCAAAAGTGAACAACAAAATTCTTATTTTCAATTAACTAGCTACCAAAGCTTTTTAACATTACTAGCAGTAAGCATGTATTTATGCCATTGACAAACATACAAAATGTCCAGTATACTCACTTAGAGTGGGATAGAGCGACTGGAATGGTTGTTCCGGCGGCGGCGGCGCGCTCGGCATCATCCAGCCGCCCGGGGCGCCGTCGCCCTGCGCAGACGGGACCTGCGAGTAACAATTAGTTTTACTACCGGAAAACAAAACTTTGAATATTTATCATCATCATCATCTCAGCCACAAGAAGTCCACTGTTGGACATAGGCCTACCCCATGGATTTCCAAAATGACCTGATGGAAGCGGCTTGCATCCAGTCTCCCTGCCACTTGTATATAAATAAATAAATATTGGTGGACATTTCACTCAACACCATCTAGCCCAAACTAACTATGGAAACTAAATGATTGATATAATACATATGTATATACTTTTTTTGTTGTAAATACATACTTATGATACATAGAAATACCCAGAAACAACAAATATCCATGCTCATTACACAAATGTTTGCTCTGGGTGGGGATCGAACCCATGACCTACAGCTCAGGAGGCAGTCGTACTACCTGAGGCCAGTCAAATATATTGATCCCTGATAGGTTTTTATAATACTGCAATTGCACCATTTTTTTTATAGTATGCTTGATTATACACCGCAATATCCCTTTTAAATTTAGGCATGTTATGATTAAGCGCAATTTGCAAAAGCAAGTGACCCGTAAATGAGACTAAAAACTCGGAAAACCGCTTGAGAATAGATTTGAAACAAAGACATCTTTCTTATAACACAAGCGACTAGAACTTACACAAACTTAACTTGGTTATTGGTGGCCCAGCATTCTGATTAAAAAATAAATCTTAGTATTATAACAGCAAAAATAATTATGTCTGTCTCTTTCTATTTGTTACCATTCCACAACCAAACGGCTGAACCGATTGTTATAAAATTTGGTACAAATATAGCAGGAACCCTGGAGATAGACATAGACTACATTTAGTCATCATCATCACCGTTATTCATCAACGCCAGTGGAAGCAACGGGCACAACTAGTAACATTATCTATCTATAATATATAAATATCTATAAATCTCTCTCTGTTTGTTACCGTTTCACGACTAAACGGCTGAACCGGTTGTTATAAAACTTTTGTACCGAGATAGCTTAGAACATAGAGACGGACATAGCCTACATTTTGTGCTAGTAGGATACAAAACAAGTGTAGGTACTCGATATATTTTTGAGTGTTACACACTCAAATATCTACAAATTAAGAAGTTCTACAAAGTTTCGACCATCCCATATGAAACGTCCATAGCTAAATTGGTAAAGGCTCCCGGGTATATATCGGGATAATGCGGGTTCAAGACCCGTCGGATGTGTGTGATTTTTAACTGTCTATAAATTTCAAGTGTAAGTACGTTGGGTTGTAGGTTGGCCCCGGGCGCGACAGGCAGCACGGCGGGCTGGCTCGGCGAGGGCGGCGTGACCGGCGTGACCGGCGAGGCGGGGGTCACGCCCGGCGCCGGCTGGCCCGCCATACCGACCAACGGCACCGTGCCGATCGTGATGTATTTCTTATCGTGCATGTTTAGATGCATGCCCGACACTACGCATTCCACCTGAACAATATTCAAATATAATTATAGGGAATATGCATGGATTCCATTTCATAGGAATAATAGGTTTAATATATATATATATATATATCAAATTCCACATATAGACATACAGATACACACGTCAAACTTATCACACCCCTTTTTAGGGGTCGGGAGTAAAAAAACCGACATACGTTAAATACATATTACTATAAATTATTATCGTTTTATATCTATACATATAACGACCTATTTAACCACTAGAGAATGCCGCCAACTGCCTAAAGCTGCTTTACCACCAGAACTAAGCTATTTAAGCTACGTATCTAAAGATACGTTGGAAATCAACCAATAGGATCGCTAAAGAAAACTAAGGCAAACAACCGATCCTATAGGTCTGCTTCAGACGCATGCGTAGCTTAGCTCTGGTGGAAATCTCTGGAAAACTCGCTGATACGATTCAAAAACTCTATTGCTAGTCTATTTATATAGTAGTAGACTAGTAATAGTCAAAATAATCGTTAAATCGTATTAGCGAGTGATGTTCAAATAAATAAATAAATATTTGTGGACATTTCACACAACATCATCTAGCCCAAACTAAGCAAGGCTTGTACTATGGAACTAGATGGCTGATAGAATACATATATACTTTTATTTGTTGTAAATATATACATATGATACATAGAAACACCCATACACAGAACAAACATCCATGCTCATCACACAAATGTTTGCCAAAAATATTATGTTATGTTGTATGTTTGCCACAAATGGGTGGAGATCGAACCTACGACCTACAGCACAGCAAGCAGACATACTACCAACTGAGCCACAAGGCCAGTCAAACAAGACAAAACTGAGATATATTTCAAATGAGTAAGAATGACAACAGGAAACATGTAAGTCACATTATTGATGTGTGAGTTTATTATAGTTAAAATTCAAATTGTAATTTGACAATTTTTTGCATGCCATACGGCGGGATATGGCGTTCTAAATTTTAATATTATGTATTCCATCAATATATCCTACCCATATACGCAAATAAAGATAATATGAATACGAACGAGTATAAATAGCAGCCTAGAGGCCTAGATTTCGTAATCGAGATACCTATTTTTCTTTTAATTGCAACCATGCACATCATATAAAATCACTTCGGCCGCGTACGTAACTATTGTTCCGTAACTAGTTACGTACGAAACATAATTATTCTTTTCTTCCGTATACGTAATCACGGCGTCTGTTACGTAACTGGTTATAAAATTATATTAATTTAAATGGACATACACATAGTTCCATTTTATAATAAAGACAACTACAATAATAAATACAAATAAACAACAAAATAGAAAAAAAAGCAAAATAGAGCTAGTTTAAACAGATGGACCGAAGTTGACTAGTTTTCGATGGGACCGAGAAACTTCTTTTCAAAGAAAATAAAATCCACAACCACCTAAGACATTGTGGAACACACACATACACATATAATCGATTGAACCTGCCGAGGTTAAAAATACATTCTTTTAAGTCGGGATAAGATAATGATCATAACCATTTCTGATACCGGATTTCTAACTAGACATGAAAAATATTCAGTATTGCATAATGACATAATGAATTTAAAAAAAACGCAACCTTGACGGCTATGACATCATCCCATACAAAATAACCGATGTGAATGATATATCTGTGTTGTTAGCGCGGAATGGCTACTGTAACCTTGATTTAGATCAATTAAATGGATTTGTTGTTCCAATTTTAGTAGCACTTTGTTAATTTGGGTGGGTTACTTGAGGAGAATCGTTCACGAGACAATTGCCACCAGTAAATTGCGATTTTATTCCATACAGTGTAAGAATCTTTGAATCCCAGACCTTCATTTTATAAAAAAAGAAATTTTCTTAATGCATACTTCTAAGACAGTTAGGAACGATGGATCCATGATGTTTGAATCATTGTGACTTTAGCAGGTAACATATTTAGCAAGGATGTACAAAATGGCTACATAAAATGTTCAAAACAAAAAACGCGTAATTTTACTATATTTATCTTCGGGATAATATTTAGAAATCACGATGTTTCTCTTTGAACAAGTAAAAAGAAAAATGTGTGTATGTATGTATTTCAATTTTTTTACACTAATAGATCTACGATTGACAAACAACTCGATGGTAAGAGACGGTGTGGATGTGGATATAGAGCGATCTAGAAGATATCTATTCACACTAGCCTTGAAAATACCAAGAGTGTAGCTGTCAGGACATAGGGAAGGCGGCACGGAAAACTTTGACCGAAATCAGTTTGAGATATTCACCTTGAAATCATAATCCAGATCGATGATATTACAATTGACGAGGTTCGAAGGCGGGATTGGAGGCACCTCCATATTGAGCGTCCAGTGTTTGGTGGAACCCGCGGGCGCGGGACCCTCTTGCATCGTCAGCACTATGTCTTTTATCTTCTTTGTGACAGTGGAAGGGGAAGTTGCTCTGTATGTTACCACCTAGAAAAGAGAACGCGTATTTGATTTTGTGTTTCATTTGTTTTGAGCTAGCGTTCCGAGGGTCATAGTCTATCCGGTTAACCAACGCAGTCATAGTGAACACATGAAATTAGTAGCATTTCATGACGCGCGATTCATGCAACAGATGTGACAGCTTAAGACCATTCTCTATAAGCCCACCAGACCACTATTGCCACAACAGAACTGCCTGACAACCGCAAGAATTAAGTACTTCTGTCGTGTAGTTTTACCAATGTTTGAAAATGTGCAAATTAGGAAATACTTGAGGGAAATTGACGTGTATGTAGGCGATGAACTGACCCCCTGTCACTGCAATTAAACATTACATTTTACCCTCTAATGCCCTTTTCCTTCCATCTAACCCTTTAACCAAATGTGACGTCAAACGGCTTCGTGGTATTTAATGATCTGCCTACCTCGTAAGGGAAAATAGTTTGTATAACGTAACATAAAATCACGCCTATTTTCAGTCCTCATATGTATAATTTGAAGACTGAAAAAAGGCTAGGTATCAAAACACCTACGACAATACCTAGTCGCATCTTGTAATGCACCAAAAAACAGTGAACGCAAACAAAGTTAGTCTTGAGAATATGAGTAATCAGGTAGAAACGGCTTGACAGATTTCAATGAATTTTGGTATGTTTAAAAAATTTACAGTTCCTGTAGAATAGTGGGACCTGTCGTTGACAAGAACTCGCGAAGCGCAGCAAAAACAATAGTACCTCTCAGCAGTAACACATTAGCCTAGAACCTGTAAGATCCGGGTGAGTAATTACACTCTTCAAACGTGTGTTACAGGAGACGCCACCAACACTTGATTGGTTTAAGAAAATATAAAAAGTTCGAAAGTATCCACCACACAAAACTCGCCAGTGACCAAAATGGTAAAGGGGCCTTTACTATTTTATTGTACTAAAAAGTACTGATTTTGATATGCGGGTTTAAGTCCCGTCGGGTGTGGAATTTTTAAACTATCTGAACATTACCTCTCCTTTAGCTCGTTACAGAATGAAATCTCACCTTCCTCAAGAACAGTTTGACGAGATGCAGCTGCACGTTGCTCTTGTTCTCGATGTCTATCTGCACGGGGATCACTTGCCCCGGACAGTAGCCGGAGACGGGCGCCTGGACGTCCACGGACAGCGGCGGGGAGGCGCAGCAGAAACAACAGAACGTCTTCTCGAGCTGGATGCGGATTGGCTCCTAAACCACAAGTCAGTTATGTTGGAGTCCAAATAAACATTTAACGGGAAGCAGCATCACACACAAGTATTGGTTTAATAAAGCGTATCTATTACTAACTGCAATGATATATAGCCGCTAATAATACGTTTTCTGAATAAGTCTTTTCCAATAGATATTATCTAGATGTCTTCAAATCGCGAGTGAAAAGGTTCCGTCTAGCCAAGCGCGCTCCATCATATAACGCAAAAGCCGCTTAACATCAGATGAGTTAATGGTCAAGCGCAAACTTATTTATAAAAAAAAATAAGGTTAGGTATTCAGTGTCGACTTTTTAATACTAGATTTTATAATATTTTTGTCTTCATCATACTTTATAGTTCGTCTACAGCTGAACGTAGACCTCTTAAAAATTTTCTTTACAGCTTTATGCATCCACTTATACTCAGTCGTATTTCTCAGGTCGTAGCTCTCTACGGGCAGTAGCTGCAGGAAGTGTACTAAGATATGAATCATCTAAGCATTGACACACAATTGATAAGAACTGTTAAGTAAATATAGAGGTAGAAAAAGTGAATAATAGCATTCCAGTTTTCTTTAAGCCTTGAATATTCACAACCATGGGCGTATATAAGGGGGGGGGGGGGGGGGTCCAGGGGGTCCGGACCCCCCCCCCCTGGCATTGGCCGAAAAAAAATTAAGTGCTATCATAATGCCGGATTATCGCGGATGGCACCGATGTTACAAAATATAGGTACATAAACACCTGATGCGCGGTTGTCATAACGACAGTTTTCCTAGAGATGCAGTATGACCTTAGTCCATCCTTCGCCCGCGCATACTACAAATGCGCATAACATAATAATCAATACTATAATCACATAATCGCATAATCGATACTATATATTTATTTTTACTCGACTGCATAAGAAGGAGGGTAATGTTTTTCGAGTGTATGTACGAGTATGTTTGTATGATTCTATATAGTATTATTCTATATAATATCGATTCTATATGCCTACAGCCTGAACGGCTTGTCCGATTTTGATGTGAGAGGTGTCATTAGATTTGTCTTCGCTTCCAGAATGTCACAGGCTATAATTTTTGTAATAATAATAATACATCTCTTGCAAAAATTAAAAAACGTTTTTTCGTAACCTCTAACGAATTATTTCGTAATAAACAAGTGTTTTTTTTTATTATTGTACAGAATGCGCATTTGTAATCTTTTACAGTGATTTTACGCATTTTTATTCTTACAAAAAACATGTTTAAAAGTATGTTTTTGAAGCATAAATATGCTTCAAAATTATTCGCGCTCGCTTCGCTCGCGCCTGGCCACGTTTTAAAGATATGAAATGACTGAATAAACTCATAAAAAAACGTCCTTCGTAACACTAGAAAATAACATCATTAAACACCAGGCGAGTTGGCGATCAGTCGTAGATCTATCTTATGTAAACAAAAATACAAATATTCCACAAAAATTTCAATTCGATCCAAGCCAATTTTATAAAAAAAATATTTTTTCGTTAATAAAATCGAACAACTCTTAACATGCTGTGCTAATACAAGCGAATACTTCTCCAAAAAATAATCTCTAACCAAAAATTTTTTTCCACCTGCAAGGGAGTACCGCGTAGGTATGTTTGTAATTTTCTATAAAGTCATATGTTTAAATTTATGAATAATAAACTGGCAATCAATGCATTCAAATGGTTGTATATATAATTTTTGATAGCGTAAAAGCCACTTTTATTCAGTCGGGTATTCCATTTTTTCTTTTAATACATTAATATACTTGTTTGGTTCATCTGGGACACAAACACCTAGGCTCGCTAACACGATCAATGAACCAAATCACTTCCATGATTTCATTTTAAAAACCTTAAAAATTTTCGCGCTCGCTTCGCTCGCGCATTATTACTATTTTACCATAGAAGTACTGTGGGTTCACTAATACGAGAAATAAATCATGTTACTATAAAAACACTACAACAATTTTCGCGCTCGCTTCGCTCGCGCATACTTATTACCTATGATTTGTTTACTTGAGTCATGCAAATGTTGAGCGCTCGTTAAAACGAATTAAAACAGGTGAAATCATATCTAGTATAATATGAATTAATAATGTTCCGACGTTACATAAACACTTTATTTACAGTTATACGTTTGTCCGTAGCTTAATTTTCGTGTATTTTAATGTTTTTAAACTAGGATTGACATTTAGAAACCAGTACTCGTCTGCGTATAGTCTGCGCAAATAAAGAGGCAAATAGTAGTAAGTTTTTGTACCCGTGGACCCCCCCCATGAGAAAGTTATAGCTACGCCCATGTTCACAACTAAATTATATTGAATGAAAAGCTGATGCCCTGGCTTTGGATTTAGTTTTATGACTCTGAATACTTCTATTTTTATGGGTTCCTGTTAGAGAACTAATAAAATCTCGGGCGCCACGATAACACTACTACGCCAGGTTTATACAAGTGGCTTTTAGGTTCGTGAACGCCAATAAAATAGAAAAGGTAATGTATGGGATTTAAATAATCTAACGAAATGGCACGTGACTAACTCAAAGAACGCGTTTTTAGAAATAAAATGCTTCGAAATTATTGCCACATGTCTAGCCTCGCTGGAACCTTCAGGAATAAAGGTGTTTGGGTACATAGTAGGTATATCAGCGCAGTGAGGCGGGGAAGGTAGATCATTTTACACACATATTTTACCATACAACTCCGCGTCTGATCACTTACCACACCAAACAGACCCGAAAATTTACTTCTTCGGTAGTTGTATTATAAGAAAGTTTGCAAGTGTGTTATTTTACCCCTTTACGCAAAAATAACTGAACGAATTCAAATGAAATTCAATACGAAGGTGAGATCTTTTAGCCTGGACTAAGAACATAGGCTAAGTTTTATCTCATAAAATTAAGTTTTTGAGAACGGGTAAAACTGCGAAGCATACCTAGGTTTGTTTACCCTGGGTTTGTATCCTTTTGACGACTAAACGGCAGCACGGATCATAATCATCTCAGCTACAAGAAGTCTACTGTTGGACATAGGACTTCCCCATGAATTTCCAGAAAGACCGGTTGGAAGCGGCCTGCATCCAGCGTCTTTCTGTGACTTGTATGATATCTTCTGCTCACCTTGTGGCTGGTCTTCCTATGCTGCACTTGCCGGTTCGTGGTCTCCATTCAAGAACTTTTGGGCCCCATGGCCGTCAATTTTACGTGCTATGTGCCCTGCCCACTGCCACTTCAACTTGCTAATCCGCTGTGTTATGTCGGTGACTTTTGTACGTCTACGGATCTCTTAGTTTCTAATACAATCTCGTAGATAGACCCTGAGCATAGCCCACTCCATAGCACGCTGCATGACTTTGAGCTTCCTTATAAGGCCCATAGTAAGTGAGCATGTTTCAGTGTCATATGTCATCACTGGTAGCACACACTGGTCGTAAACTTTCGACTTGAGGGGCTGGGGTATATTGGATCATAATAAAATTTGGCAATTATGTGCTGTCGATAAAGTATGTGTCTTTCCGGTTTTAGCTATTAAGCTAAAATGTGTAAGACATATACTTTTTCATCACCACACGTAAAACAGCTGGGCACAGATACCTACAACCACATACAGATACAGAACCATAAAAGAACATTACAAAAATTACCTTATAAGAAGGGTTGAGATTCAGATCCAGTGCATTGATAACAGTGAACGCCATCTTTGTCTCCTGGTCGAACTTCCATGGGCGGTCCAGGGTCACCTTAATGGTATACCTGACGTAGCCAAACTCGCCTTCAAATGAGGATGGCAGGACGGGCGGTAACGTGCAAGTAAAGTTGTACACTTGCTTGCCCGCGGGAATTTCGATTTCATTGCCTAAAAAGAGAACACTTGTTAAACATATTTTTGAATTCGAAGATTAGTACAAGCGAACGTGTAGTATGTATGCATATTTTAGGTGTATGTGGGATGCGGACGCGGCGGGAAGGAGCCACCGGGCGCTCGATCGCTAAAGAACAATTGTATAGACAAGAATAATAAACTAATCTAAGCTAATATTATATAGGTAATTATAGTTCAAAAAACTGAAGCAACCGACTTCTCATGGATGCCATTGTCAGAACTGGAACAAATTGAAATAGGACCACACGGGAAACACCAGCTTTCAAATAAAAAAAGAATTATCAAAATCGGTTCACCCAGTCGAAAGTTATGAGGTAACAAACATAAAAAAAATACAGTAAAATTGAGAACCTCCTCCTTTTTTGAAATTGGTTAATATTAGATTAACTTTCGTATCTCATACCTATAAACGAGAAATTCTTGTATATATTATATATATATATATATATGCTCATATTTTCAGTCATAAAAAATTCAAGTGGAGCTTGGTTGCCCAGGTACTTTAGTACCTGAATAATCCTATTTAAAGTTATTTTCATTTAAAATAATTTTCAAGCAAATATATTGAAAAATATTATATAATAAAATTAACAACTCCACAGTCACAGTAAACTTTCAAGTTTCACACCTATTAAGAAGATTTTAAATTCTGACGTCATGTCAATAACACATTATCATGTTTTGCATAACCAAACATTGATGGTGATGTCATCACAGATAGAGATGCGTTTTTGAGTTTACACTGTTAATGATGCAAATTCAACTGAACTTTATGCTAGCCAAAATAACATTACAATATACTTAAAAATCTGTAATATTATTTTGTAACTCATTTGAATTATAATTTACAAAAACCATTACATTTTCTATTACCACTATAAATAATAAATAAATACCGCTATTTTTTTTTTTAAAGGAAACAAGAGTAAGATGTAAATTAAGGGTAGATAAAAACTGTTAGCAACCAGTTTTTTATTTGGTACTAGCTTGTACATTGACTACATTTTAGCTACTCACCAGATTGGCCTCTGACCCCATTAAAAAGCTTCTTAGGCTTTTATTTATCTTAATAAATGAAATTCATAGAAAAGATGATGTTTAGTTTTCCCAAAATTCTAGGCTATGTTTCCATTTTTATTTTTAAAATAATTTTAATAACTCGTTTAGATGTACTTAGCTTACTTAGTTGAGAAAGTTTTCCTTTTAATTTCATTATATGTATATGCTACTTATTTACAATACAAAATACCAATTTACTAACAGAAATAATAATAATGTGCTTACAAACAAACATTATTTTATTTTCATTTATATGACATATGACACAGCATGCTTGCTCAGAAGCTGACTCACTTGTAAATTGACAGTACAGTATCAATAAGGAAACATTTTGCTGTTGCAAGTAGTTTATGTCAATCATTCACTTTATACATAACCCTGAGGTAATGTGATAGAAAGGGTAGAGGGCAATCAATTTTTTTTTTAATGAAAATCCTGTGCTTAACCTTCAACTTATATAACATTAGGCAGCACTGCCGTCTATAATAGATCAAACCATGTAATAACTTTGACGGTCATACATCTCGGAGTATTATTTATCCCACCAAAAACATTTCATGTAAAATTGGTTGCCATGTCTCGCATTGTCATGCCACTTTCACTGACAAAAAGAAATCAGATGAGATCTGACTGAATTTGAAAAGCCAAGCTGCTAACTCTACAAAGTCTAACGCTACAATACTTACCTCTGTAAGCCTTCAATCTTTATCAAAAAGCATGGCTTGGTCGTTTTCCGGCTGTCAGTTACAAACATATTATGTCGTACATGGACTTCTAAGGAAGAAAAAGAAAGACAAACTAAAATCTCTGGTTCCATGAAACGACCAAGCCATGCTTTTTGACCAAGATTTAAGGCTTACAGAGATAAGTATTGTAGCGTTAGACTTTGTAGAGTTAGCAGCTTGGCTTTTCAAATTCAGTCAGATCTCATCTGATTTCTTTTTGTCAGTGAAAGTGGCATGACAATGCGAGACATGGCAACCAATTTTACATGAAATGTTTTTGGTGGGATTTCATTTCTTTTTTGTAAGATACCCTGTAATTTCTGCAACGTTTTATTTTAACGGAATGTATTTTCCTGTGCATCTGTTATTATTTTTTTGCAGCACACTCTCTGTCATAGCCTCTTTTCTTGTTGGTTTATTACTTAAAATAGGTGATACTCGTAGTTGCTGTAACCTTCAATTCTGTTAAGGCGCCATACTATAGCGCGTGAATAAGAGTCGGTATCCAGAAACACTTCTCAGTCTTCAGCACAAGTATAAAGTTGCAGTTCGTCCCAATGTTATACAACATAATAAACAATAGCACACCTTAATTTGCAACGCCACACCAAATACGGTCTTCTATAGATTGATTCAATGAATGGAAAAGACATGAACCATTTCCAGACATACTATGAACTGTACGATAGCGTCCTAACCCGTCTCCCAAAGAAATTATTTCGTTACTCATATTGTTCATCTTATTTCCTTTTTATAGGAATACGTGCTTTAAACCAACTTTAGATTATTCTTGTATCCGGACTATTATTCAATAACTTAAATTCTTAACCTAATTAGTACCCCTTCTCTAACAAGATACCCGTCCCGAATCCAAGCTTCTAAATAAGCTCTCGGTTGAGAGTATTATATTTTTCTGTGTAAATAAGTCCCTAAGTACTACCTAAAACAAACCAAATTTTCAACGAAAGTTGAATATGTATAATACAAACCCATATTTACTAAAAATAAAACGAACGAAAACGCACTATCCATCCATAAGTAAAAGGATGTATGTATAAGCAAAGCGCGCAAAACGATAGCGTGTGCTAAAGTCGATCGCACACGCCATCTAGCGTCGCCGTTAGAAACTAACTATCATTAGTGGTGAGTGCCAAAAGTTGACGTATTTTACATGTGAATTAAATCTATAGTATAAAAGCTACATAAATGAAACTTTGTATGTTTTATACATGTACTAACTACTTTTTATCCTGAAAATTTGGACTCTCTAGAATTATCCATAACGAAGTTATGTTATGTTAAAAAAATATAGTCAAATTCTCCCTTTAAAAGGGTTGGAGGGTGAAAGTTACAAATATCTTAATTTTTCTGTTGTTTTTGTACCAATTGTAGTTTGTGTTAATTTCAGCTTTCTGAGACTTCAGGAAGTGCCCTATCTTTTTGTTTACACTCAGAGGTTGTACCGACAAATAGGGGTTGGAGGGTGAAAAGTAAAAATGTTTTAATTTCTTCGTTATTCATGTGTAAATATTAGCATACACACCAAATTTCAGCTTTCTAAGACTTCAGGAAGTACTATAAATTATTGATGAAAATAACGGGATAGCCTCCAAATAGGGGTTAGAGGGTGAAAGTTACAAATATCTTAATTTTTCTGTTGTTTGTGTACCAATTGTAGTTTGCATACCAAATTTCAGCTTTCTGAGACTTCAGGAAGTGCCCTATCTTTTTGTTTACACTCAGAGGGTGTACCGACAAATAGGGGTTGGAGGGTGAAAAGTAAAAATGTTTTAATTTCTTCGTTATTCATGTGTAAATATTAGCTCGCACACCAAATTTCAGCTTTCTAAGACTTCAGGAAGTACTATAAATTATTGATATATTATTGATGAAAATAACGGGATAGCCCTCAAATAGGGGTTAGAGGGTGAAAGTTACAAATATCTTAATTTTTCTGTTGTTTGTGTACCAATTGTAGTTTGCATACCAAATTTCAGTTTTCTGAGACTTCAGGAAGTGCCCTATCTTTTTGATTACACTCAGAGGGTGCACCCACAAATAGGGGTTGGAGGGTGAAAAGTAAAAATGTTTTAATTTCTTCGTTATTCATGTGTAAATATTGGCTTACACACCAAATTTCAGCTTTCTAAGACTTCAGGAAGTACCATAAATTATTGATATATTATTGATGAAAATAACGGGATAACCCTCAAATAGGGGTTGGAGGGTGAAAGTTACAAATGTTTTAGCTTTAGCATTATTTGTGTGAAAATTTTAGCCTACATACCAAATTTCAGCTTTCTTGGTCTTCAGCAAGTCGCTTATTTTTTTGGTTAATCAACGGCAAATCGGCGTATTTTAGGTATCAATAAAATAGAAACTATAAAAGCTAGATACATACTTTTTTTTATATTGTATCAGTCCACTGACCACACTTGATCCTGAAAATTTGAACTATCTAGTTATCGGGGCCGAAGCTATGACGGTCTAAAAATCCGAAAAATCGCTTCGAGTCCGACGAATCTTTTCGTGTAAAGATAGTCCCGGCCGTACCCACCCGCTCGCTCACATGGCGGGGGCACGGCCGTGCGCCCAGATTCTTTCATAAGGTGCAATTTTTGAACTGAAAACTTTTTTTGCTGTGCTGAGCAATTTATTTTGTGTGTATTGAATAAACCTGAGCCATCAAGCTCAGTTATGTAGCACTCATTTGAGTAGAGTAATGCACACTGCTATATTGATTTTTCGTATTACTAACAATGTCTTGAAGAAGTTTTCACTTCTGTTGTGTGGTCTTACCAGTATTACTGCCAAGTAAATAATAAGATATTTGGAAATACTCTTCGTTGCCTGTATGGAGAGAATCAACATTTTGAGTAGTCTTGTCTTGGGAATTTTCTTCCTGTTTACTTTCATACCACTCTGTGTGGGCTTCTCCTTTGAATTTCACATGGATGCCTGTAAATTTATCACTTCAATTTAGGAGTAGCAAAATGTGATAGGTACATATATGTAGTAGTGATAATAAATATTGTTTCAGATACAAACTTCCTAGATCTCTTGAATAATCCTATTTAATTTATTATTATTTTTTCTAGCTTCTCAACCAATTTTATCCACTGACTTCTGTTTATAAACATATTCAAGAGTACTCTTTATGATTATAATATACAATAGCTATCACTAGCGTCTAGCACTAAAGCGTAGAGTGCTTTCATGCTTTGTATCCTTGAGGAATTTGGTTAAACTTTCGATTTGAATTCCGTGCATTCGTCTGCCTCTTTACATAAATTCTTTTTTTGGGTAGACAGGAGATAACTACAGTAAATTGCAGTCCAGTTTAAAAATATTGTAACGTATTACACTATATTAAATTTGTTCAAATTTCGTTAAAATTTCCTATTTACATATCTCTAAATGAGTCACGCATCATCATCTTTAAATTCTTACGGAAGTTGAAACACTTACCTCGGACTTTTTTCGGCTGGTCGAATACGTATTCTATGCGACCGTTTATGGTCTGTCCAGCGTAATACGTATTAAATTGGTTATCCAAATAAATGTTAGCTTCCTTTAGGCCCATTATTAACTTTTGTAATAGTTAACTCGGGCTGCAGTTTAAAAATTAAAACCAACAAAAAAATACTCAGTTTTTTTATTTTTCAGCGATCACAATCAGCAATAGAGATGTGTACCGGTTTGAAGAAAACCGGTGAAAAACCGGTTTTTCTAGATACCGATAAATACCGTTTTTTTACGAAAACCGGTTTTCACTTTCCGTATCTATAACTACCACCTATAACTTAGAAGTACAATTTTTAAACTCAACGCAAATGTGCAAATCGCACAGTGCACATCAAGAAAAAAAATTAAGATTAATCAAAGACTTTTAACGACATTGCCGACTTGTGCCGGCAACTTCAATACCATTAGTATTTGGGCCCTCATTCCTTGCATAAAGACACTATTTTTTTGTGATTAAATTAAAAATTTCCAGTTTTTGGATTTTTTCCTATAAGTGTACTCTAACACAATGCTTCTTGCCAAATGTCATAGTTCTAGGTCAACGGGAAGTACCCCGTAGGTTTTAATTCCCTTGTGAGTGTCGAAATATGCATTTTTGCAACTTATTCATCTGTAACTTTTTTTTAATGAAAACTGAGAAGTTTGATTTTTCTCTTTGCAGCAAGAGACTATGGATCTGCGTATGTGGCTTTAATTTCAACTCAATACCTTCACGCGTTCCCGAGATATAGGTTTTGACACCCGGATGGACGGACGGACAGACGGACAACAAAGTGATCCGTTTTTTTCTTTTGAGGTACGGTATCCTAAAAACGAATAAAGCTGTTTAATTACATCATATTAAATGCTTAATAAAAATGTTTGCCCTCGCATGAATCCTACAATATTTATTTTTGTTAAACCATTTGACAATGGCACCGGAGGCCTTTAGATCGGCTTTTCAGTTGAAATTAGCTTTTGCATATTTTTTTTAATAAACCTAAAAGAACGGTTTTTTTCCAAAGTAATCGGCTTAAAACCGGTTCAGAAAAATTTAATCGGTTCACATCTCTAATCAGCAAGTCTTGAGCTTAGTGATGGATGGCGAATACGAATGATAAATTCGAAATTTCGAATGGTCATTTAACGGACAGGCATTACACATAGCTGGGCATTAATTCGTTAATCCAAGTTAACATTTTGATTAACGGATTAACTTTTAAGTTATCTTTTAAAAATGTTAACCGACACATTAAGTTCCGTTAATATGCAGAAGTCCGTTAATCGTTAATCCAATGCCTAATAGTCACCGCACGGCACCGACAAGTGCCGAGCGGCGCGTGGCAGCGAGTGAAACAAAAACAAAACTAGATATATTTACAATAATACTTTTAATACAGGGGCAGGGCAATGGGCAAATACCCGAGGACTTAACCTACCTACTTACATAAAGGAGGTGGAAGATTTAAAAAAAAAGCCAGCGAATGTCAAAGCGTCTGCTGTTTTTTTTTCTGTACAAAATTTACGGCGAAGAAAAAAATAATACTAATACTTGTTTTGTATTGGACCCGCATTTGCCAGTGTCAAGTATTAGGATTTTTTCAAGTTTCTTGAATAAAACAAGTTGTGAATGTTCTACAATCTAACAATCAGTCACAGTCACAATCTTACGGCCTTACCGAAAAACGTTGCTGAACTTTATGCAATGCTTAACGTATTTTGTCAACTTCTCGCTGACACGTAATGACACTTGCGAAAGAAGACAGAATTTAGGACGATTGTTAAGTTAAGTATCGTTTTTCGGTAAGGCCGTAAGTCATGTATACAATCAATTTATAAGTCGAATCCTGCTTTAGTAAAGTGGTGGCGACTTTACTAGAAGCTTCTATGGAGTTTTGTCGACAACGTAAGATGACACGTTTCACTGCTTCATTTCACTTGCCAACACTCACTCATGTACTTGATCGAACACTATAATGAATAAAACTGAAGGGAAGGGACTCGAATTTGAAAATGACTGTGTGGTATGTATACGTGACTTACAGAGTTGTAATTTGAACATTTATCTCTATGCGGGTCCAAATACTATTTAAAAAAAATGGCGCTCTTTATTAAAAAAAATGTTGCTAATTATCTTTATTTGTGTAATTAATTTCGACTATTGATAATGTAATGTAATCACAAAATAAATCTTTTTGTGATTACATGATTGTGATAATACGTATTCTCTTCTCTTAAGAAATGGCATAATTACGTAAAGACAAACCTTAGGATTTGTCCTTATGATAAATTGTAAATAGGTTATTTTGAAAAATTATACAAAACTTATTTATTTAACAAAAATCTAACATTTATCTTTCTTTTCTAGCTTCCCAGTGTCCTGGAACGTACCATACATTTTTTTACTTGTATGTACACTCACATTCGCTGGTCAGATGACTGATACTGTAACTGACTGCTCATAAATCATGATCTTACTTCAGATTCAGCATGGCTGATGTTTCAGTTATAATACCAATCTATAATGGAGAAAAATGGATTGACCAATGCATGACCTCAATTGCTACACAATCTATTTTAAAAGTGGAAAATCCTGGTTTAAAACTGGAAATAGTTGTTTACGATGATGGCAGCACTGATGGCACTCGCACTATTTTAAACAAATGGGCAGTATATTTTACTAGTCAAAATATATCATTTCAAATAGTAGATGGAGTCAGATCAAAAGGTTGTGGAGCTGCTAAAAATGGTGCAGTGAAGCAAAGCACTGGATTGTTCTTATGTTTCCAAGATGTAGATGATGTTATGAATCCAGACAGAATTGAACTACAGTGGAAAGCAGCAAGCACTAACCATAATGCCCTAATTGGCAGCAGGGTCACAAGATACCCGCAAAACTCTACTCCCCGTTTTATTAAATGGGCAAATAATTTGTCACCTAGAGAACTTAGAGTACAAATATACACTTCTAATGGACCTACTCTGCTCATGCCAACATGGTTTTGTCATAGATCAGTTTATGAAAAAGTTGGAGGATTTAATGAATCTGGGCAGGGCACTCCTGAAGATCTTATATTTTTTTATTTGCACCTTGACAAAGGTGGAGAGTTGTATAGAATTGATAAAGAATTAGTTATATATACATATCATGAAAATGCTACTACATTTTCCATTTCTAGAAAAAAGATTTGGAATATTCAATTAGAGAGAATTGAGCATTGTTTTCTTTCCAAGTGGACTAACTTTACAGTATGGAATGCTGGTAAAGGTGGTAGGAAAGTTGTTAGGGCGTTATGTCCAGAGAGTTTGAAAAAAGTTGTTTCCTTTTGTGATGTTGATGTAAATAAAATAGGTAGAACTGTAGAACTTTATTGTCCGTTAAAAAAAGAAATGCTTATTAGAGTGCCAGTTATTCATTTTGCTGAAGCGAAACCACCTTTACTGATATGTGTTAAATTAGATCTCACCAATGGTGATTTTGAAAGGAATCTCAGTTCTTTGAATCTCACTGAGAATGTTGACTATATTTTATTTTGTTAGATGTTTTACATCATTGACAAAACTGCTAATGTAGGTACTAGGTATACTATAATAATGTAAGTAAGTAACAAAATGTAAAGTAATGAATTTAAATTCTTTCACTGATATATTTTGCATATTTTATAAGCATTTTAATAACTTGTGTTGGGACAAATTTTGGAAACTAAACCACTTCAACCATTTCCTGACATTTAAATGGGCTCAAATTAGTATACTTGCATATCTTTGGTGACAATGCAATAATATGGTACCATGGGGTTGGTCTAATGATGGAGTTGGAAGGTGACCATAGGAACTCCTAAACTAAACAAGATAAACCCAATAGAATTTAGGATCATTTGTTTTGTCTTGACAAGCAATCTAGCTTACATGAGTGCAAAGATGCAATTACTTTGATAAAGTAATTGCATCTTTGCACTCAAGTGCTATGAGTACCTATTATTTTCCCCCAAAATCCTCACCTCAATATCTATCAGCTTTATGTTTTTATGTATGAAATTGGTACACAACTAATTTGTGAGTATTAAGAATTAGCCGTCATAAACTATAAATAAAATTGAGGTTTCGTTTGTAAAAGTGAATTAAATAAATCCGACAAAATGTACGAGTTTCACTCGCACACCGAGGCTTTCATAATCCCATGCAAAATATGAACGAGTGACGCCATCTAGCGTCAGGTTACGACAACGTGAACTAATTTGTTTTATTTTCACCAGACTGCGTAAGAAGGAGGGTTGTTTTTCGAGTGTATATATGTTTCTATACGATCGCCTACAGCCTAAAAAGCTTGACCGATTTTGATGTGTGAGGTGTCGTTAGATTCGACTTCACTTCTTAAGTGTCGCTATATTTTTTTGTAATAATAATAATACATCTCTCGTATAAATAAAAAGAATATGTTTATTCCTAACCTCCGATGATCTTTTTCTTAGAATAACTTTAGTAAAATCACTTGTATAAACAATACAGAGCGTAATTTTGAACCAATTTTGATAAAACTTGGCGTATAGATTCTATGGATTATTTTTTTTTTGTCGTCGGCATTTTTTTGATAGAGAGGGTGGTTCTCGTAAAAAGGGGGGAAGTTTATTGCGGCACTAACTTACCAACCGATTTTAATGATATTTGATAGGTAGATAAAGTACACAATTATTACCAGATAATTACAACTTGTGGTAAAAATTAACAGAATTGGTCAAGTGGTTGTCGAGATATGACGACCAACTTGAGATTGAGTATAACAGTGAGGGCCATAGGCGTAGCTGGGGGGGGCAGGGTGGGCCGGGCCCACCCTAGAAAAATACCCTTCCTCATACATAAAATAACTTCATCCTCAATTAAACCGATAACCGTCTTCAAACAAAATGCTAAAATAATTACCTACGCCGCCGCCGCGGCGTCACTTGAGTCTAATTCGCTAGTTATTACAATACACGCATGATCTATCGACTCTTGACGTCTTTTTTACTTAGAATAGTGTCTAAAATGCAATGGCACGCACGGGTGGGCGCTGATTCCGATGTGGTCCCTATACCGTACCGAGGGGAATCAGGTGACTGGCGCGGGGGCAAGAGACGTTGCGTGGAATCATAAAAACAATAGGTCCACAGGTTCTTCAATTGTTGATTCATAATCATCATCATCTCAACCATGAAAAGTCCACTGCTGAACATTGGCTTAACCCATAGATTTCCAAAAAGACCGATTAACGACCGAAGTGGCTTGCAGCCACAGTTTCCCGCCACTTGTATGAAGTCATCAGCTGTCCATCTCGTGGCTGGTCTTCCTACGCTACGCTTGCTGTGACTCGCAATTATGTATTCACCCTAAATCTTGAAGTTTTCTGTGACTGACCAATGACATGCAACAAACTCTATAATCTATGAATAAATTAATAGAGTAGTGGCACGGATTTGATTGTTAATGCTAGCTCTACACCATCATAGAGACTGTCAAACTGGTTTGACACATTATAAATGCATACTGTGTCTGTGTCGTCATGTTCATAAGGTGCTAGAAAACGTATCTAGATTTTTTAGCTACAACTTTTCAAAAAAAGTAGCTGACGGGGGTCTAAAAGTAGCTAGATCTAGCTGCAAAATATCTAAGTTGGCATCACTGATTAAAAGGCAGTATGACCAAACGGTCTTTAGCCTGCCTAGTCGGTAAATTAAAACAAAAAAAAACCATTTCATTTTGATTTTTTGATGTGCAGTGTTTGTTGAGCCTTGGATATGTTTTTCTGTTTATATTAAGATTTATATATTTTTTTCTCTCGTAAATAATAGCTATCAACAATTTACTTACTAAAACGTCTAATTAAGTGCTTATGAAATATAGAAATCATGGAAGACCAAAAAAAAGCAGGTCAACCTCCGAGCGTCGAAGAGCTCAAAAGTAAGGGCAATGAATGCGTTAAGGAAGGCAAATTTATTGAAGCCGTACTACATTATACGCAAGCGATCAAGCTAGACCCGATCAACTACGTTTTATACAGTAATAGATCGTTTGCTTTCTTGAAACTCGACCAACATTATCTGTCGCTCCAAGATGCTAATGAGACGGTTCGACTGCAACCTCAATGGGCTAAGGTAGGGCTAACGGATCTATAGATTTATTGATTAAAATCATCAAACTGATTAGTCCATATTATACGAGTCCATGCGGTAAAGCAGCACCACCGCACCACCACCACCGCACCACCACCTATGAGATAAATCAGAAACCAGTCAAAACCCGTGAATTAGGTATAGGAAAACGTCTTGGACTGGTAGAACAAGAAAAACATATAATGTACCAGCTGCTTCTCTTTCCGGACATACTGTAAAAGTTGGTTAAGGGACTTGAGGTAAATTAGATTTTATCTAGGCGATGGGCTGACCCCTTGTCACTATAAGCCAAATTACCTCTTACCCTCTACCTTCCACCTAACCCTCTAACCACAGTGGAATTTTGCGTCAAATGGCCAATGGCCATGATCTTTGATGCTCTGCCTACCCTGTAAGGGAAAGTAGGTGTGATTTTATGTATACGTATATGTGAATATAGGCTGAGCCACAATGTTACAGGCCTTATTGTTATTTAATTTTAATGTGGATACTACACTGTCTCCCCATTTTGGAAGTACCTAGAATTTCCCCTATCAGTGTCTACCCAAGATCTTCTAGCTCTATATCTATATTTGTATTTTTGTCTTTTAAAATGTAAGCAACAATGAAAGACTGGTATCTAATGAGAGCCTGTCATCATTATTTGGAAAATAAACATCTCTCATTACTCATCAGTTTACGATTTTGTTTACAAAGTAAGACAGAGTAAACTACATATTTTATGTATAACAAGTACCTACATAGTTAAAAAAACTGAACAACTGACTTCAAACAACACGGTCACAAACACAATTATCACATTTTGAGGTGGTTATAACACTACTAAAAAAATGGGACCTCCTATTGCTTCATTTCTGTATAACTTATACTGTCAAATAGGCTAGATTGATCTTTACCAACATTAAATATTCAACTAGTGGAGTGTGTAAACAGTATGTATGTTGTTTAGCCATATAAAGTTATATCTTATCTGCAGCCATAAATGGAACCCTAAATTAGTCTATTTATAATTTTCCAGGCTTATTTTCGGAGAGCAGAGGTGGAGGCAGCGAGCGGGTTATTTGATGAAGCATTAATATCATACACAAGGGCATTACAACTTGATCCTCAGAATGTCAAATTAATGGAGTCAATAAAAGAACTAACAGAAAGGCAAAAGAAGAAAATAAAAGGTTTAGTATATTTAAAAAAACGGTAAAAAATAAAAATAAAATAGTTACTAAAAAAATACTCTTTATTTTATGAGACTGCAAAGAAGATGGTGATGGTTTTAAAAGTTGGTATATTGCTATACCTTAAATACTGTAAAGACAGTAATTATTTACACATATTATAGTAATACTGGTAACCATTGTGTTCTATTAATTTATTTTATTTTATTTATTTAAGTATACAAAACAGAATATAGCCTAACATAATATAAGATAACATGTGACAATCGATCAGAACCAGACTATAATCCAAAGCATGTATACATCATTTGAGCAAACACATTACAAAACTTTGAGCCCTAATTATTCATCAATTGCCATTTTTTTTATATTATTTAATTAGATATTTTGATAACCTAAGTGCTTAGGATAGTATAGGTATATATGAGATAAATTTATTGTGTTTAGTACTAGAAGAATAGCTTGAATAAAAATAAAAACCATTGGGTCATCCTTAACATGTAAACAAAGACTGTGAGAGACGTCACATCAAAATTACGAGTCATATTGACACAGCTCTTCTACACAGTCACAATCTTATCAAAGATTGCAAATACGAGTATAATTTGAATAGGCTTTGGCTTGGCACATATCTTACACGCGGCGCGTTGCGTCGTCGCAACGCAAATATTATAAAGCATAGACGGCCACACAGGCGCTGCGCCATCGCAGCGTTACTACGACGCAGTCGTAACGTTCCGTCGTCGCAGCGGCGACGCACAGTTGCTGCGAGCATTTTGTAAAAACATTGCAAAACGAAATGAGCTTGCGTGTGTCTTTAGTCTTACCTATCAACCCACAAACAACTGAGCAGTGTTGCCAGATCGAAATTGTGAAATACAGTAGACGTAGCGCTCAAAATACAGTATTTACACGAAAAATACAGCAGATCTAAAAAAAAAAAGCAGCGATATTTACAGTAGATTTATATTGTTGGTTAAGTAAGAAAATAATGGTATTTACGTACAAATAGTTTAATCGTCTCACATATTAACTACTAAATTACAAGTATTTACTCAAACTTGCTGTATTTACGTAACTACCTATGTAAAAAACTACTACTACTATGTAAAATTTTATGTTAAAACCTAGTTACGTTTTTAAATAAAAACTACGTGTCACTCACGTCTATTTTGAGCCGAAATATCCGACAACGCTGCTCCTTTGAAAAAGACCGCCGAATGCGGTTGAAACTATAGTCGGATATTTCGGCTCAAAATAGACGTGAGTGACCCGTAGTCTTTATTTAAAAATGTGCGAAAACCACGTGAGTTTCCATAGTAAAATACCTAGTTACGTCTTAACATACAATTTTACTTACATTTTACATAAAATTTAGACATGACTTATTCGCCGTATTTAGTAAGATTTGCGTACATATAGCTTATTCGTGTCATTTGTAATCTTTGTATGTCAACGTGTTTGTTCTCACTAGACTGCGCGCTGCGATCGCATTATGAATGAAAGTTGCTTAGTTCGCATATTATTCCGTTGTTTGACAGTGACAACCAGGGGAAAGTTTCAATCACGTTAAAAAATTTGAAAGCATTTATTAATCGTGTATAATTGTGTTATACAAAATACACTAAATATTGTTGGTAGAAAAAAATAGAATGACTTCATACACTGTATTTTAAAAAATACAGTGTCCAGCAGATGGCGCAAAAATACAGCTGATCTGCTGTAATTAACAACACTGCAACTAAGCGCTGCCGTTCCGGCGGCGTCGCAATGAGTACACCCCCGCCCGCTTCGTCTCAGGGGCTGCAATTCAGTCGTGTGTGCGTTGCGTCGACGCAGCGCACCGTGTGAACACTGATTAATTATTTGTATGTAAAACGACGCAGCGACAGCGCTACGTCGACGCAACGCGCCGTGTGGACCGGCTCTTAGGGCCTTGGTATCCAAAACAGAAATATACAAACATGTATCTTTCTAATAACTTATTTTCTTTCTTTTTCAGACAGTCAAAATCTTATATGGATCTGTACTATTGTGGGTCTAGTCATAGGAATAGCTGTAGTTATATTAGACTTCACTTTGACTACTAATCCAACTTTAACGGTATGTAATGTTTTCTAAGGTTTTTACGATTGTTACTCATTGAAAAGAAACAAATTAAATCCATTAAAATTTGTTTCATTTTAATGATTGAATAAATTATTATAACTATTACAAGTGATATAAAGTGCAAGCATAGCGAGCGGAAATAAGTTTTTTCAGTAAATTATATAATGTATAATGGGCTCCTAGCACTTTAATGTCCCAGACGAATACCAAGATGGTGATAACAAATTTATCTATGATTTTTATTTGTTTTAACGAGAGTTTAGCATTTGCATAACCCATGTAAACAAAAACACAGGTAATAAGTGCGAGCGAAAAAAGTGCGAAAATTTTCTTATTGTTTTTATAGTAATATGCTTTATTTCTTGTATTAGTGAGCCCACAGTACTTCCATGTCAAAATAGCAATATGCGCGAGTGTAGCGAATGCGAAAATTTAGAAGCTTCAGTAGAAGTCTCAGTAAACACATGGCCTAAAAATACAATTCTTTTCATATTTTTTTCAGCATCCATTGAGCATGGTGGCATTTTCAATAGCCTTGTCAGGTGTGGGATGGGCAATAGGCAAAACAGCTGCAATGATGACTTCAATGAATGCTGGGAAATCTCTGCAGCCCCCTGAAGATTTAGGTAAGATTTCAATACTATATTTTGCTGCACATGACCAGTGTAATGGTATATAGTTTAAATGTCGAAATTCAAGGCCCTTATTCTTTAGCCGGTGTTGAAATCATTTATTTTTGGAATCAGACATCAAATCATGACATCACAAAGCACGACAGTATTACTTACGATCCTGGCTAGCTGCCACCTTCAACTTCAAAATGAGCACGTAGCAATGAGTTCCGGCAGCTTTAGTTGATAAAATGAAATTGAAAAATTGAGTTGATAGCCAGATCTCATTTCAAGCAAAGCGTGCTAACCAATTTAGACCACATTATCAATTAACATCAGGTGAAAAGTTACGCTCTTGCAGTCGTTATAGTTGCAATGGTCACAGACAATATGGGTTCTTGATGGTTCTTTTCTACCATTCATATGAACGTTATAGTAAAAAACAAATACATTATATGTATATAATACATGTTATACATTGAAGATGTACATAATGTTTTTTTTGTACAATATAGATTTGCGCTTAACCTGGAACTCACCTATATCATGTTATGTCTTACCTATAAAATGTTGTACACTTTTGAGATGTCTTTCAGAAGACAAGGATTTACGCAGGATCATGCCATACATGTTGGTCAATAGACCAAGCAAAAAATTGTGGTCATATTATCTTAAGAAGTGCATACCCTAGCGAAAGTTAAAACTTGTAGACATAAACATACCTATAGATATAACTTTTCAATGAATTTTACCAAATGTTAGTTTCAAAAATTTTGTTGGATAAATTTGTAACTTTTTTAAAGCAAGATATATCTACGATTGACCACCAACTAGCCTGATGTTAAACGACGGTGTGGATGTAAGTGTAAGTGCTAAATTTTTATTGAAATAAACTTATTTAGTTCACATGTTAGTTTATGTTATCTTCTGTGGCCACAAGATGAAAGATTTCAGCAGCTCATAATACCTATCAGATAATATATTACAGGTAGGTTAGGTAGTTGTATCACATATTCTTATGTTTCAGATGTGAACAATGAAACCAGTGAGAAAGAACCTATGCCAGAGAAGAAAAAATACAGCAAGGCGCAAGCGCGGCAACGATATAAACAAGGAAAAATATAGTCATAAGACAGTACTTTTGTTTTCAAATAATATTTTTAGACTAGAGAAAAAAGTAGACAACGCATAGAATACTTAAATCAATTTTTGATAAATAACGAATCCATTCCTCCATAAATAATAACAACAGAAAACTGGTTCCTATCATTTAATATTATCAGATTTTTTTATAAGACAAGAAATGCTAGGCTCTTTTTTACCTGACTGTGCAAGAAGGATTATATTTTTCGAGTGTATGTATGTTTGTATGTAAGTATGTTTCTATATTAATTCCTACAGCCTAAACGGCTTTATCGATTTTGATTTTTGATTTTGCTGTGTGAGGTGTGTTTAGTATGCGTCTTCACTCCCTGTGTGTCATTGGCTATATTTTCTCGCAAAAATAAAAGATGCTATTTTTCGTAACCTCCAACGAAGTTTTTCGTAAAAAATAAGTGAATGCGCGTTTCGTCTGCATTAATCTCTAGTCTGAGATAAAATCATATTGTTACTTTAGATAAAATGTTGTTATGACTGGTGTGGGATTTATGACGGAGTGATTTCGATAACTTTAATGAAACTGTAAAAGACAATGGGGCATATTCTGAATGCATATTCAAAGAAAGGAACCAAAATTGTATGAGAATTTCGTTCGTTTTTTGAATGTAGTTATTTAGTTTAGTGGTGCTTTCAGAATTGGCCACAGTATAAATAATTCCATTCGATTGATGGTACTCATTTACAGTATGTACTTTCCATTTTTATTTAAAACGAAAAAGAAATAACTGTTTTCTACTTTTAAACATTATCCGGTTCCGATAATCCTTTTTTTTATCTGATTGGAATAAATTACTGCCTCTATGGTTTGATTTTTTCAAATGTTGTTAACTCCATCTCTGATCTCGAAATCGAATAGTATTTAGGTACAGAAAATAGTTCTCCATAGGTATAAAAAAAACGGGTAATGTACTGGCGCAAATTGACGCGACAACAATGCTCTTAAGCTTGAGCTCAACGCGCGCAGCTATCTCTCTCGCGCATCACTACAATTTTAAACTTATAAAATAATTTGTTTGGTGTATTAGAAAAGTGATAAATGAATCTATTTAATTTGATAGGAGAAAATTTAAAAAAAAAGTTGGCGACTTTGTTAGCTGGCAATGATTTTATATGTTTAAAAATGTTTTTAAATGTTGTGTTGCGCGAGAGAGATAGCTGCGCGCTTTGAGCTGATCCATAAGTACTATGGGGACTTAAGTAACATTTATTATAAAAGCACATTTATATTAATCTGGGTTTGGATTTCTTACCTGTCTTATCTCTATATATATATAAAAATCAATTGCTGTTCGTTTGTCTCGCTAAAACTCGGGAACAGCTGGGCCGATTTAGTTGATTTTGGTTTTGAAATGTATGTCGTATTCCAGGAAAGGTTTAAACGTTGAGAAAATATCGGGTCCACTCATATAGGTGATACGAAGTACGCCGGGTCATCTAGTAATGTATACAAGAAAGACGAACAGATGATTAATAAGAGCTCTAATTCCTGAAATTACAAGATCTCATTTGATCACCAGTCTACCAATGCTGTTTATATCATAGGACATGTTATATAGGAAGACCAGACTTCACATTTTTTTTTAAATTGAAAATAAACAATGTTTAATCTACATTTTGCGTAATCAGTCATGATATGTATTTAAAAATACTGTATACTGCGTAAAAAATAACCTCTAATAGAGAAGTTACTATGGATAATATTACTTACCATCCTGTAATAGGATAGTCCTACTAACCATCCTATAATAGGATGGTGGAGTGGATGTACCATGGAGGTGGTACATAACCACCTCCATGGGATCTGGTCTGGATTCGGTTCGGAAAGAATATCTCCATCTCTGTCAATATGGAAATGATAGAGATGCAGGTATTTCCAAGAGGAATTGCTACCCAATGGAACTTAGAATACCCCTACAGATCTGCGAGACAAGTCGATGAAGTGATTTTTTATTGATTGAAAGTTATGTACGTCGTAAATCAGATATATCACTCGCGCATACAAATATTTTTCAAGATGAATGTACAAACGGAGAATTCGTCACGTTCGACTTAGAACGCAAGATCACAAAATTATATTATATACAAATATTGTTCACAAAAATAAACTCGGAACTCGTGAACTCGGACAGTGCAGTGTTCGAATCGTCAGGGGTGCGATTTTTGAAATGCTTGCTTGAGAATTCGCATCGCAGAGAGAAGTACGTCACTTTTATTTCTCTTTCACTCCTCAGTGAAACAACGTACGTGAAAAAGAAAGATGTACGCATTTTTGTGTTTATCAGTGTAACCGGTTGTCCTAAAACTGTCACCAACATTTGTATTTGTGGACAATATACTAGATTTTTAGAACCTAGAAGAATACTAGTTTTTTTTTAAATTGGCATTTATGTAGGCGATGGGCTGACAAAATGTTAGCTTGCAGACAGGGTGTCTGCAAGCCCACATTGTGTAACCTTGTTATTCAACATTGCAACATAAAACAATACTGTACATATTAGAATAACAATGTTATAAATAACATTGGCGCCCGCGCGATCGAGTACACGTGGCTAATATAACATAGTTGTACAAATTAATAACATGTTATATAACAATGTTGTATAACATGTTATGTTACATAGTTTGTACGCACCTTTATAATACACTCTCTCCTTCCCATCTAACACTAACAACAGTCAAACGTGACGAGAAAAGACTTCATATTATAGCCTTTGATGCTCTGTCTACCCAGTAAGGGATAGGGTCGTGGTTTTATGTATGTTATTTTCTGCTGCATGAAATGGAAAATTTAAATGTTGTGTGTAAAGTGGCAACCCATAATTCGAGGAATAAAAAAGGGGCAAAATCAAGATCACTCGCAATCAGTTTCACGCATGATTTGGTATCGCATACGAACTGAGAAATTCATACGAGCGAATCGAAAATCGCATCCCAGGGCATCGAGGCTGCTATTTCCGTGGTTAATCATTCTTCAATCGCTGGCAAACGTTATCCAATAGTAACCTTCAATTCATAAAATTAGAAAGCTGCTATTGCCAGCGATTGAAAATTTATTAATCATTGAAATAGCTGCCTCGACGCCCAGGTACTAAAATTATGTTATTTAAATTAATTAATTTATATGTTATCCATAGGTAATTAGATTCGTTGTTTATTTTTAACAACTAATTATGAAAACCTAAGAAATTATTAGAGGGGTTTGACTTGAAACATTGATTGTTCTTGTCTTTTGTAATATAAAAGGATTGTAATAAAAGTAAATATTGATTCTTCTTGAAAAAAAAATCAATCATTTTTATAATAGTTTGCCACTTTTATACTTAAAAGTATTACGAAATATTCATATTTGTATTACAATATTTGTCTTTTTAACAAAATACAGTTCGAATCCAAATATTCAGGTTTTTTATTGTATACAAAATATACAGATATAAAAGGTAAAAATGAAAGCAAAGAAAATAATGGGGATTATTTTATTGATCCTAATATAAAATGTGTTTCGAAAATTGCATACAACGCCTCCCTTCAATAAAATCTTGGTCTTGTACCTTACATTTTAAACTCCACTGTATGGGATTCTGTACAATAAAGTAGAACTACATTTACAATCTTTCTACCGGTGCTAGAATGTACAGTGCATGTATATGGCTTTGAACAATATCTTTTATCATAATTTTCAATTGAAATTAATAGACACGTAAAATTATATTCTTATTAGTGGCGTAGCGTAGGTTATGATTTATGAGGTTGGCTAATTGTCAAATTATGAAAAATTTACATCTTTTTTTATAATGTAGGTAATATGATAATTGAAAGTAATTTTGAAAACATGAGATCTGTAAGAACCACGAAAACAATATTACAAAATATTCAAAACAGTTTATATTCTGACATATTTTATTGAAATCGAAGATTTATAAACGTGACGTTTATATGGGTAGGTATTTATGTTCTAATCTAATGCTACTTTTTGACTCTTTAAAAAATTTAAAAGCATATTCAATATATTGAATCCTAAAAATTCTTACGATGCTCCGTCCCTGACCCCTAATAAATAATGATTCACAAGAAACAGGGCAAGAGCCCAATCAAATATATTTTGAATTTGATACCTGGTTTACAGTTGGTTGTCACATTTAAGCCTCGCATTTAAAAATGACTATCAATAACAGCCGCCTAATAAATTAATTGGCGATTTAATAAGGGAAGAGTTTATAATCAGTCTTTATAATTTATTTTGATCAAAAATATTTTTAATTTATTTATGTACCTACTCACTGTCTATGCTTGTGTTTTATTTGCAATATTTTTCCAGAATTAAAACATCGTAGAAATGTTTCATCATTTACTAAAGAAAAAAATCCTATGGACATCATAAATGATAAATGTAAAAGCTATATGTACATATCTCATGTCATTGCCATACACTCGTACATGGCTGAATCGATCCTTGGAATTTGACAAGACTAGGCATGCATCACGAAAATTGAAATATGACTTTCTCCTAAAAATTAAAACAAAGATTAAACATACACAACACCAAACATTGTCATTAAAGTAATAGCTAAGCAAAACTTGCTAAGTCAATGTAATTATTATAAAATGACGAATCTTTTTTTTTTGTAAAATCATAAAAAGACAATTTCAAATGAGGTAGATGCTACGCCACTAACCTTTTTTTTTAAGATCTGGAGTTTTAATTGTATACTGTTACATACTGTACATTATTTGCTTTTTGATGTAGTCTTCACATCGGTATGACGCGGCACAAAATTTGAGCTGTTTTATCAATATAAAGTTCTCAGTCAAATCATGCTAAATACGGCGATGGTTTAACGGTATAGCTATAATAATAATAATAAATAACTATCTGAAAAATATTAACAAAATGTTATAACTCGTTGAACCACCGTTTATTGTGATTTGGTTTCTGGCATGCAACCATTCCAGGAAACCATTCTATATTAACCCTAAATTTACAAATACCAACCAATGCACAAATTATGCGTTATAAGAAGGTACTATTCTTGGAATTGCACCTGTGTAATAACATTAGGTAACGATGTATTACACTAAGGGCTCGACACACGGAGCGTTACGCGGCGCGGCTAGCGTCGCGTTGCATCTCGCGATCAAGTCAAATATGGTAATATCTGAGAGCGTTCACAGAGGAGGGTGTTCATATGCGTTTCGTTTGATTATTGACACAATAACCGCGGCGGTATATATAAGGAACGGCGCGATCACTGCGGGGACAGTTCTTCAGCATGCGCCGCACGACGCCTCGCGATTTCATAAACAAGATCACATATTTCCATGTTTTTCTTTGTGCGTGCAACGCCGCTAACAATGCCGCGGGCACCGCCCGCCGCTTTTCTATAAACGGGAAAACGTGGAATGCACCGCGGAACGCCCCGCGTATCACTAAACATGCCCTAAGGCTTGAAACCTTGTTAAGCTAACTTCGACCGCTGGCCCACGGATCACGAATCGATGTTCGGAGCATATTGCTATCTTAGAGAGAGAGAGAGAGAGAGATAGATAGAGATACAAGATTGTATATAAAATAATTTTCGAGATATTTATTTTTATGTTTTTATTCGAAATTCTAAGCTATATTTTTTTTCAAAGTTTGTGATCCATGTTTGACATGATGATCCATTTGTGATTTGATGTGGGAGGTGTCCAAAACTTGTCGAATATTTTTTTATCGTTGATTCCCATTTTATTTTACTTTTCGTTATGATGTTAAAAGCTGTCAAACTGAACTGAAACTTTGTCTGAACTGAGTTTTTCTGAGTTCCAGTGACAACTATCCGGCTTCACTTTTACCTTCGTTCTTTTCTGTAATGAAAAGTATCCAAAACAACAAAGCTCAAACTATCTTAGGCCTATCCACAGAGAGTTGCCGGAATTGCTACTGGACCTCGTTCTCATGTGTAATGGAAAGTACCCAAGACAGCTAACGAGCCCAAACTGGATCTATCTTCGCACTTTTCACCAGGAAGTTCCAGTCCTAGGTCCATCGTCAGATCAGCTCCCATGTTATAATGATATTGCATTGTCATCATAGCTCAATCAGAAAAAGAGAAATGGATCAAATTTAACTTACAAAATTCGATTACAGACAACGGGACAGTTGAAAATAAATAAAAGCTAGTAAAAATAATTGCGTATAAATAAAATAAATACCTACAAAAATAAACACTCTAAATAACCCTATTGCAGCTAATAGGCGAATTTTCTCTCACTTTAAGAAAGCATAACTGGTATTAATGTGTCATGGTATTCGTAATTTACGTAACGCGATTGAGTAGGTATAAGACGATATAAAAACTCGCATTAAACCTTCTGAGCTTTACGTGCACACCATTAAGAATTATACAGAAGTAACGTAAGCCGAAGGCACATAAACTTTCGAGATATAAACGATTCAAATTTTTGGTGGGGGATGCACACATTTTTCGCGAATTGAAAGTTTGTATTGAATTGGTACGGCACGGTGCGGCGTAATTTCGGCATCTATAACGTAAAATTGAAATGCTTGTACCTTTCTTATTTTTGAAGATGTTTTGTTTTTGTAGAATGAATCTATTTGTGGATAGCTTTAATAATTAAAAATATCACGCATATTCCTTATTCACGACGTGTCGCTTTCATAGATTTTATTTTTGCCTTCACCTACCGTCGCCTCCGTGTAATTTACGCCGTATATTAACTCTCGTGTGGCCGATAATCAGGGGCCACCACAAGCCTTCAAGCAGTCTTACTTCAGCATCACTTTGAATTTTACCATTTCTACAGCTGAGAGAGCAAGACAAAAGTCAAAGTAATATTGAAATAATATTTCTGTTAAAATTGTGGTAACCCCCTTGGGTCGCATTACATCGGACGTCACCGTTCAATGCCAGCGCAACAAACTCAATCCCAATATTCATCATTATGTAGAGTTGCACTTTGGTGTTTAAAATTACGGTCCTTTTTAAAGGAGATATGTCAATCGCTGTCCGATATAGCCTTCTTTCGGCGTTTGGCTTGTTTCGGCTTGACGATCTCTTCTTCCTGCAAATGAAATGTATATAAAATTTATATTTGTCAATGCTGTTTTCGAGACTTCTAAGTTTATAAATGTACCAATCGTATGGTTAGGTACAAAACAACTTTTCGCACTGTTCGTGCAATTAGTAATACGTAAATATTAAGTTTTTTTTGTGTATTTTTAAATATTTTTATTTGGTAGATTATAAAGAACTAATTCCAATATTTTTTAGTTCTGTTCGGTCGTTATTTTTCAATAATTTTTTAAAGATAAAATTGTGATGACGTCACAAATTCGTCTGAATAAGATAATGTCATGATTTCCTACAAAAAATGTATGTGATTATTTTTGTTGACATGCAAGTATGTTTCCAATGCTGTGCTGTCAGTGTCAACTTTTTAATTTCTTTTTGGTACAGATAAAAAGGTGGTTATGTGTCGTCATTTAGAGGTCGACTGGAGGTCAAATATTTTTTACATCATCGCAAAAATACGCGCTATCTCATCATTTTAAGATTCCAAAGTAAAGAAACATGGTTTAGATACATATAATCTCGAAATAGTTATGAAATCAGCATATATTACATTGTTCTTTACATTCTCCATTATTTAGGAAATTATCAAAGGCCACTAACGGTGTGCGCCGACAGCACAGATCATAAAAACAAGGGGCCGACAGCAACGCTTGAGTTTCTATTCTAAATTAGGCTCGATTACGAATATCGACACAACAGTATCAGGTGAACCGTTTTTTAGCATAGTTCGAAGTTTCAACGTCTATTTTATTCAACATTGCTCTCTATAGGTCCATAAATCAGCGCAAATATTAAACCAACTTGAAATCGAAATTGACGCTCTCAATTGAGCTCTGCTATATATTCGACCGTTAGGGTTCCATTTTTTTCCACAATTTAATGAAAGCGTTGGATAATAGCTATTTACTTTGCCTAGGTATGCCAACATTTATACTAACTTTATTGTTAGCACAGATGGAACGGCCGAGAATCTCTCATTAAAATAATATGTGTATGTTGAACTATGTTATAAACATAACAATTAAGGGACTATTCGAATGGAGTACCGGGACATAGCACTCCATTCATGCATTTCCACATTTTCTTAAATATAATTAATTGCCTGGATGTACAATTTCAATTACATAACTATTTTTTTCACAAAATTTTATTTTGATTCTAACAAGGTTTCACACAGAAACTGGGAGTCGACGGAGCAAGGACGTACTCAAAGGGTACATTAAAGCTAGTTCTTATTCCAGGCTGTGTGTGCTAACCATCTTGAACCACATCGTCACTTAATTAGCATCAGGTGAACTATTTTCAAAATGTATCAATCGCGTTCAGGTAAACTGTCGACTGTATGAAATCCCAACCACATCATCTGCCGTCAATACAGTACAATGCGTGATTTCGATTCCACACATAGTGCGGGTATATATCTATAGTTTAATCGGCACAGATCGAGTAAGTCAGTGGACCTGCAAGCTATGTGGTTAATAGGTGACGATAAACTATTTGCCAAGAAGCTGCTTAGTCTCGAGCACCGCCGTAAAATATCTGTCTATATTCTACAGGATTAATTTAATGTCTGTCTATATCCTACAGGATTAGTTTATATTCTACAGGATTAATTTCGGGGAATGTGCGCAAGAGCTTCACGACCTAATTCCACCCTCCCCATTTCACTACAGGATTAGAAGAAAGTCTGCGAATTAGGTACCACCCATTTCTTGTTGAAATGCCAAAAACCCATAGTCAGCGATATCAATCCACCTTCCTTCTTGATGCGTACTGCACAGGAATGAAATTCTTTGCCGCCATCTCTGTTTCCTGATACCTACAATCTTGGAATTTTCAAGGCTAGAGTGAATTGATATCTTGTAGATCGCCATCCATTGAGTTCCATCCTCGGCCACACCGTCGCTTAACATCAGGCGAGTTGGTGGTCAATCGTAGATCTATTTTGCAATAAAAAAGGTATAAAACTAAACCTAAATTTCCTAAGGTTTCTTCGTTCCTTGAACTAAAATCCAAAAAGTTTAAAGGCTAGTGGATGGAGCGCTGCGAACGTTCATTAACAGCGAGAAAGTATTCTAAAAAGCTGACTGTTATATATAGAGGAGTGCTGGTTACCACATTTAATTTTATGGTAGTGAATGTTGGGTTTGGTAGAAACATGAAAGTAACAGATTACTCTTACTTTCATGATATTGAAATAAGTCTGAGAAGTATATAGGACACTGGATAAAAAGAGACGAAATAGATTTATTCGGAGAGTATAGCCTTGTCGATAAGAGTCGATGAAAGAAAAACCTATAAAGACCAAATCGAAGAAGTTTTTGGGTAAGACCAAGTCAAAAGTACCCGCAAAAGATAGCACGTATGAAAGTGGAAGAAGAAAAAGAAGTGAATCAGGATCGTAGGAAGAATAAAGGCCTATCCCAACGGGGGAAACGCGAATATTTTATGTAATTTTTCACGGACAAATCGCAACTACAAATCCACGATGCAAATAAGCCTTTTAGGTATATATTGGCCTTTAAAATATATCATAAACTTACCTCGCTATCTTCATTCGAAGAATGTAGATTCGTGTTGAGTGGCAGGGAATTGGAAACTAATTTCCTAGCTCTCCTTGATATAGGCAACTCGTCTTCCCACGCTAGTGAAAATAAATCACTATACTGTCTCTGAAAAATATAAAAAAATTGCTCCGTTAATATTTTGTATCTCTGTTATCACAATAGACAAAAAAAAATAACACCAACCAAAAACGAAAACCAAAGTTTCTTTCGTAAACCAAGGCTTCCGTAGCTTTCAGTCTCTCACTAACCCTTTATGCCTACTCAAGTTCATAAGCCATGAAAACAAACGTACTGTGAGATCTTATTTCTTACAATTTTTTTTGATCCTAGGTCAACGAGTCTGAAGGGGTTAATAAATACTTGATAGTACTTGTTTTAATAGGTACTCGAAACAAAATATGAAGGAACAGTATAAGTTGTTAGGGTTTATTTTTTATTGCGTTGATTTAGAAGCTAGAGTTTTACAGTTTCAAGGGACTGCAAGCCTAAATTTTTGATCTTAATTTCAACCTAATACTTGCCTCCACGTTCCTGAGAATAAGAAATTAATACACAACGAAATAAAATATTTTTTTTATCGAATGCCCCAGAAAAAAGATTAATATTTTTCGAATTTTCATTTAGGTACTCCCAGTTGTGTCGTGTTGAAATTAAAACCATATACACAGATCCATAGTCACTTGCTGCTGAAAGAAAGTTACAGCCGAATATGTCGTAAAAATGCAGTTATGAAAAACGGTGATGATTATGATGATGATAAGTAGCTTATGTCCGTCTCCAGGTCCAAAGCTATCTCTATACTAATTTTCATAACGATCGGTTCAGCCGTTTGAGTGTGTAAAGGTAACAAAATTAGCTTTTTATATAATATAATTACGAAATTGTGTCAAATGTATTTCATAACACCAGTACATTCATTTAAATAACAATATTCAATTATAACAATTCTTAGTTGTATTTTATGTTGTCACAATTTTTTTTTTACGAGGGGTCAAACCAGACATGCGACAACGAATTGATATTCGTTGTCGCATGTCTGGTTTGACCCCTTATTCTAAGGAACGTATTTTATAACAAAAACGTACGCACGTCCAGTCCTGTTTGCTGAGAATCTAGAGACGCAGATACATAGGATATTTTATTAATATCGTAACTGTTTTAATGACTACGCGAGTGAAACTGCAGGGCGCAAATAGTAAAGAAAATTATCCTAAAAACGGCAATTTTAGCCTTAATCAAAACCTACGCTAGGCTTACCATTGACCTAGAATCACGAAATTTGGCAAGAAGCAAGGTCTTAACGTACACGTTAATTTTTAGTTAAGTTTTCATGGTGAACTTTACCATGAAAACACGGCAAAAATAATTTTGCGCTTACAAAATTAAATGTACTGATATTCATCTTGATTGACATTACTGCCAGTATAATTTACCTTAGTCGTTTTCTTTACATATCATGCTAAGCAAATAAAGGATTTAAGTATTTTTTATTAGTGATGACGTCATCGCGTGACCGCCGTAATTGATAAATGTTTCTATTGTATATACTTGTGTTATGTTATGACTGAACCAATCAAGCTTCCACTCACATTAACACAACATAAAAACAACCATAAGCCGCAAGCATTCATGATTTGCAAATTTATACATTTACTGCCTTACCGAAAAACGTTACTTAACTTTAAGCAATGCTTAACATATTTTGTCAACTTCTGGCTGACACTTAATTACACTTGCGGAAAGAAGACAGAGAACTTATGACGTTGGTTAAAGTTAAGTAACGTTTTTCGGTAAGGCCCTTTATATCGTGTGACTTACCCTCAAACTATCGCTACTGTTCGACTGAGATTGCTGCAACGCTTTCTGCATGCATTCCATATTGAAAATTGACATATCGTCTTGTTCGACACAGCTTACCCTCCATTGTTCCAAGTGACCTAAAACCTGCAAATATGAAACTATTAGTAAAGCAGTTATAGGTAAAACAATTTAGCACCAAAATATTTTTAAGCGATCATAGTAATAAGATTATTTACAGTAGCATTGTCTGAGTCTTCCCATTATAAAAATTAAATTAAATTTGATAATAGGTATTAATCATTTATAGGTAATAATTTATTTGTAGGTATTAATTTAAAAATATATATTTTTAATAAATTATATATTATATTTTTTTTTAGCATGTTTTACACTGCAGTAGACTCGATAAGTGTACACGATTGGGGCTATTTGAATTGATTGTGGATTGATAAAACCTACTCTTACTAGGGTTAAGATGGGTCTTATCCTGCGAATTATTATAATAAATATTATTTAAGAATGTTGGTTTGGGTGGGCCCAAACCAACATACTGAATCTGCCACTGATTATTACCCTCCTATTGCCAAAGATGGATGAAGAAATCCATTATAAAGTTGATTATATTCAAGACAACGCTTTTGAAAATTATGAATTAAAACATACCAATTCGGCGGAAGGCGGAGCGTTAGGGGAAATACTGTGCTTCCCTGGCCTTTTTCTTTTATTGGGACTCGTGCCTGGATATCGTGTGCTCAATAGAACGGAAACTAAATCCCCAACTTTATCCTCATAGTCTTGGCACCAGTACATCAAAGCAGACACGACAAAAGTGTCGTCTCTATCTACCGGTCTGCAGAATATCTGTCGAATCACTTCCGCTGATGGCTTCTCTTGCTTCAACATTAAAAGTATCGATGTCAGGGCTTCAGCGTTATCTTTGTACGATAGCTTCGGAATGAGAGTGATAACATCCTCGACGGATATATCGTGAGCCAATAACAGCTGCCATAGGCAGTACTGCTCGAAAGTCTCCCATGTTAAGCTCGTCGAAAGCATCGTCGTGAACTCATCAGATTTGAACATCATCAAAGTTCCTTGCAGAGTGAGACATACCAGACGTTGGAGTTGACCCGAATCTAATGTAGATACGATAGCATGCAGTAATCTAATGTGATTCTGAGCCTGATCCTTGAACTCTCTGTACACATCTGGGATCAACCACACTAGCAAGTTCGCGTCGCATTCTTGACATTTTTCAAAATCGTTTGCTAAACTTTCGGCGATTTTAAGCTCTAAATGACCACAATATTCTCTGTACAGTTCCGATTTGAATTTAACGTTTTTTCTTTTCGCCGAATCGCGTTCCGCTCTCCTATCTCTTTCGAAGCATACTTTCAAATAAAAAAGTAAGTAAAAACCGATGCATGTTAAAGTGTTCTGATCGTGGATCTCTTTTAAAGTTTCCAATACAAGTTTTTTCCTGGCTTCGGCTTCACTTCCCTTGGTAGCGACAGTGATGTAAGTGAACATGGAGAATAATGGTGAATTTATTGCGGCTTCTAGCTCGGCCGGTGTGGGACTTCGACTTATTCGGACCGGAGGTAAGTCTTGAATAGCCGCAACGAAAAGATCGGCGAGAGCAACAGCAGTAGGCATGGGTGCACTACAAGAATTGAGTAGAGCTGTCGCAGCAACAGAAGTGCGTTCGTCTAAAAGTGTTTCTGCTAGGGGCCGTAGAATAAGAGGTAAGGCCGCCGCGAGTTCGGGCCGTTCCCGAGCACGGACTTCCGAAAGCGGAAGATCATCGTCATCTGTGTCTTCTTGCCCTGTTGTTATCGTTGGCGGAGGTTCATCCTCATCATCTGAAAACGCAGGCTCATCAGGTCCCCCATGTCTCGGAATATCTTCATTGCCCTCTTCTTTGATACCTGAGACTCCTTCACCGTTACCATTACTACAGAATTCTTTGAAAGTATCCCTAACAGTGGTGCGAAGCTCTCTATCTAATTTTGGAGAGTCAAATAAGGGTTGTAGATTTGGCAATACTCTTTTTTCAATGATTTGTTGCAGAGAATTGAATATCCCCTGCTTGACTTTTTCTGCACATGCTGGATAAAAATTTGGAATGATTCTACACAGAAAATCTAGCAGTGTAGCTGTTACTGCTGGATGTGATCTCATTGAATGATGCATGACAAGTATAGCAGGTTCTATATTCATGATGTTGTCTTTTTCAGGGTCATATAATAGCCAATCGTAAAATAGAGCTAATTTTGCATTAGAAGCAGCAACATTTGACGTACAAGTTGTGAGGAGCCATCCAATAACAGCCCATCTTGGAATGATGTCAGAGCAGAGTTGTTCATTTGTTGGATGGATTACTCCGACAATAAAGCGTATCATATCACTTCTTAAAGATTGTGACTCAGGTGTAGCAAGATATTGTCTTTGAAACCATTCTTGGTATTTTTTATGATGTCCAAATCGAATGTGAGATGTGAGGAAAACTAATTTTCTCTCCATATCGGGAGTGAGTCTTGATTGTAAATATCTACGGGATGTTCTTGTTTGTAATAGTTGTAAGACACTTGTAAAAGTTGGACATAGTGACTTAGGGTTCACTAACATATCTTGCCATAATTGATTGAATTCTGGTATTCGAGCAACATTCTGAAGTAACCTAATCAGGTCTCGGCCGAGTGTCAATGCATCGGAAAAGCGTTCTCTAATAAGAGTAATGACAAAATTTACCTCTTTCTGCCTCAAAGTCATTAGCTGTGGAATATTGTGATCTTCTATTAACCTTAAGTATGTATAAATTACCATGCAAATGAGCATAGGAAATTTGTCCAGCCATGCTCTATTCTCTATATATATATCCAAAATAGATTCAACAAGAATTATATTTTTAGGAGTAATATCACCTCCGGACGCGTATCGCATCAAGTTCCAGCAGACATTATCCACACCTGTAACTGCATTTCTTATCATCTCTTTCACCAACCATAGGACTTGGTTTCTAGTAGTGTCGGTGAACTTTAAGTACTTCTCCAAAATTAGAGTGCTTAGATTGTTCATAACGCATGTCAGCCCATCTCTGGTAACTAAAGTTAAGTCTCTATAACATTTTGTAGCGTTGTGGGGTTCCGTAAGTATTGACTTAAGCATTCCAAGGGAGACATCTTCATGATTCTTGCAAACAGCATTGTTTAGTGCGTCATGAGCTTCTTTTTCACTGCAGTCAGCAACAAGAGTTTGAAAGTAGTTATAAGCTCTCTCGTACCTCTGAAATTCAAATAGAAAAAGTTTTGTAAAATACCTATTCAAGAAATCAAATTTCGCGCCACGCCACTCTGTCAGTTGTAGAAATTACGATTGTACATGGCCGACAGCGATTCTTTGTTGGGAAACTGCAAGATTTGATACCTACCTCTTCAACTTCATCTTTGTTTTCTACTACTGTGCACACGAATAGTTTCGGTGAAATAGATTTGCCCTGATCCATAATCAGCGGGTTATTAATACTACTTAATTTATTACAAATCGAGCGCAGGTTCCCTCCTGCATGGCTATCGTAAGCGAAAAATATTTATGAAGCAATACAATCAAAAACATGAATGTGTGCGTGTAAATGTCACTGCAGAAAACCAGAGATTCCGTGTTTTTTTTAGAAAGACGCGAGAGGGCACTAATGGATAACTTATTTAATCTATGAAAATCATACATAGGCAAATGGTGTGATTGGCAAAATGTTGTCAGAGAAAATTATAGCTAGACCAATGAAATCTCTTTTATGAGTTATAAAAATCACTAAAATATGAGTTGATTACTGTCAGCGTGGGTAACTTTACACACACTTTTTCATATTTTTGACGATATCAGAGTATTAATGTATAAGTCTAATAGTATTTTACTTATTTAAGCGTGTTCTTTCGTAGTCAATTTTAAAGTAAAGAACTAACAAGTCCAATAGTATAGAAAATATTTAAGAAAATTGCGTTTAATTGGCTTGTCAAAGTTAAACGCTAATGTGTGTAAAATTGACTCCCGTTCATTTCGATAGCGGAAAATCTTCATAAACGGTGATTTACGTAATTTTGGTTGGATTTATTTAACTTTTTTGATAAACAATATAAAAAACATAGATCTATCAAATTAAATGAATTTACCATATTCAATTATGTTCATTTTCATGGGAAATGCCATTTAAAAACTTTGAGCTACAAGCGAGCGGAAAAAAATAAATTGTTTAATTGCATATTTTTTAATAATGAAATAATTTCTTAAAAATCAAATAAAGCCAAAAAATTCTACAATCATTTGAGTGTTGAATGACCTCATTATCAAATATAAGTTCTAAGATTAATAGTGAGTACTATTGTGAATTTTTAATTTGATATTAGAAATTAAAAATAGATTCACCCCATTCCATGAACTGCATACTCATTGTTTTCTTTATGAAATGAAATGAAATGAAAATGAAATGAAATGAAATGAATTTATTTCCACTAAAAATAGAGTATAAGCAAGGTGGTAAAAGCGTTTTAGCTCCAATCTATTTTGCCATTCATTGGCATGTGGAAAAAATATCCTTAATGTCTAAAAGTCAGTCTTAAAATCTAGTTTGTGGCATATTTAATATTATATTTATTTAACAATTCGTCTAATGTGTAAAAAGATTTTTCCAAAAGCCATATTGTTTTCTTTATGTGTCTTGAGTTCTCTTTTGTTTGGTTTTTAGAAGACTAGTTTTCGGGTATGTACTAACTAAAACAATTTTAAAAAATCGGTCAAGTGCATGTCGGGCCACGCGCAATTTAGAGTTTCGTAGTTCCATATCGCAATTTATGTCTATGTCAATATTATGCGAACTTGAAATAGGATTGTTTGATACTAAGAATATTTTATTTAAGCTAAGTTGATCGACTATTACTCGTTAACTTGTAAAACCTACTTCGTGTGATATTTTTCCTTACAATTTCGTTAGGCAAATTAATTGCTGTTTTTTTTTCAGCATACCTATTCGACAAGAACGGCTTAGATGCTAGAGGGGGAGATACACTTGACCCTAACAAAAATTATCATTTTAAAGCCTAATATTTTGCAAAAGAGACGAAGACAAATATGGAATACTAAATTGAATATTATATTTTTGAATTAGGGGTCATTCATTTATTACGTAAGACGATTTAGGGGGGGAGGGGGGTTGACCATGTCTTATTTTTCTTACAAGGGGGTGGGAGGGAGTCTTGATAGTTCTTACGAGAGATCACAAAAATTAAAATAAAAGTTAAAATTATACTTCGAAACAGCGCAGACAACCGCGCGAGTGCCGAAGTGCGCTCTGATGTGTATACAAGTACAAATAAACTTTCCTAAAAATGGTTACTTTGAAAAATAAACATTACAATAAACCAAACGTGTATTAATTTTTTCCTTTAGATTCTTACGTAATAAATATTACACCGGGGGAGGGGGTCGGCATATTTTTATTTTTCTTATATATGGGGGGGGGTGGGGGGATGGGGAGTAAAAAACTGACAAAAATAGTCTTACGTAATAAATGAATGGCCCCTTACCTATCCAATTACAGCCCAAACAACACAAAGGGGTATAAAAGAAAAAACATCCCTACTTTACGTGCAGAGGAATTGCAAGGGTACGAAATTTTCAAGTTTTCAAGATATATTTTAATTATGCCGATAAAGTAGTAAAATTTATTTTTGCACTTGATAACGAGACCCTAGAAATGTAGAAAGTGCTAAAGTGAAGCAATGTCAGCGCAGTGTATTCAACTTTTATATTGGAAATCACCTTTTGAAAAAGAAACTGTGAGCTAATCTTCCGTGTAGGAAAAATATCATTAATAAACTAAATTATGGTGTTTGAGTATTAGTTTTGCAGCCTAGGTGTTTCACGATAGCTTTTCCTCTTGAGAGTTATAGTATCAAGTCAGTGGAAAAGCTATCGTCAAACACCTAACGATGCCATGACTATCAACCACCTACTCAAGGCCGAAGGCAGCGGGGGTTTGGGGGGTTCAACCCCCCCCCCCCCAATCCTGGCCATTATCAAAAATCCTTCCAGGTTTCAATAATTTTACAAAATGCTTCAAAAAGTTTCGCGCTCTCTTCACTTGCGCATTCATATTATTTTGACATGGAAGTACTATGGATTCACTAATACGAGAAATAAAGCATATTACTATAAAACACCACTAAAATTTTCGCGCTCGCTTCGCTCGCGCTTTATTACTATTTTGACAGAGAAGTACCGTGGGTTCACTAATACGAGAAACAAAGCATAATTATTACTATAAAAACACCATTACTATACCCCCCCGCTATTCGGGGTGGGGGCGGGGGGGTCAATTCCTGGCTACGGCCTTTCACCTACTTGAGAGCCAGTTCTTATTCCTTGTTATGTATGCTTTCCATCTTCGACCACATTATATTGCTTAAAACATCTCTGTCAGACATAGAAGTGAAATAATTCACATTACTAATGCATTTTTAGGTGTATAATTAACTGAAACTACATTATCAATGTTAACCACAATTAAAGAAAATACGTTGACTATTTGTTTAGAATATTTTTACGTGGTAAAACCAAATAAGACCAAGAAATATTGTTTAAAACGGTAAGATAGATCAATGTTTTATCGATATTGAATAAAACTCATGGGACTTAAACAAGTTTTGTATAATTAAATCCGAAATCTTGGACAAACATTTTTCAGTCACAAATTCTTGTGTTTATAAAATAGTGGAAAACTTTTAAAACTTACTTTATCACATTTGTCAACCTTATGCATAAATTAACATTTATAATGTTTGGCGACTACAACTCACGCATTCGTCAATCAATTTAATTACTCATATTTTGGTAAATAATCAAGAATCTTTAAACCAGGGTATGTCCAAAGTTTAACGCTAAGTCAAAGTTACCCACATTGACAGTAGGTAAGTTTTTTGACCACCAACTCGCCTGATGTTAAGCGATTTAACTTTGATAATTAAATTTAAGCAATGCTTAGCATATTTTGTCAACTTCTCGCTAACATGTAATGACACATACGTAAAGAAGACAAAGAATTTAAGACAATGGTTAAAGTTAAGTAACGTTTTTCGGTAAGGCCGTAATTGTTTTAGTGGATTGGTTGTCTGTGGTCGGTCTTTCGCTTTTTTAAACCAAGAAATGATAACCCATAGACCAGGGAGAAGGAATGAAACGTTATCGTACTTATCGTAGCGTTCTCTTTCTAGTCTGCGACGAATTTCTAAATTCTAAATAGTCTGTGGTGGACGTTATCGCATCGCGTTGGCTTGGTGATTTACGGTTCTTAAAACTTTATTTTGTACATTTTCGTGGTTTAGAAACGTCTCATCTTGTAAACGACAATATAATACTACTGATTTATGTGAGTATATGAAATCAATCCTCGACATAATCTTAACTATTACCAAAGAGTATTGTACTAAACTATTACTATTAGTGGCAATAGATGGCTGACCGGATAGCGGGCGGCGACTTCGCTTCTTTTTTGTCCCAACCTGTTCGTTAATTCAACTATTGTTTTTCAGATATTGATAATTTCTGTATTCTTGATATAAAATGGAAGACAACCAAAGGGAAAAAGAGCGGGATCGTTCCAGGCGTGGTGACAGGCCGTCGAGGTTTTCTGATGCAGCACGCGACCGTTCTAACGATCGCGGGGATCGGGAAAGCAAGAGAATCATTGTTTCTAATATACCATACGAATATCGCTGGACAGAACTGAAAGACCTATTTAAAGATCAGGTTTGTCTTAATATTGCATCCTATCAATTCCGAAACTAACTAGCGAAACTTGTACTGTTAATAAATTATTGTCAAATGTCCAGGTTGGAGATGTTGCATATGTAGAGCTGTTCAATGATGAAAACGGCAAGCCGAGAGGATGTGGTGTTGTGGAGTTTACAACGGTTGAAGCAAAAAAGAAGGCATTGTTTGTGATGCATCGTTATGAACTGAAAGGAAGAAAGTTAGTTATTAAGGAAGAAATAGGTAAGGCTTCTCATGGTTTAACCAAGCATAGGGGACATCAGCTAACTTGTGTAGATATTAATATTATAATGTGTAGTAACTTCCTGTTAATTTTTGTCGCATTGATGGCTGACAGTTTCAAAATTTGGTACAGTTACAGCCGAGAAACTGAAAATTGGTATAGGCTATATTTTATCATCAGCCTTTCTGTTTTTTAACCTCTATTGGAAAATGATGGATGTTATAATTTTGTGTGATAATATGTGTTTCAGCAAAATCTGTTCAGTTGTTATTTAATGTTGAGTCTTCTATATTTCATTTATCACTTAACGTTTAACACAAGGCACAGGTAGTGTTTTATAACTAGCAAGTGTGTGTATTTTGCACATTGCTGTCATTTGATGTTTTCATGCCATACCTACACATTATTGATGTGTATTGCTTTTCTGATATATGCTAAACAACTAGCAGTGATGAGAGTGATACATATTGCTTTTATTTATTGGTGACATCATCTCTTAGCACATAGTGACCATATTTTCAGATTGCTAATGATTGCTCATATCAGGGTTCAATATTGAAATAAATTACATATACTGTCCCGTTTAACACAAAGTTGGTACACAGTGATCACCAATTTTTTTATATAAAATGTAGAGGGTGCTGTGAATCAGAAGCCAGCAAAGTCAGCAATATTAAACAAGTATCTATGTTATAGGAAAAACAAAATACCCGATTGCAGAAAAGCAGTTTTTGCAGTCTAACTGCACATCTGCCACATGTACTGTGTCTGACTACTTAATTTTGTTTCATTATGGTATCCTGTAGAAATGAGCTCTGGCTCCTGACTGGAGATGTGCTAGATCTTGTCAGACAATTAAATTAGAACCGATTATTTATTTATTTGATAGGCAAGCAGCAGAAGCTGATGAGCCTATATATATATAGCTTTTATAGTATATAGGCTTCTTATGTTAGGCAGTCACCCAGCAGTGGCCTCTCTTCCAATGATGCCATTATCACTCCTTTCCACCTATCATCTTTCATACATTTGTTGTTTGAGTTTTTTAAATCTAAATAATTATGATTTTTTTCATGTTTCAATAGGAAATGAAAGAAGACAGAATAATCAAAGATCAGGAGGAGGTGGTGGCAGAAATCACCATGATGAGAAAGATAAGTATGTGTATAATTTTTTTTTGTGTGAAAAATTTTGATCAAACGGATTGTGAGGTGCCGCTACTATAGCCCCGCCCCACTCGGATCCGAGTGGTGAGCAAGGAATGTGTTAAATATTTTTACGATGTATATTTTTTGGTTTATGAACGGAAATATTAAAAAAAAAATGATTTCCCCTTTTTATTTAGTTTGTACGGAACCCTCGGTGGGAGAGTCTGACTCGCACTTGTCCGGTTTTTTTATTACATATCCCTACATATATATAATATCTCCACTACTAACCAATTGGTTGATATTCTTTGTTTAAAGAAGCTGGCAGGCCGTTCCTTGATTGAACATATTTTATACCTGGCCTTTACCAGTCCACATTTATCTTGGTCAGTACCAAGGAAGGATATGTGTATGTATTGTTACTATAAGGTTTTACCCACTTTGATGTGTGATTGTTATTGTTTTGTAGCTGGAACAAGCCCAGGGAGCCTGAAGACTTTAACACATACGGCTTGAGTCTGCAGTTCTTAGACTCTATCAATGTACAACCACCTCTTGTCAAAAGAATATTTGTTGCTAATGTGAGTATCTATTATTTTTAATAGACATAGGATTTCTTAAAGCTCTCAAACACATATGTACTTACAAAAACAATTAATGTCCAGATCCAAAATGGAAATCGAAAAAAAAACAAGTATAACTTTAGAAAACTTAAAAACCTTACGATGTAAATTTTTCGGTTTATGAAGGAAAATATTAAAAAAAAAACCTTTTATCTACTAGTTTGTACGGAACCCTCAGTGGGCAAGTCTGACTCGCACTTGTCCGTTTTATTTATTTAATCTTACATGTTATGATAGTTTTATAAAGTTTTCATGCAAATTTTTAGCAATTAAAATGCATATTTCTGGCTTTTTATATTGTATTTAATTTGGTCTCTATTTATAAGGCAAATTTACATATAACTACTTTTGTAAGATTTTTGATTGGCATGTTGGTGAATTGGCATCATTTCCATTAGGTATAGATTTCACCATTATTGTCGCTTCTTTTATAAATCTCACATTTTGCAGCTGGATTACAAAGCGGATCGCGCCAAGATCAAGGAAGTGTTCAAAATGGCCGGTAAAGTGCGTAACATTGACTTGGCAGTGGACAAGGACGGTAACAGCAGAGGATTCGCTGTTATTGAGTACGACCATCCGGTTGAAGCCGTTCAGGTGGGGTCCATCATAAGAAAAAATAAATAACGCCTTTTTTACCTGACTGCGTAAGGAGGAGAGTTATGTTTTTCGAATGTATGTATGTATGTTTCTATATGAGCGCCTACAGACTAAACGGATTGACCGATTTTGTGGTGTCTTTGTATTCGTCTTTACTTTCTGAGTGTCATACTCTATATTTTTTGTCATAATAATACATCGCAAAAATAAAATTTCCATTTTTCTTAACCTCCAATGAACTATTTCGTAATAAACAAGTGATTTTACTAGAATTATTCCAAAAACTTAAATCTAACTTATATATCTAGTGTATTTCCGCTTCGAGGTTTTCAAGCTGGTACTCTTGCCTACTTCGAAGTCTTCAAGCTGATACTTTTCTGTTTCGGTGTCGTCTAGCCGATACTCTTGATGGCTTCAATGTCTTAAAGATTGTATTTTGATTGTGTTCGAAGCCATCAAGAGTACCAGCTAGAAGGCACCGAAGCATAAGGCTATTATTATTTATGTGAATGGTACAGTAAATATGCATGGCATGTTGTATCCTAAACTCAAGATGTGCTATGGAGGTCATAGTTAGTTTCCAAATTATTTTGAGTTTCAAAACATGGCTTTCTTTATTGAATCCTATTTCTAGGAATACACCTCTTCTATTATTGCAATTTGCGTATGAATCAGTAGCGGATCCAGGGGGGTAGTGTGGAGAGGGGGGGGGGGGGGGGGGTGAGCTTAGGGACTCGACTGATCAAATCTCAAATCAACTCAAATCATCTGAATCCTCCCATGACAAATCATAAATTAAAATTTGGTAATAGGTATTCTAATTGTTTTTTTACCATGTTTTATACTACAGTAGACTCAATAAGTGTACAGGATTGCTTGAAGTGATTGGTTTTTGAGAAAACTTATCACCCTACTATTTGGAATATTTGATCTGCTTAGCCTTATCCGCGAAATAAGGCGAGGAAGATTTGATAATGACTAAAGGGTAGTTTAGTTACTGTTTAATTTAGAATAGGTTTTTCTTATCATTTTAAAATATCTTATATCATCCTCATCTTTTCAGTATTACATATTTACTTATGCTGAATGCTGATCTATAATTTATGTTCTTTTAGGCCATATCAATGTTCGACAAGCAACTCCTATACGATCGTCGCATGACAGCGCGTATGGACCGAGGTTCGGATAAATTCGAGATGCGTCTACCGGACGGATTGAAGGGCATAGGTGTCGGTCTCGGCGCTAACGGGGAACCTCTGCGGGATGTCGCGAGGAATCTATCCCAAGTGAATACACAGAATAACCTGAACCTCGCTAATACCGCACCGACTCTTGGAGCTGGGGTGTTGGGCGCTGTGCCCACAGCGGCAGCAGGTGTAGCATTGAATGGACTGGGTACAAGCTTGGCGGCTAATACGTTGGGGACTAATACGGCACTGGGTGGAGGACTCAGTCTACAGGTAACTTTTTTTTAACTGCTTAAAAACAGTAATGATTTATTGCATGAATTACTAATGTGTGTGTCCTAACTTTATAATGTTTTTGTTTTTAGATACCTTTTGTAGATTAAATGATATATTAAAACTATTGCATATACAGTGAATTAAAACATAAACTAAATTTGATCCCAAAAATTGTAAGGTTCCTGCGGAATACTTAAAATTACTAATTACTTATTACCAGTCTCACCAAATAGTGTGATATAGAAGAAAACTATAGGAACAGAAAAAAAAAAATGCTTCTATTCTACACTAGTGTGACAAAATGGTGTGACATTGAGTCATTGACAGCTATATTTCATCACCGTCTTTCATTATCACGCAAGTGAAACCACGAGGCGCAGTTCGTGGTAGATAAAGATTAAAAAAATCACTCTGTTGTTGAAGGCTCTCGGTTTGACCGGTCTGGGGGCGCTCCAAAATCAGCTTCTCCAACAAGGTCTGACTGCCAACGACCTCGCAACAGTTCTCGCGGCGCAGTCGGCGGCGGCCAATGTGAACCTCAACAACGCGGCCAATTCGCTCTCTCTCGGCAACAACGATGTACTAGGCTCGTCGGGAATGGGGAACACACAGCTCTCCAACAATATGATGGGCAACAACTCTATGAGCAGTGGACCCATGTCAGGTATGGTGATACGCTACTAGAGTCTGTTTGGAATGAGAACTATTGTGGCAAATAATCTATCTAATACCTTTAAATGAGCAATTCTTGTATATATATAATTATATAAATAATCTGAATCTCGGAAACGGTTCCAACGATTTTAATGAAATTTGTTTTGTAGGTAGATTAGGGGACGATAAATTGATCTTGCTAGGTTTCATTTTTAGTGAACCCGGGTTTGCACATATTTTGAGTCATAAAAAATCCGAGTGGAGCTCGGTCGCCCAGGTACTTATAGTTTAAAAAACCGACTTCAAAATACGAAATTCGTTTACTTGGATGATTTTTTTTCAGTTATTTTGATATAAAAACCAAAGTACTGAACCGATTTTAATCAAATTTATATGGGACTACCTCTGAGGTATTACTTATCAAACAAAAAAGAATCATTAAACACAATTCATAATTAGCGAAGCATTCGCTGAATAAACATACAAAAAAAAACAGTCGAATTGAGAAACCTCCTTTTTGGAAATAGGTTAAAAATGGGAACTAACGCCCCGATTGTGTTGCTAGTGTAAATAATGAAATAAGGATAGCAGCAGCCTCAAAACCACATTAGTTATCTTTCTACACAAACTCTAGTTCATCTCAAATGGAAAATTGGGATAAAAAAATTTTTAAACTGTTCATCACCAATTTAACAATGTTTTTGATTTTTTTTATTGAAATACTTTTTTAACCCTTTTCCTTACTGTTATTTTTACGGGGCCTTTTTAGGAATTGGATGTTTATTATTTCTTCAAAATATGATCAAAATCGAATGGTGAAGGGGCCCATTAACTTCTTTCTTTTTACCCATAATTCATTTTTCAATATTTTCTGAAAAGGATTTTAATTATTTAGGTACTCATTGTTTCTTCGTATAATTAGAACTGGAAGGTAAATGCTGCAGCGGTTGTGCTGTAGCACCACATAACATCCTGAGATAGATTGATTGATAAACAATATTTGCATCTTTCTCTTACATTTTTTATTTGCTTAGGAATTTATTTTCTTAGCTTCTAGCTTCTTTGTAGGATCAAGAGGAGGCAACATGAGCGGGCAAATGGGCGGCCAACTCAGTAGCCAGATGGGTCACGGTGTGTCCATGCCTCAGGGTTTTAGTCGAGAATCCAGTACGCAGCAAAACAATAAAGAAAAAGTATCCGATATGGTTATCATCTCTAATGTAAGTATGCCATGTTTAACAGGGGAGTCAAATAAATGTATTTTCTTCATTATTTTTATCCAGTAATTTAAGCAGTAAGACCGGGAGGGGCAACCTAATAAGGTATTAATGAATTGAGATAGGTGACGTGTGTGAAGAGCGTAATGTAAGTCAGAGACGGCTTAGTGCAAGTTTTCATAAAATATTTTATAAAGTTAATGTTAGAGGATAGAGAACTAATGTGGCATTGAGGGCGCTGCTGTTCTTATTTCATTATTTTGTTCGACTAGCAATACAATCGAGACGTCAGTTTCCATTTTTTTCCACTATAGTTTTATTCCATTTTTTCCAAACAGACTATTTGTCTGTGAAACTAAGTAGGTACATGTTATTATAATATAATAAAATAATTATATTGGAGGACATTTTCACACAACACCATCTAGCCCCAAACTAATCAAAGCTTGTACTATGGTGACCTGATGGCTGATAGAATACATATATACTTTTTTTTTGTAAATACAAACGTATGATACATATAAACACCCAGACACAGAACAAACATCCATACTCGACAGAAATGTTAGCTCTGGGTGGAGATGGAACCCATGACCTACATCTTAGAGGCATATGAACTACCGCTGAGCCATGAGGTCTGTCAATGGGGTTATTACTTTAGGGTTCTCTAGTCTCGACCTTGATGGTATATAGATATCGTTTTATGAATTATGTACAGAAATTCAAATTAATTATATATTCCAATTCAAATTAGTGACATAATCAATATTAATTAATCAACCAAAAAAAGGTCAGTAAATTTCAATAGAAACAATAAAAAATCTACCCAATCGTAGTCGTGTCAGATACTTCCATGTAAAAATATGTCGTCAAACTTGCACAAGTAATTTTGCTGCAACTGTAATATACAAAGAAACTCAAATTAAACGAAAAACCAGTAGGTCATTTAATAAAGTTTTCAACATATGTAATGTTAATTATGAAGGGATCTGTAGTTATGTGATAGTCGCCGACATAGCTCAGCAGATTAGCAAGTTGAAGTGGCAGATGACAGGACAGGGTACATAGCACGTAGAACTGATGGTCGTTGGGGCCGAAAAGTGGTGGCAGGAAGACGCTGGATGAAAGCCGCTTCCAATAGGTCTTTTTGTTCAATCCATGGGGGAGGCCTACAAGGGGAGGGTCCACCAATGGACTTCGTATGGCTCAGATGACGATGATGATGTCATGCTTGTTAAGTTTTTCCATTTTTCTTCATTAACCGACGAAAAACAGAGGAGGTTCTCAAGTCGACGCGTATATATTTTTTTTCGTGTTCATTTCTTCTTTGTGTCATAAGAATTTAATTAGAATGTATAATATTATTTACAGCTCCCACCTACAGTGACGTGGCAATTGATTCGAGAGAAGTTCAGCGAGTGCGGTGACGTGAAATTCGCCGAAATGACAGCTCGTGACACCGCCATAGTGCGCTTCCACAAGGAATGGGACGCGGAAAGGGCTATCAGTATCCTTTTATAACATTTACCATACTCGATGCCAGCAGCCGAACTCTCAACTTTTATAGCGATTCACAGTTCGCTCAGCGCTTGTTTTTATCTTGCTTGTTCTGCAATTAAGAGATTGAAACAAAAGTGGAATTTTATTAAAAATATCACAATTTAAAGTAGGCTCATTTGAACTTTTGTCTCACACTCTTAATTACAGAAAAAGCATGATAAAAACGGGCGCTGAGCGAACTTTGCATCGCTATAAGAGTTGAGGGCCCCGTAGGGCCACAACATAATATGTAAACCAAACCTTTAAAGTTATTATTCCAACGTTGAATCTTTATTGCATGTTAACTATGGGTCTTACAAGAAAGGAAGCTCAAAATCACGCAATGAGCTATGGAGAGGGTTATGCTCTGACTTTGTGATATCTAATCAGAAACGAAGAGATTCGTAGACGGATGAAAGTCACCGACATAGCAAGTTGAAGTAGCAGTGGGCACGGCACATAGCACGTAAAACCGATAGGACTGAAAAGTTCTCGAGCTGGTCTCCCCAGCACGCACCGGCAAGCGTAGCTTAGAAAAACCAGTCACACAATGTCCAGACATCTCAGACAGACATATATTCATACAAGTGGCCGATGATGATGATGTCAACATATGGTTAGGGAGTCGGGATTTGGACTTATGACTGAATATATGTTTGTAAATATTTTAATTACGCTTGTTGTAATTGTATCAAGTATTTCCTTAATAAATGTATCAGAAATGTTTGATAGGACTCGCATCGACGGCAGGACCATTGATGTTCGTTACTTCTAACTCGAAGATTTACAAGGTGAGTGTTTGGATTATTCCTATAAAATGATTTTCATAACATAAAACTGTTTTACCCTCTGGTGTCCAGAACGATTTCTAGTGCGGCCCAATATACATTATCCTTATCAACTCTATTTATGAGTAGATTTTTCCTTAAACTGTGCCGTAATACATATTTTTAAAGTCGACTACGGATACGGACAGCGAAATATAATAATTTGGATCCCCACTCTTTTACATCGTTATGGCTTGTAAAGAGTTCGAGATTGTGGTTCATCCAAAATGTTTGTACAATACTTCTGCGCTGCTTTGTGGTTGTACTTTTGATGCTAGGTTTTCGCTCCACGCACGCATTTGACTAAATTATCTGTCTATGAAAATATCTTGAAAAGAAGAACTAGAGTTGAAAAATCTACTCATCAAGTCGCTCTCGGCGATAAGTCCGTCTCGCGACTCGTCGAATACTGCCAGTGACATTGTAATGTTTTGTGCTTTCAGGAATGTGAGGTATTGAAGTCGATCTCTTGTTGGGGTTTGTGCACTCTACAGCCAGGATAACTTTCTTCCATCGTCGTCGTTATAAGATTGTATTTTTAGCTTGACAGTTTCAATCGTAGGTTGATATCCGGTCTTAACTATCGGTAATACGTATTTGTATGTTATGACATAATTTTTAGCCTAAGTCACAATGTTTGCTTGTATCCCCCTTTGAAACTTGAATAAATTGGACTTTTGAAGGATAAATTGTTATATTAACTTACCAGCTCTGTGTAGTCGCACGAATCATTCCGTCGATCTTGTACATCGTCGATCTGAATTAACGTGGCGTTGTTTTATTGTAAAAGGTTTCTTGCATATCATACCAACAGTTTTATAATCAATCATTACGGACCTGTGTATAAAGCAATAGCGAAATGGCTTTTGCTTTTGAGATTGACAAATATCTTTTGGCTCTAGAGAATCATATTGGTTTTGGAGTGTTCTGTCAGAATGATGAACTGTTTTTATGTGAGCTTATTCGAATCAGTTTATGGTCGAACTTGAATGATAACTTGAAATGTTTTTCTTTAAATCGATTTCAACTTGGTTTTAGCTTGCTTTAAAATTATTCATACGTGTTTGACGGTTTGAATTCGAGCAACAAATTGATTCGATTAAGTATTGACATATTTATACGTTGGGTCGAAATGTCGGGATCATTAACATGTTTGCCTGTGTGAGTATCTAGGTGTCCTGTCTTGCCCTATCTTTTTTCTATTTAACATTTATATATCTTAAATTTTTTACATGTAATAATGGGGTAGAAGACTTTCGTAGTAAATAATAAATTTCAAGGTGAATTATCTGTGTTGTGCCTTGATTCTGTCGAATTTAAGCGTAACAAACAATTTGATTGTAGTAATCTCGTCAAGCAGTGATGATCCAAAACAACATGCTGAGAATATTTCTTCATCCAAAATAAAAAATAATAATAATCGCAGAATTGTGATCATTTACAAAACTTTCATTTACATTTCGCGAACTCTTCGATGTTTCACTAATTGGGCGAACTAATCATATCAACAGTTCATGTGTAGGTGATGTTATCTTCGAGTTCACGCTCTGCACGTTTTTAAAGTAGGCTTTATGTTCTAAAATGTAATTAGAAGTTGTGGCGTGACGTCGGCGAGCATAACAGCCTGAAAGTTCGCTTGGATGATAATTATAACAGGCTTCTAATTTAACTTTTAATGAACTAGACAATCGGAAGCGTTTCCGCACATTGTGGTTTACCCGAAGTTCCGAGCAGGTTCGAAAGCTGTTTTGACACGAGGTGTCTCGATTATCGCAAGAAGAGATGTTCCGAAGATAGCGAATTCGCCGAACCTTCGCGGGGCGCTTCTACCTTTGTGTGGTAAGTTGTCTCGTATCGAATATGGATTTATATTTGATGGACATGCATGGGGTTCCTCATAGATTGGTGGGTTTTATTGTATGTCAATTGATGCGTCGATTTTTGTTTGTTTAGATGAATACGAGCGTCAATTGTCATTATGTGCGACAAATCTTCTATGTGGATGATTCGGCTTTCGAAGATTGGCGAAGATTGGGAATAAAATACTGTTTGATATTTTGTTAATCCATTGCGGAGATCAGAAGATTTGTTGGGTTCGGTGGTACCTGACGTCTAATGTTTTTCTCTTCTCCGTCCAAGGAACAGCGGCTGTCTGGGGACTATACTGTGACGATCGTCTTTTCTCGACGAACGTGATTATTGGCGCAAAGTTCAGCGACGATTTTTTAGTTTTGCTAACTGAAACGTTTACTTTGTTTTTATTTTAACATTTATCTTTGTTTTTCAGAATTTTGATCCTCATATGGAAATTATAAGAACTATGACACTGACAATTGTCATATGATAATAACCAAAGACCCACGGGATTTCCGATTAAAAAGGATCCTATAGGAAAAGGTAAGGTTATAAAATATTGGATACCTTAAGCATGCCACAGAATAGCCGTTTATTAGTGCAAATGTTATGTGAACCCTCATAACATTATGAACTCTAGTATTTTTTTTAATACGAGGCTAAAACAGATTTTAAAATAATAAAACTAGCCAAGTGAGTGTCGGACTCGCGCAAGAAGGGTTCCATACCATTATCTAAAAAAAAACACGTTTGTTGTATGGGAACCTCCTTAAATATTAATTTTATTTTAATTTAATTATTTATTTTTAAAGTGAATAATATAATTCAATATTCTGTGAATATTTCAAGCGTCTACCTGTTGCCGTTATCAATATCGAGCAAAAAAATCACATTTGTTGTATGGGAGCCCCCCTCAAAATATTTATTTTATTCTGCTAGACCCGTTTAGCTTTTTATTTAGGGTTATTTACTGCAATTTTTTCTCGATTCACTGCTTTTACGTTTAAATTTTTGCTCGGTGTAGAAATTTTCGTTGCCTCAACATTTATGATGATTCTCAATGTCTAAATTAACAAGGCGATAATCCGTTGCTACAATTTTAGTGAAACGTGTGTTCAGAACACGACAGATTAGTTCTTTCTAGTCTCTTAATTATCTAGTTTCTTTTTAGTCGTTATTAGTTAGGTCTCTTTGTGGTAAGATAGTAATTGTACATCTTATGGATTACTCATTATTTCTTTCTTTTTCAGTGATCTCTACTTTTGTTCAATCCAAGATTTGGTAGCACGAGAGTCGCAGAATATTGAGAAAAGTTGACGCGAAACGAGAAATTGCATTTTGGTGTAATGGTATGTAGGTATGTTCGGTTTACTTTATTACACCATTTTTAACCTCCGATCCAAGTGTTATAAGTTTGACGTGTGTATTTGTATAACTGTGTCTGTCTGAGGCATCATAGCTCGCAAACGGATGGCCCGATTTGGATCTAGTTTTTTTTTTGTTTGAAAGAGGATTTCATCGAGAGTGTTCTTAGCTATGTTTTATCAAAATCGGTTCAGCTTCAGTTTTCTAAACTTCAGGGGTCTAAACAAATCAGAAAAGTCAGTTTTTTTTCGAAAATAGTAATTTCAGTATTTCTGAGCTCCTTCGCAACATATTTTTTATAAGCATAACCAAAGTATTGAGTAATATGTAACAATATTAAAAGTAAAATAAATATGTAACAATACGGACAAGTGCGTTTCAAATTCGCCCACCGAGGGGTACAAACTAGTAGGTATGATAAATAGTTCGGGAAGCGAGTGTTATAGTTTATATTTATATTCATTTTTCGTCATAAACCGAAAATTACACATCGTAAAAACAATTAAAAACCAGTTTATCTTGTGCTAATGATGCTCTTTCATATGAATCTCCACATGAGTCGTACAGACATACAACAAACTGATCCTATAAGGGTTCAGTTTTTTTCCTTTTGAGGTACGGAACCCTAAATAGGAATATCTTTCCCTCTACGCATATTGCTTTATAGCGTAGACTACAATATGTATTATGTTCATACCTAACGTTAAGATTGAATAAATTATTTAACTGTGTTTAGACAGTTCCGTTTTTGTTTCAGATAATGAAAAAACGAGGCCAGAGTACAGAGAAGAATCACCTACCTATTCATACTGTAAAATTACATAAATAAAACGATGTTTTTTTTCGTGAGTAACAGTTTTATTTCTCTTTTTTCTCCTTCCAAGCTCTGGCTTTCTGTCGCCTTGTGTAGATGCACTGTATAGCTTGTACCAGCTCGTAGATAGGGATTCTCAAAGCAGTCATGATCAGTTCCACCACCGATATCACTGAGGCGCCGATGCATAAATTTACTACCCCTCCGCTTCTTACTGAAAACAGGTTCATGTTTAGCCCATTATTGTTACTAGTACTGAACCGAAAGTATAAGAGATCCTAATAAGAAATCCTAACCAATATTACAAAAGCTTTAAGTAAAGTCTATCTTTATCAGATTGTTACCTTTTCACACTTTTATTGCATGGGTGAAAAAAAAAAGGTAAAAGGTAATGCGTGAACGGAACAGCGAATTGGGATTTATAAGAACAGACTTCGGAGAATTTTTTACTTACAAAATATATCGTAGAAGCCGAATATGATTTCTCTAGTGATCCTTACTTTGGGGAAGGTCGCCACATCGATCCTCAACCTGTTCATGAGAGTTTGGGGCACGAACACCTCTTGGTCGTTAAGGTATGTGGAGTACTCGCAGTTGTCCAAACAACCGCATTCTCGAACATTCTTTGGGAGGCCGTCGGTGTTCTCAAACTTTTCTATAGTTTCGTTGGTCATTGAAATTGATAGGATTTCTTTTCTGTAGTCGGCTACACATTTCAGTTCGGTTAAGTTGCATACTCGCTCGTTTTCTAAAAACAAGCATAGTAATGAAATTAGATTAAGCATCAATATTTTGATAAAAATATAAAGAGACGAAATGGCTGACTAGGGGGTGCATTCCGAAATTCAGAGCCTTTTTCTGACATTTTTTAAATTTCGAAATTGATGGTTCAGATTTCGAAACTTGTGAACACATTAGTAGGTATTCGATAGTCGTATATTTAGATGCCAAGGCATTTAAGACATTAAGTACTTAAGCAAGAAAGGCGAGTGTCGTGATCGAAGTTTTTTGAAAATGTCGAGCTCTATACACTATATCTTTTGTAAAGGAAATTAACAAATTAAACATTTTTTTTATAAAAAATAGTAGTTTAGCTTAGTTTTTCTTTCAAAGCAATATTTATTCATAATTTTCATCTCAACCACTGCTGCTATAAGTGACAAATTAAATATTCACAATGATAGTTAGTTATCATTGTGAATATTTAATTTTGTCACTTTTTGTTTAGACAAATGAATTTAAATTCGGCTGATCATAGGTACTTTAGGTACAACCTCTTTGAGAGGTACTTTCCTACACTACCATCAAAAAGGGAATTTACTGTGTTATCTTTCCATCTTCATCATCTTTTCAACTACTTGCGTACCATATTGATAAATTTTAATAAAAGTTTGAAGATAATAATTGTCATACCTACCTAACGGTTTGTAGAAATGAGGCACACAGTCGCACAATTTTTTGATCATCATAATGCGACATTCCATCACACAGCGGTTGTAGGTGTACACTGGATATCTTTGGCTGCCCGATTCGTCCACAAATCTACCTACGAAGAATAAGCTATAGGATTTAAAAAATACCGACTACCTATCAACATGTTTGTGCTTAGCATCTCGCCATGTTGGATTTACTGTGACGTAATATTATAGATCCCGTCAAGTAAACCAGCGTACTTTTTACGTGACGGCATCTTTAACCGGACCTTAGAAAAATTCCGTTCAGAGGTAAAGCTAAGGCTAAAAGTGTGTGTATGACCATTACGTATTTATTAGAAATAGTTATATTTCGTTACACATCGTATTGTCAACCGAATAACGATAACTTATGTAGAGACTAGACAACTTGCTTGATGGATTTGGGCTATATTTTCTCCTATAAGTTCTGGCTGCTCGTGCATTCCTCCGATAAGGTTCGGAGTCGAGGAAAAGTCCGATCACATAACTGATTGCTTATGGATTAGGTGCTTGGGTAGGTATTTACTTCGTCGAGGAATGCAGCGCATAACTAGGGAATGCTAATGCAATTTTATGCGAATTATTTAAGAGTTGACAGTTTAAAGTACCTACGTACCCATTTTTTAGATCTTTTGGTCGATAAGTTAGGATTTTAACCACAGTTCATCAGTTACATGTACCTAGGCACTTACTGTACGGCGCTAGGCGACTAGGTAGCTAGTTATCCGGGCTGTAGAAAATATAGAGTATTGAATTCTCTTTGAATATAGGTACATACTACCATCATTTGTTAAGGTTTCCGCGGTGTTTTTTTATTACTCAAAACTCAATGTTGAGATTCGAACCAGTGTACGGGAATCCATTATTTACGCACAACCGCGCAGTCGTTTGAATCTACAAGTTTCGTTTGAGACAAGAGTCGTTTGAGACTATAGAGACTAGTGTTAAGGTTTATCGATATTGACATACTGATATTTTTGTTGGTTTTATATAGTACCTGCCTGCCTTACCTGCATTTCCGTAGTTTTAATGATATCGACCTTAAATCTTTGGAGGCTCTGGTGCTAGCCATTTGCACTCCAAAACTCAAGAATCCCTCTTCGTCGTAGGTCAGAGCAGACATCCCTATTGGGATGATGTCATTCGGACTCTGGATGTAGATCTGGACAGAGGATATTATAAAATTATCTTCTAGTTGAGTGGAGCGTGCTTTGCACTCAGGCGGCTGTCGAGGTTCCTGCCCAGCAAGGTGGTGTGTACTTGCTATTATGCCTCAATACACTCTGTGCTTCAGTACGGGGCTGAACTCTGGGCTCGTGGTGCCGAGTGGAAGCGCGCCTTCGTGTGTCAGAAGAGAGCTGTCCGGGCTATAGCGCGTATCCCAGAGGATGAGTCAGCTAGACCATACTTCGTATCATTAAAAATACTTACACTCCCATCGATATTAATTCAACAAGTAGCAATATATGTACATACCAATTTAAATTCATATAAAAAATTAGGTGATACGTTGAGTAAATCCCGTCAGCGCCCCATACGCCACAAGAACAGACTTGTGGCCGTAAAACGGTCTCTTGCAAAGTCCACGAAGTTGACTCACATCATGGGAACGGAAGTTTATAACAGACTGCCTGAAGACATCATCGAGGCGTCCAATATTCACATAATTAAGTCTAGGTTAAAACATTGGCTCGTCAATCAAGCTTTCTACGACTTTGAACATGAGTCCATGACTTTGCCTATAAGACAATAGTTACACAAACAGCAAATACAAATGTATGTATTTTTTTATTTTTTCAATTGTGACATTTAAATTATTGTGGGTACAGTTAGTGGGTACAATCCCATATAACCCAGTTGCATCCCCAAAATACGCAGCCGGGTATCTTTAGAAGATTTTCCCCTCGTCAAAAAAAAAAAAAAGTAACGCTTAGTTTGCTTTGTGCGGCGGAATACATGTTTAAAGAGAAAATTTCAGGTTTGATTTAGGTACTCCTACACCGACCGCTGGTCGATTGAGGACCTCGTTCGAGTGTACCAGGGAGCCGATCGCGTTATTTTAAAATAGCTGTACCTAAACGTCTGTATTTCAGTTGCGAGCTGCGCTTATAGTCGAGTTCCGATTCTGCTATATGGAATTTGGTATCGCCAACCAAAGTTGAGTAGCTGTTCTATGAGTCACAGCGAAATTGAAGTCGGCGGCAGCTGACACAGAAATGATACTCGACTGACGTCCGCGACCGGCATCGTTAGAGGAGGAAATGCTGTATATTTTTTTATACAAAGGCTTATCAGCAGCTCAAAACCCTTTTGTGGTGTCCGCAAAAATCTTGCCTTTTATGCACCCTAAGTACGTACCAACCTTATAAGAGTCCGCGTAATTCATCACTTGAACAAAAAAGTCCCGGTCGTGGAATGAGAGTTCCACGTTGTTTCTCCCGTAAGTAATTTCTGTATCATTCCATTTGCTAGAACATATAACGGAGCCGATTAAAAAAGGACTAAGTATGGTTTGTTTGGCGTTTTTAACAGACTCCAAAAAAAAGGAGGTTATCACTTTGACCTGTATGTTTGTAATATTGTCAGAACTGCACAGTTTTTGTATATGTTAGCCTATACCAGCTTCTAAACATGTGTGCCAAATTTCATAAGTGTATGTATGTTTGTCCACGTATTACGCAGAAACTAGAAGTCGTATTGTCGTCGTATCTTTCTATATTGAATAAAATAGCTCTCAACTTAGGAGTCACCGTAAGTTTGATTAAAATCGGTTCAGTAGTTTTCAAGATATGGACATTTTTAGTTTTGTAGTTAAATATGAGCGTTTCAACGACGCTATCCAAACTACTGGGTGAACTTGAACGAAATTCGGTAGGCTTATCATTCATACTATGTGAAAGGAACTGGCATACTTTATAACGCATAAATTAGGCGTACAATAGTATTGAAGTGCGTTTGAAAATTAAACGAACTTACCCAGTGAAGTTTTGTGAATACAATTTTCAGTTTCAAACAAAACGAGAAAATACTATTAAAAATGCGTAAATAAAAGTAATTTAAACAATTTAACCAACTTTAAAACAATTAAATTAACTGAAAAGTGAGAAATAACATGAACAAAATCAAAACTGGGCGTCTACTTAAGTAGGTACGTAAACCAACTATTTTTGAGGTCAGTGTCTGTATAAGACTTAATTTGGTAATACTTTAGGACCTGACACCGACCTCAAAAAATTTTTGGTGTACGTAGGTACCTATTCAGGTAGATGCCCAGTTTTGATTTTGTACCGTGTAATTTCTCACTTTTCAGTTAAATAGATTGTTTTGAAGTTGTTTTTTTTTATTACTTTTATTTGAATTTGAACTTTAATGCCGTAGTGTGCATTTTGTGACTATAAAAATAATTTGGATTTGGGTACCTACCTTCATTTCTGTAAAACATAATCATTTCAATGTAAAATGTACCTGCATTGTAATTTACGTTTTAATTTACGTTACGTTACGGCCAGTACTAAAAATACTGTCACAAACTTAGAAACGTAGGTACGTACTTGTCTGTCTGTTCAAAGAACAATCTAGAAACTCTCCGTCTCCTTCACTCTTTAGTCAAGTAGTTTCTATAACTTACAGAGGATTATCAAACGGTGCGACGTTAGAGTTGATGACGTCACACATGCCCATCTCCGTCATGCTGATGTCCGAAGTCACCGGCCACGGCCCCACTGTGGTAACACTCTTATTGGATATCTTTCTGTACAGGGTCGCCGCTATTGTCGCGTAATCCGATGAGTTGATTAGCTGTGGAAATAACATTAGTTATGGAAAGCTAAATCTAGTCTTATATTAGACACCTATTTACCTATTGTCACTTAGAAGTTTAGCTCTAACTGAAAGTAGATGCTCTTCAATTCGGAACGCAGTAGGTAATGGTTGCATGCTACCGCTTTATGGTTGAATATCTGGAAAAGGTGTGCTGTCTCCAAGTAGATTCTACAATGATGTCATACCACTGCAAAAATCACTAAAATCTCACGGGGCAATCTTTTGCAACAATTGTATTTAGACTGTATGATTTGTTCAAGGACTCAGTTCCTACTTATTCTAGCTTCGGCTATTTCGTAATCAGACGGCAGTAGGTACCTAAGAGTAAAATTAGTAGGCGCTTACCTATATAGTTCGCAAAATTTCCAAATTGAGCCTTCACGTTCTTATTTGTATCTTGACGACCTCTTGACCGATTTTGATTATACAAACGAATGAATGTTCCTCCAAATATTAGAGCCGGCCGGCAAATGTCGCCGCACCTAATTTCCTCCCTTTTGAGGAAATTATTCCCCAATCGAAAATAGCCGCTGACAAGAAAATTCTATGAAGTTCTGACGGAAACTGTCTGGCAATATTGATTATTATCTGTTAAATTTTAATACGCTGCATTTGCCGGTGCGTGGTTTTCACTTGAGATCTTTTCAGCTTCATTGGCCATCAGTTCTGCGTGCTATGTGCCCTGCCCACTGTCACTTTAACCTACCAATGAGCAACTATTCCTAGTATGACCTACGACCTCATACAAGTGGTAGGAAGAAGTTGGGTGCAAGCTTCTTCAAACGTACTTTTTGGAAATCCATAAGGAGGTCTATGCCCAGCACTGAACTTTTCGTGGCTGAATTGCGACGATGATGATGAATTTTATTTTTCAATTGATTGAGCGAAGCGAACGAAGGTCTGAATCAGAATCAGATTTTTTTATTGCATAAAACTGGTACATTAAGGTGTTATAAATTAGCTTGGTATCACCGCTTACCCATTTCGGGCGTTTCGCTGGATACAAGCCGCTTCCAATTGGTCTTTCTGAAAAACCATGGGGGAGGCCTATCTCCAGCAGTGGATTTCTTATGACTGAGATGATGATGTTGATGGATAAATATTATACCTACTCATATAAGTACAAAGTATTAAACTTTAACTTACAGACAAGATTTCAGAACTCGGTACTTGGATAAGGTGTATGGAATCCAAAGTAGCTGTCATTATCGATTCAATAAATTGCCCAATATCTTCTCCGGTTTCAAGTATAGTGTCACTAAAACAATATAATACAATACTTTAATCAATTTTAAAACAAAAAACCAACTGCTTATGAACTAGCTCTATTTGAGTGGGCACATTAGGTACATATGTAAGTTGCACCGATCTCGCACTAGCACGAGACCGGTTCAACTTAAGTGCTTATTAACATTTCGCTTATTGAAATCGGTTAAGCTGTTTAGGCTACAGGTGACATATATATAAACATACAAACACTTGCAACACACGTACAAAAATCATTTTATACGATTTATACACATTCCTAGCTCAAAAAGAAACACGTTTCTTTTCTACTCTTCTTTTGGAAAGAAATGTAGGTGTGCCTACAGTGCTACAAATCACAATGCCATTATCTACAGAAAAAACATTGGCAACTTACTTTACGAAACTGCTCACTAGGTAATCGTCACTTTTCTCAAGTGGGCATAAATAAATAGCTGGATACGATACATTCCAATTAAAGTAGTCCATCTCAACGCTCATCACTGTTGGGGCTTGCTGGTCAAAAATATAAACAAGTCATATTAATAGAAAAATTCCCGATTGCAAATGGTCACTAAGTTAATATGGTCAAACAGGTATCTATCCTACTTCCTTCCTATAACTAAGACGAATGTAATTAATGAATAGGTAAGTGTGTTGGAATCTGTCACGCTATTTAGGTAGGTAGGTTATACAGTTGAATTAAAAGCGAAATTATTGATTCAGAAAAATAAATAGGTTCCCACTTGTTTTCAGTTCAAGTGTTAGGTCAGACAGTTTTGTTTGGGCTCAACTTAAGTATGTTTATATTTAAAAAACCCAGACATAAATCTAAATATATAAAAATGAAACCCGTTTTCCGTTGTCACGACATAACATGAAAACGGCTTGACCGATTTGGCTTATTTTTTTTTTGTAGTTTTCTAATACTCTGTACAAGGTTCTTACGGAAACAAATATTAAGAAAATCTCTCAGAAAGATTGAAAAATATACATTTAATTTTGCATATTTTAAAAAACGCGCGTAACGAATGTCAACGTCATTCAATTTAAAACAAAAGAATCTGTGACAACACATCCATAACCGCGTTAATAATAATTTTATTATGTTTTTGATAAAGTTCGTTTTGTTTTAAAGACTAAGAAGTTTTTTGTTTGCTAATTAATGAGACTCCAACTTGCAACCTTTCGAGGAATTCTGCGATGGCCAAAGTGCTGCAGCAAACCAGATTGATCATTTGGGATGAATGTACGATGGCACACAAAAAATCTTTGGAGGCATTAGATCGCTCGATGCAAGATTTACGGAATAACAAAAAAAGGTTTGGTGGTGCAATGATACTATTGGCAGGTGATTTTCGACAAATATTGCCAGTTGTTCCACGCTCAACGCCTGCTGATGAACTGAATGCATGTTTGAAGTCTTCCATTTTATGGAAATACATTAAAACACTTAAATTGAGTATAAACATGAGAGTCGAATTGCAGGAAGACCAGTCTGGAGAAGTGTTTTCCAAACAACTGCTCGATAAACACTATTATGAAAATATATATGTTGTTTTTTTATTTAATAAAAATTAGTAAAGTCCTCAGGTATGGCGAGTCCAGGGAAATAAGGATTCATTTTTATATGGAGGATATTATAGATTCCAGTTCAAATTGAATAGGTACTCATACATAAGATAGGTCAGCTATACAAAAAAAAGTAGTGCATCAAAGCTAGGTTAAGGCGGTACGAAGTTCGCCGGGTCAACTATCTGAAATAATTTGACATGATAGACGTTTACGTAAACTTTACAGGAAAAATAAAACGATGTCTCTAGGTAGCAGCACTCTTGACAATTATATGTACTTGATTGACGAAATTTTGTTCAGAACTCTCCGACTCTCTCTTGGTCGGTTTTGTGACTATTGACGATGATTTGACATTCGACTTCTAGGCGAAACGAAGTTCGCCGGGTCCGCTAGTATTTATATAAAATATTAAGAGTACGTCAATACATATACAATACAATACAAGTTATCATTATTCGTATTTAATAAATCAATGAAATGAAAATTAGACAAGAAAATGAATACCACGGTCCTCATCTCCGTGATCAAGGCCAGACAGCGTAGGTATAAGGGTATAAATATTTGTTATAAGACCTATTTACACTCCAAGGTAATAAACAGGTAATAAACCTCCATGGTTCGGTGTACGTGTAAATTGAGAAGAAACTAAGGTATTTAGTACCTACTTTCAGTACCGAACGACGTTGTTTTAGCATTACGCTGGAAAAGCTACTTATTCCATGCGCGGAAGAGTCGGGTAATGTTCAGGTTTAGAACAATTTTCGGGGTTCTTAGGATTTTATGTGTCTTGTTTTTGTATCTTACCACAAATCTTCTGTATTGGGCTGTCAACAGCATAAATATTACTGCGGTGCTTAACACGAAACTCATGGACCAAAATATCCTGAAAATTCATAACAATTGTTTAAAAAATGAAAACACCAATTTGAGCCAATCGCTTACAAAGGCTTAAATAGCATACAATTTATGTATATAAACTAATAATCGCAAGTTTACAAAACTTATACACCCAACTTATTTGTACACCTAATAAAATAAAACCGGCCAAGTGCGAGTCGAACTCGCGCACGAAAGTTTCCGTACCATTATAAAACGGCAAAAAAATGACGTTTGTTGTATGAGAGCCCCCCTTAAATATTAATTTTATTTCAATTTAATTATTTATTTTTATAGTGAATAATATAACTCATTATTCTGTGAATATTTCAAGCGTCTACCTATTGCCGTTATCAATATCGAACAAAAACGAGCAAAAAATCATATTTATTTTACTTATACTATTTTTTAGTATCTGTTGTTATAGCGGCAACAGAAATACATCATCTGTGAAAATTTCAACTGTCTAACTATCACGGTTCATGAGATACAACCTGGTGACAGACGGACGGACGGACGGACAGACAGCGAAGTCTAAGTAATAGGGTCCCGTTTTTACCCTTTGGGTACGGAACCCTAAAAATACCTGAAGAGATTCTGTTGTAACATAGCAAGAACACTCTCAATGAAATCTTCTTTCAAACTATATCGGTTCATCCGTTTTAGAGCTACGATTCTACAGACAGACAGATACCTACACGCATACACACGTACAATTTATAACACCACTCGTTTTACTTCGCGGGTTAAAAAGCTATATTATATTACGAACTGGTAAAAAAATAATCTGAATTGATGTCGATAATGAGATTTTAATGGGACTGTCGCTGTACCTTTTCACCCGACTTCCAAAGGAGGGTTATTCTTGTAAAAGTAATTCTCAAAATCAGTTCACAACCGTAGTTACAAAACAACACAGCAGAATTGCGAACTTCGTTTATTACTTAAAATTTTAACAAAAAAAAAAAAAATTGAAGACACGAATCGGTTCAGAACCTGCCAAGATATTTCTGAAAGTTTCGAAGACTTAAAACTTGGCAAGCATTAAAGAAACAAAATTATAACCTAAAGTTATTTTTTTAAGCTCACAATAAAGTTCCCACCTTTCAAACCAATGTAACTCCGTATTCACAATATAAGGGAGGCCATGAGTCGTGGAAGTTCCCAACTCACTCCGTAAATACTTCACAAGTTTCCTAATCTTCTTCTTCGCGCAATTATCACGTTTCTTCTTAAACGGTGCCTTCTTTGGCGTGGCTTTTAACTTCAACATGATTAGATTTTACTAAAGCTTTCTCCAATACTGTTTGCAGCTTGCGTAACGTGACACGTCAAGAAACGTTTTAACTGAGACATTGCATGTAAAATATTTGTTTGTTGTGCTTTTGAAGGTATTTTGAAAGGTACTCATTTTAGTCTTTTCATTGACTCTTATCTTAGGTATCAGTGGATACGTATATACTGGGACAAACTGGCGTAGAGACATTTAGATACTAAATAAATAAATATTGGTGGACATTTTCTCAAAACACCATGTAGTCCCAAACTAATCACAGCTTGAGCTATGAACCAGATGGTTGATAGATACATAGACTCTTTATTAAAAGACCACAAATACAGAAAAAGAAATACAGAGAAAATATAATTACATCATATGGCTAGGCTTTTAATTGGCGGCCATAGCAAATTATAGTAAGTAGGTAAGTAGGTATCTATTTATGTTACAAGAAAAAAAAGTTTTAATGATAATTATTATAGATATGCTCATTCATAAATATATATTAATTTAGTCTGTTATTTATATAATATATATCGAGAAAAGGATGGTACGGCGTGGCCTTGCTGCTCTTGGCTGGCCGGGGCTACTGCCGTGCCCCCAGATGATGTCTATGTGCTTTTATGCTGGTTTTAAAAACATTTAAAGATGGAGTACACTTAATTTCTAGTGGCATTTAATTCCACAGTCTGACAGCTTTCACTGTGAATGAGGAAGCATCGAAGTTGAATGTATAATATATACTTTTTTTAGGAAATACATCCATTATGATACATATAAAAATTATACTAAGTTTGGTTTTTTATCTCGACTGCCTAAAAGGAAGGTTTTATGTCATTGTTTGTAAGTTTAACTGGGTAGTGTAAATTACTAAGAAAAGAAAACTACGTATAAGAATCAAAGTTAAATATATAAATACTAAAACCAAAGTCTGAATAATCTGCTTATCCTTATCGAACTACAGCTTGCATCATTCAGTTTTCTTTCATTTTGGGAAGACAAGCTGTTGGAAAACACAGCAAAGTAAAGTTAACACTGAATCTAGGTATCTTCTAATCGCGAGTGAATAGGTTTCTTCTAGGCAAGTGCGGTCCATCGTAGACCGTAACTGTCGCTTAACATCAGGTGAGTTGAGGGTCAAGCGCAAGTCTATTTCCGAATATAAAAAAGTACAGTTTATCTTTTCGCTTGAGGAATATTCGGTACTTTCATTAAGTACCTAGTAAATATTTCGGGAATTGATCTATGTTGTAAGTTTGTATGGAACTCTCGGTGCGTGAGTCCGACTCGCACTTGACCGGTTTTTTAATATACTAATGTCAGAAAATTTTAATTAACTGATATTTAGATTAAAATTCTTCTAATTATTAGCCTCTCTACATTTTTATTGTTCTACAATAGACCGTTTTCAACAATGTGTATAAACGGTTTATCAAGCTGATCCATTGTTATATACTGAATAAACTTACAATTCTATTATGCTGATAAACTTGGGTATTTTATAAAAGATAAAAGCTGTTCTGATACGGTATCTTTAACGCATAAAATATGAGACTCATACGATTTTGATAAAGACATAAATAGATGTGCCTGATAAAGCTTTAATGACATTTTAAGGGCAGGGTTCATCGATGTTAAAATATTATATCACCATGAAGAATATTCTGCTTAGCTATTAATTCTATTTATTATATTTATAGAGATATAAAGTCAGTTTCTCATGAGTATGTTATTTTCCATCCCTGTTTCCTGAGAACTACAATATTTGAATTTTCAAGGCTAGAATGAATAGTAATCTTCTATATCGATGAGCTCCATCCTCGGCCACACCGTTGCTTAACATCAGACGAGTTAGTGGTCAATAGTGGATCAATCTCGCTTAGAAAAACCGTTCAGACGTCATTTGCTTTAAGCGTGTTTTGATGGAGGGAAAAAGAAATCTTCAATTATTCCTTAACGGATTATCTATCCAAAATAATACAAGTGTATACATTAAACAAAAAACAAAATATCCGACTGCAGAAAAGGAGTATTTTCATTCAAACTTACGATTTTATTATGCTTGATATGCAGTACTGTTGTGTGTACGTTTTTTTGTGAGAAAGTATGCGTAAAATGCCAGAAAAGGTTATAAATGCGCATTCATTACAATAATTTCTAGTAAAATCACTTGTTAATTACGAAAATGTTCGTTGGAGGTTACGAAAAAATGCATTTCTTTATTTTTGCGAGAAATGTATTATTATTATTACAAAAAAATATAGCAGACACTCTGGAAGTGACGACGAATCTAATGACTCGCACATCAAAATCGGTCTAGTTTCGTTTAGGCTGCACGTAGGCGATCATAATTATAGATACATACATACACTCGAAAAATATAACCCTCCTTCTTACGCAGTCAGGTAAAAATGGCCAAAAAATTCTAGTGTTTACGCATTTATACGTAGAATTCTCTTGCGTTCATCAGCCTCATTGTAGTGTTATATCTAATGCTGTTTAAGCCCGATATTCTATTAATCTCTAATTTTGCTCATTTGCCACCCTACAAAAAGCTCTATAGAAATTATCTTAGTCTATGATCCAAATTATAGCTTGATAATGGAAATTTCTTGCTCTACGTCTGAAAGCTAATATTTATTGAAAAGATAATCTAGTAAATGTAAGAAGTGAAATGTGTCCATTCATTTATACCAGAGATAAAGTCTTACGAACTTTAATTAAAGCAATACTGAGCTTTTAATTAACCGACTTTTTATTAAGAAGAAATAGTGGAATTCAGATTTATGAGTGCAGTTAAAAGTACATTGGATTAATTTTTGGGGAAGATTTATGGTTAAGCTCATGAGAGTCTTAGATTGAAAACTTTGAATTTATTTTACTCTGGGGTAAAGGTAAACCTACCTTAAAAGTTAAACTAATGTAAAAAATCCTATAATTTTATTCCTTATAAATTAGTTTATGAAAATAAATTTTTATATTAGTTAATAAAATATGAAAATGAAAATAAATTAGTAATGAAAATATATTTATTTTTGTTACTTAATAAAATATGAAAATGAAACCATTGCCTTATATCAATCTATTGACTATTATTATCATTTACTATTATTATTATAAAGTCTACTATTTTGTTTGTATTTAAGGGTGATTTTCTTAGTGTAACTTACGTTTGTGTTGTGCTTGTTATGTATGTAAGTGTAAGATTTCATGAGAGAGTAAGTATAACGCCACTACATAATGTATTTAAATGATTATTCTAAAGGATAATTACTGTAAAATCAGTAATATATTTACGAAGTTCATTGGAGGTAACGAAAAAGAGCAATTTTTAAGTTTTGCCAGTGTTGCATTACTGTTGCCAGTGTTACATTATTTAAAATCACCGGACAAGAGCGAGTCAGACTCGCCCACCGAGGGTTCCGTACAAACTAGTAGATAAAAGGAAGATTTATATATTTTTTTATATTTTCCTTCATAAATCGAAAAATATACATCGCAAAAATATTTAAAAACCTGTTTTAGCTTGTGCTAATTAAGCTCTTTCATTTATAATTTTCATTATTTATTTTCATAATTTCCATTTAAAATTTGGTCCCTCCTTCCTTACATAAAGACCAACATTTTTGTGATTAAATTAAAAATGTCCAGTTTTCGGATTTTTTCCTATATGTGTACTCTAACACAACGCTTCTTGCCAAATTTCATAGTTAGTTAGTCAACGGGAAGTACCCCATAGGGTTTGATTCCCTTGTGAGTGTCGAAATGTGAATTTTTTACGACATATTCGGCTGTAACTTTTTTTAACGAAAACTAAGAAATTTGATTTTTCTTTCTGCAGCAAGAGACTATGAATCTGCGTATATACATATATATATATATGTATATATATTTTTTAAATAATAAATATTTGTGGACATTTCACACAACACCATCTAGCCCAAACTAAGCAAAGCTTGTACTATGGAACTAGATGGCTGATAGAATACATATATACTTTTTTTTTGTAAATATATACATATGGTATATAGAAACACCCAGACACAGAATAAACATCCATGCTCATCACACAAATGTTTGCCCTGGGTGGGGATCGAACCCACGACCTTTCAGTTCAGCAGGTAGACGTAAACACACTACCAACTGAGCCACAAAGCCAGTCAATATATTGTTTTAATTTCAACTCGATACCTTAACGCGATCCCGAGATACAGGTCTTGACACCCGGACAGACGGACAGACAGACAGACAGACGGACTGACGGACAACAAAGTGATCCTATAAGGGTTCCTTTTTTTCCTTTTGAGGTAAAAAGTACTTAGTCTATGACACTCGGAGAATAAAGATAATTTGAAAGACATCTCACTCATAAAAATCAAGGTGGTCAAGTTGTCTGCGCTGTAGAATACGTAATATTAATATAGGAACATAGACGTACATTATGTCCATAGAATGTGTTCGGATAGAGAACTAGTATGGTATTGAGTGCGCTGCTGTTCTTATTTCATTATTTTGTTTAATCGAAACGCTAGTGCTGTATTGTTTTCTATCCAAACAGATTCTACGTACTTACATAACCAATTAACCAAACAAACATAATTATGTACACTCTTGAAACAACCCTCCTTCTTGCGCAATCGGATAAAAAAGCTATTATTTACGTAAATAAGTATTTTATTTCGAATGACTGAAATAACTGTCAGCTTGAGACTCAGTCACTAAGTAGACAAACAACATGAGTGATTTAAACTTGAGCAATCTATTTGTAGGCAATAAAGCCCCCGAGCTTCATTGTCGCGAACGCTAAGTTTGTACAAACGCCCGCGACGTAGCCAAGAATGCCCTAATCGGTCTTTTACTCACTTGAAGCTTATATTTATTATCGCAACTAGTGCTTATTACCAGTATTACCAGTTTAAAAACATGTTATATAAGTATTTTGTGTATGATTTATATTTTTTTTTAATTATATTTATTTTGTGTTGTATGTTTTTTGTCACAATAAATTTCTGTCTATTGCTTCAGAGTCTGGAATGTTCCGCGTTTCTTCAGCTACCTGCATGCCCATTTGTATGTACCCTCTTACTAATTCAACAAAACGTAAGAGCGGGCCAGATAACAGTTTCGTTTCGAAGATTGCCGATCGAATGGTCGGTGTCGGCGCTGCCGGTAAAGATTTTCGTTTCTGAATGGGATACTTGTATTGGAATTGGATTGCAACCTTTGTTCGGCGTGCCTCGTATGTTGGGAGATAGGTAGATTAGGTATCTCTCCATTATAGACTGCTTTGAGCGGACGGAAATAGTTTAGAATAGGTGTCTTACTCTTAGATTGTTTCTATTTGTCTTGCTTGGTATATCGTTTTATTTAGTATTCACATACTGGATCTGGAGCTTAATTTCAAATACAACATTTAAGGTGTGGATTCATTGTTACTTACTGACACGCTATACACACGTACTTTCCTACGTTTGATATAAAAATACCGAGTAAAATATGTATATGTTTCCTCTGCGTGCACAACCTACGCAATTATCTTAGCTTCAAGCTTTCTAAGAAAAACATAGCAGAGTGGATTTCTTTTTGGCAGATCATGGTTCTACCCTCATAATTCGGTCTGAGTTTACGTTTGTCTGTCTAAAGTATTATAATTGAGAAACTAAAACAGCCTTTTTGCCCTTAGATACATAATTTGAATGTATATGTATATATACATAAAATCATACCTATTTTCCTTTACGGGGAAGACGGAGCATCAAAGACTTAGGCCGTTAAGCAAATGAAGAAAATATTAACAGTTTTTAAATCTTAGGCTGTAGAATGGCTTTAGAACGTATAACTCCAGAATAGCTTAGCGCAGAGCAATAGGTAAATAAACGGGCAGTCGAGGTGTTGCTGGATTCCCAGTGGGTATGATCATTACTCTCCATCGAAGTTGCGATCCGCCAATCTCCGGCCGTAGATCGCTGCATCGCAAAACCTATTTAAACTTAAATAAGAATCGCGCTGTCTGTGGCTGCCAACCGGGAATAATTATATTCCACTCTGGCAATAAATGGAGTGAGACCGCTGTGATGTTTTACTTGCTTGTTGCTTGTACACGGATTGATTAATGAACCACTTGGAGTAGGGCTAGAGTAAGTTAGGCCTTTGGTATTTATGTTGGAATGATGATAAATTGATAAGTGGTTTATTGACCGAAAAGCATGATGTTCAATCTCTAAAAAAAAGGAAAATTGGTTTCTACTCCTAAACCGATGTTGATAATTATTTTTTGAACCCCAACTCAAAAAGAGAGGTGTCTTAAGTTTGACGTGTTTATCTGTAAGTATATCTGTGTGACTGTCTGTGGAATCGTAGCTCTCAAACATAGGTATGGACCGATTTTGATGTAGTTTTTTTCTCTTTCTAAGAGGATTTCATCTAGCCTTCTATTAGCTGTTTCATCATGATCGGTTTTGCCGTTTTTATCAAGTATAAGTTTAGAAAACTCAAAAAGTTTACTAAACTTAAACTTGTTTATTTAATTGAAATCAAATCTCGTTATGAATCTGAATAGAAAAAAAAGTGAAAGAAAAATCTGATAACATTTATGCGTAGAAATGATAATAAATAAATAAATAATGTTATTTAGTGAGATGTCAAAGTTAGCAGTCATACCTACTTAAACTGGAAATAGAATTGCACTTCAAGTGAAGTCAAAAGATATATATATATATATATAGCTTCGGCCCTAAAAAGTAACCACTGAACTGAACGTACAAGCTGTTGTGAACAGACAAGCCAATAAGTAAATGTATTACTTTCCTATTTGGATACAAATACAGTCCCTAAAACCAAGTATACATTTTTATGGTGACCAGACCAAAAACTTATTTTTGCTACGTTTTGCAAGTCATGTCTTAGAATTTTATTTCCAGTTCCGGAACGTATTTAAGTTTTATGAGCAGGCTACCAGTCGTAGTGAATTGGTAGACGTGCTCGTTTTCTTAGCTTTATTGTGTCACTGGTTTAAGTTTAACGTCACATTTTATTAGACGGTAGTTTTAGTAGCTTTTGTACTACACCAGGGCCTCAAGGCTGCTATTTGAACTATCAATCGTACGCCACTCGCTGATCTATTACATTAGTAATGAACTAACAATTTGTCAAAATGGTTGCTAAATTGTACCAGCAAGTGGCGAACAAATGATAGTTCAAATAGCAATATTTAGGCCTTGATTAATTTTTGAATTTATGTTTAAAGATTGACTTAGATTTATGTATAACCAAACACAATCGTATAGAATACTCCAAGGATGCTTACGAGGGGGATTGAATTACCATTCAAATATTTACGCACTGAGATCTTGGAAAGAATAAATACTTAATTTTTACTTTTGAGAAAACAACTAACAATTAACAATTATTTTCTTGACCGCATCATGTGAATAAAAAAAACAATTCATGTATTTTTCTAATCAAAATGTTGATGAAGTCATCGTGAGTCAATTCAATATAACAGAAACATAAGCCCAACCTTATCCTTACTAATAATATTAGGTATATAAACGAAAGTGACTCTGCTTGTTACTTTTTCAGGACTAAACAGGTAAAGGGATTGTTATGAAATTTGGTACAGAGGTAACTGAGAATCTAGCGGCGGAGATAGGTTACATTTTATCATCATCATCGCTTTTCATAACAATGCAGGTGACACCGCGGAGTACAGCCACTATTTCTATACTTTTATTATAAAAAAATATTTGTTGTTACACATTTTTATTTGAACAAACGGGCTACTCATGTCTATTTTTGATCCGAAATTTCCGACTATAGTTTCAAACGCATACTGTAGTCTTTTTCAAAAGGAGCAGCTTAGACGTCACTCCCGGAGGACGTCTCGTCTTGTCTGACACTGTTCCTTTTGAAAAAGACCGCCGTAAGTAACCTGTTTGTTTAAATAAAAACACGTAGGGACTTTGCATATTGTCGAACTATTTCAATCATGACTGCAATCTCTAGGATTCAGTAATATCCAATTAATAACTGAGCCGATGATCTATGATGCCAATTTAATTATAAATTTTGTATTTAAATTAATATCAGCCAAATCAGGAGATAAATTCTGTATTTAAAATATCAATGGTGAGATTAAGCGGCTCGAATGTTTATCTACTAAAATAAATCTAAAATATGCCAAATAAACAGTCTTATCGATGCCATTAAAGTACTATTGAATAAAGTGCTTACGTCATTCAGATTTACAGTTAGAAATTTACCATTTATTCCCAAAATAGTCTACGATTTATAGCAAAATAATACTAACTTATGCTTACTTAGGTACTTATTTACTGAGCTGAGTTTGAGCCTTGTTTTACCTAAAACGCGGTCAGCGCGTTATGGAGATTTAAACAAGTATAACCCGACCGCATTACATTCAAAGAAAGTAACTGAAAATAAAAATAAAAACAAAACTTAAATTTAAAATTGCCTAAAATAAAAATCATGTCCCGTCTGCCTTAAATAAATAAAAAAGTATATTTTCGAGTATGCGCATTTTCAGTTTCAATTTTATAGTGTAGAAATCTTATTTTTTGATTTTCAGTTACTTTCTTTTAATGTAATGCAGTCGAGTTATGTATATTTTTTTAATTTAATTTACTAAAGTTCGCTAATAAATAACGATTATCAGATATTTCCAATTTCAAATGTCTAGACATTTTTTACAACGCTATAGACTAAGAGCGGGCCGTATGCTAACGTAACTTGATTGTGGTATAGACTAAGATCGGGCCGTATGTTTACCCACCTCATTAGGTAACAAGTTGTGAGCTATCTAGGATGACGCACATTAGTAAGGTGTCTCTAAATATACAGGGTTGCCAAGGCTAAGCCTGGAGCGTTTTGTACAGTTAGTAAAAATGTGACCATTTTTTGTGTCCACGACTTTATCGAGTAACAAGTAGTACATTATAAAGTGCCTATCTAAGTGCCAATATCAATATGGTTTCATAAGTCTCGTCTTGCTACTCGATGACGTGATTGGTATTATTTTTGGCACCCTAAAATTCGACAGAGTCATGAAAGCTCCAGGGTGAGGCGAAGCAACCATATTGATTTTGGCATTTCTCGATAGGCACTTTCGAATGTACTACTTGTTACCCAATAAGGTCGTGAACACAAAAAATGGTCACATTTTTACTAACTGAACAAAACACTCCAGGCTTAGCCTTGGCAACCCTGTATATTTAGAGACACCTTAATATTGTGCGTCATCCTAGATAGCTCACATCTTGTTACTCGATGAGGTGGGTAAACATACGGCCCGTTCTTAGTCTATACCACGATCAAGTTACGTTTACTTTCAGGCCATCCGAACCTGCCTAAATTAAACAGAATAAATGAATTCAATTTGAGACAGATGGAGAGTTCATTATCATTTTAAATCAGGCATGACCCAGATTAGCGTTGAGTGTGAAAACTTGTACGAAATTGTCCTCCTAATTGATTCCGACTGAGGAGTTGTCGGTCCGGTCTGACCAGATATAGATTAGATAAGGTCGTCTATTTTGGGTGTTTTAGGGATTATCTTGGGATAATGCGGGAATCATTACATATTCCTAACTAAGTACCATTTTAGTTTTAAAGATTTGTTCATGACGCTTTATCTACGCGGCTACCTTTTTCCCGAATAATGAAATTTTTTACAGATATAAAATCACAGTCTGGGGATATAAAAGCTAAAAATTAAAAGAAGAACAAAGTACTTGATTGCATTTATAAGAGAATAAGAGTGTTTTTGGTAGTGCTACTGTTTCGATATATACCTATGATGTTGAGTGTACGTTTTTTTGTCAGAACGTATAGCTATTAAGAACCGTTGTAAAATTTGTTTAAATGGTCATTATTTATACATGAAAAAATATTTGAAACTTAGTTTATAACAACTTGATTGTTCATTGTCTTGTTTATAGCAGGAAAATCCTAAAACGATTTTCATACGAGGAAAATATGATAAAACTCGTGTCGCTTGCGACAGGTAAATATTTGAGGCACTCACGTTCAATTTCCGTCTCGTAGTTATTCCTGACAATTCGTCCAATATTTAGTTTTGCGCCATAAGTAATATCGATATGTTTTATTTGTACTCATCGTAATCTTTTATGATCTATACACATTTTTTTTTGTGAGATTTTAAGGTATAGTACTCCTTTTACACCCAGAGATGTGTCATTGATAAGGTGCGGTGCTCACCCTGTCCTCTGTGACCGCTGTGTTAGGCGGTGGGGCCACGTATTCTGACCCACCGCAGGGACCACGGCCGTAAGGTACGGGGTCGTCTTGCGCCCCTTCCAGTGTGGTCCCAGAAGTGGAGGTCGCGACGCGTCACTGTGGCGCGTCGCGACGTTGGGGTTTCACCCGTAACCTCCGGAGGAGGGTCCGGTAACGGACGGCCGCGGCGGGTCTTGTCATGGAGTCCTTAAAGGTACCCACGACCCGCCCTGAGGCGGACGAAAAAGAACACCGTGGGGTTTTAGTGGGTTCAAGCCCCACATAACCGCACTGTCTCCCCGTGGCAGTACGGTACGCGAAGGCATTTCCTCACGTAAAAAAAAGAGATGATTTTTTGAGTTAGGTGCGACGTTTTATGCAACTCAGGGCCGGATTTAGGGCAGGGCAGGCGGGGCTACAAAAATTTTATTCGGAAAATTATAAGAGGCCAGCATACCTTCGTTGCCCCAGGGCCTCCACACCTCCAAATCCGGCCCTGATGCAACTTGTGGTAAAAATTAGTTTTTATTCTATGTAGTTACGCCATGCTAAATACCTACGTTATCTAATACCATGAAAGTGTTATTTTTTAGACGGCGACCAAAATATAGATAGCTTATACCCCAGGTATAAGTTATCTCTATTTCAAACATAATTCAAATTCGCTTACCTGTTTCAGCATGAAGGTGCAAATACGACACGTTCACAAATTTAAGAATTTAAAATATTCATGTATGTTTATTATGTGCCCCTCTGAACATACTTGAGAATAGACTGAGAGTTAAACATATGAACATTTATGAGTCCAAGCTCATAGCTACAATAGTACATTATGATACAAGTGTGCTAAGTTGGTAACTCTCGGCTTTATTACGCCCTCGCCTTCGGCTCGGGCTGCAATTCCGCCTCGACTGTAATGACCATAATGTACACGCGTTTCATACGACGTTTTTTAACACACTTGCGAGGAAAAAACTGAAGTACAATTAAAGTAAAATGGCGTGGAGATTTATTTTTTTGCGCGCCTTGCATTGGATGAATTAGTTATGCGCGCGCAAGTGCAAAATGGAGGCAAGGACGAAACCATCAAACAGCTAAATAATAAAAATTATAATAAAATATATATTTGATTAAATCTGATGCAAAAAATGAACATATATGACAAAATTAAATAATTTAATAAAAAAAATTGTTTAAATAGTGTGTTTAATGCATCACAATTATTTTATTCACAAAAATGTTCCTTATTTTATATTTAAGTAAAAACTCTTTGTTGAAATTAAAAAAAAACTGTAAAGTAAGAATACTAGTGCGTAATAGAAAAGTCAAAAGCACGCGTGTTTTATAGAATACTTTTCGGCCATAAAAACGGTTGAATAAGGACCACTTTACGAGCAAGTGTGTTGAAATAGTACATTGTTACCCTAGGGGTGAAAGTAACTTATTTAGTCCCGAGACGTGGTTTAGCGCACGAACGAAGTGAGGGCGCCAATAGTTCGAGGGACTAAATAAGTCTTTAACCCGAGGTAAGCACTGTGCTTTTCATTACGAATACAAGGAAAATAAAAATAAAAACACGAATTAGCTACAGAAAAAATGAGTAAATTAAATCATTGTACGATTTTAGGTATCTTAGTTTTGATTTAGGTGTTAAAAGGTTTTCCACTACTGCTTTAGCCTCTTCTCGTATAAAATCAGGCGTTAAATCAATATCTGAATCAGATGAACTCATTGTGTTTACTTAAACAAATCTCTGCTAAGGGAGTTTAAACAAGTCTACAACTCGAAAAAACAAATGATGATCGGACTGCTGCTTTCCCGCCTATTTTGTTTTTTTTTCTGTGGCCGGCAATCTATTCAGCCAATATTTTTCATTTTCATCATTCAAAATGGTAAATATTTTGTCCAAATCTATGTTATTTTTAAGAAATTGTTGAAACTAAATTATAATAGTTATTTAAAAAATATATATTCTTTAATCAATACTTATCTTTATGTTATTAAAATTATACATCGCGCTGTAATTGAGTGGCTTTAAAGAAAGTTGGACATGGCTCAATAGAAACGTGAAAATAGAACTAGTTTTTTTATTTATTTGACAGCTGGCAGTTGAAAGCGATTCTCCCTAGGGCTGAAAGTATTACTTTCAACCCGCTCCTCAGACAACTTCAGACCTACTTTCAGAGTATGAGTAATGAAAAATTCTTAAAAGCCCTAGTTTTAATAATTTTCAAAGATATTTTTATTCCATTTCTTGGTGGAAAATTTTAAAATCACTTGGATTTCGTAGATTCCTATTTAGCAGTAAGGCTATTGAAATATTCAGCATGAGAGGCAACCCGCCGCGCTTTGCCGAGAATGTGCAATATCTTGGTACGTAAATCTGCCGCGGTCTTGCTCAGCGCGATCTTCTGTTCATATCTAAATATGCTGCAGACTTTCGATATTTTCACCCAATATTTGAATTGAAATTTACAAATAGTTAAGTATATTTTGACTGAGCATACAAAGCGGACTGACATAAAAATTTGTTATTTTTAAGATTGTCGGGGTTGGTGCGAGTCTTCGGAGCTGGGATGGCGATCGAATAATTAAATGTGCGCTCGTCAGATGACGCCATTATGTTGTAGGTATCTGTTATGATTATGATGATGAGTATGGTATATTAGTATACTATATTAGTATACAGCTGCCTTGATATTTTAATTATTATTCACATATTTATTTATACATCTTAATTATTTCACAACTAAGTGACTAAACAAGAAAGATGTGTGCCTAATGTTAATCGCTTGACCAAAACAGCCTACACAGAGCTGAAGATTTCAAAGTTTCAGAGCCCTGTGTGGCAATGCACTGCGCTCGTCAGGATACAATCGTTAAAACTTATATTTCATTGACTAGGATGAATAAGACAAAATTTTCAATCGTATATTAAAATCAATTTGCCCTTTATTTACATATTTTAATGTCTAGTTGAAATATGTAAATAAAGGATTTCATCGCGCTTTGCCCACTATCGCAATTACTTAACTGTTCAAGTAATTGGCACGATGCTCACTTTTTCAATATATTCCTCAGTCACGTGGCACTTTGTCAACTTGTCAAAAATTCCTTATTTATAGAAACGCTTGCAACAAAAATGTAAGGACACCCCACGCGCCAGTTTACCTTTTTTCTTCTGATAAATCAGTGATATTTGTGTATTCAGCGCTAAGGCACTGAAAAATTCAGGCTAGCATACACACGCAAAATACCGGTAATGTGCATTTGACTATGCAAATTTTATCATGATTTATTTTATAGTGCATGAAAATGGTTTTGATAAAATATTGTTGCCGTAAAGCGTTGCCTCGAGATAGCGCGTGGTTTTCCCTTGTGCCACTCCGAGATGGTGGGGCGGAGTTAGCCCCGAAACGAGCAGGGTCCTAGGGAACAGCACCGCCGGGTCCGTGGACGAGTTTCATGACGCACCCATTGGTTCGGCATGCAGGCGCTGAGACGAAACACCCCAGGGGTTTTAATGGGTAACCCGGCATACCGGTTGACTGGGCTGGACTTTCCGGCACACAGGCCAACTGGGCTGGACTTTCCGGCACACAAGTCAACTGGGCGGGACTCCCACATAGCCACGCAGCCTCCGCCGGGGCGCGATAGTACCCAAAAAAGGTTCCCCTGGGTAACAAAAAAAAGAAGTTACTATTAACACCATTGTCATATGTTATACTAGCTTTTATTTAAATTACTGCGGTGTTTATATAGTCAACAGTCAAATTTTTTGTTAGTTGATACGTAAACAAATGCAATAATTAATGTATCACGAAAATTGTCTAACGAAAGGCATAAATCTGGTACATATTGAAATTTGACGGCTGACGGCAACAAATCTTTATCTATGATGGGACTAGAAAAATAGATATTGGAACTTTCAACAAATAGCAAACGTCGAGTTTAGGTATCTAAATACACGCGATAAGGCCTATTTTGGATATTTTAATAAAGGATCATAGAATGCTACGTCGTAGAAGTCTATAGCATATACTACGTCGTAGCGCTTTGCGGTCTATGTAAACGAAGTGTGGCGTAGCACCAGTTTATTTTCTGTTTTGTTCTTTGTAGGCTATCGTTACTTTTCAAATAACCGGAACGAAGTAAATGGGGCGCTTCTGCTCTGCTTCTGTGTGGTTTCCTTTATGTGGTGAGTGATATATGAAATATATATTTAGTACGCCTAGGTTGTCTAATTAGACGACGGTCATGAGTCAAGTATAGGTAAGACATACGTTTAATCGCACTTTGACCATTGTGGTGAATACTCATAAACGATCGCGTCAAATCGCGTTCTCTGATTTACTCTAAAAATAAAATAATATCACACTCATAAGTTTAACTAACCAAGATCTTTTGATGATCATATTGTTAGGTCTAAGCTTTTAGGTTATTATGTTAGTGCGTCACACGTCTCCTTTTGTTTGAAACTGTCATTGGTTACTTAACTGAACGGAACCTTCAATTATAGTTTCGACGGTGCTATTTTTCAAAAGAAGTTTCGCAGATGCCTGATATTGCTTCTGCTTCGATGCTTCGCTTCGTTTAGTCTTACGAGAAGAGAGTCTAAATTAGATTTATCTTATTTTAAATATTATTGATTGTTTTAAATACATTTCTATTATATATTGTATGTCATTAAAAAAAAGTCGAGCACTGATATAAGGTTAACATACTTTTTGGGGAAATTCACTCGCAGCTGAGACATTATTATAAGTTAATTCTTACCTAAGTGTTCACGTGAGAACAGGAAAAACCTATTTCAAAGTTAAATTGGTTTAAAAGCTTTACGATTCGATTTACTTCACCGCGTCTGTAAAAGACAGATTTACTTGTAATTCTCTCATCTAAAAGATTACGTATCTATAAATATTTTTTTTTAAATCACAACAAGTCGTATACAGTAAAAATAGAAACTAAAAACCATTTCCATAAACGTGCGAATCTTGTGTTAACTTATAATGTTATCGATAAGATTTCCGCTTCCTCGTTAGTAGCTCGTCATCATGCTTATGTTATACAAGTAAGTTCAGAAAACTTCAAAACCCTACAAATAAAAACGGCTGAACTAATTTTGATGAAACATAGCTAACAAAATGTCTCTTTTAATAAAATAAAACATCCGTTAGAGACCAACGATGCAACAGATAGATACACAAAAACGTAGATATATAAATACACTACTGCTTATGAAAACTAACCTAATAAATTTTAAATCGACGGAGCCATTTACTGCTAAAGTTCCGGCTCCCTTATCAGACCAGTTCCATGATGTCACGTATAAATGACATGTATAGTACTGATATATCTAAAGTTTAGGTGACCCTGGAGTAACTCCTAGTAATCACTCGTTAAATCAAAATATCAATATTATTATATAGTAGGTATTTAGACAATGAGTGTTTTAGGGTAAGATTTTAAACTTATAATTTTATCCGTACAAATAGTTCACGAACTTAATTAAAACATCAAAAAATAGTAACTGTAACATTAAGGTGCTCCCTCACCGGGAGCATTCACGTGTAATGTAACGTTACAGATTCGAGCATTACATCAGTGAGGGAGGAAAACCGAGCATTACAGCGCGCACCTTGTAATGATACAAAACGAGTATGGGAAGTCAAATCAAATCTATAATGTTACATTACACGCGAATGCTCGTCAGTCAGGGAGGTAGTATTGTAATGTAATGCTCAAAGTCGAATCTATATTGTTACATTACACGTGAATGCTCTTGGTGAGGGAACACCTTTATAATAACAAAACCGAAATGTTTCACCCAAAATTGTGGCAATGTAGGTACCTACAAATCCCAGTAGTTTAGTTGGCAACGATTGGACAATCAAGTTCTTGCTTTGAATGATGTAATAATAGAACTTGTTCAAGTAACAAATTGTTCGAACATTTGCGGTATAACAAGTTGAACTTGGCCACTTGAGTTTCGTATCCACAAACCCCAAAAACTTCGGCTCGAACTGATTAAGAATTGGACGCACTTCAACCAATATACAAGGTTACGTCAGTTCTGGGTGCTTTCCTCGAGACTTAGTTATTTTCGAGTTTTACCAAGTTTTACGAAACTAAGGTTAGCGGAGAACATTGCGTTCGTAAATTATGTTCGAGCGCTTCGGAGTCAATACTACATATATTCTTTCTTTACAATTGTGTAAATGTAAATAAGAGTTCCAAAAGAGAGATGGAGACAACGCTCCATCAAGCGGCAAGACGCTGTTTTTTTTTTTTTTTATTAGGTTGTAGTATTGAAGGACCACATAGTTAACCCAGCTACGTGGAACCAGGAGACTTTCGAATAAGTATTTCAGATCATACTTTTGGGTCATAAAAAGATTAGAGATTAGGCTGAGACCTGACTAAGCATTAGTATCACGAATAAGTATTACAGATCATATTTTTGGGTCATAAAAAGATTAGAGATTAGGCCGAGACCTGACTAAGCATTAGCTGAAGGATTAGGGCCAAAATAAAAGTAAGATTTGGTAGATATGAATGGATTTATTTTGGCTAGCGGAACAATAATATATTAGCAAAAAGAACGAAACCGATATATGAAACTAAAGTAAAGACGAGCGTACTCTTCGGTGGTTGACGAGAGAAAAGGTTCGAGAGCTGGGAATGAACTTGCACATAGGCTTACCTGTAGATAATAAAGATTTCCACAGACTGATCTATTATAGTTGGTTTACTTACTACAGATAGTAAATTCCAACATTAGCATCACGAACTTAAATAAACATACATGTTCAATTCTTATATGACTTACAATTTTACTAACCGAAATATTTGTAATAAATTTCACCCCGGTAGCTTAGGAGTAGCGCTGTCTGGGTTATAATTAAGATATTCCCCCCGGAGCGTCCTGGCGGTGCATCCTTTGCTACCACCGACGGATGCAATTCCTCGTTAGCCATTCGCGCCGGGGGGATGTATTGATTGATAACTTCTTTGACTTCACTAACTAATGGCGGATTTCAATATTCTGTTCAAATCAAGTTTAAACATACCATTTCACAAATTAATGGTTGTACGATATGCGATATCATACGATTATATCAATGTTTTGTTGATTTAATAAAGAAAAGGAAGGAAAATTAGCTTTATGATATAGATTTTGTGAGTTAGTTTATTTATTTTGTTTGGTTTAGTAATTCTTCTTGTTGTTGTATTTTTTCGCTTTAGATTATTAAATGTAAAGCGAAAAAAATACAACAACAAAAAGACATTATCTTTGCACTAGTTGGTCACAAATACACAAGTTGAAAATAAAACGGCAATTAAGAAATTAGAAATAAGGATTGTGTGTACACCTTCAGCATTCATGCTCACCATCGAAGGCTCCTTCTTGCGGCGGCGTCATGTGGCGGGTCGCCCTATTCCCTAACATATGGTTGACTTGACTTGTAACTTGGGCGTTATGAATAAATTATTTGTATTTTGTATTTCTATTTGTATTTGTTGAGGAGAGCGATGGCTGGCACATGCATCATACTCGTGATTGGGTGTTCTTTGCGGGTCGCTGGTCTGCTCATGGTATACACACAATATAGTGATAAGTTAGGTAAGTTAAAAAGAAAAATCTTGTCTTCCCGCATCAATGATTTAGCAAAATTGACCTGACGGGTCATGTAATTGTCTTCTAATTGTCAAACTGAGAAGGTATTTCTTTTTCAGGACTTGTAAATTAAATATTTAAAACGTAATATTCAGGTTTTTTTTTCGTTCATGGTCAAGTCAATTAATTCCAGATGAGTAGAGTCAATTAAATCAAGACTGTAAAAAAACTAACAAATGGATAACATACATAAAAAAATATGTTGTAAACACGGCCCTTATAATATGTGGCTTAGCTAATGGTCGTATCATTATCAAAGGATGAGCTTTTCTATTTTCTTAATGGTAATTTTAAGCTCCTTTACGCAAAGTACATCTCAATAAATTGACACAAATATAGGATGGCTCAATGGAAATTAACGTGGTTATCACACATTTTTAAATAAAAACTACGGGTCACTCACGTCTGTTTTGAGCTGAAATATCCGACTATAGTTTCAACCGCATTCGGCGGTCTTTTTTAAAGGAGCAGCACACACGTCATTCTCGGTCGGTGACGCGCCTTGCACTTCAGACGTGAGTGACCCGTAGTTTTTATTTAAAGATGGCTCAATGCATTATGTCTGTCTGTCACGTATACGTCCAAGCAACCCGCACTAATTTTATTTTCACGGACGTTGACTTCTTAAAATGCAAATAATTAATAACAAATCAATTAAATAATAAATAATAAACTTATATAGAATAATATTTGACATAATTTACTACATTCAATCATGAAGAAACGGCACTAAGTAAAATACATACCTACTATTATAGATAACAAACAGAACTCGGTTACAAATATTTTTTTTAATTTAAATCATAATTTAAATTAATTTAACTTGATTTGACTGCTGCCTCTCCAGTTTTATAAAAAATAGTCAGTGGGCCAGGCCAATGATAGATAAAATCTCAATGGTGCTATGGAAAAAAAAGTTTTGGCAAACCAAATGCTGTTAAAATTACCTTACTACCAAAAATCACACAATCATAACACCATCACATTAATTTTTACTCCTCATAAAAAATCCATTAGAAATGTTTGCATTATTCCTTCAAACTAGACGCCATGTTGCTCCAAGACCATTGACCTAAATTAAGATTTTCAATCAAATTCCGTGATGTTTACAACAGATATTAATTTGATGTTGCTGAGCAAGCTATTGTCACTGCTTTACATTGATTAATTTAGATTAATTTAATTGCCATGGCATAGCTCTGCCTTGATTAAAACCTGATGGTGATTACACGATATTGTTCAGTGCAAATGTTGTTACAGATTAAATAATTGTTGATAGGTTAATTTCAGGTTAGGTTAGTGTTTGTTTATGTTTGTTTAAATCACTCATTAAAGCCTATGAACGTAAGACTCATAAGCAGATCATAGGACTGAGTAGGAACAATATGCGTACTCTGGTCAGAGCCCTGACTGGACATTGTTGTCTTAACAAGCACATGTCGACATTGTTCTAGGACTGAGCGAGTCGTACACTCCCTAGTGTAGGCTTTGTCAAGAAGCTGACGTAACGCCTATTCATATCCTTGCTGACTGTGGGCCACTGATGCACAAACATAGTCTTCATCTAGGTAGGCATACACTGCAGCCAGACGAGGTCAAAAGTATCTCTCCCAAGAAAGTACTGGGCTTCTTAATGAACGCAGGACTAGGGAGATAACTGTAATAGCAGCGGCAGTCACAAAAGATCTCCGTCGCAGTGGCGTTTAAGCCGCCTATCACAACAACAACAAAAAAAAAGGTTAGTGTTTACCATTTCGGACCACATCATCAATTAACATTTGTCGAACTGTGGCCATATGCTTAGCCTATCGAAATAAAAAAAAGTGATACATATGAGTTTTAACCATATTTTATTTAAGTTATTTACATTACTCATATATTTTTCTTATGTATAAACTTTCTTAACTTATCTTAACTAATATTATAAATAACAAAAAGTATATTAATAGGTATAAATAAAACCTAAAGTGTAACTGCGTATAGAAATGACCATCCTCAACAATCCAATTTTGCTAAATATTTGTTAGAGTCAGGTCACACAATAAACAATATTAATTGTTTCCAGATTTTACATGTAAAAATGGATGTATAAGCGACACCAATCACAAAAATAATTAAGCTTTCGAATAAAAGCATACAATAAATACTTTAAAAAAATACTCCATACTCGTATACCCAATGTAAAAAAAAAATGTTCCGATATTCGTAGAGTGTAACACGCACGCTCGATGAATTGAAAAACCGTCAAAATAATGTAACAAAACCATGACACCTCATAAACCAGCTGTCCGCAGCCTATAAATAAAACAGTAGCCAACTGTGAAGGTTCACAGAATTCCCTCACAAGATAATGTAAGGGTCCGTTGAAAAACACTTTTACTACGTGACCCACACATTTTACCCATCGCACCCGATATAAGAGAATCAGGCGTATTTGGGGATGAATAGAAAAAAAGACGTGTGCTTTGAAATTGAAGTTATTGGTAGCTGGGCCAATGGCTGAATCTCTTGGGAAATTGAAATTTTTATATAATATGTGACATTATGGCGAATTGATTTAAAATGTATAACAAAAATATTTACAACCATTGTTCCGATAGTCATATCGCTAATTTTGTAGTGAAGAGCTTCGACCAACATCTCAAGAAAGATGGTTGTGCCAAGATGATCTATAAACAATGCTTGTTGTGTTGTTGATTTGGACTATGACATTGGTTATGGAATCTTATCTTGTGGGTCTCTCAACATGCAGGCTATTTAGATACAAAAAAGTTAATACATCTGCTGTATAAACAACGCAGTGTTTTAGTTTTTATCTTATATCTTGCAAAAAGATGTTGTTTCTCTTCTATATACATGTTTTTTTTCTCCAAAGTGTTACTCTCAGCGGGAGTCTACCTCCCTCAACAAACTATCTACTGCAAACTCTCTAAATCTTATCGGGAGAATTATTGCTCGTTAACACAGTTTCGATAGTTTAAAAGCTTGGGAAGATAGAAATCAGATAAATGGGAGATTAAAGCGGAAAAAGAGAAGTGTTTTATTACATAATAGCTGTGCCCGTGGTTTCATCCACGCAGTAATGAAAAACGACGATGATGATGATGAAGTAAAGCTTATGTTCGTCTCCAGGTTATATTATACTTATATTATATTATCGATTCAGGCGCTTGACCATGAAAAAGTAACGGAAAGCCAATTGTGAATTGATTTTAATGTTTTTTTTTATTTGGTAGGTCATACTTCAGAGGTGGTCCCATATAAATTTTATCAAAATCGGTTCAGGTTTTTTTAACAAAGCAACTGGAAGAATATCATCCAAATAAACAAATTGCGTATTTTGAAGTCTGTTTTTTCAGTTTTTTTAACTATACACATATAATTTGAAGTTAGGATTTTTTTATAGAATCTACTTTTTGTCTACTTAGTATTAGTCTATCATATCTGTGGATAAGAATAATCTAAAGTGGATATCATTGCTGAAACAAAAAAAAAAAATGGATCACATTGGATATTTACAATTTAAAAATATATAAAAAAATGCTGAAAAATTTAATAAATTCAACAATGTATGGGTATGTATGTGTAACATACATACGTATGAAGTACAAAGTTCTTACCGACACGGATAAATTTATTTACCATATACTAAAAAACTGTTTTTAGATTAAGATTTATTGCCTTACCGAAAAACGTCACTTAACTTTAAGCAATGCTTAACATGTTTTGTCAACTTCTGGCTAACACATAATGACACTTGCGGAAAAAAGACAGAACTTAGATGTTGGTTAAAGTTAAGTAATGATTTTCGGTAAGGCCTATTATGTGTAGCAGGTAGTTTACTTATGTATTGTTGCGGTGTTAAATATTTTAGAAACAAAGATTGGAATATTTAGCAGCATACTGGCTACCCCATTGTCACAGGAAACCAGGAAATTGTATAAAATTGTAAAGATAGGGATAAACCGTAGTTTAATATAATATAGGTGTACTTAATGCTTAGAGCGAGCTTTCGAGGGTGACATTGTCTTTTTAGATAAAACCCTCTTTAATAAATTATGATTAAAAAAAATAAAAAAAAAATAAGTAGGTAGCTGGTGGACGCAGTGATATACTAGTAGATACAGAGAAAGCGAGCTAAATCTGTATCAAACACACAAAACCATCTGAGCATCAGAATCGGATAAAGGCCAACTCATTACAATAGGTAACAGAATTTGGGTATCTAAATTAAACATGTTTTCTCGCTTACACATTGATTTACGCCGCAACAATGAATAGGCATCCCAATGGGAGATTCTGGAAGGGCTTTAAATAGGTAGGTATATCTTGCAGTGGAAATCCCTATTGTCGAGAGCGTTCAAAGTGATTGTTTGTGAAGCGACCCCCACTTATCTATATATATGTAGTTATACCATTGCCATAGTATATCATAGATATTGATTGTGCGCCCAATGATTCCAGATGAATTATGCCTATTTGCGTGACAGCAAACTCACTTGTTCGTCGATTTGAATTGAAGCAACGCTACGACATTCGTAGTTTTAGTCTTAAATGTATTTAAACATTCTTGGTTGTGCTCTGAATCAGCCCTGTTTTTACCCGACTGGGCAAGATGGAGGGTTATGTTTTTCGAATGTTTGTATGTAGGTATGTTTCAATATTACCTCATATAGCTTAAACGGCTTGACCAATTTTTGATAAGCGAGCTTTCGTTCGGTAGGTTCGTTTTCACTCCCCGAGTGTTATAGGCTACATCATAGTTTCGAAGAGTATGATAGCCGTTATGTTTTAATACCGATATCTGAGTTCAAGAACATTGTGCTGTATTTACTTACGTACCAGAGGAGCTATCTGAAGCAAAATTATTGTTACGTTCTTTGGTAGAGTAAACAAAACAGCGTTACAGCGCTGGAATAATAATTACATCGTTTATCTACGATTATACGATATGACAGATACATGCAACACAGGATTGCACCTAGGGTGTTTTTTCTCGCCAGCAAAAAGTCGAAAGCATTCACTTCACTAGTAATCCACCGAGTGAGGTGCGGCGCTCTCGCCGCAGTTGAATGTAACAAAATAGCTATGAGTGGTGTCTGCTCTCGTACGTAAGTACATACAGCTCAATGTTCAAGAACCAAAAATATTATGTTGTATATCAGATGAGTGTATCCTCAGCCTCACATTTATATCAACGAGTTAAACGTTATACCTACATACTTAGAGCCCCTTGTGATCCGTAACCCGTTTTATACAAAACAGAGGTAAATGGTATACAAAAGGTTTGCCATATAAAAACAGGATAATCTTATTGAAACAAGACTGTTTGCGTGGAGGAATCCCGAGATTTTATCCACGTGTCTTTGTATGGATTTGGATGATTTCGTGGGTTTCGATGTCGGACGATTAAGTAGGTATAAGTATTGTGTTTTGAAGCAAACAAAATTGCGCATTTTGAAGTTGTACGTATTCAGTGCAAGTTTGCTCGTTATCTTTATAAAAAAATGTACGGATATTACCCCTACTTATATATGTTTCCAACGCTTTTTGTTTCCGGAATGGTAGGTTTATGTACACACTCGAACTGAGACGGAAGGTGCAGCTTATCATGCATTATTACTCTGTTGTCCACAACAGAGTAAATAATCCGAGCGCGGTGAGCGCACTGCGCCTGAGAGTGCCATCTGAGTACGTACACATACGGGGCGACCCCACGCTGGTTCCGCGCCGAGCGCGCCGCCTGCTCGAGCAGCCTGTTGGCCTGCGTACTGTTCACGCACGCAATGCTCCTACGCCACGATTTATTTACCTTATTAATTATCTACTCGCTCAACACCCTGATTTGGACGTATTTTTCGATGGGATGGGTAGGTTTATCCCTATACTCTTAGCCTATCTTAGCTGTAACCTGTAACGTATAATGTATTGGACCATGTCTGTTAGTTATATGTTTAAACTGAAATAAAGAATGAAGTATTATTTCTAAATTTTCAAAAAGCTGTTTTTTGCTGCTTTTGCGGGTAAGCGTGGCCTTAAACGAAAAGACCGCTTCATGAATTCAATACTGCGTTCAATGCCAAGCTTAAATGGGAGTAGGCGGGTCACGATTGCAGTAGCATATGCATAACATAATACATCCGCACAGGTGGGCAATTGTGTCCACAAAGTGGGTCCATACGAACAGACGACCTCCATAGATTGACTCTCAACACAATGCCGCGACGAAATCCGGAGATTTAAGAAGGATTAGGAGGTGCTTGACGGGGACCGAAAGGAATGGAAGGAATTGTAGGAGATCTTTGCCCAGCAGTGGAACAGTACAGGTTAATAAAAAAATAATGTTTTCGTGAAATCATACGGACAAATTCATTAATAAAATACAGTTATCAACATCGTGCAACCTTAGAATATGTTTTTTCGTGCATCATGCAGGACGACTTTTGACGTGACAACGTCTAATAAATCGATGAACGCCGGCTGCATACACGAAAAAGTATGACTCATTTTCCCGTTACGTTACGCTCCTTGTCCCGTTACGCGCGCGCGCGCTTGCGGTGGCTGAGGATGCGGTCGGGTGTGCGCCGCGCCCGACCGTCCGACCTCGACCTCGGAGCTCGCGCGCGGATGTATGTTGTCACGTTAAACTATCGTCCGTAAACCGACTTTACAGACAACCAACTTTTTGTTGTTGTAAAATAATGCTTAAATGATGTTAGTCTAGAAGCTTTGATATTGAGCTCGAATTTCAAAGCTTCTAGACCAATTTTTTCAATACAGAAAAGTTAATTCTCATGTCCCAAACAGCAATAAAGGCGTTAAAGCCGTTCACAGTCTCTTCGCTCGCAGTTTTGTAATCCCACCGGCTCACGTCCTCACCCTGAATACAAATTGGGTAAAGGGTGAAGGTATATTATTGGTCAGGCAGATTTCCCTCTACGTGATCAGGTACCTTAATACAGTGGCTCGATTCTAAGTGTTTTTCCTTGTTTCCTTACTTACATAGAGGATACTTAAAAGGGTAAGGTGTCAATTAAAGCCCGACCTCTGGTTTATTGCGTGCTGCGAACGAGTGTTTAAGCAGTAGGTTGGGGTTCTGTAGGTTTTTGAGAATAGTACTTAAAGGGATAACTGCTCACTTATTTATTGCGAGGGTTCCAGAAGCGGTTGTTTTACTTTAACTGTCAATTTTACGGGTGTTTTACTGATCTGACGTTTATAGTGTGTACATGTGTTGGGTATTTGTGATAGATAGATAGATAGATAACTCTTTATTAAAATACCACACATACAGAAAAAGAAATACAGAGAAAACATAAATATAGCTAGGCTTTTAATTGGTGGCCTTATCGCTTAGAGCGATCTCTTCCAGGCAACCATGCACGGATAGGTAAGATGTGATACTGATTTATTCTTAAAATTGTGGTATTCATTATATTTTATATTGTTTTTGTGAGGTGAAAGATTGAACTGAGTAAGATATTATCTTGACGGTAAGCACTGTTTTTGGTCAGTGCATTTGTTCGGGATTATGTCCCTTTTTATCCTGTTTTCATTTATACATATTTTTCAGGCCAAAACTTACATAATAATAATTCCCAATCAAAATAAACAAAAAAGTGTTTTTTTGCCTTACTCCTTTATTTTTATCCTTATCCTTTATTTTTTATATTTTTCCTGGTTCAAAGATTTCGTTCGGTCTAGCCGTTGCAGTGAGTGAATCAATACCATAGTATAGTGTAAAGATTTATTTTATTACACTTAAAATTAATTCTACAATTGAAATACTTAAATTCACACTTAAAATTTCAAAACATTTTATTAGACAAAGAACAAAACAATATGGAACGACGACAGAGTAGATAAATATAGGAAGGTACCTAACTAATTCTTGCGTTACAACAATGAGGTAAATAATTGAACTTTCATTGAGTGCTCAGATCCGTATTCGGGTGGACTATGAAAATAAGGAATCGGCTTATGATAAAATAAAAAAGAATCCGTGAAAACATTACAATTCGAATGTATTTTCAAGCGTACATAGCTCATGTATTCTCAAAAGGTAAACACGGAAGCACGACGCTAGGTATTATGTGACTTATCCTTTAGAGACGCGATAATGACGTTCGTTTACTCACGTGTAGTAACGGTACATATCGTTTATGTCGGAAATTTATCTCACCTTCAACGAGATTGATGTCTGCTTTGATGGTGGATGCCGCCATTACCGATGTACCACTTCCTGTTGTGCGCCTAATAAATAATGAAATAATCTTAGATTTAAATGTGACGTGTTTTAGGCACTTTTGTGCTTATTATAAACGAAATTCTGATAGGTTCTAATTTTATAGGGATACAATAACTTTGACAGATCCATCACGTATATTGTACTAGTTTATTCTACATAAATTATAATATTACAAAATCTACAGTAACGCTCTCTATCTCTCTGTCTATTTGTTATCTTTTCACGACCAAACCGCTGAACTAACCGTTATGAAATTTAGTTCAGAGATAACTCTGCATCAGGAGACGACATAAGCTACACTTTATTATTATCATCATCACTATTTTTATCGCTTTGCGGGAGAAATTGCGGGACACAACTAGTTTTTACATAATTTTAAGACCCGATTCTAAAATTTTGTGAAGTCCTGTAGTGGAATGGGAAGGGTGGAATGAGGTCATGAACCCATAAAACTCTTGTGCACACTTGCCGAAATCCTTTAAAATATAGAAAAACATGCTACTTTACATCGGTGCTCAAGACAAAGTAGCTTCTTGGCAACCAATTTATTGATTACTGATTGACCTCATAGTTCGCCGGTTAACGGACTCGAAAGCTTCCAATGAGCCAAAGTTCAACGTTAATGTTAACGTAAGTCCCAGTAATTCAAGATGGTCTTTCTTTGACTGGCCTTGTGGCTCAGTTGGTAGTATGTCTGCCTGCTGTGCCGTAGTTCGTGGGTTCGATCCCCATTCTGGGCAAATATTTGTGTGATGAGCATGGATGTTTGTTCTGTGTCTGGTTGTTTCTATGTATATATTTACAAAAACAAAAAAAGTATATATGTATTCTATCTAGTTTCATAGTACAAGCTTTGTTTAGTTTGGGTTAGATGGTGTTGTGTGAAATGTCCACAAATATTTATTTATTTTATTTAATGGTAAAAATACATTTTGGAAAGTAGGACACAAAGGACACTCATTCATTTGGCGGAGAAAAGGCATGCTTGAATCTTACTGGTGTTGAATTTGACGAGATTTTCATAACTCCAGTCAGAAACATCTATTAAATTCACATACCTTATATCAACGTTTGATTGTTTCTTGATTTCCGTGTTTTTGGCTCTTGAACCGGAAGTGTACTTTTCCACAACTGGGGGCTATTATCAAAAATTCTTCCAGGCTTTAATCATTTTATAAAATGCTTCAAATTTTCCAAAGGCATGGGACAACATGGGCCGCAAATTCCCCCACCCGCTATGAGAAATCTATATGCTATGCCCATGTCCGTTGCTGAATCCCCCCGAAATGAATTCCTGGATACGGCCTTGGTACATGACAACATAGTACTACTACTACTATGTTGGTAAATGTAAATTTGCTCACGTTAATCCCAGCACACAGTACTTCTAAAAGTGTCTAACTTTGTTTCATGTACGTGAGAAGGGAGCTCGGCCGTTGTTTAATATTTTATCAAGTAATTCCCCGATACCCTCTAATCCCTTACCTATGTCTGTCTCAACCAGTCTTGGATATAAACGCTTTTTTGACCCACAATGAAGCGGATAATATCTGGCTCAGACAATCGTCATTCATATTAAATATTGTGACAAACGGTCCAACTAGGGAAGTCCAACTTTAAGGGAGAGAACATTAGTTGAAACCAACTTGGTTGAGCAGCGTTCGGGAGACTTGAAAGCGTCATTTTGTCCAATATACCTCATTGCCTAAGCTCGAAAGTTTATGACCAGCGTGTGTTACTAAGTAAGTATACTAAAAACTGGTCACTCACTATGGGCCTTATAAGGAAGCTCAGGATCACGCAACGGGCTATGGAGAGGGCTATGCTCGGAGTCTCTCTGCGAGATCGAATCAGAAATGAAGATCCGCAGACGTATGAAAGTCACCGACATAGCACAGCGGATTAGCAAATTGAAGTGGTAGTAGGCACGGAACAGCACGTAGAACCGAAGGCCGATGGGGCCGAAAAATTCTCGAGTGTAGACCGCGGCAAGCGCAGCGTAGGAAAATCGGCCACGAAATGGACAGATGATCTTATCCAAGTGGCAGGAAGACGCTGGATGCAACAAATGTGTTTTTTTAATCCATTTGGTAGACCTATATCCAGCAGTGGACTTCTTATGGTTGAGATAATGATGATGATGCTGAGTGAGATATAACTCATTCAGCACTTCAGCATTTGAGACGAATGTTAAGCAACTACGAATTTTATTAAGGGTTCTTTGTGGAACTATTTCTGGAGAGCAATTCAATTATTCCTACAGACTGAAGTACATTTTAATAAGAAATATTTTTTGAAAGAGAAAATTAAACCTCTAGTGTTTATACCTAAGAGTCGGAGAATAGACGAAGGACTGGACCGGACACTTGTTCGCGAGAAATGAATGCTCTAAGCAATAACGAGAACGGAAGACAAAATTGTCCGAGGGACAAGAAACAGGCGGACACAAGAGGGCCAGTCTGATAACGGATGGCTTAGTCCATCAAAGAGTTCCTTCTTAAAGCTTCACGGACAGTCTATCCACCGTGTCCTCGAAAATGACCGTGATAATAACGGGCAAGAGCAGTTATTTCTGTCCGACGGACAAAAAGTGCATGGTCTGCTCAACGCCTTATCGTTTTATTGAATACAATTAACAAAAGTGAGCTAATTACTAAATTAGCCCACTTGTCGTGTTAATTTGATTTGTTAATAACATATCGTTATCTTTATATATCTATTACTGAATCCTATAAATGCGTGCCTGAGCCTTAAGACTCCTCTTTAAATCGTCCATGGTTACTTATATTAACAAATAATATTACTTTCTCTTAAAATTTATAATTGCTGAATTACTATGTGAGCTTTCAAGATAGACATTAAAATTTAGTATTAAAGTTAAAAATTTCAGAACATAAATGAAAATATATCTATCGTTCATAATAAAGATTGATTCATCCATTGACTGATATTAATTAAGTCATTAATTAATTAGCCAGCCTACAATAAGTTGCCTCTGTCGAACTTTTTCAATTTTCGCCTCGACATAATTTATAGACGAAAGTCACTCCACCTTGTATTTATGAAATTTCTTAACAAGTTCACCTTGCTAATGAGCTGGAAAATTACTGTTATTCTATTGTTTTCACGAGAAATGTGTTCGTTAAAAGTTATTTTTTGTTTCGGACAAATTAACCGCCAATTATGAGTATTACGAAACGAACCACTTAAGGTGGCATGTCGAGCCTCGAGCGTCGCAGTCGATGTGAGAGCCATGGCTAACGTGTGCATACATATATAGTGAGTGTATGGGATGCATTCCTTGGGTCGAGGATGATGCGACAGTATCTAATGTTAGCTGTGGTAGCTTGCGGCCTTCTCTCCATATTGTTCACTACTGTCGTGACCCGTTCGACAACACACCGCTTCATTGTAACATCCAATTTGTAGTGACGTATTTGTAGCATCCAAAGACATTAGATGTTAATGACGTATAATGACAGATAAAATCTGTTACCAAAATAAATTGTAAACAAAAACTTTGTAAACAAAGACTTTTTGGAGAATGTTTCTCCTATCTAAATAAATAAATTAGCTTCTTATTTTTTTAATATCTCTACTCAATAATGTTATATTTATTTATTTTATTTTATTTATTTAATTATTTTATTTATTTAATTAACTAAAACTGTATTCACCAATTACATTAGTTAATATACATTACATACATAATAATAATAATAGTCGGCAGCGGAGGACGTCCTCGCCGCGCTGTCTTTGTGGCGGCGGTGACGTCGGAGGCTCGCTTTCCATGCTTGACACGCTGCCACTGGAGTTGCGAGGAGTCAGGACCTCCTCGCTCTCTGATGATAAAGGCGATGTTGGTGTCGGCGATGGGGCGAGCGGAGGTCTTGTTGGTGCGCCATTAGTAGCCGCTCTTGATTTGGCCCGAGTGATCATTTATATGTATGAATATGTTGTGATGCGTGAGACAGATAGCTGCGCTCTTTAATCTTCACCATATGGCTTAGTAACTTTTAATTATGTACTACTACTATTTATTATTTTAAAAATAATTTAATTACCAGATGCCTATTGGCCTGTAAACATAAATTCTATTGGTGAAAACTGTAAGGCTTATTCTGCAGTATTAATTTATACTATATATATGTATGTATATATGTTCACAGCTGTTTGTTTTCAAAAATATATATATATATATATATATATGTAAGACAAATGTTCGTTCCGTATACAAAAGTTTTCAAAAAAATGTTTTAATTTTTCTCATTATCGTTATCTCTTTTCCACTTGTGTTTATTTTATAGACGTGCCTTTGAATTCGACTTCTCTCTCCCACGCTTTGTCGGTCTGTTCTGAGTGTAGCGAAAAAAATCATGCCTGTCTGTGGTGCGGTCGGCGACAACCCACATTTTTTCAAAGGTCACTGTGGTTGCAACTGGCGCGATCCTTAGAACGCCAGCTTAACATGTTTGAGGGCATAAAAAGCTTTGAACGTTTTGTAACGGCTCATAAGCTTCACGTCTGGCGTATTCATACGCGTCTGGAGCGATAATAGAATATAGAGATATATTTTGCATTCAGACGATCTATTTAAGTTGCTCGATTAGTTCCGAATCATTGAACGAAATGTCTCTGAAAACGAAATGTTTATTGAGAGATTTTTGCAAATACGTGTATTTCGCCGGCGCCGGTAACTGTTGGTACGAAGATATTTATAAAGAAACTATTCCTTACAGAGCTTACAGCGTCATCTCCTTCTCTATTTACATCGGCATGATTTTTCTCGAGAATCTCGCAGCTTTGTGCAGTAACTTTCCGGAAGTGGAACAAAATTCTGCTGTCATGTTTTCAGCTATTCACAATATAGTTCTCGCTAAAATGTTTCTGCTATTGTATTATAAAAAATCTATCAGGAAATTAAATTATGAAATGGCCACGGTTGGTGAAAAGTTTGAGGAGCAATTTGTAATGAAAAAGCAATACAGAAAAGTGAAAGTCGGAATCAGTCTTTATATTATATCAGTCTATCTTTCGTTGATTGCTTACGGAGTGGAGAGCACGAGGAAATCGCTGGTTGAAGGTTAGTAATGGTCATGTTATTGTGTCCCTGATCTTGATGTCAAAGATGTTCGTTTGCTGGAAGGTTGCCATCTTGGGCCAATGACACACTGGATACCCATTACACGCTCGGAATAGCTCTTCCGTAAACCGTATGTCATGTGGAGTCGGTCGTCTGTCTGATGGCGAAATTGGATACACAAATGTTTGGTCTTTCACTTTGAGACACGTTTACTAACAAAGGTCAGTGAGCTAGCTGCTTTGTACCTGGCCTTTGACACGATGCAATTACGGTTTTGGATAGAGCTCCCGGTATATTTGCAGTGGCTTTGTATAAATTGCAGGTTTATAAAAGTCTATAGCAAGTATATTATTTTTATAGCGATAACTAGAAAAATAATACAATGAAGTATTTTTGTTCACGATTAAGATATATTGTAAAACTTCGTAGACAGTGTAGAGCCTCGTACATTCTTGCTTGTAGTAAAATTTGTGACATGTACTTATTTGGCGAGCCTGATCGTGAAAAGTGAAAACATATAGATGTTTGTTACTTTTTCACCAGTTACCAGACGCTGTTATTTTCGCTCTTATATATATAAGATTCTAGCTGTGCCCCGCTGTTTCACTCGCTGAGTGATGAAAACTGTGATGGTGGTGACTATGAAATTAAGTTTTGCATGTGTGTTTTTGTCCATTAAAGAGTTTCCAGCTCTATCTGTACCAAATTTCACAATAATCGGTCTAGCCGTTTGATCGTGTAAAGCTAACAAACAGATAGAGAGACTGAGTTACTTTCGATTTTTAACCCCCGACCCAAAAAGAGGGGTGCTACAAGTTTGACCTGTGTATCTGTCTGTCTGTGGCATCGTAGCTCGTAGATTTAGATCTAGTTTTTGTTATGTTTGAAAGATGACTTGATCGAGAGTGTTCTTAGCTAAGTTTCATCAAAATTGGTTAAGCCGTTTTTGTTGGGGGTTTTTGATATTTCTAAAATTATACTTATACAATATTAATTAAGTTATATTTTATATATATACATATAACTGAGTGACGGGCCAGCAAGAGGCACGTTAAATGTTAAGCTAAAGCTTAAAAAAGTATCATAGTACAAGCTTTGTTTAGTTTGGGGTGAGATGGTGTTGTGTGGAAATGCCCTCCATATTTATTTATTTATTTGACAGCAATTAAATTATGAAGGTCAGGTCTGTCACCCTTTCATAAAAGAAAGTTTTAAGGTCTTTACCCATTACACCGTATCATACCATGACCGCGCTATGAACGTGTCAGACACGAAAATAATACGACACGGTCTACCTTGCTCACTGTACGGATCGACGGCGTTCTGTACCCGTTTGTAAAGCGTATGATGACCGCATACAACCCGTACGATGTCCGTGTGTAACGTAGTTGATTCGGAATCCGTCATTCTTATGTGCATATCAGATTGTAGCGGACGTGTGCTTTTATGTCACTATATAAGTATAGCTATTAGAAGAACCACTAGACAGTTGGCAATGATTGCCATAATATTGGATGAAGAAGAACGTACAACAAGAACTCGACGCTACTGGATTCACGATTCTATAAAAGAAAGAAAAACCAAAGGGGAATATTGGACATTATTTAGGCATTTAGTTGATGATGAAGAAAAGTTTTTCCAGTATTTCCGAATGTCTCAATTCCAATTCAATATGTTATTGAAAAACATTCACAATGACATTTTGAGAAGAAACACTAGTTTTAGAGAATGTCTATCAACTAAGGAAAAGCTTGCTGTGTGTTTACGCAGCAAGCTTTTCCTACGCGCAACGCGTTGGTAACGCTTTTGTAACGGTCATCATACGCGGCTAGAACCCGTTTGCTCACCGGCTCGCCGCCTGCGCACAGCGGTTTGCCAACGTCGCGTGTCATGCACGGAGCGTATCAGCACCGGCAAAATATTCTCATCGAGAATAGTTGCCGCTCCGTGCATGACACGCGACGTTGTTGGTTGGTGACGGAACGGTCTAGTGAGCATAGTCCCATACTTTTCAATACAAAGAATAATTTTTTGCCTGACACGTTCATAGCACGGTCATGGTATGATACGGTGTAATGGGTAGAGACCTTTAACCGCAAAACTAACATTTTTAACAGCTTCGTTAACTGTATGGATTTATGGAGACTATAGCTTAGGTAAATCGGAATAACACACCAATAAATTAAAAGATTTAACCAAAACAAACTATATTTTTAAACGGAGCAAAAAATTGTGCGCAAAAATTTAAACGCTGACAAACTCAGAAGCTCTCTTTATACTCGTAACTTTCTTTTTATGTGCTTTAATTTTAGCCTAATTCATCCAGTTTTTTTTAGGTTCTCCATTTTATACGGTGGTAACGTACTATCCAGTTTACGAAGATCATTCAAATCTGGCTTCATTTACTAGAATATTCTTTTACATAATTTGGTTATACCTGATGTTACCAATGATGTCTGCTGACTGTCTACCGATTACTCATCTAATCACACTGTCTTTTAAGTTCGTCACTTTATGTCATCATTTTGAAAGAATTAGAAAAGAATTTGATCAGAATATTTTAGTAAATCCAAAAACAGCTGTACGAAAGTTGAAAGATGGATTTTTAGAGGGCGTAAAGATGCACCAAAAGTTGCTGTTGTAAGTATATTGTATCAAAAGACAGTTTTATATTTAAGATAACGTAGCTATGCATACGTCCTGTCATTATAATGTGAATTCAAATATGGCTCAAAAATATCCGGCAAAGTACGAGTTTTATTTTTATTATTATTTGTTGATAATTCCGCCGCATGTGATGACACATACTATGTGAAAATTTCAACTTTATATTACGATTAAAAAATACAGTCGTTAAAGGGTGGTAGAAACAGACAGACGACGTTGCCTCACGAATATTTTCCCGCACCCTTAGCACGGAAGTCTAAAAATGTTTATCTAAACCTCGGAAGGTGATGTTGCTTCGGTTATCACTAGACTATATTTTAATAATCATGTTGTATATTGTGATTATATTATAATTTAAAGGCGGACGTTAAAATATAACCCCTTGTTTATACTCAGCTCTTTTGGAAATGGAAGTGGAAGGGCAGCGCTAGAATGTAAACAAACAGGTCACATGCGTTGATACTGCCGCAGAAACATTGCGCTTCCGGTATATACTAATGATATTACCGGAAGCGTGAGGAGCAGTGGCGGCTGAATGTGAACGGGGGATTAGAAACGACATTTGGTCAATTTTCACAGGTTCGCTCTGAGATATTGTATATGTATGTAACTGATGATGATGGAACCGATGGGCTGATGATGAAGCTGGAGTTTCTACTGGAGTTTTTTGATGACATATAGGAGATGCGTCGAGTTAGAATTAATTTGTAGCATTGTCATTTAGATACATTGGTTAGGAGCTGAAAAATGGTAGGCTTATGTTCAGCGTAGGACTTCTTGTGGCTGAGATGATAATTATAGTGAGATGACAGGTGGCTAGCACGTCGAGCTTAGACTCTTTTGGACATCATGAGTAATTTTTCACAGATCAATAAAATTTTGTGTTTAAAAAAGTTTTTTTATATATAAAAGTAATCTTAGTGGTTAGTGGACGCATTTCATTTCAGTCAAGTCCATTCTTAAAACACGTACTCACATCGTGCCATCTCTCTCTACCGCCATAAAAATAAATAAAATAGGAAAGAAAATAACTGACTCAGCATGACACATACGGTCCCGGAAATGGAATTCGTGTCATAGAGGTCGTGAGATGTTAGGAGTGTTTTTATGTAGTTTGTTTTCAGTTTAGCTGACGAGATACATCGTGTTTTTGGAATAATAATGTCACTTCAAGTGTGCGAGAGCTCCGCTGTGGCTGTGTTGCTATTGTTGCGATTAGCGGTAAGTTATTTACGGGGGTGACTAAACCCCTTTAAATAAAGGCTACTTTTTAGTAATATTATCAATATCAATGTTCTCTGAATGGAAAATATGTGGCGCGAATACTAGCAGTACTGGCATCTAAAAATAATAAAACAATACAAAAGCCATAGTGTGCAAACTCATTTTTTACGTTTTCTGTTCCAGCTTTCCCCACATTTAGATTTGACGAATGCTTTCATGACGTATACTTTTGTCGGATCACTGTTTTTGCTATTGGCTTTGAACTTATGGAATGCTGGAGAAGTCACGTATCAGGTATATTACCTATTTTTTTTAATTTCCTGATCTTTTCTCTTTTCTGACTCTTTTCATTGCCCTGAAAGTTCGACAAAGCCTTGCTGACTAATTGAGTTTGATTTTACGTAATTTTATTTAGACTGATAAAAAAAAATGCTTTCATAATTTCTGTTCTTTCGCATAAAAAATCAAATATCCAATTTAATTCAACCATTGTCAAGTACCGACAGACAGCATTTGATTTTTATTGTATTGATTTCTTCGTTAATGATAAAATAGGTATGTTGTCTTAACTGTAGAAGAAGAGAATAATAAACTGTTTTATTACTTACACATAAAGCTACTGATACAATTAATTTACACGAGAGGGAAAAGTACATTGAATTGTGAGCCATATCGCAAAGAAAGTTAAGTTTATTTATTTATTTATATATTTATTTCAATTTAAACATATAACTAACAGACATGGTCCAATACATTATACGTTACAGGTTACAGCTAAGATAGGCTAAGAGTATAGGGATAAACTTACCCATCCCATCGAAAAATATGTCCAAATCAGGGTGTTGAGCGAATAGATCATTAATAAGCTTAATAAATCGTGGCGTAGGAGCATTGCGTGCATGGACAGTACGCAGGCCACCAGGCTGCTCGAACAGGCAGTTAAATTTGGCTGATTAACTGCTTATCGCAGCTTTGGTATTGCTCAATCTTTTCAATTGGCTATGATAATAAAAGGATACCATATCATCATCATCATTGCCGTTTTTCATCATGCACCCATGAATGTGTATGTGTGACATAAGAGATGGCACGTAGCACTTGTGAAGGCTGACTTACGCCTTATTGAGTCGTAGCAAGATTCACTATCTAATTAAACGTGTTTGCAGAGCGAATATTCTGTACCTGTGACTTTAAATAAATTATATTATTAAAATAAGGCATATTTTTTATTAAATCAAGGATTTTTATCACATCATATTCATAATATATTATATTTGTAAAATTTTTCAGGCATCTTTATTATCCAATGCAATGTTCTATTGTGGTTGGCACATAAGTGGTATTGAGAAACCTTCACACAGAGATGTGAGGAGAATGGTGCTGATTGGGTGTGCTCAGGCGCAGAAACCCTTAGTGCTGAAAGCTTTTGGGGTCCAAGATTTATCTTATGCGACGTTTGTGTCCGTTAGTTGATTTATTTAATTCTCTTGTATATATTTTTAGTTTTATGTTAAGCCTCGTATAAGTTGAAGCAATCATTCTAATGGCGGTTAATGAATATCCAATCATATATATCCAATCTGGGTTCTGATAAAAAAAAAATCGTTTAGTTGTTCGGGGATAAAACTTATGGCTTATAAACTTACGAAATCAGAAACTCAAGTAAAAACATCTGAAATAAGACAGTTCTATGAAATGGATTTGGGGAAGTAACATTTAATCAAAAATATTTTGGGATAAATTGATGGGTTATCCCATCGGCCGTTGTTAAAATAAACCAACCGCGTAAAAATGAAAATTAGGTAAATAAGGATAATTACATTAAAATATATACATTTTTAAATTCTATAACTTATTTTTATTATTTTAGGTAGCAAGAATGACGTATTCTGTGTTTGCTGTATTTTACCAGAGAGGAGCATAGATTCAAGAATTGCAGCGCAAGATTTATAATTATATATCCTTAATTAATTCACATATCAATTTATGGAGCTTTATAAATATAGCTATATATAGCGAATTACATAGAGATATAGCCATATTACAAAAGAGAAAGATATATATATTAATGTAGAATGCATGTATTCCAAGCGGAGCAAATTGCACAGGTGGCGTTTAAACTCGCCTTTTATTATTAATAAAGTTTTGAAACACCTGACGCGTCTTTTTAAACAAATAAATTTCCAGGATTATCTGTTACGAGTTTTCAAGTTTGTTAAATTTTGAATATGCCCGAGGCAGTATTTCGAATGTCACGGCGACAGTGACGCGTGGTCGATGCAGCTGACAGGAGGAAACTTGACAATAGTGAAAAAATTCTGAGAACGTGATAAAATGTACATGATAGAACGCGATGCACTCTGTGGGTGTCTGTAGTGTAGGTTAATATGATAGCGGGTACGTAGTGCCTGTGCCTGACTGCGCTTACAAAATGACTTGCGCTCTATTGCGTCGTAGTAAGAGTTGCTTTACAATTAAATGTGTTTGCAGGGTGAATATTTTGTATATGTACTATTAAGTATTCTGTGATACTAGCTTATTAAAGTAGTTGCAGTATTAGTTGCTAGTAGCAACGTGCTACACAATCGTTTCAAAATTACTTGAATGACATAATAAATTAATAGCGCGCTCCATCGTAGACCGAAACGTCGCTTAACAACAGGCGAGTTGGCGGTCAAGCGCAAACCTATTTCTACATAAAAAAACGTTCAGTCTATCAAATTTTCAACACAGAAAGTTACTATGTTTTGAGTAATACTTATGTAGATTTCCCATGGGAAAAATGAAAACAGCAAGCGGCGTAGCAGCGATGGCCTATTTCCAAAGTAATTTATGTCACAATTAAGTAACCTGCCTAATGTACTCGTAATAAATGAAATAATCTCATCCCGGATTATGCTTCTAATTCTTTTTAAGGATCAACAAGAAGCTCAGGGTAAACATTAATTTAGCCGGCAAGGTTTATTCATTTAATTAAGCAATGTTTCCTTGTCACATCAAAAGATACCCGTGCCAGCAGGTTGGCAAAGAAGATACAAAAATTATAATTATATACTTCGATGTTGCAACTGATACTATAATTATGGGGTCTTACCTGTGGTTACTACGCGCTGTACAATCTGTACATACCTAGGTGGGCACACGGGTGATATATAATTCTCCTTAGTAGAACATATATAGTTCCGATACATAGGCCCACATTATACATCTCATTAAAGAACATAGCCTGCCTCGTTGGCCTGCCTGGCTCGTTCCGGACACATTCCATTAATATATGGTGAACATCTTCCACCGTATCACAATCCTCGCAGTTCGGCTAATCAGCTATTCCCATTAGATGCTTGAGTTTACAGAATTTTGATTCCAGATTCATCTAGTCTAGTCTCTCCTGTGACCACGGACGCTGCAAAGTGTTTGAAACGTCGGGTCCTAAAATTATTAAAAAAAATATGCGATTAATCCGTTAATATTTGTTTAATTTCAATGAGTGATGATTCCTTTCTATTTTTCAGACAACTCTAAAGGTAACTCTAAGTATAACAAGGAGACATTAATCCACTATTCTACAGTCGGTCCACAGGTGATGAGACATTCATCCAACTTGCTCCTAGCTCGATATCCGATAAAAAAAATCTTAACTCACTGTGATGGTTCACAGGAAGTGAAGGTCCTGAACTTACAGTGGTTCTACGAGTAATTAGTTATTAGCTGCTTTTACCCATTACCTAAATAAATTGACCGTTGACCCACCGGAGCGCGTAACTTGTGGTGAGCCCATGAGTAGGCATTTCAACGATGTTTGTTTACTTGCAAAATAATTGATATTAAATCGAGACGGAGAAGCTGTATTAAATAAAAAACATTCTAATACAGTGATAGTATCCGATAAAAATGTAACTTATCACATGCCAGCACCAGCAGTGCATCGCCATTTATAATGTATGCCGCCTATATTTCTCGTTAACAACTCGGAAACGGCTAGGTCGAAAGCAATCCCGCTTAAAAGCTTGTGAAAAAACAACAGTACGTTAAAAGCGACACCATAGTGGAAAAAAGGAACAAACTTCTTCATGTAACAATACCTTCATTCCATAAAAAATATATTCGTATCGTAATATTATTCTATTATTATTCTATTTAGGTTACAAAATTTTATTACACTTTAAAGATACTTCGTTGTTCCGTACAGCTCCTTTGTGTATAACATACATTATAAAGCTTCACAAGCAGAGTCCACTTAAGAGTGACTATGAGCGCACTAGGGTAATAGCAAGGGGGTGCAATATATCGCGCAGTTTGTATACAACAAGAGAAATTGCAATTATGTCACTGTTTATTGGATATTTACCGTGGTTTGGAGTTTGGAGTTTTAATGAGACCCCATTATTTTAGGGTAGATACATGCACCTGATCGCGGGTAATTGTGTAAATATTGAGTAAACAGTATTATAATTACAGTACATGATAGTTTAAAAAACGAACCCTGTTAGAAAACAGCCCTAAGTTCAGGCCTAGGTTTAGCTGTTGGAGGTAGAAACTTCCAAACATTAGGTTTATAAATTTTGTTGTTTTTTTTTTATACGTTAATAGCTATTTAATTTCCTGTGAAATTACATTTAAGGTGTTTGTTCTGTTTTTTTTTATTTTGCTTTGGTTTATTTTTAACTTTTAACATCTTTACCTATACGATACAATGTTTCGTGAGAGATACAACTTTGATCAGCACGAATAAGATACTTACTTCTCTTTTAAGTCTGGTTGCTTTATCTTGGTAATGTCGCTTGTTACACGCAGAATTACGCGCGTCAAAAATAAAAAATAAAATAAAAATATGATTCTAGCTTTTTATAATTTATAGTTCCAATATGTATTATATCAACCATCTAGTTTCCATAGTAGAAACTCCGCTTTGTTTGGGTTAGATGGTGTTGTGTGAAATGTCCACTAATATTTATTTTATTTAATCAAATACAAATGATTCAAGGAATTAGGTATTGCATAGCGACACAGAATACTTACTTATATTATAGTACAAGAATAGAAAACCTCAGCAAAATTGACTCTTACTACGATAAAATAAACCTCAAATCAGCTTGCACAGGCGCTAAATGTGTCATAGTGCATCTTGTTCTATCGTGTAGCTCTTATAGTGTCCATCCGAGACGGTAATTCGTATATATATTACCTTATTATGTTCCAGCATTATACCTAACCAACCTGTGGAGTGCGTCTGGCCTGCTAACGGTAAAATCAGTCTTTTTCTATAATATCGACAAACTCTCACTCAACAAACCTCTTAATAAATCAGTATTCAATATGTTCCAAACGCGTTAATAAGCCACCATGTCGCCATAATTTACCAAAGACAACAGAAATTTAATATCGCCGGTAAAGTAATTTTCCTCTGAAGTTTTGCAATAGATAAGTAAGTTTCGCTCATTGAAGCGGGTTTAGAAGGTAGGTAGAGTTATAGAGTGCCACTTTGCACCTAAATCAATATGCTTTGAGCGAACAATAGTATTGAGCAAGTTAGTCTTTAATTACAAGTTCGCGGGGATGATATTGAGAGGGTAGCAGCTTTCGCTACGTCTATGTAAATTATTTGCTGTTACATCGACTATTGGAGTGAAGTTTACCTTTGTTTTAGATAGTGGTAGTAATGCAAAATGCTATTGTAGTCGTTTTAAACCTACATTTAAACATAATTATTCGATTAGTGGAGCATGAAATCATACTACTGAGCCAATTTAAATGAAAGCAAAGAAAAATGTTTTTTTTTAAATATTTCTACCGTCTAAATAAACAAATTCATGTCTCACTTTAATAGTATCCCTACTCAATTATTGTATGTTTTTTTTTTAATTTGAAAAAATTCGATCACCACAGACTCCATGCCTCTTTTAGCTAACTTTACATTTTTTTAAACTAGAGTACAAGAGGAAGACGTTAATACTTAACTGATAACTGTTAATACTTAAGTAACATGCACATGCATGCGTGTGTACGCCGAGCAGTCCAGCTCCCGCAAGCATCACCCGTTCACGAGTTGACGCATGTGCCAGCCATCGTTCTCCTCAACCATATTTGAGGGAAGAGGGCGACCCGCCACACGACGCCGCCGCAAGAAGAAGCCTTTAAGCGAGCGTGAGTGCTCTGGGTACACACGCTTTCCTACTACTATTTAAGGGACAACATAAGATCTTTTTTTTTTTTTTACAACGTACACCGAAACTTTGCATTCAGGGACTCCACTTCGATCTTTGATAGCCATTTTGAGAGTGTAATCTAAAATGGTCTTTGGTGTGGCTGCCGTCGCCCGCCGCACAAAACGGCTGATGGCATCTCCTTCATCATCGACGAAGTAAGTGAAGGTCCCGGTGTGCCTCGAGACTGCCACAACTGCGTGCGAGACGCTGTCATGCAGCTGTAGTTTGCATTTGGTCTTGATGACGATGACCGACTCGTATTGTATGTTTAAAAATGTTGAGAAGTGTGAGAGAGATAGTTGCGCGCTTTGAGGCCCACCCGAATATGTAAGTGATTGCGACATAAAGAGAACGATAGACTGCAGTGACTTAGGTATTTGGTGAGTTTATTCACTCGATGTGCCATTCGAATCCGTAACAGATCATTATATTCTGGGTCTTCCGGGTTGTCTGACGGCTTGTGGAACCTACTGTGTTGTGGCTATGTTGGTCAAACACGATGTTAGACATAGACTTCTATAGATACCCCAAGTGTATGTACCTAGCGTGTCAACAAGTACGATAAAAAATCGCAGTTGACAAGCAAGATTTATTTAATTTCAAGTGATATATACTTCCGATTCTATATTTCGCCAACTAGTTACTAGCGTATAAGCGCGCCGCCGCAGTTGAATTGGGTTGAGTAGATTTTGCGCGGGTGGAACATTTCACCACAAAATCGTTTGTGTGACGTCACACACAGTCAGTACCAAAAATGTGGCACGCAAGGTTTTCATAAAAATTTAGTCGCATGCTCCATCTACTACGTCTGTGCTGTTGGATTTTTTAATTTCAAAATTACTTAGATGTCCTAGTATAAAATAAAATAACTATATCAAGTGATATACTTAACTGACTTAACTGAACATCATTTGATACAATCTTCAGATAAGTTAATTGGTCAAGTGAAAGCTTGTTAATGGTTAAAATAAACGATTTTCTTATATAAATGATATTAGCTCAGTAAAGCATATTAGCTTTAGACAAGTTGATATTTTAGCTTGGACGTAGGTTGGAGCCTCACAATGATAGATTATTGGAGCCTTTTCTCAAGCATTCAGCTTCTCAGCGCGGTAATTGATCGATCGCCTGTTTGTGGCCTGGAGTTGATGAATTGGTAATATTCCGATATAATCTTAACGAATTATTATTACTCGGTGCTAAAATGATAAATTACTTATAGAACAAACTTTAAAGAATCAATGCTACAGAATTGGCAAGAGATATTTTATTTTAGATAATTATTAAGTTTGTATCTCTAGTTTGGTCAAATCGACGCTTCATTTCAGTACCCTTTTTCACAATCATACGGATTCGGAATGGTGTCGGAAATTATATGCTATGCTGAGAGCTGGCGCCGGATAGATAGATAGATACTTAACACTTTATTAAAAGACCACAATACAGAAACATTAAATACACAGAGAATAATATTACCTACAGCTAGGTGTTTTAATTGGCGGCCTTCTAATAACATTATTTATTTATCAATTATGTGTGTATGATTTTTATTTTCTGTTGTATGTTTTTGTTACAATAAATTTCTGTGTATGTGTATGTCTATATGCCCATCTCTGTCATTTCCATACAATATGATAGAGATGGAGATATTTGTAGTTTTCTACATGATTCCGAATCTGACAATCCGATTAGCCTTGCAGGAGAGTTGATGGTCTAACTTGACCTATTGCGTGTTTTTTTTTTTACAGTTTATGGCTGGATAGAGGTTTGTCCCATTGGTTTGAGGATTGTCCGACTTGGAGAACTGGGAAGCTTTCAAGGATGTGTTTACCGCTGTGCGGTCAATTTAAACTTATAGACATAATATGAAAGCGTTCATAAGCGCATTTTGATATCCGCCTATGCCTAAGGTGCTTCTCTATAAGTATTCATCTACTATTAAAAGTTTTTCACATCTGTTGATGAGATACCTTCAACTTGCAATAACACACAACAGTCCTGACGTGTACTTCTGAGGAACTTTGTTCGAAGCTGTTTTCAAATGTGACGAAAAGTAATGTCTGGAAGCTCGGACTTTTAATAATTAACTCGGCTCAGCTTCTTGTATTAATATGATTATAGTATCAGTGTGATTAGAATCGGACATTTCGGCCGGGGCTATCTCTTCAAATTAAGACTTGCCGAGAGCCCAACATGTAGGGCCTATCGAGAAACTGAGGAGTCAATGAAACACATGTAGCTGTGACTCGATGGCTAGGAAGCTATTGGATGTCTTTGAATCTTCACATCTAGAACTAGAGGATTATAGGCACTTTGCACCAGGTATTATTTTGAAGCTCATGCAGTTCTTCTTCAGAAATCCCGTGGCGGGTGAGTAAGTGATGAATGCATGAGGTAAGTACAAAAGAGCCCAATGGCTCGAAGTGCGTTCAGAACTTAGGGCCCCCAAGATAAGATAGGATATTATAAGATCAGATCAGTGTGATTATAATATTTGTGTGATAAAGATAATAGTATTACATTGAAGTTTCCGGCAGTCTAGTTGGGAGGCCGTCTGACTTGCGATCCGCAGGTCCTGGGTTCGAATCCCGCGGCACGCAGTTCTGTCTTTTCGAAGTTATGTGCGTATTGTTGATTCCCGTCAACTTCAAAACGGTGAAGGAAAACATCGTGAGGAAACCTACATGTCTGAGAGTTCTCAATGATCTTTAAGATGTGTGAAGTCTGCCAACCGGCACTTGGCCAGCGTGTTAGACTATGGCTTTACCCTTCTCATAATGAGAAGATGGAAGTGGGACAGTTTGTACAAACAGGGCTGGAAAAAAAAATAGTATTAGGTACGCTGATTATAGTATTTGTACGATTATAATATTAATCTGATGGTAGTATTCATGTGTGAAGAAAGAAAATCTTCGTCGTAGGTACTATAAAGCTTTGTTACAAGCAGAATCAGCTCTTCAATGTAAATCCTCTCCGAAAACCTATTACACTGTAACATCTTTTATGAGACTCGCTGACATTCTCATTAAGGACTTGCAAGTTTCAAATGAAAATCCGAAGCAAATTAAATGTTTAATCAGACTGTATCACATTCAATGTATCTCGCCGGTCTCATTGTATTTTATCCCGGTTTGTTGATATACTTGGTCATTTTATTTTCAAATAGTATAGATCATACTATGCATATCAGTTTAGTTTAAGTAAGATATTGAAATAAAATATTTATAACATTACCTAAATGTTTGACAGAAGTACTTTATATATTTGTTCTATCAAGAATATAGGATTTATAGCAATAAAACCGTGTTTATTTTAAGAACAGTGTAGCAATAAATTTATTCTGTTTCTGATTTAGAATAAATCACAAATCATAAATATTTTTCTTTAAATTAATTTACGTGTTGCACAAAAAAAAAAATACAACATAGATGAATATTATATGAAATGAATATTATATTATATGAAGCGTCGCTTAAAAAAATACAACATAGATGAATATTATATGAAATGGATATTATATTATATGAAACGTCGCTTAAAAAAATACAACATAGATGAATATTATATGAAATGGATATTATATTATATGAAGCGTGGCTTAAAGGATTAAATTGCAAGTTCATAGCCGACTGCACAAAGCAGCAGAAGACGACGCGTCGTGTCGCTGCAACACTACTGATTTTTATGTATTTCTATGAAATACTTGCTACAGTAGATGACGTGTCGTCCGTCCGACCGCAGATCGGTAGTGCCACCGACGCGCGACTCTGAGAAGCAATTGGGATACATCTGAGCGCCACGACAACGTGTCGCTGCGACACGACACGACAACACGTCGTTTGGTATTGCTGTGTGCGAGCGGCTACAAGCTTGCACCTTTCAACGGCAATTTATGATAAACACAGCAAATATTATGCTCCTTTATGCCAAGCTGTTAGCACTTGTGGTTTAGATCGTGCCGGCTATGGAGTCTTAAATGTACCTACCTGCCGCGTGTCAAAATCGTGTAGGTGCTTAGGTTAGTTTTACTTTCTTACGATCGATAAAAAAATGTCATGATCCCAATTTAAGAAAAAATCCGATTCCAATATTTACAATTTCAGTGCCCTTTGAAGCTGTTTTACTGATTACACCTCCAATGTCAATACAAATTCTTTAGTTCTTTTTCTTATAAAGATTTATTGGCTGAGCTACATGTTTAACAAACAATATCGCGCTCTTCAAATATTTGCCTATTTCTTTTGCAAACACTTTAACCAGTTATTCACCCCGTATTTGTCTGAACGATCTTTTGTTAAATTTTGTAGAAGATCAAATGCATTCAAATGGCTTGTTCCCAAGATCAAACAAAGAGTAATGAGACCCCTTCGCCAATATATCGAAAGGATTGGAGTTTTTAGAGTGTGCGTAAGTCTATACTGAAGCAATCCCACGTCACATTAGCGCAGTTTATGGCAGGTTTAACGAGGAGCACCTACACCTCGTTAACCTCCCTATCATTGGGGAATAAATTCTACGTGACGTCACGACGCCTGCCGCCTTCGCCCGATTAAGTGAAATTATTCCCAAATCATCTTAACGGCTTCCTAATAAGGTCCAATTCAGCGTGAAACAACCGCCACTGCTCGTTTTAAATATAGTGCTTCCACAGTGCTGCGAGGATGAATGACTTTAGCAAACTCGCTGAAATGTTTTGCCATTTTAGCAATTCATATTCCACTATTTGCAATTGACGTTTATCCAATGGACAAACTTTTGTACGAATGTATGTGTGATTTTCAACAAAGGAAAGATAGATGAATATAACATAAATTTTATGTCGGAAACAGAAAAAGTAGGTAATCTATATGACAAATACGAAGGACTATTTCCTGGGATCCTGAGATATGGTTGTCATTAATTTAAAACAAAGTAAACGGTTCCAGAACATTCCCAAAATGGATTAAGGAGCACTGAGGGACGTTTATTTGATAAATAGGTCGAGGATAATATTTTGAAATTGTTTGGGATTCTTTGATCTCGTTTCTCGGTGGTCTGTTGTGTTCAGATGCTGCTCAATCGTAACGAAAATGTCAGGGAAGCTGAGAGATTTTTTTATCCGACTTACAAATAAAGAATGTTTTCCTTTGGTAAGATATATTAATCAATGAATCTGGCCCAAAGGCCAAGAAATAGATACATAAAAGTTTGCAAGACGTAATTATTGCATTGTAAACTAAAATATCAGGCAGGCTCACTTATAATTAGATTACAACTTATACTTAAAGAGCCGTTCTTAAATAGGTTTTTTTTTTGCATGATAGATCTATGATTGACCACCAACTCGCCTGATGTGGCCGAGTATGGCGCTCATCGATCTAGAAAGTATCTATTTACTCTAGCCTTGAAAATTCCAAGATTGTAGGTCTCAGGAAACAGAGATGGCGAAAAAGAATTCCATTCCTGTGAAGTACGCATTAAAAACGTAGATCGATATCGCTGAGTACGGATTTTTTTGCATCTCAACGAGAAAAGAGGTAATTCCGCCGACTTTCTAAAATAAAATTTCAATGATCGGTACAAATAAGATTGTTATGTTAGTACTAAATATGTCTCGCCAATCTTATACTTTCTGTGGTACAAGTAAAGATATAAAAGTGTAAAGTGTTCATCAGAGGCACCGCAGCTGGTTCGCATAGGTTCGGGCGGCGCGACCAACGACCGCAATCGGCGATCTCAGATAATCCAGCTCGGTCGAACGAGCTGGCAGCCGGCCAGGTGACGACGTGTGTGCGCGAATTAGATACATTTGTAGCTTTCGCACTTCACTTTTTACTATTTTTTAACCTCCGACCCAAAAATAGGGTTGTTGTTAAGTTTGAGGTGTGTATCTGAGTCTGTCTGTGGCATCGTAGCTCTCAAACTGATGTATCTACATTAATTTATTTTTATTATTTTTTTGCATGAAAGAGGATTTCGTTAAGTGTTTCATAAAAATCAGTTCAGCTATCTTGTATTATTTATTTATTTATTTATGCATATACATACATGTACATTGGTGCTTATTTCTAAACCTCAATTAAATTACACATATGTACCCCGTTAATTGGGGCGTAGCATATATTATTACGGTTAAACATTTGGCTAAGTAGGTAAGTATTTATAGTCCTATAGTAGTATTATGTTTTAAATACATGATGTATCACAAGAATCGTATGTATTGATACTTGTACATTTGAGATCAGTTGAATTAGTTTATGATATAAAACGAGAATAGTATTCAGATTTCAGTTACAATGCATAATAATTTTATAATACGACACCATGAGCTACCTATCTATACATTTAACTTACATAAAGTTGAAATTAATCTAGTCTAATCAAAATTTATCTTCAAAAAAGTCCTTTAAACTATAATAGCACTTATCGAAAAGAAACTTCTTGAGACTGTTCTGAAATGCATTAATTGGTTCTTTCTTTATTGAATCAGGAATATGGTTGTAAATATTAATCGATGTATACAGTGGACCTTTTTTGTACATTTCTATCCGCGGTATTGGTAGTTTCAGCTTATATTTTCTACGAGGGTTTGTTTCCGGTGAGTATAAGTGGAGATTTTCTCTGACAAATCTAGCGGTTTCATAGATATAGATGCATGGTATTGTTAGCATGGGGGGTTTTGAGTTTTATAAACTCATACTTGTTATAAACTACTGTACCTCGCAGTTTCATCCGCGTGACGTAATACGGTGGTGATAGCGAACGGTGATGATGATGATGACTAAATTATAGCCTATCCCCGTCTGCAGGTTCTTAGTTATCTATGTACCAAATTTCATAATAATTAGTTGTACAGCTGTTTGGTCGTGTAAGGTAACAAACGCACACACAGAGAGACAAGGATACTTTTGATTTTTAATCGATTTCCAAGAAGAAGGAGGTTCTCAATTCGATTGTATGTTTGTTTAGCGATTACTTCACCAATTATGAATTGATTTTGATGATTCTTTTTTGCTTGGTAGGTTATCTTTCAGAGCCGATCATTACGAATTTCGGCACAGAAATAGATGAATAAATAAATTAGGCAACATATCATTGTTGTTTTTAGGGTTCCGTACCTCAATAGGAAAAAACGGAACCCTTATAGTATCACTATGTTGTCCGTCTGTCTGTCCGTCCGGGTGTCAAGACCTTTATCTCGGGAACGCGTTAAGGTATCGAGTTGAAATTAAAACCAAATATGCTGATCCATAGTATCTTGCTGCAGAAAGAAAAATAAAGTTTCTGAGTTTTCATAAACAAAAGTTACAGCTGAATATATAGTAAAAAACGTACATTTCGACACTCAAAACCTATGGGGTACCCCATAGGTTTTGAGTGTCGAAATGTACGTTTTTTACTATATATTCAGCTGTAACTTTTAATGGCAATGGCTGCGCATTATATGGGAAAATAAAAAATTGACTGCGCGTGGTATAATTTGATGTAAATACTGTAAAAAACCTAAAAATGAATTTTTGATAATTTACTTCGAAGTGTTATCGTGTCACCTTGGGGTGAAAGCACTTATATAGCTCTAGAGTTGATCTATCAACTTTGCGATGGGCCTCTAAAATTGCTGCTCTTGTGAATAATATAACATTTAGAAGAAATTTTCAATCAAATTCACTTTGAAGTTGGCTTAGAATAATTTTCGACAGATATTAGAGAGGTATGTTTGAAAAAAGGTTCTGTGCAAAGGCAAATCAAAGATCAGACTCGGTCATTGCGGAGTGCTATCAAGTTGCTGTCAACTGGGCCTCAAGACTGCTAAGTGAACATCACTCGCTCGTGGCTCGCTGATACGATTTAAAGACAATTTTGACAAATTGTTAGTCTATCTATATAGTAATAGACTAGCAATTCGTCAAAATTGTCTTTGAATCTTATCAGCGAGCGGCGAGCGAGTGATGTTCACTTAGCAGTCTTGAGGCCCTGAAGGAAAGTAATTTTACTGCAGAGTATTTTCTTCACCAGCGAGTATAGGGTCGCACTTTTTTTTTCATAATTGACATTTTTAAAACGGCTTGTGTTTTCCATCACATTATTAGAGCGACACTTGGAGAAGAAGAAAAACATAGAGTGTACTAGTGCTTCATTTTCTAAGCATACTCTCTTAAGGGAAATTTTGGTTTATGTAGGCGACAGGCAGAACCCCTGTCACTGCAGGCCAACATTACATCTTACCCTCCAATACATTCTAACCCTCTAATCTACCATCCAAATAAACCATCTCCTTCCCATCTAACCATGGTCAAATGTGCGTCAAACAGCTTTATGGTCTTTAATGCTCTAAAATTAAATTTCTAAACTGTAATAATGTCATGTATAATTATGTCAATAAAATTTTAAATTTAACTAGGTGTCAATATTAATTAAATATAATAATTGTCAGATCCTATGTAAATAGGGCCACGAATTCTGTGGTCACATTAATAGAATTAGATAATGTAAATTTAATGTCAAAATTACTTTGCAATCAATTAGTCAGAAAATTACGAATTACTATAGCTAAATCTGCAATTACGCTTCGTAAGTGGGCTAACGAATGCTTTATTTTATGTAATTATAATGCAAATCTGACTATATGCCATCTGAATCACAATACCGCAGTTAAAATCACTCACTGCTAATAATCAAGGTTTTTAGGATAAAATACACCACTTAGCTTTAGTAAATACATGTCTGCGGACCATTAACCAACTTGAAAAATACTCTAACACCCAGACAATATAAATTAGTTAGTCACTTTCCAAACTATCTATTTCAACTTTGAACCATTACAACGTCTAGTCGTATAAATTGAACGAAAGTTTTTCTCATTCGGCACCTAAGTAAACCATGATTTATGTGAACGTTTTTCTGAAGGTCGACATAATATAATGTTGCCGTCCGAAGATAATTGTTCAGCCCCTAAAGCCTAATTAATCCGAGGCAATTAAGTTTGTTTACAGAATATCCTAGGTGTATCCCAAAAGAGGGCGCACACTGGTATACCTCATTTTGTATTGATGTCGGTGTACTTACGTTTTACGTGATTAGATTGCAAAATGTGTGTAAGTATTTTTTGTTAACATTAAGGGTCGACGGTTTGAGGAAGATGATACCTAATAGAAGTGTAGAAAAGGACACCCATATTTTTCTACAGTCAACAGATTACAAAATTGATATTGGCTCACTTGATGTTAACATCTTGATGATGATGATCTTGATGATTTTTGGTAAGTTAGTTAGTTTGCATTTCTTTTTAGGGTTCTGTACCTGAAATGAAAAAAACCGTTTGTTGTCCGTCTGTTTGTCTGTCCGTCTGTCTGTCTGTCTGTCCGTCCGGGTGTCAAGACCTTTATCTCGGCAACGCGTTAAGGTATCGAGTTGAAATTAAAACCAAATATGCTGATCCATAGTATCTTGCTGCAGAAAGAAAAATCAAACTTCTCAGTTTTCATAAAAGTTACAGCCGAATAAGTCGGAAAAAAACGCACATTTCGACACTCACAAGGAAATCAAAGCCTATGGGGTGCTTCCCGTTGACCTAGAACTCTGAAATTTGCCAAGAAGCATTGTGTTAGAGTACACATATAGGAAAAAATCCGAAACTGGACATTTTTAATTTAATCACAAAAAATACTGTCTTTAGGCAAGAAAGGAGGGTCAAAATTTTAAAGTACTTTAACCGTATCATGTAAGGTATCATATGAAAGAGCTTAAATAGCACAAGCTAAAACATGTTTTTAAATATTTTTACGACGTATATTTTTCGATTTATGAAGGAAAATATATAAAAATATTATATTTTCCCCCTTTTATCTACTAGTTTGTACGGAACCCAATTACTCAGAAATGGTACGTTTACTAGACTCTTTAAAGCGTGAAGCGGGCGTCAGTTAGCCGAAGTTTTGATTGGCGTCAAAAGGCCTTACCGAAAAACGTTACTTAACTTATACCATCGTCTTAAATTCTGTCTTCTTTCCGCAAGTATCATTACGTGTCAACGAGACGTTGACAAAATATGTTAAGCAATCCTTAAAGTTAAGTAACGTTTTCCGGTAAGGCCGAAAATGTTAACGTACTTAAGTACAGAGGTAGGTACTGTCCAGATGGTTTCACAGTTGCAATACACCGTTGGCCAATAGCCAACACAGTTACGAGCGGCAGCGGACATCCCCAACAAAATTACTACCTTACGTAAACATTTTTATCCTTTTACATGGAGTTTTCGCTTGATATTTTAAAAAATGTCTCGGATGTTGAACATGTGTTACTATTCGGTTAGTGTTACGGAGACTTCGGTGTGGAAATTTCAATATTGGCTGGATCTTGACCAAGATTTACATTTTATATTAGCTTTAGATTAGAAGGTTTGAATGTGTTAAGATTAAGTTTTGTTGCGTTTACGGAGATTTGTCTATTTACAAGTATTATAAGTTTAGAAAACTCAAAAACTCCCGACAAAAAAACGGCTGAACCGATTTTGATGAAACATCTAAGAACATTCATAAATAACAGCTAAGAACACTCCCGACTAATTCACCTTTCAAACACAAAAAAAATAAAAAAATTGGTTCATCCATTCAGGAGCTACGATGCCACAGAGAGACACACACACATACACGTCAAAGTTATAACACCCCGTCGTTTTTTGCGTCGGGGGCTAATAATAAGCCCCGGACGCAAAAAACGACGCGAAATATTAAAAACGTGTACAAACTGTTTTTAACCCTTTCTTCGCCCCTGGTGATTCGTGGTATAGTTTTAGACTAACCCCCCTCCCTTATCCAAAAAATAAATTAGATAAAAATTAGATGTATTTTTTGTTACACATTTTTTTTTAATAAGATTTATCGTGGCGGGAAAATTGTAGCTTGACAACGGTAAGTAAAATTCACGCGTCACTTTTCGTTTTCAAAGAAAATATATACAGACGTGACATCTCACTACACTACCCCTCCCCCTGGAAAAAATCGTGATTTCTCGAATAAATTATGAATTTTTACAGGGGGGAGGGAGGGTCGAGACCTTTCCCCCCTTTCAAGCCTCACGTGATTAATGAACAACCTTTTTTGCCAGGCTCGCGATAGGTTACTATTATTAATCACTACGGTTACGGTTATAAACCTAGTTACTATTATGTTAATTATTTAGTTGAGCAGCGAGTAACTCATCTTTCCCATGGGTGGTGTTTCAAAGCGCGCAAAGCAAGATATAAAATAGGATATAGAGTATCAGTTCCCGCAGCATCGATCGTACTCACGAGGGGTTACTCGCATTCACTATTTCACTAAATTACTAGTATTGATATAATTTATTTTGAGGTTCATTAACTCACCACGCCATACGAAAATTATTTTGAGGTGAGTCACGGAAAGAAAAAGTAGTTATGCTTTTTTTGGTTTTGACCATATGTGAGGTAAGATTTTTGTGGTGAAATGATAACCATAAAAAGTATCTTTATTAAAATAAATACAAATACCCGACTGCATAAGAGCGATTTGAATACGCGAAATACGATTGATACGCTATTGAGTGTACGTTTTGCCTAAGCATACTTTCTCGCAAAATTCCAATAGCCACTGTAAAATGTATTTCAATATTAATTCTTTAGAATAAAGACAAACATAAAGGTCAAGCCGATTAGCCTGTAGGGGGTAATATAAAAACGTACAGTCGAAAAATATAAGCCAAATTTTCGTCATGTTGTCAATCAAAAAAAATTTTTGTTGTCATACAAAAAATTTTAGTCATGTTGGTCTACTTTTTACTGAATGTTAACTTATAATAGATTGGTTGTAAATCTAGATATACGGGTATAACTAACCCATTACATTTGCAAAATCCCGTTTATTTTTACGCGATTGAATATTTAACGAGCGCTCAAAATTTATTTTATCGCCATTTATAGTTTCAGTTGAAAAAGTGCAAATTGTATCGTACTTGTTATTCAAAACATCGCTTGCAGCCAATACTGCCGTGTTTAGCGGTGCATGGAATCAATTCGAGGAGCAACAGAATATACTGATCGTAAATATACAAACGAAGCTTCTGAATTGTTTTAGTTTTGTTTCAAGTCATGATTGCGTGTGAGCTTTGGTTGTGTTTCTGTTGTATTTGCGTAGATGTGAGTGGTACATGCTCGGTCTGGCGGACACACACTCTAACGTGATGTGTATACACGATTGTTTCAGTTTCATGAATACTAGGCAAAAGTAAAGACAATTCAGCGCGAATATTCGCGACCAAATTATTCATAATACGAATATTTTAAAAAGCATTTTACTATGGAACCTAACGTGGTTTTCACACATTTTTAAATAAAAGCTGCGTGTCAATCACGCCTGTTTTGAGTCAAAATATCCGACTATAGTTTCAACCGCATTCGGCGGTCTTTTTCAAAGGAGCAGCGCAAACGTCACTCTCGGTCGGGTGGCAGTGCGAGGCACGTCCGTCACCGACCGAGAGTGATGTTTGCGATGCCCCGGATATTTAGACTTAAAACAGACGTGACCCGTAGTTTTAATTTAAAAGTGTGTTGAAATAATTGTATTGTGCTCCAATCGTAGAATTAAACATTTCATGAAATATTCGATAATTTGATGAAATAGTTGCATTTCATGAAAAAAAATACCAGAACTGACATTATATCGTTGAATTTGTCATCGACGTTTGACTAGATCAACAAATGTTTAACAATACGCTAGCCATTTTTGTTGATCCAGTAAGCGAAGCGAACAGAGGTCTCTGCGCCAACTGGTGAAATTTTTCTTTCGTCTGTCCGGATGTTTGTTTCTTAGTACGTAATTTTCAACCTATCTGTTGACTGGCCTTGTGGCTCAGTTGGTAGTGTGTTTACGTCTACCTGCTGAACTGAAAGGTCGTGGGTTCAATCCCCACCCAGGGCAAACATTAGTGTGATGAGCATGGATGTTTGTTCTGTGTCTGGGTGTTTCTATGTATCATATGTACATATATATTTACAACAACAAAAAAAAAGTATACATGTATTCTATCAGCCATCTAGTTCCATAGTACAAGCTTTGCTTAGTTTGGGCTAGATGGTGTTGTGTGAAATGTCCACATTTTTTTATTTTTTTTTATCTTTTCGAAACTTGGTAAGTATAAGTTTGATACGCAATTCTAAACAATAACTTTAAACAATATAAATTGAACTATTTAAATACAAGTTAAATCGGTCAAGAGATTGTCGATTGATTCTTCCTCAATTCTGAACAATAATTCCGAATAGTAGAAAAAACAAAGACTTTTTGTAACAAGTATCTGAACGGATATTTACAGAATTCTTTTTTTTCATTGGTTTGTTTAAGTAATTTCATGAAATGGCCAACTGTTTATTTTTTATTTCACGAAATGTTCAATTGAACGATTCAGGAACGATATCCACATTTTTAATGTCGCGTATTTTTCGGTGCAAAATTTCTCAAAACGAAAGCTCATGATGAGTCCCAAAAGGCTCACGCGTTGTCATGATTTGCAATATTTAGTAATAGTTCAGCCGTTCTTACACAAACTCTTAATTGGAAAAGGTTCCAATTAGGACTTTATGTAGGAACAATACCTAGTAAATGCTCAGAACAAAATTGCGAAATGATCACTAGAATACTTGAGTAGAATAATTGAAGCATTTTCACAAGTTTCAATTAAAAGTTTTGGACAATGTTATCTCTAGGACCACCTAATATATTCATTTTAGTAATAGAGAATGATATTACTTTGTTTCCTTATTGAGATTGAGAGAAAACTAAGGCTTTACATAGTAAGGAATAATTCAACGTTTGTAAGAACAAATTGATAAAATAAGTGTTTTAATGGTGTATATTCTCCCAATTCATTTTCATCGCATTCAATTATTTGTTTTTTCATTTTTATTTTTTTGAGACCTATATTCTTGTAATTTTCAAAGCTAGAGTGAATAGATACAGAATAGATTCTAGATCGACGAGCTCCATCCTCGACCACACCGTAGCTTAAGATCAGTCGAATTGATTCTTGTCTTGTCAATCGTAGATCTATTTAACATTAAATAAAAGTTACATTTTAAAAGAACTGTCTTTCAATCCATAAGAATATATTTGTTTACATTGTTTAAATATACAAAGCTAATTCTTTCCTTAACCGCAATAATCTCCTTAACCCCTTCCAGTCAGGATTCCGTTCCGGTCATAGCACAGTGACTGCACTTGTTAAAATAACTGATGATATCAGGCTGGGAATGGAAAACAAAAAGCTCACCGTTCTCGCACTGCTCGATTTTAGCAATGCTTTCACCACCGTTGATCATGATATCCTTCTTGCCCTTCTCCGCTCTATTAACATATCTCCTGCGGTCGTTGACTGGTTTCGCAGTTATCTGTATGGGCGCCGGCAACGTGTACGTATCGATGACATCATATCCTCTTGGTGTGATACTAGTTCCGGTGTTCCACAGGGTGGCGTTCTCTCTCCTCTCTTATTTGCTCTCTTTATCAATTCTATAACATTTCATCTTGTTTCTTCCTACCACCTCTATGCTGACGATCTCCAAATTTACTCTCAAGCTTCTGTAGATCGTCTGAGCGAGGCAGTGATGTCTGTAAACAGCGACCTTCAACGCATTGAATGTTGGTGTAAATCGTATGGACTCACTGTTAACCCCTCAAAAACACAGACCATCTTTATGGGAAGCTCTAGATTGATCTCTAGAATTGATTATGTATCGCTCCCTAAAATTGTGTTTGCTGATGTCACTGTCCCTTATAGTTCTGAAGTCAAAAACCTGGGAATCATTTTTGATAGTTGTATGACATGGAATCCTCAACTGCAGTCTATTAAGCGCAAGCTCTTTGCTTCAGCATCATCGTTAAGAAGGATTAGAAATTTCTTGCCAACAGCTACCAAAGTCTCGCTAGCACAAACTTTGCTTCTCCCTATTCTAGACTACGCTGACGCTTGCTACTTAGATTTGACCCAGGAGCAATTTGATAGACTTGAGCGTCTCCAGAATCTGTGTATACGGTTTATTTTCGGTCTCCGAAAATATGACCATGTCTCTCATTTTCGAAATAAACTCAAGTGGCTCCCTATTCGTTTTCGCCGGGATACCCACATACTTTCTCTTCTCTATACAACTCTTTTTCTCCCTTCTTCACCTTCTTACTTAAGTTCACGTTTTACCTTCACCTGTGATACCCATACTAATAATCTGAGGTCATCAGTTAATTTAGCTCTTTCTACTTCGACTCATTCCACTCTATTCTATGGATCATCTTTCTCGGTACGAGCTGTTGCTCTTTGGAATTCTCTTCCGGTGAGCATCAGGCGTGCGCAGAGTGTTGACTCGTTCAGAGTACAGATCAGAAACCATTATCTTTCCCTAACTCATTGACTCAGTTTTCTGTCGCTTCACAATATTTGTTTAGTTTATGTTTAGTCTATGTAAGTTTATCTTTATTATTATTATATATATTTAATATACTTATATATGTAAAAGTACTATTTGTATGTAGTGTATTTTTATGTATCTTTATTTAGCTATAAGATTTATTCATGTGTAATCTCACCACCGTCAGCGTTTATATAAATATTTCTCTTTATCTTCTAAAGGTTGTCTGGAAGAGATCGCTATTAGCGATAAGGCCGCCTTTTGTACCTTTCTTACGCCCTAATCATTATACTATGTCATTATACTATGGTGTCAATAAAGTATTTTTGTATTGTATTTTTTTTGTATTGTAAAGCTAATTTAGCAACTAGCAAGCCATCTTCAATCTACAATTTGTCCAAATAAGTAATGTTACTGGCTCAGATCCAAGTTTGAATATCGGACAACGGTTCGGAATATTGGTACCGTTTCATCATGCCGCAGTGTATGCAGTCAAGTCAGAAATTAAGCTGTAAGGAAGCCGGTGATTAATTTGAAGGCACGCTCGCTGGTAGATACGATTGGAAACACGATATCTCCGGGCCAGACGCGCTGTGCAGTTTAGGTATAAAGGTCATAGTCCACTTGTCAGCCCCGCGCCAGATTAGCGCCGTCTCGTCTCACAATCGTGTGAATAAGACATTTCAAAAACGTGTGGAGACTTTTCGCTCGGGCGACTAATGTAAAGCACGGGCGGGCGGCGGCGTCAGCGGCGCGGAGCGGATTAACGGAGAGCAGGTCGTGAGTGGACGGCGCGATAGCGTTTCGTAGACAGCGCACGTACATTTCCTGACTGATCTAGTCGGACGCTTTCGGGTGCTTGTCTGGTGCGGAGTTGATAAGTGGACTACGACCTTAATGCTACAAGTACAATTACTTGTCGGCTCCATTGGACATACTACGTGCTAGAAGAGATGAGCTACATGACACAACAAGATGCAGTCTATGTCTGTAGGTTAATATAAGAGTAGATACTTGACGCTTGTGCAACTGACTTGCGTTTTATTGCGTATTCGCAAACCTCACTATTTAAATGTGTGCTGAATGAGTTTCCTGTACTATTAAGGATTTTGCACATCTAAAACTTACTGACTAAAAACGAAAAAACTTAACAGTTTTTCGTGTAACCTATTTTGTGAGTTTGTTCCTATTTTCCCGGATTCAAATTATAATGGTTGCAGCTGAGAAATAGAATTTTCGGAGTCGGCAAATTATGTTTCCTTTCGCAACTTCATTCACACTTCTCACATAAATATGTACATGACATTTTTAACGGAGTTCATTCAAACTTTCAAGTCGCTCTCTGTTGGTTTTACTGCTTACCATCGTAATAATATTATAATTATTATGTTCCACCTTTAGGTCGAATCGTGAATCTAAAAGTATCTTGACATCAAAAGTTAAGCACGACAATACGTACCTGTCACTTTTTAGTTTATGGTTAGCCCGAGTCATTTGTTTTATAGACACATTATGTTCGCAGTGTGTATAGAGACCCTACTTGTTCGTCGGAAGAGCCCGTGTCTGGCGGCTGGCCAGACATAACGGGGCCCCTTGCCCGCTCACCCGCGATTATTTCAACTAGATAAATTTCACGCTCCTTAAAATTTAAGGGCGTGCAAAATAGCGTGTGCAGTTAGTGTCCACGTCTAGGCGGACTTCGTTGGCTTTTCGTTGACTTGCTGTAAATGATGAAGGAAAGTATCGTGAATCCTACATGATGGTATTTCTAACCGACTTCGAAAAAGGAGGTTCTCCATTCGACTGTATGTTTTTTTGTGTTTGTTTAGGGATCACACCGCTAATTATAAATTGTTTTTGATGATTCTTTGTTGTTTGGTATATAGATAATACTTAAAAAAAACTGAAAAAATATTATCCAAGTAAACGAATTTCACAGTTCGAAGTCGGTTTTTTCAGTTTTTTAAACTTCTACTTAATGCCGATTCGGATCCAAGCCAAATCCACTTTAATGTAGTTAGTGGTAGTTTAATGTAGTTAGTTAGTGGTAGTTGCTTTTGTGATGTCAAATTACTGTAAATTTAATAATAATGCTTATTAGAGTTCTAAAGGATGTGATTTGTATTTTTATAAACCTACACAAAGAAAAAAGTACATAGTACATAACAGTTTGAGGAGAGTCCACCCAGCGCGCCGCTTTATTACTGATTTTATTATAGTGCTGACCTTTATCTGAAGCAAATGAGGAATAAAACGTAAACTCGTTTTCAATATTCTATATTTCGGGGTTCCAATATGATCACGACTGTGTTACATGAACTTAGGTCGGCCTCGTTCTTATAAGTAAACTTATCTTCTCAGTGTGAGAATGGTAAGGTCATAATCCACTACGCTGGCCAAGTAAGGGTTCACTTACTACATAATATCTTCGAGAACGAATATTATAGATAGCGGATTCAAATAAGAAACCCTCTATAACGCTAAATTTATCAAATACAGCTATGCACGAAACTTCTTGGACTGTATTTTTACAACAACATTTATACCACGGTAAAAAGTCTTAGAAAACGTTCAATTTTCTTTACGACTTTTTCCCTCGGGGTTTTGAAAGTAAGAACAATTCGAAAGGACAGGTCTTTGAATTTGATCACAGATATTTGTAAAGTTACTCAAACGGTCTCTGACTAGGCTGTCGCAGCTTTGTAGTTTATTGCAGTGGATCCTTAATACGGCCGGTAAATGAGGCTGGCCCTCCGCCAAACACCCGATAATATACCATCGACGTGCCGCATGCAAATTTAAGCTCTAATCCATTTTTTTCATTGAAATTCAGAGCGCTAGCGCCTTTCCATTCTGAGTTAAGCCTTGTAAAACTTAGGGCGGTAGTGTGGTATCAGGGATTTGAATGTATTAAAATGCGAATTGTGCTCTGCGTTGTTACTATGTACATAGTTTGTTGAACAGTGCTGTGGAATTTTACTCGTACTTTGTTAGGTAAGTATTTCTGTTCATAATAGTGTTACGGGAAGTGGGTATAGGGATTGGAAGGAAACAACGATGTTATTCAAGCCCGTATAATTCGTTGACACGTGGTGCCTTCCACAGAGCACTCACAGTCTATAACACAAACACCGACAATAGTTACAGAATCGACGCGCTACAAACACGCAGAGTATGTATTCCGACCAACACACTACTACTATAACGTCTCTTCACTATACTGTTCACTTCAACACTTCACTTTCACTTGTAACTTTTCTTCTTTCCTGTATGCTACTCGTATCTGAACTGCCCTCTGTCCGCGACTGAAGCTCCTTATATACCCCGCAGAACCTTCTAGAAGCTTTTATTTCGATAGTCATTTCGTTCGTCATTTGTTTCGTTCCAGAATGTTCAATTTCGATCGTCTTTTCGCTCGTCTTTTGTTTTTATCATTTGTTTCGAACTTTCTAGAATGTTGACGAGATTCTTTATTTAAATAGTCGAGGAGCATTTCCTTCTAGAAATATCACCATCATCATCATCATCGTTACACTACCCCCTCCTTAGACATGCTCGTCTCGAGCATCATTAGAGCCGTAGTATTGTGCTAACCTATCCACATGCACAACTTTCGCAGGACTTCGTGACGTTTTCCGAATTCTGTAAGTTACGTCGTTGAGCTTTGTAATAACTTGATACGGTCCCTCCCAGCTTGGCTGTAACTTCGGTGATTTACCTAGCTTTCGCACAGGGTTGTGTAGCCAAACTAAAGAACCTTCTTCAAATCCTCTTGAGTTAACATTTCTGTCATATCGCGTTTTCATCCGATCGCTGGCACGCAAATTGGCTTCCCTCATGTGTTGATGTACGTCTTCCATACGCTTTCTTAGTTCATCTGCATATTCTGTGACATATCTTGGTGCATCCGGAGGACACCCTGCCAAAAGCGTTGCTGGAAGTCGAAGCTCTCTGCCAAAGTTCGCTCGAGCTGGCGTAGTACAAGTACTTTCATGAACAGCCGTTCTATATGACAAAAGAAACAGAGGAATATACTCGTCCCAATTTCTCTGATGTGAATCAACCACTTTTGCCAGATGCTGCTCCAAAGTTCGATTAAATCGCTCCACCATTCCGTCGGATTGTGGGTGATATGGTGTAGTTCGCGTTTTATGTATCCCCATTAACTTACAGATTTCCTGGAACACATGCGATTCGAAATTTCTTCCCTGGTCACTATGAATTTCAAGTGGTAACCCAAATCGACAGAAGACTTCGTTCACCAATTTTCTCGCTACAGTGACAGCTTCCTGATTAGGTAACGCAAACGCTTCAGGCCATTTCGTGAAATAGTCCATAACCACGAGAATATAACGATTTCCATTATTGGACAAGGGAAATGGACCGGCAACATCTATTGCTATCCGTTCCCAAGGAGCTCCGACGTTATACAACCGTAACGCCCCTCGACTCCGTGTATGTGGTCCGTTAACCGAAGAACATCGTTCACATTTCCTGCACCAGTCCTTGATATCTTCCTTGCAATGTAACCAATAATAACGTTGCCGTATTTTCATAAGTGTCCTTTTTACTCCGAGATGCCCACCCGATGTTCCGCCATGGTAAACTCTTAGTACTTCCGAAATTTTTGCTTTCGGTACAATAGTTTGTAGATGGGTGTCGTTTCCAGACACATTTTCCCATTTTCGATGCAAAACTCCATCACAGAGGACCAAACTATTCCACTGTGCCCAATAACTTTTAGTGATTGCGCTCATACCAGATATCTCACTCCACCCGGGACGAGGAGTTCCACTTGTCATCCAATCTAGAATTGGTTTCAAATTTTCATCCTCATTTTGAGCTCTACGCATAGCATCGTTGCTAAAGTCATCATCAAGGGCATCTGTTCTAATCAGTCGGACTGTAACTTCATCTCTTGCTTCCTGTCTTCCACAATGCTTACAATTCTCAGAACAGGGCCGTCTTGACAAAGCATCAGCGTTTCTATGGGAACTTCCACTTCGATGCTCTACCTCAAAATCGAATTCTTGTAGTTGCTCAATCCAACGTGCAACCTGGCCTTCCGGATTTTTGAACTGCAGTAACCACTTCAACGCCGCGTGGTCTGTTCTGACGTGAAACTTCCGCCCCAGCAAATACTTCTTGAAGTATTGTAACGTTTTTACTACAGCTAGTAGTTCTCTTCTCGTCACACAATAGTTTCTTTCAGGTTTGGACAACGATTTACTGAAGTAGGCTATGACCACTTCCCCGTCCTGTGTCTTCTGTGACAATGTTCCTCCGATGCCTACATTGCTCGCATCGGTGTCAACTATAAAATCACCATTCGCATCAGGATATCCGAGAATTGGAGTTTCACATAGCCGCCCTTTCAGTTCATTAAAAGCTGCCTCACATTCTTGGTCCCAAACAAATGGCCGTTTTTCTTCTGTGAGTCTATGCAGTGGTTTGGCAATATCGGAAAAATTCTTTACGAAACGACGATAATACGAGCATAGTCCCATAAATGCTCTTACTTGAGTTTTATCGGTTGGAGTAGGCCAATCTTTCACTGCGGAAATCTTTGCTGGATCAGTTTTCACGCCCTCTTCATATAATATCTAATATATAATATCTGGGGCATATAACATGCCCCAGATATTCAACTTGGCGTTTGAAGAAAGAGCACTCTTTAAGTTTAATTTCAAGCCTGCTCCTCTTATTTTGTTGAACACGCTCTCCAACTTCTTCAGATGGTCGTCGAAGTTCCGTCCGATTATTATTATGTCATCGAGGTACACTAGACAAGCTTCCCCTAACAGACCGGCTAGTATACGCTCCATTAATCTCTCAAAAGTGGCTGGAGCATTACATAATCCAAATGGCATCACCTTGAACTGCCAAAGTTCTTTCCCTGTGGAGAATGCCGTCTTTTCCTTGTCACTGGTATCCATTTCCACCTGCCAGTAGCCACTTTTGAGATCAAGCGTAGAGAACCATCTCATGTCATTTAAAGTGCCCAGCGTGTCGTCTATCCTTGGTAGTGGATAGCTATCTTTCTTTGTCACATTATTTAATCGCCGATAATCGATGCAGAACCTGGTTGACCCGTCTTTCTTCTTAACTAGGACAACTGGAGAACACCAAGGGCTAGAAGATGGTTCAATGACTCCATTACCCTCCATCTCTTTTAACATGTCCTCAACTTCCTTTTCTCTAGCGAACGGAATCCGCCGAGGCCGTTGGCGGATTGGTTGCTCGTTCCCGGTATTGATCCGATGTCGAAATAGCCCTGTTCTTCCAATGTCAGCGTCCCCTCTGGAGAAAATGTCACCGAAATGTCGCAGTAAATTTTTCGCTTTTGTCAGCTCCACTGTGCTTAAATCCCCCTTGCAGTTATCTAGGACGTTACTAAAATCAACCGCATTTGAGTGAGTTTTCTTCACTTCGTCGCAATTTCGAAGCCAGACTATTTCTTCGCTCTCACCGATCAGACACCCCTTCTTCAGTATTTGAGGATCATCACTCAAATTCAAGACCGGTACCGCCATCTTTTGTGTCGTTCCAACAACCGTTCTAGCCGGTAACCATGCGTTTTCTCCTTTGACTCTCTCTATAACTAAGCAATGTTGTCGATTAGTGCTTACATTTTCGGCTAACTTTATCGGTACCAAAGTCTGAGTTCGTGGTGGTAGCCTAGTGTCCTTAAGGCAGTAGACTTTACCTCCCCTGGCTCCCTTCATTGGAACTTCAATCGATCCACACTTAAGGATTCCGGATTCAATATCAAGTTTGCACTGATGTTTTTTCAGAAAATCCAATCCGATGATGCAGTCATCCACAATTTCAGCTATCACCGCCCAATGCCAGTAAAGCTTGTCACCAACCTTAATCGCCACCTTCTGCTCCCCTCTTACAGGTATGCGCTGGCCGGTAGCCGTTTTCAACTGCACAGTCTCTCTGCAGGAATATAATTTTCTGCTATTCCGTGTCATCTGTACCCCCACTACCGTACGCGAAGCTCCTGTGTCCAAAGTCAGTTGGCATGCAGTTCCATTTATTCTTCCATCGACGGTTAAGCTGTTCCCGTCTGAGCTTTGATAGATCATAAAATTTGGGGCTCCCTGATTACCGGCCAGCGCCCACCCCGCAGCTCTGGCCTGTATTAGTTTTCCGGATTCTCCGACGCTTGTGTACCAGCGTCGGTTCGCTTCACCGAGCTACGATTGGGGCAACCATATCTCAAATGCCCACGCTCTCCACACTGGTAACAACGCGGAGCAAAGGTCCTCCGTGGTATTTCCCGCTCTTCTGTCGAAACAACTTTACGTACAGAGCCACTCTTGGAATCCCGACGTACTGCCTCCACCTCGAGAGCGTGTGCCACCGCTTCTTTGATGTTTTCATGGTGCGCCAAGCGTACCGTTGCCCTCACTTCTTTGTCGTTAATTCCATCGACAAACGTCTGCAACAGCATACTGTCGACTAGGTTCGCTGGTGAAGACTGATATGCCTTTCTCACCAGTTTCTCCACTTCTAGAGACCACTGTTGCAGATTTTCGTTGGATTTCTGGGATCGATCACGAAGCTGGGCCCGGTAGGCATGTTCTAGATGCGAGTCGCCATACCGGGACTCCAAAGCATCCACCAACTCCTGGTACGAGGCATTAGGTTCTACAGCCTCAAGTACCGACGTAGCTTGTTCACGCAATGCCAAAGTGAGAGCTGTCTTTGCTTTTTCCTCGCTCCAGTTGTTTAGTTCCACAACAGCCAAAAGTTGTCGCTTATATGCAGCCCATGAAGAGGTCCCATCAAATGTGGGAATTTTGAAACTGCCACCCAAAGTAGCTGTGACTGCAGTTGCTGGAGTTGGACCAACGCCTACTTCAAGCCTCCGAAGACGCTCTTCCGATGATTCGAAACGGGCTTCGTGCTCGTTTACTCGATCTTCAAGCAGCTCCACATTCTTCCGTATTTCCGCGACTTTCACTGCCCCTTCGGAGATGGCCGTAAGGATACGGTCTTGCATAGCGCATTGCTCCTCTCGATTAACACGCAGCTGCTCCTCTTGCATAGCGCGCAGTTGTTCCTCCTGGCGGCGTGCCTGTTCCTCCTGGCGGCGTGCCTGTTCCTCCTGGTGGCGCTGACGTTCCTCCTCACGGCGTGCCTGCTCCTCCTGCAAGGCACGCAGCTGTTCCTCTTGGCGACGTGCCTGCTCCTCTTGCATGGCACGCATTTGTTGTAATAGCACACCAAGGTCCACTGGAGAAACTGGAGCACTTACAGTGGCACTGGCAGAGGTTCCTTCATGAGGGTTCATTGGAGAAACCGGAGTACTCACAGTGGCACCGCCAGAAGACCCCTCACCGGCTTCTTCACGTATCCGAGGATTTCCCGTGCTAGCTTCCTGTTCTCCGCCGCTTTGTTGCTGAGCGGCTCCCCTTGAGCGGGTGTTTGGGCCTTCTCTGGGCATGACAGGCATCCTTCTTTCCAATCCCACTTCTGACACCAAATGTTACGGGAAGTGGGTATAGGGATTGGAAGGAAACAACGATGTTATTCAAGCCCGTATAATTCGTTGACACGTGGTGCCTTCCACAGAGCACTCACAGTCTATAACACAAACACCGACAATAGTTACAGAATCGACGCGCTACAAACACACAGAGTATGTGTTCCGACCAACACACTACTACTATAACGTCTCTTCACTATACTGTTCACTTCAACACTTCACTTTCACTTGTAACTTTTCTTCTTTCCTGTATGCTACTCGTATCTGAACTGCCCTCTGTCCGCGACTGAAGCTCCTTATATACCCCGCAGAACCTTCTAGAAGCTTTTATTTCGATAGTCATTTCGTTCGTCATTTGTTTCGTTCCAGAATGTTCAATTTCGATCGTCTTTTCGCTCGTCTATCATTTGTTTCGAACTTTCTAGAATGTTGACGAGATTCTTTATTTAAATAGTCGAGGAGCATTTCCTTCTAGAAATATCACCATCATCATCATCATCGTTACAATAGTATGTGGGTTAGAATACTTTTGCTGGATCCGCCTAAGGAGGTACGCCTTTAGAATAGAATAACTTTATTGTACATCCAGAATAACTTAAGGATTCGCTCAAAGCTCGCAGCTATGTCTCTCTTTTTAGCTTTTTGAACATGATTGAGCAGGGATATTTATAAAAGTAAGAGACAAATTTGTTTAGGAGAAATGTTTAAAAAAATAGTTTTTATTCAATATCTTTTAAATTGGTTGAAGAGTGGGATAGTGTATGTTTTTTCACCGCCAGTATAAATGATAGCTGAATATTTTTTTAAATGTTTATCCTATCTAAATAAACAAATTCGTCTCTCTCTTTTGTAATATACTCACTCAATGTTGTGATGCGCGAGAGAGATAGCTGCGCGCTGTAATCTCCACCTTAAGCCTAGACAATGAACGGAAATGGCAGCACAAAGGCGGCTTTATCGCATAGAGCGATTCTTCCACACCGTCTTAGGGTGGCTAGGAGATGAATATAGAGATTAGTGGTACATATTAAATAATGTTTATGATATATACTAATATACAATACTTATTATGGCTATAGAGAGCAAGTAACCAACATTATTTTGTACCGGATAGCTCGAAGTTACTAAGCCTTTCGGCTTAGTAAGCTTCCCCCACGATATTCCTCTCTCCAGGCCTCAAATCAAGTAGAGTAATGATCAAAATTCCATTTTCACACTCCGCTACATTTGGCGTCATCGCGCCACGTCGCGCGACATCGCACCATTTACTGAATTCCTCGAAGCGCAATTTCATTAGTCGCAAAGAGGTCGCAGCGCGAGTCTCGGCTCGTTCATTACACTAATGTTATTTGCCCCTGGCTACATCACTATTTGTAAAGAATCACCCCTTTGAGATCGGTGTGCATGTGTGTTCGGATTGAGAGCGTTTTAAATAGGCCTTCTGGATTCCTGGTCTTTTTTCCATCTCTGTTTCCTGAGACCTACAATCTTGGAATTTTCAAGGCTAGAGTGACCAGATATCTTCTAGATCAACGAGCTCCATCCTCGGCCACACCGTCGCTTAACATCAGGCGAGTTGGTAGTCAATCGCAGATCTATCTTGTATAAAAAAAATGCATTGACAACTTTTCCCGAGCACCGAGACCCAATTTAACAAAACTCAAGTTCAACATTTAGTCTTTTCTTTTACGAGTCGATTTTAATAGTTACTGATAGCATAAAAATCGGTAAAGTCTCTGCGGAAGGCGACAAATTAGTTTGAGAAGTTTTTATTAACTAATCCGTTAAAGTGTAACGGGAAAAATACTAAATCCACTATATATATACCTACCGTCGAGGTAAACTAGTTTCCTGAGCATAAAAGTGTATGTCTAAAAAGTGTTCAGCAATTCAACTCACAATAAAACTCATTGCGATGCAGTCTATACTTACGAGGGTAACAATAGTTCAAATTTTCACACTGTTAATAGTCGGAAAACATATTTCATACACCATACACCATACAAAACAAAAGGAGTATTTTCAACTTACTATTATTTTTTTCAATTCATAGTCAAAATCAAAACTAATGCGTTTCGTCCTTTTATCAAACTTAATCAGCACAATTACATGATCAATCTGATGTCAATCCATGAATTGCTATTTGCAATTGAAAAACGTGATAATTTCCTAACACTTCATTAGTTAAAGAATACATGTTGGTTACTTATAATGATCACTGCGGGATCGATGTAGTTGCACGTAGACATAGAAAATTAAAACTTAAAATTGCACTTTTCAAAGTCAAAGACGGGAGCAATTGTCACAGAGAATGACCTCCCTCGTCCTTAATTTTGTTTAGGTATTCTGATTTCTAATCTATTAAATATATTCTAATAAAACCTATTAAATTTAGGTATTAAGCTCTGTCTCTCAACGTTACCACGTTTAAACAGATACTTAAATGGATAGTGATGGAATTTGGTACAAATATATTAGAGAGACCGGTGAACAACATAGATTACATGATTAAAATGAGGGCACAGCACATAGTGTATACGTAAATCTGTGAAATAAAATTTCTTGAGTTCTTCTTCACTTCGCTGTACATGTTACCTAAGTCAACTAATTATCCAGAATTTCATCAATGCAGAATCTATTATAACGTTAGTTATAAGTAAAAGCTAAAGTATACTTGTTGCAAAAATAATTCTTTGTCTTACCACCAGATAATATTTAAATGAAGCTTGAATAGGTACAAACTGGATTGTTCTAGGGTAATATTTTATTATTGAAACCAGGTGGTAAGTAATAAAATACATTTGAAGCACGTCCGCATACCTTTAAAACAGAACTCTAATTAATTTTCAATAAGATTCCAATAAAAGAACGGTGGTATTTCCCATAAGAGCGACCGGTTGAATTTATTAGGTATGCCAGCCTAATACGTTTCGATGCAGTACAAACAGTAAGAGAACTGCCTATAACAAGTCTAGGATTTCGGTAGGTAACAAAAGAAAACGACATTTATTTAGACATAGACATATATTTATTTATGGAAGACACATAACATCAAGTTTATTTATTATTTAGCAACAAAAACAAAAAATACAGTAAGTATACAAGAATTATGTGTCCGCCACAAACCGGTCCCAACTCAGCATACTGCTGGCTGCGAACAGCCGGCGCTGGTCTTCCGCTGCAACCGACGGTGACGTCACCCACGATTAACATACACGGTAAGTATACAGTAACAAGTAAGCAAGTAAATTTCAACAAAAAAACAACAAATAAACCTTAAAAGAAAGAATGAACCAAAATAATTAAGAACAAAATAAATACAGGGAAGAAGATATGTTTGTGGAAAAATAAGTTTCCAATGTTGTTAAATCTATCACAAACTATCTATAAGTACACATATCTTATATAGTAGTATGTGTAAACAGTGTTTACAAATAAGTAACGAAGCTTGCAAAACACAAAGTTTAGTGGCATTAGTTGTAGTAGGCCTAATTTCTCGGTTTTTTTGTTTGGAAAGCGAAGTGAACCGAACCAAAAGCATGATTAAAAGCGAACCGATGCGGTCACATAAACAGTAAAATTTTATATTTCACTCATTTTGTTTTCGTAAAATACTTATTTCTTAAAAAAAAAAACAGATATGACCACCACATATACGAGTTGTAATATATTATGGGGTAATATAATTATATTGTAAATTAGTTGATTCCTCCGTCTCGCGCGGATCTCCGTACTTTTATTTTGCCGAGCGCTTTATACGCCGCGACGTTATTTTAAATACGAGAACGTGTGTGTGGTGTATGTGTGTGTGAACTCGATCCCTTACTGCTTATTTAACACCTTGCGAATAGGACCCGGATGCCGGAGAGATGGCGTCGTCTATTTGCAAAGGAGCGTTATAAATTAGGAACTAAAATACAAATGTCTAGCCGAAGATATACGGATATGAGCGCGCTATTATCTTTTCAAGAGATTGTTACATAAAACTTGCTCGCACTGTTTTGTACAAATAATATATTCTTGGGCCCATGCTGCGGCAATAAGGAAATCTTATTCTAGAGCCCTTTATTTCTCTTTTGGATCTTTTGAATTAAATGTATTGTTTGGCGCGTATTTACTGGAAGACTACGTATTTTCTAGTAAATACCCGTCCCGGCACGAATAAAGAGCGCTCGGTTAAAGTAGTGAGTTACAGTTACATAGCGGTGCCAGAGAAGGTAGACTGATTTTGGAGTCCGTGCCACCACTCAAGTCTTATAGACACGGTGCTTCAATCGAATTTTGGCCATACATATTTAGATATTCTGTGTATCGACATTTACGGTGGGTCTGTCAAATTTAGGAAATAAAGGACTTAGTCAGTTTAGGAAATTTAGGAATTAGACTTCAGTGCAGGCGCAGACTACGCGGCGCCGTATCACTTCTCGCCAAAAAGATTCGAAAATTAACTTCTGTGCTTACAATATTTGACTGATTTTGAACTTCTTTTTATAGCCAAGTAAAAAAAAACATGACTGCATAAAAGACCATAAAGAAAATTGCTATTTAAATGAAAGTATGTTTTGATATACATTTGTCACGATTTTATCCAAATCCTAACTAAGGTCATAATAGCGAACTTTGTCACCTTTTCACGACCAAGGGGCTGAACTGATCATTATTTCATAACGATCGGTTCAATCAGTAGTTCAATCGGTTAGTAGTATTAGTACAGAGATAACTCATCACCATCGCCGTTTTTCGTAACTACACGGGTGAACCGTGGGGTGCAGCTAGTGTATAAATCGGAGATTGCGAATATATATTTTTAAGTATTTTCCTATCATAATTTAAAATAATTTCCCAAGTTGCATTTAATTTGATTCATACAAACTTGATACTAAGGCGCATCGCCCACACGAGCTGGAGTCGAGGCGGTGTCAAGGCACGGGCGCACAAGCGGCGCGCCGCATCTACGTTTCCTTCAGGTTCAAATGGCAGTGCGCCCACTCACTAGAGTCGCGTCGCAGGCGACGTGGAGTCGAGGCGCGGTCACGGCGGCGTCGCGGCAGGGATGCAGTGCGCGACCGCGCAGCGACTCCACCGCCATTTTGTTATTTTGTTTCGTGCGTAGACGTGCTTACACTGTAGTGTGTGAAGGAAGCATAGCCGCCCGCGCCTCGACTCTAACAAAAACACCACGCCTCGACTGTGCCGCGACGCCGCCGCGACCGCGCCTTGACTTACCAGTGAGCGACGCGCCTAACGGATATATTTGTACTATACTAATATGGTCTATAATAAGAGACCACATTTCAGTGGCATATGTCATATTGGCCACTTAGCTGTAACCACTATCAGCTAAAAGAAAAATCAATAAAATAAAAATAAAAACAGAAACGCGGCATCGCGCGGTTTTACTCGCGGGTGGAGTTATCCTTTCTGACACCTTCATTCACAATAAAGGCACATTCTAAATCCATGTTTACACAATCAGAGGCTGATAGCAAATTGTTAATTACGAAGAATTGTGTATATCAACATCAAACAGTAAAGACAAATAGTTAGAAAACTTGTATGCAAAGTTCTCGAAGGTATGCGAAGTCTGCCAACCCGTACCCTATCCTTCTAGAAGATAGGCCGCGCTCAGCAATTGGAAATTTTATAAAACAGGCCTGGATTTTTGGATCAATTTACACTCACACAATTTCAATGTGTATCACTTTTCCGTGATATCTCATAAAATGGTCTGTCTATAATCAATACAATCCATACACAATACAAATAAATGTATCTCCTTACACGGCAAACAAAATACAGGATAACACGAAAGCTCTAATCAAAATGTATTTAGCTAACAAATCCAGGAGCATTCCGTAATCAATTCCAACTTGGTCATCCGAGCAGTAGATATTAATGAGGGAATAATCACAAATGGTAACGAGCAACATCTGTTCATATCATAAACAGAACGCAACCGAGGGCGGTATGACGCCGTCGTAAGGAAGAAAGCGGTATCTAAATCTAAATTATTTTTATCGCTCATAGAATCAGAAAAAAAACACTACATAAAAAACTTGTAATTATAATGAAATCATGATTTTAGGATGAGAACACGTATAGAGTTAAAAAAAAAACTGAACGACCGACTTCAATTTCTCTTTGCACACATTGGACGAGTGTTGTAAGAAGGCTTTTTGTAAAGTTTTTTCAAAAAAAAAAACAACTGCCATCCGCTCTCGCTTTTCCTTGTGTCAAGAATAAGATTTGTCGCTGATGCTATAATGGCTTGCGACAATCGGCAACATTTATTTTGTAATTTTTAATCGACTTCGAAAAAAGAGGAGGTTATCAATTCGTGCCGTATATTTTTTTTTATGTATGTACACGAATTACTCCGTCATTCGAGAACCAATTTTTGTGTTTCCTGAATTGGTATATCGAGAAAGCTCCCAAATTAATCCCATATTTATTTTATAAACATCGCTTTATTAGTTTTTGAATAATCACTAAAAATTAAAATATTTTCATAGTATTCTCAGAGTAAGTGCGTCAGATTATAGAATCGCAGAGTTCCACCTACACGTTTTTCTTTACAAGAGTGTTAAATATTAAGGATTATCGTATATACATCTGCACATTTTCTAATATTCGAAGACGAGCATTTGACATTCAATGACAATTCACATTCTTGACAAAAGAAAAAAAGAGCGAGTAAAGAGAGGTCTCTTTAAAAAGTTTACAATCGTGAAGGATTTAGTAAGTTGCGTTTGAAGTCGGTTTTTTAAAAGAAAAATTATTGCAAAGATAAACGGCTCTATAATCGGAAACGCTTCATTGAGACATTCAAATGAAATATTCACATTTCTAGAGATTATTCAAAAAATAATAAATCATGGTTAATAAAATAATAATAAGACCACCTCAGGAGCTTCCTTCTATAATTATTCAAAAAACACAAAAATTGGTTCAGGGAAGACGGAGTAAGCGGTATATACATAATATGTACTTGATAATGACTAAAAGGACCTTTTTTGTATTATCAAGTATAGGTACTGTATTTGCACATCACCTGGCGGTAAGGGCAAATACATGTAATAAATACAGATAATAAAGGCGCTATCTCCACGGAAATACGGCGGTAACCAACCTACGATAGGTGTCATGATAATAATTTGATACTTTATTAATATATAAGGAATATTTCACAATTAATATCTTAATTCTTGTATTAGATTAGGCAATAAAATTATAAGCATCATTAAAATACTATGAAGATGGCAACTTATATGTGGTATTGCTTTGTATTACAAAAATCTTAGTAAACTATTTTATCCAAAGAACAAAAAGATATAATATTTACATTACAACACAGGTGTTTAAGAAACCATAAAAATTTGCAGCTTTACAGTTACACACAAAACATCATCTGGAGATATCGCCCTTTTCTTTATGACGGTAATGTACGGGTCAACGCATTTCTAATCAAGTCGCTTTACTTACGTGTGCTGAATAACAAGTTATGGGGTAAAGAAGGGTTAACCCAAACTTGGGCAAAGGAATGGAGTTCCACAGAGCTTTAATCATGGTGCTATCTTTTTATTTTATGGTCCGCAAACAAGTAAAGGACGCTTGATGGAGAGAGGTTGGATCAGGCATCTATAGAATATATTTTATAAGTCATATGAGGGGTTTGTAGGTATATGACATGATGGTAACAATAGGCAGTTATAATGTAGTATATCCTGGTGAATTCATATTAAATTTAGAGCAGCAAATATGAGTAGATTAGACACGATGTATACATAATTTGCGACAGTAAAAAGATTAGAGCCGACAAGGGGATAATATGATCTCATATCGGTTTTGTAATATCTAATATGGCTTTATGTCTACCTCTACGACAAAAGAGAAAGCTGACAAGCTTTCTCTTTTGTCGTCTTTGCAAATTAAACATGCATCGTAAGTAGTAGACAGACATGTAGAATATCACTTTACTACTACCTGCTACCTGAAAAATATTCAATAACCTATTCTATTTATTTATATGGTCAAGCGCAGGGATATTTTCGAATAAAAATAAAGAAAATATAACTTTCTTTCTAGACAACGAAAATTCTAATCGTAAGATGAAGAATGCGTTCCAGGTTAAATACGAAAATACAGCCCTAAACTTTTTTGAGTTTGATTTGGCAATCCCAATGTAGTCGAGATTTGGAAATTTAATTTTGATGTTAAATACCTGAGAAATTATAATCTTTAAGAGTCTATCTCTAGGATGGATATGGAACTACGAAAGATTTTTTTCAATGCATCATTAGATCCATGGTTACCAGTGCAATGTATTGGAATCTTCGTTATCTCCGGATGCTGCGGCGCATTGAGTGAAATTGACTATGAGGGAGGGAGCAAAGGGTTATTTGCATAAAACGAAACATAATACGCTTTCCTCAACTTTTAATATACGTAAAATTATGATGTTATTGTTTACAAACGTTTTCGCAGCTTGTTGTTGTAAACTTTACAGTTATTATTAACTAAGTTAAGCTAAAAACAGGTTTGTGTAGTTTGTTGGTTTCTAAAGTTTAGTTATTAGCTTAATTCTGCTCTAGTTGATATTTGTTGAATTGTTTGTAAATGGGATAACCGCGTTTCCTATTTGCTTTCATTTTTTATGACCGTGGTTTCGTTGCTGAAAAATTATGATGATGATGATGATGAAATAAAGCTTATTGATGTAGGTAGCAGATTGTAGGACAGTGTTTGCAGCGAAATCCTAACTAATTAATTATAATCCTGTTTGTCTGTTTATCTCTCTGCCTATCTGTTTGTTACCTTTTCACAGCTAAATGGTAATGGTAGCTAAGCTAATGTCATTAAATTTGGATTAGTTATTCTTTAAGGCTTGGAAAAGGACATAGACTGAATTTTATCATCATCGCCACCGCTTTTCATCCCTATACGAGTGAAACCGCGGGACGCAACTAGTATCGGTATTTGAGCTCAGTGCACTACCACATCGAGTTTTGAAGCGTTGAAGTATATAGTTCTGAATGATAATGCACTGCTTAGGGGCAAGCACAAGATTAACTCATAGCCTATCGTCTCAGAACTCATAAAAAAGGAGATATAAGGTAAAGAGTAGGTACCTAAATGAATTAAGTGGATTATAATAACCACTTTTAAAATATTAAGGGTTTACATTTTTTAGTAAGCGTAAAATTCCTAGCGCCTCTGTTATGCTCCTCACGCGCCTTTTTGGCATCAAGTCACGTCGGTTGAAGGGGTGAGGTCGAAAATTCGGGGAATTTCTGTAATGGCTGTCATCGCAGCTACCACCTACCTCATATCTTCATTAAGAAGGACAGGGAACGTCGCTACTTCAAGACCTTTCTGTCCTCTTAAATAAAGGTACACGCATATTAGTCACGCCACCGTCAAGTGCGCTAGGCAATTTGTCGTAAAATTGTCGTTGTCTCATTTTATCTAAGGAAATATCTAATGACAGTGTGACATCCACGGGAATATTTAATATGAACATGAGCGAAGCTTTTTTAGGGTTCCGTAGAAGGGTTCCGTAGAGAAGGGAGTAGAGCCGTAGCCGTGATACAAAATTCGTGCGGCGCGTGTGGAAAAAAACGGCATTGGAAAACTAAACACACACATTTAACTAATAAACCCACGCATCTAATGTGGATAGACTCTATGCCCACATCCTACTTAGCAATGGAAACAGCATAAATGGAAAATAATGAGAATATATTACAGAACCTGCCCTCATAAACGACTGGCAGTCGACCGTTATTCAAATAAACATAACTCAGATCGAATGTCGTTTCGTAGCAACAGATATCGTAAAAATGTATAGTTGTGCAAATGTGCATATACGATGTATGTATACCCATTAATAGATATATATATACGTCTGCCTCGCAAGGGCACACAGCGGAGTAAAGGGTAATCGAGGGTAAATCTAGCTAGACCATATTTATTCGGATGATTTATATGGTACACTATTTGCATGCATAGGTAACGAGTAACCTTTTACATTTTCAATTTGAGATATTGCTGCGACGACGTCGTAAAAGTTGGCTATTTAGTTCTTAATTGACGTTACGTTTTTGATTTACGTTGGTAATATTTTAAGACTTATAGTATCTATTATTTTAAATTTGTGTTTTTATTAAATAAAGTTGATGTACCTAATTTCAGATTTTGTTCATTAGTTGACAGCTTCATTCATCATTAGATGGCCATATCTGAAAAAGATGAGTTTGTTCATAATCACCACTTGTAAGCACGATATTCGGGTATAATAAGATAGATAACTCTTTATTAAAATACCAAAATACATAGAAAAATACACAAAACATATAGAAATATGAACAGGCGTTTTACATGGGTAATAAGTAAGTTCAGAAAACTTAAAAACACCCGACTTAAAAACGGCTGAACCGATTTTGATAAAACATAGCTAAGAAGGCATGTGTCAATGAAATCCTTGTTCAAACAAAAACAACTAATATCGGTCCATCCATTTGAGAGCTAAATTACCACAGACACAAATACACGTATACAAATGTCAAACTAATAATACACCTCTTTTTTTTACCGACTTCCAAATAGGAAATTCTCAATTCAACTGTATGTTTGTTATGCGAGTACTTCGCCAATTATCAATTAATTTTGATGTTTTTTTTGTTTGGTATCAGAATCAATTCAGTACTTTAGTTTTTACAACAAAAAAATTGGAAAAATATATCATCCAAGTAAACAAAATTGCGTATTTTGAAGTCGGTTGTATCAGTTTTTTAAACAATGATTATTGAGTCTGAGGTTAATAAAACCGGACAAGTGCGAGTCAGACTCGCCCACCGAGGGTTCCGTACAAACTAAATAAAAGGGGGAAATCATATTTTTTTTTTATATTTTTCTTCTTAAACCGTAAAATATACATCGTAAAAACATTTAACACATTCCTTGCTCACCACTTGGATCCGAGTAGGGGCTATAGTAGCGGTGCCTCCCACTCGGATCCGAGCGAGCAAACGTTTGAGGCAGCCCTCATTCCTTGCATAGAGGCACAATTTTTTTGTGATTAAATAAAAAATTACCAGTTTTCGGTTTTTTTCCTATATACACAATGCTTCTTGCCAAATAGTACCCCATAGGTTTTGATTCCTCTGTGAGTGTCGAAATGTGCGTTTTTTACGACATATTCGGCTGTAACTTTCTTTTACGAAAACTGAGAAATTTTATTTTTCTTTCTGCAGCAAGATACTATGGATTTGCGTATATGGTTTTAATTTCAACTCGATACCTTCACGCGTTCCCGAGATAAAGGTCTAGACACCCGGACAGACGGACGGACAGACGGACAACAAAGTGATCCTATAAGGGTTCCGTTTTTTCCTATTGAGGTACGGAACCCTAAAAATGAGTACTATTAGACTTAAATATTTTAAAACGTTAAAAATAGAAATCAAGATTACGAACGCTATTAATTATTTTACGCAAAACAATTTTGTAAGTTCATTTAGCCTTAATAAGTGATTACGATTACTCGTAGAATGTAATTTTGTAATATCATCAAAATGTGCGAGTGTGATAGAAGATTGACCCACAGAGCTTTATATCTAGGAAACTTAAAGGAGGCAAAATGTCATTGTTAGGAGGAATAAAAATATTGCCATCAGTTTAATCACTTAATTTACAAGAAGTAACTACGAGCTTGGACATATAAATGCTGCAGCAGCAGGGCCATGCCCCGGCCAATAGCTATAAATAGGAAGGTAAGTATTTAAAAGGATCAGTCACAAAGTAGGTGATAAATCATGATATTGAACGTCGTCAGTAATCGATCAGTCATAAGGGCTTGTACTTGCAAGTTGTCCTTTACTTAATTGACAGAACTACAATGCTTATCATAGGAGCAGAATAGCTATTTAGGTAATGACTGCACTTGATTGACGCTTGAATTGTATATACGAAGTCTAACAATCAACAAATTACATACTTACGTTAAGGTGATATGTCATACATATTTTTTTACATTTGATAGATCTACGTATAATTACCAACACGGTGTGGCCGAGGATGGGGATCCACAATCTAGAATGTATCTTTTTTTTTGTACAAAATAGATCTACGATTGATTACCAACTCGCCTGATGTTAAGCGAATGTTTGGCCGAGGATGGAGCTCGATCTAGAAGATATCTATTCACTCTAGCCTTGAAGATTTTAAGATTGTAGGTCTCAGGAAACAGAGATGGCGGCAAAGAATTCCATTCTTGTGCAGTACGCAACATGAATGTGGATCGATATCGCTGATTTTTGTCATTTCAACGAGAAATGGGTAGTAATTCGCCGACTTTCTGCTAGTTCTGTAGTGAAATGGGGAGGGTGGATCTATTCACATTAGCCTTGACAATTCCAAGATTACAAGCTCTATACTTTATACTTTTTTTCTCCCACGGCGCATAATATATGTTACCATACAAGGCTTAAAATGTTTGAAATTCCGTATGAAATTTGATTTGCTAGCGGCAAGTTTGATGTTTAACATCAAATAAGGGACTAGCTTGTTCCGACCACCATGCCTCTCATTTTCATAAAAATGAAGACTAAGTATTTCACGACGACGGAATTACATCAGAGCTACTGAAAGCGGGTGGAACACCGGTACTGAAAGTCCTTCAGAGGCTCTTCAATTCCGTCGTGCTTGAAGGTACAACGCCAGAAGCATGGAACAGAAGCGTGGTGGCGCTGTTCTTCAAAAAAGGAGACAACACTTTGCTGAAGAACTACAGACCCATCTCGCTTCTGAGCCATGTCTATAAGCTGTTTTCAAGGGTCATCACGAATCGTCTTGAACGCAGGTTTGATGACTTCCAGCCTCCCGAACAAGCCGGTTTTCGAAAAGGCTATAGTACCATAGACTACATCCATACGCTGCGGCAAGTGATACAGAAGACCGAAGAGTATAACTTGCCCCTTTGCTTAGCATTTGTGGACTATGAGAAAGCCTTTGATTCGATCGAGACATGGGCGGTGCTTGAGGCTCTCCAGCGATGCCGTATTGACTATCGGTATGTCGAAGTGCTGAAGTGCTTGTACAACAACGCCACCATGTCAGTCCGAGTACAAGACCAGAACTCAGAGGCAATTTCATTGAAAAGAGGCGTGAGGCAGGGAGACGTTGTCTCTCCGAAACTGTTTACCGCCGGTTTGGAAGATGCCTATAAGCTTCTGGAATGGAAAGGGCTCGGCATTCATATTAACGGCGAGTACATCACTCACCTTCGGTTTGCCGACGATATAGTAGTCATGGCAAAGTCGATGGAAGAGCTCAGTACGATGCTCGAAGACCTCAATAGAGTTTCCCAACGGGTGGGCCTCAAAATGAACATGGACAAAACGAAGGTTATGTCGAACGCCCATGTAGTGCCCACCCCAATATCTGTGGGGAACTTCACTCTTGAAGTTGTTGACGAATACGTCTACCTAGGACAAACGGTCCGATTAGGCAGGTCCAACTTTACGAGGGAGGTCAATCGTCGTATCCAACTCGGCTGGGCAGCGTTCGGGAAACTTAAAAGCGTCTTCTCGTCCAATATTCCCCAGTCCCTCAAGTCGAAAGTTTACAACCAGTGTGTGTTACCAGTGATGACATACGGCACTGAAACGTGGTCCCTAACTATGGGCCTTATAAGGAAGCTCAAGGTCACGCAACGAGCTATGGAGAGGGCTATGCTCGGAGTCTCTCTACGAGATCGAATCAGAAATGAAGAGATACGTAGACGTACAAAAGTCACCGATATAGCACAGCGGATTAGCAAGTTGAAGTGGCAGTGGGCAGGGCACATAGCACGTAGAACTGATGGCCGATGGGGCCGAAAGGTTCTCGAGTGGAGACCACGTACCGGCAAGCGCAGCGTAGGAAGACCAGCCACGAGATGGACAGACGACCTCATACAAGTGGCGGGAAGACGCTGGATGCAAGCCGCTTCCAATCGGTCTTTTTGGAAATCCATGGGGGAGGCCTATGTCCAACAGTGGACTTCTTATGGCTGAGATGATGATGATGATGATGAAGTATTTCACAAAAATATGGAATTTAATTATAATTGTCTTATGTCAATAAAACAAATTCCCAACTACTTTTTAAAAAGCACTGTCGTGTAGTAGCAGTTCCCAAATTATTATATATCATCTCAACATTTGCATCAACTATCTCATTTACAAACATAATTTGTCCTGACCTTGAAAGTACTCCGTATTATCTCATTAAGTAAATGGATGGGTGTCCATCACAACGTTGACCTCTCTAATTAATGGTCTTGAGACATCTCGTTAAGGGCGTGTTTCCACTATAGTTATGCGATGTAGCTAAGCGATGCGAGCAGGCATAGCAGAACTGTAAAACGTAATAATTTGTAACGTTTTCGGTGTGTATGTATGTTTGTATGTTCCTATATTGCCTTCTAAGCGACACAGCTTGGTCGATTTTAAGGTGCGAAGTGTCGTTAGATTCGTCACTTTCTGAATGTAATTGAATAAATTTTTATGCATTATATAAAAATGTACTTTTTAGTGTCCTGTTATAAGTCTTCTATTTTATTATTTATTTTATTTTATATTGTAAGCAACACTTATAGCTAATAAACTTGAAAAAAAAAAACTATAAATTTAGATAAATTACGAGGCTAATTATAAGTTTTCGCCTATAGATTGGAAACATAAAATAAATCTTGCAGCTGTATGCGCCGATCTACCAACCATAACAACACGCCCTTGAATAGATATATAATAAATAAATAAATAAATATTTGTGGACATTTCACACAACACCAAACATAAATACAAATTAATTGAAATTTAAAATTTCGTCAATAATTGTAACCCGTCCTGCATCGACCCTGGGGGCCAGGTGCGTGGTAATTATAGCAGCATTACCACGCTGAATGGCTATGGCCAACCTTTGCACGAGAGACGAAGTGAAACGGGAGTCACTATTGTTGTTCATAAGTCTTCGGCGATTTTCATTGATTAGGCTTTTGGGCTTCGCTCCCCAACTGCCCAAAGTTTCTACAGCGAATAAAATGTACAAGAATCACAAATAAATAACAAAAGTTCTGTGAGTATTTTCTCGCGAAAAAGTACATTCAACATCAAATCAAACGTAAAGAAAGCGGAAGTTACTAGCCAAAATGTTTTTTGTCCAATAAGATTGGCGATGTTTTTCGTGTGTATGTTTGTTTCATCATTGTGTCACTGCAGTAATATTGTAACTATGAAGTGTGTTAATTAAATCAGGAATCCAAGTTCTTTTATGAAGTCTTAATCTTCTCGCCCCATATACTCACGCTCAAGATCCATATCTGTCGCGGAACCTTCTCACTTTCCTATATAAATTTCTTTCTAGTTTAGTATTTACAAAGTGAGGATTGAAAAGCTAAATACCTACTGATATTATTGTTTATGCTCGCGTATCGTTTAGCTACATCGCATGTCACTCGTGGATATACACCTTGAAAGGACTGAAAAACGAGACATATTAGCCGTAATTTACTGCATTAACACCACACATGTTTCTAATTAGCACTAGTAAAAGTTGAAGTAATATCTGGAGTCGAGGGCAACGTTTCTTATATTGTCTCAGATTTTATTGAATGCATGGATTATTACCTCCAATAAAGGACAGTTAAATATATAAGTTACTCTATGGTTAAATCTAAGTCATAAATATTTATCTTTTATTTGTTTCGTGTATTGAACTTGTGCGGTTTGCGTATTTGCCAAAATAAAATATGGTTTATGACTACTATTTTTATTTATCAAAAGTCAAGTAAAACCCGTCATAGTGAGACTTATTCATGCTTCAAGAAATTGGTGGCAGCGTTGGACAGACCGTAGTCATATAGCCAGGGGTGCTATCTCACCCTGGGCTCCCTAAGTCCCTGCACCTTAGGTCTACAACTTACACACAAAATAGTACTTATACGAAAATAAATTCAGCTCAATTAACAATACAGTTTGTCGCTATAGTGTACGTAAGTTCATATAAAATAAAATCAATGATAGTTCGTTAAAAAAAATACTTTAGTTCGTTAAAAAGTACACAGAAATAAAAAACACTTTTTTTATTCACCGTAATTTCTATTTTAATATGTAAAAAATTGTTCACAATATCATCAAATGCTTATAGGTGAGGCATGACTTAATTACTAAAACTACTTTTAAAACGTCTCAAACTTATTCATGATTTTTCTGGTAATTATACTTTGTTGATAAGGCTGAAAGTAACTGTGCAAAATTTATCGGGCGGCGCCACCTCACGCAGGTCTAGTCCAACGCTGATTATGTGCGAATTTACTGGTAAAATCGGGCATAAAAAATCTTATTAGCTCCACAGACACCAGATTCCGTGACCTTTGTCAGAAACACAAACTATTGATAACTATAAAAAAATATTTAAACATAATACGTATAAAATCCGTACTCAGCGATATCGATCCACATTCTTGTTGCGTACTGCACAAGAATGGAATTCTTTGCCACCATCTCTGTTTCCTGAGACATACAATCTTGGAATTTTTAAGGCTAGAGTGAATAGATACCTTATAGATCGACGAGCTCCATCCTCGGCCACACCGTCGCTTAACATCAGGCGAGTTGGTGGTCATTCGTAGATCTATGTTGTATAAAAAAAGTTTAACGATGAAGACATTCAAAAACATATTTTAATATTCGAATCATAATAAACGATAAAAATGCCAAGTCAATTATTACATCTTCCGTCCATAAACTGATAGCGGAAGAATATGAATCGGGCGGATGACGAGGCAGCGCTGAAGACAAATGGGCTGCATTACTCGCCGAGATAAACGCTCCGCTTTCGACGTTTGTATCTGATAGCGGCAAGATGTATGGCATAAGTGATGGAAAAGGCCCGAAGATGTAGCTGCCTCCTAGCTACATCTTCGGGCATTAATTTGCACGTCAGATATATTTAAGATTCATCAAATTCTTTTCGCCAAACCACAGATTAATAAATAGTTACTAACGGCCAAACTACTTATCTTATTCTCTATAATATATATATACGAGTTCATGCAGGCATTCGATTATTTTTTTAGTCATTATTAGCATCCTTTTTACATATTTATATATATAAATATAGAAAACATTTCGGATTCGTATGTAGACGTGGCATAAGATGTTTAATTTATTGAATTCTGAAAGTTACAAAGTTTCAAGGAACATAAGTTTGGAACGTTTGGGTTTCGCGGTATTTTAAGGATAAAATATTTCCTCTGTAACTTTTATGAGAGCTTGTATTTTTGAAACGAAGCAATGAACAGGTGAAGCTTGCTCCGTGCGCAATAATATGTTGTATTGGCAACAGCTTTTTACTAATAATCTTTCCCCGCTACTATATTTTTAGGGTTCCGTACCTCAAAAGGAAAACACGGAACCCTAATAGGATCACTTTGTTGTCCGTCTGTCCGTCTGTCAAGACTTGTATCTCGGGAACGCGTGAAGATATCGACTATAAATTATACATTTTTAATTTAATCACAAAAAGATAGAAGGAAAGAGGGTCCAAATTTCAAAGTTTTTTAACCGTATCATGTGGGGTATCGTATGAAACAGCTTTATTAGCACAAGCAAAAATAAGTTTTTAAATATTTTTACGATGTATATTTTTCGGTTTATGCAGGACAATATAAAAAAACCCTTTTATCTACCAGTTGACTGGCCTTTTGGCTCAATTGGTAGTATGTCTGCCTGCCAAGTTGTAGGTCGTGGGGTCGATCTCCACCCAGGGCAAACATTTGTGTGATAAGCATGGATATTTGTTCTGTTTCTGGGTGTTTCTATGTATATATTTACAAAAAAAAAGTATATATGTCAAAAAAAAAAATCAGTTACAGTTTATATGTAAAAAGTATATCAGCCATCTAGTTCCATAGTACAAGCTTTGCTTAGTTTGGGCTAGATAGTGTTGTGTGAAATGTCCACAAATATTTATTTATTAATTAGTTTGTACGGAATCATCGGTATGCGAGTCTGACTCGCACTTGTCCGGGTTTTAATGGGCAAGTGTTTTTATTAACTACATCAAAACAATCAACATATTTTACTGTCACTGGGACTGCCTTATTTATTTTATATTATTTTTGTACTTAACATTTTTCTTCGGCAAACAAAACAAGTATTAATGTCGAATGTCTTTCATAGGAAATCTTACATTAAGGAAAATGAATCAAGTCCATGTCAGGGCGCAGTATATTTTCGGACTGGCCTACATTCCCTAGCGCTGTGGTCACGGACAGATAGATTCATTGTCATTAATTATCGAAAGCTATGATATTGGCTTACTGTGCTCCTAATTTCTACCTAATGAACCGATAAAAGTAGGAAAATATTCTAGTTTGTTATAAAAACAAATAAAACGTATCAAGCTTCGTTTATTCATCGGCAGAGGCGTAGCCAAACTTAAACACAATTCAATACACTTTGTAAATAACATATTCATGTCTTGCGTCTTTTATTTTTGTAAACATTGAATTACTTTTAGTAGGAACATGGTGTCTCACTGACTGTATTGATATTTCAACCATGTTAGGTGTACGTAGCCGTATTTGAGCATAAATTTTATGATAGTATTTGCAAAGACGGGAAACACACAAATATTTAGACGCCCAAAATACGCGCCGAGACAAGATTCTCTCAACTTTTTACGAGTGTTTTGTCGAGTGAAAAGAAATACACAGATCACAGTAGTCTTGTAACGTTCTTGCACAACAAAAAGAGTAGAGAAGGTTTTGCCGTGGTAGAATTTTAGGCCTGCTGGAAGTGGAGCTGGTTCTTGAAACGAATTGACGAAAATAGCCAGGCACTAGAAAGTACTTCCCTGAAATTCATAATGATTTTTCATGTTTTATGCGAATACCCTGATATAGAAGTTGGTATGTCCCATGATGTGAGTATGGTATCGGTTGATGCCAGTGGCACAGAACATTAACTCCCTTACCGAAAAACGTTACTTAACTTTAAGCAATGCTTAATATATTTTGTCGACTTCTGGCTGACACGTAATGACAGTTGCGGAAAGAAGACAGAGACCTTAAGACATTGGTTAAAGTTAAATAACGTTTTTCGGTAAGGCCCTAATAGTATTACATATGGGCGGTTATAATTGGCGCCCACGTTTTTAAATTGAACTTCTAGCAGCATTGAAACAAACTATGCTACGTCGTAGCTCTCTGCTTGTGTCTACGTCGTAGCTTTCTGGCTTGCATACGTCGTAACTCTCGTAGCGGAAAAATTAGCGTATATAGCAGTTTGACTATGGGTAATTTTTACCCGATTGCGTAGGAAGGTTATGTTTTTCGAGTGTATATTTGTATGTATGTATGTGGGAATGTATACAATATATAAAATTCCAAGATTGTAGTTCTCAGGAAACACAGATGGCGGTAAAGAATTCCATTCTTGTGCAGTACGCATTAAAAACGTGGGCTGATAACGCTGAGTATGGATTTTTGGCATTTCAAAGAAAAAATGGTGGTACTGCGCCGACTTCCTGCTAGTCCTGTAGTAAAATGGTGAGGGTGGAATTAGGACGTAAAGCTCTTGCGCACACTCCCCGAAATGAATCCTATAGAATATAGATAGACATGCTTTTTATTGCAGAAAATGCAGAAATTTATTTTGTTATTTAGTATATTGTTTGACTAGCAAACAATCAGAAGTCAGATTGATTTTTTGCCACGATAGTTCTTTTTCGAAACAGTATCTAGTATTGTTTTTGACTAGATTTTGACAGTCGCACGCATGAACCTAAATCAAAGTATCATACTCTGGGGCAAGGCCACTATAAAATTGCTTTGTAAATTTTACTGTATAAAATGTAAAAAATATGTGTATGTTACGGCTAGAACCCGAAGCGTGGCTAAGTCTAGTTTTAGCCCGTTAGAACTAGGTGTAGCCATTTACTCTTGGTAAAATCTAGTATAAGCCGATTGTTTTCGGGTAAAACTAGGTCTAGCTGGTATCATTCCGGCTAGAACTAGGTCAAACCAAACCAAGATACTAGGTTAGGTTAGGTTATTTTTAGAAAAAAAAATACCTAACCTAACCTAGTACCCACTAGGGTTTGGTTGGGTTAGACCTAGTTTTACCCGAAAACAATCGGCTTAAACTAGATTTAACCGAGAGTAAATGGCTACACCTAGTTCTAACCGGCTAAAAGTAGACCTAGCCGCGCTTCGGGTTCTAGCCGTAACATATATAATAAATATGCATAGAAAGAACATTACGTTATGATATCAGTAAAATTAGATTATCTGTGTAAGCGTAGGTATCCAGCGTATCCAGCGTAGCTACTTACATATTGTAATAAAGTTCTTACACCTCTTACCCATGAATCTGGAGTTAGCTTGTTACTCTTATCTTCACAACGCGAGCTGGTTGCCAATTTGCATAATATCTCACCTACCTCCGGCCATTTGTAATTCAATTCAACTGCGAGAGTACATCGCCGTCTTATCTCGACCATTTGTCTTTTATTAGTGCGTTTAAATGTAAGTACATCCCTTTTTTGGGGCTAAACATAATAAGAGTTGCGCCTGTGTTTGTTAAATTACTAAAATTTATACGAGACGCTTAGAAATAAAAAGTTGCTTTGCTAGTTTAGAGAAAACAAAGTTTGATTCTGTGTCTTAGTCTTATGATTTTAAAAAGTTTATGTGCAAATTATTGTTTACCACTAATCTATATTTCTGGAATTATAATAAGCACATATGAATACTCGATTCATGGAAAGAGAAAAAAAACAAGCTTATAACATTTTCTTGAAAAAATATTAAACAGTTTAAAATATACCTACTTGTTCTTATTGGAAACAAAGCGAAATTTTATCCTTCAAGTTTTTGCCCTTGACATAGTATTATTATATGTTCTTTGGTACTGCATACACTTTTGGTATCTCTAGGATATTAAATTTGGGTTCCTTGGAAGATATGTTCCTTATTACAAATTTCGTGCAAGTTATTATTTTAAGTTATTTTTGTACATTTTTAGGGTTCCGTACCTCAAAAGGAAAAAACGGAACCCATATAGGATCACTTTGTTGTCCGTCTGTCTGTCCGTCTGTCCGTCCGTCCGGGTGTCAAGACCTTTATCTCGGAAACGCGTGAAGGTATCGTGTTGAAATTAAAACCATATACGCAGGGATCTGCGTGCTTTTCATTTTTAAGAAATTTTCTTTTACTTGCTGCAGCAATAGTACCTTGCTGCAGCAAAAAAAATAAAATTTCTCAGTGTTCGTAAAAAAAAGTTACGGTCGAATATGTCGTAAAAAACGCACATTTCGACACTCATAGGGGAATCAAAACCTATGGGGTACTTCCCGTTGACCTAGAACTATGAAATTTGGCAAAAAGCATTGTGTTATAGTACACATATGGGAAAAAAAACGAAAACTGAACATTTTTTATTTGATCCCAAAAAATCTTTATTCAAGGAATGAGGTTCCAAATTTTAAAGTGAATTAACCGTATCACGTATTCACGTGGGGTAGCACATGAAAGAGCTTCATTAGCATAAGCTAAAATAGCTTTTTAAATATTTTTACGATGTATATTTTTCGGTTTATGAAGGAAAAAATATATGATTTCCCCCTTTTATCTACTAGTTTGTACGGAACTCTCGGTGGGCGAGTCTGACTCACACTTGGCCGGTTTTATTTTTTATACAAGATAGGGTTGAGCTTAGTCGCAAACTCGTCTTTGGTCTACGATGGAGCGCGCTTATCTAGAAGAAACTTTTCACACCTAGATTGTATTCCACAATTTAGCAGTCCGTACGATAAATGTAGAATTATTCCGTTTTGTTCGACCTTTTGGAATATTTTTTATGCTGTAATAGGTTTTCGTTTGACCGCCAACTCACATGATGCTAAGCGTTGCGGTCTAAGATGGAGCGCGCTTATCGAGAAGAAACCAATTTACTCGCTATTTAAAGACATCCAGACTATATCTATCACAGATATATATATATATATTCCACTCAGCTTATTCCACAAACGCGAATGATAAATATAACAAATATAACTCCACATTTATATCTACGATAAAACGATGACGCACATATATACATAGACAAATAAACTTTATAATGTATTTTTTCTCCTTCTATTTTTTTTTATTTCTTTTTTTTTTTTTTTAACACGCTTGTATTTCAGTTCTTGATGATTTAATGAGTGAGAGAGTGATAGCGCTGCAGCTAAGGTTTTGCTTATTAAACTAATGTTGTGATTTAAGACAATGGGGTATGCAAAGAAAAATTTAGCATATGCTGATTCCAAAGCCATTTGGGATCTTAAAATGATGAGATGGCGCGTATTTTTGCGAAAATGTAAAAAATATTTGACCTTCAGTATTTTTTACCTGTATCAAAATGAATTAAAATAGTTGACATTGACAGCACAGCATTGGAAACATACTTGACTATTGCATTGTGTCATGCAATGCAATTGCATGTCAACAAAAATGATCAAAAACAATTTTTAGTAGGTAATCATGCCATTATCCAATTCAGACGAATTAGTGACGTCATCACGATTTTATCTTTTAAAATAACCACAGACAAACAGAATTTAAAAAAATTGTAATTGGTTCTTTAAATGATCCTAGCTACCAAAAAACAAAATTTAAAAATACCGAAAAAAAATGTTTTACATACCCCATTATTGCACCTAGTTTGATATGGAAATCTTGTCTCAAATGAGGCTACAGAAACATTTTATTTAGGTATTTAAGATAGATTTTTAAATCCAGTGTGGTAGCTAGCCAGCCAGCCAGATTTATAAACGGAAACAAGTTAATGGGTAAAAATATAGCCCATTTTCCTCAAATTCCGTGCCAAACCGATCCTAAATCACGTAGGAACATTCTCCCCGTCAAAGTAGTGTATCATGAGGTCAAACGAGGGCACCAGAGGCGCAAGGTACTTAATAATGCCGGGCTTAGTGCCGCCCCAATTAAACAAGGGCCGAATACTCCCAACCTTTGTACAATACACCGCTCGAGTGCAGAATACAAACAAGAAAGAAACGCCATAAAACTTTTATCACGAGATCAAAAGGAGATTAAAACGAATATTGCAAAACGCTCTAGCTAATACGGTTTTACGTTCCGGTTCTGGGACGAATTGTAGACGTGCAATTTTTTTTTAATTCACTAGTATTTTTAGATTGACGGTGATTAAAATGGCTGAATGGATTTGTCTACGACATTTTTTGTCACTGCTATTTTTTTTACTTTACACATTTCAAATATAATTTTATTAAGACGTCTAGGTAAATAACTAGTATTCCTTTCTAACTTTTTTTATTTTTTCACAACTGTTTTTTTTAAATATATAATTACTGGGTAGAATAACGAAATAAAAGTCCGTTATGAAAAAATCTGCGTACCTATAACATTACAATAATTTCATCAAAAATTTCATTTCGATCCAACAGAATTTTTATTATGTACATAATCTACAAACGGAATAAAAAATCGAACAGCTTTTATGTAGCTAGGAATATAAAAAAAAAATAGAGATAATATTTTATAATTTAGTTTGGTAAACTAAACATACCAAATAAATTATATGAAAAATAATATATTACTAGCTAGTTGGATGAAGCCTATAAACCATATTTAGCAGTATCACTGCAATGTCTCAGTTGTCGACTGCAAGTTTCTATTGCAATTGAATAGCTACAATATGTGCTGAATGGCATTACTATACCACCCATTAAAAGGTTTATAGGGCTTTTTAAATAAAAAATGTATCAATATTGTAAAATAAGATAAAATAGGGAGCTTGAATAATAACACCGATTGCCATGCATTAGACTGATTTATTGAAATACCCACATTTAGAATATAGAGCAAAGCCTACCTACATACATCACAAATATTTATTTAATTTTATTAATTACATTTTACTTCCGTACGGATAATGTTTAAATACGTAGTTTTCCAACAAATAAGCATGAAACCAACGAGCGAAGACAGCTGCACTCAGCTAAATAAATTAATGCTTTCGCTCTGCTAGCAATGATCAAATGTGGTTTTGCGGGTGACAGCTCACAGACAAACATGACATCACACCACACACATCACACACATCACACACACACACATTACATCACACACATATCATCATCATTGTATATTATCATCATTGTATCACATTAAATCGGACTTTTTTTTATGTAGAAATAGGTTTGCGCCTGACCGCCAACTCGCCTGATGTTTGACTGAAATTTTAGCTCGTTTATTGTATAATAGGTTGTAGAATATTTTATTTTGGTTTTAGAATCTTAGTAAATCCAGATTATACCTTTCTAACTGTTAACTCCAATATTATTTCAAGCCCAGATTATCTCTCTATTCATTATCCATTTCTTGTATTGTAAAAAAAAAAAAATGGAATTTAATCTGAACTTACCCATTTATTTCAATGTAACTCGTTATTGCTTCAGTGTAACTTTTTAATAAGTGTATTAAAAAGTAAACAAGTAAGTAGTAGTAGTAAGTAAGTAGTAGTGTAGTAGTAGTAGTTATTGTAAAGTTTAAGAGTGCTTAAACTTTACAATAACTTTTCTGCTCTACTTCAATCAATCCTGCAGGCAATTTTTATTTACGTATTTTTTATTTATTGAAACTTAAATAATAAACGAACTTTAGTAAAAATACTCTTATCATTATCGATACGAACAAAACAAATATCGAAACGGCGTTTCGTAAACAGTCTGGACTCGAAGGATATTTTTACACTTTCCAATTTGCCTTTACAGTTTACACATACGAGCCACCACATGAATAATTCAGTGGTGTTGCATATTTTAAACCGAAAAAGTTTTTGAATACGAGCATCCCGACTGAGCTCCGAAGTAAACTTACATTGTGCTTGTGTTAATGCTTAATTAACATGCCGTACTTGAAAATCCATACTTATCTATACAGATCTTCAAATCTTAAATAAAGTTAGTGTTTGTGTTTGTTAGATGATGCCTACTGTATCTATCTGTAGTCCATTAAAAACTAATAGTTCATTCATCTGTTACGTGATTTTTATGAGATGGAAGATCTCTTTGGCGAAAGAAATTTGATTCATGGTTACTAATTTATACTTAATAATTATATATGTAATAATTTATAATTATAAGTAATAATGCAAAAAAAGTGTCACGTCAGTTGCGACACGTTCTTACAATAACGTTACGTATACGTTTGCGCGATTGTTTTTTTTTTTTTTTTTTTAATTCAAATATATTTTTTAACTATGGCATGCTGGTAAGTGACGGCAACTGTGTGGCCGAGGATGGATCATGTCGACCTATAAAATATATATATTTAGTCGAGCCCTGAAAATTCCAAGATTATAATCCTCACTTTTTATACATAAAGTTCCGTCTATTGCCCTTAACAAAGACAGACTCAGATAGGTTACCTTTAATTTTAGGGTTTTGACGCCGCATTCTACGGTTACCATGGACATATAATAGACAAATAACACTATACTTCTAGTAGTACTATTAAAGTATTCTGTGCTTTTAGGTAAACTCCCTACTACAATTATTTGTATCAAAGATGCCATTCATGCCATAGAACACATACAATCACAAAGTTATAATAATAATAAAGCTATATCATCGCTATGTTACAGACAAGCACACTGTAGTGGCAGCGCTGAGGTCCCCTTTCTCAATTATCACCTCATCTCTCAACGTCCGCCTCGGATTGGGGTCCAGTATAATTTATTTTACTCATTTCTCTGCTTAATACACTGTGTAGTGGCTCATATCTTAGGACTAGATATAGCATTCTACTAATGTGCGAGTATCTAATATTGTCACAGACCACAGAGCGATCGAATTAATGCCTGCAATATATTAATTGGCTCTTAGATGTAATCAGAGTAATTGTATCTATTGGCTCTAAATACGTTTCGTGTAGGTATTATGTATGATTAGATAGGCTAAGCGTAGTAGTTTTATTACTACTGGAGATGAATTTGATAGATTTGATGATTTGATTTGATTAGATTTCTAGGGCTTACTACTTAGGTACCACCATCCGGTTATTTTCATCCGACTGCGCAAGAAAGAGGGTTCTGTTTTTCGAGTGTATATTTGTTTGTATATATATGTATGTTTGTGGGTATATATGTATGTTTGTGGGTATATATGTATGTATTTATATGATCGCCTACAGCCTAAACGACTTGACGGATTTTAATTTGCGAGGTGTCGTTAGATTCGTTTTTACTTTTGCAACTCGTACTAATAAAACTCTTGCAAAAATAAAATAATGCGCCATTTCGAACCTCCAATGAACTTTTATGTACCTAATACATAAGCGAAAATATATAAGCTATAAATAATGCGCATTTATAACCTTTAACAGCAACATTGCACATACTTTCTCTTAAAAAACGTATTGTCAACACTGTATCAAGCGTAACAAAATTGTTAGCTAGACTTTAAAACTTACATAGCTCTAAGACTTATAAAATAGATGTGACCAAATAGAATTTTATCCGTTACTTTAATATAATCTAGATAGATATCTTCTCGATCGACGAGCTCCATCCTCGTCCACACCGTCGCTTAACATCAGGTGAGTTGGTGGTCAATCGTAGATCTTGCGTAAAAAAACTTGTAGTGCTCCCATTGGTGTACTCAAAATTTTGTTCCACACTATCTAAGCAGGATAAAATAGCAGCACATAGAAGTTACAGACATTCCAAACAGCAAAATTGAAGTATACAGGCAATAATCTGATAACAGAATGCAAACTCAAATAAGTTTGTTAAATTATTGTCTTCACAAAGTGTTTTGCTAACCAAATACAAAGCTGATTGGTTAGACACCGCTCGCACCCGAGGCGTACGTTCCAAAATCCGCAGTGAGGCAATAAAGTGGTAGGCAATAAATAACTGATACTGTACCGGGGTCTGCGACCGATCTATGCAGCTACTCGTATGAAAGGGTTAAACACACTATATTGAAAGTTTTGAAGCTTATTGAAATTGCATGCGTTGAATTTTGGTGACCTCTCAATATTTCGAGCTTTGACCATTATTTTGGCCATAATCAGATTGATTGCTGTAGATCCAACGAAAATTGAGTGCAATAGTTTCATAACCTTACTTTATCACCATTACTTTGTCTCGAGCATAGCTGTAAGGTAGCTTGTATTCTATAGGATTTATTTCAGCAAGTGTGCGCAAGAGCTTCACGACCTAATTCCACCCTCCTCACTTCACTACAGGACTAGGAAAAAGTCGGCGTATTACTCATACATTTCTCATTGAAATGCCAAAAATTCGTATTCAATGAATTCGATCCACGTTCCTAATGCGTACTGCATAGAAATTGAATTCTTTGTCGCCATCTCTGTTTACTAAGAGCCACAAGCTTGGAATTTACAAGGCTAGAGTGAATAGTTTTTTTTTAATGCAAGATAGGTCTACGATTGACCACCAACTCGCCTGATGTTAAGCGACGGTGTGGCGATGTGGGATCTTCTAGATCGATGAACTCAATCCTCGGCTACACCGTCGCTTTACACCAGGCGAGTTGCCCGTATCCCACTGCTTGAGATGCTGCTGTTTTTGGCTTCGTATTTGCCCGTATAGCGAAACACGTGTAATAATTATTTAAATAATTATATCAGACATTTTTATTTTACCTATGATTCTACCTGCAGAGATAAGCCTCTATTCCTTATATTTATTATGTCTAGTGCCTTTGTGGTCTAGTCGCTGTTCTATGAATCAATTGCCTAACTCCGATAAATCTAAAAACGAAGGTTTTAACGTCTTAAAATGTGTTGAAAACGCCATTTACCACGAAATGTGTCATTTTAAATGCTGGTCACTTTAAAAATGGCTTTCCAAGTAATATATTGGACCGTATTAAGCTTAGAAACGAAGAGATATTAGGTACTTACTTGGATATTTTTCATACATTCAAAGATACTGCAATTTTATTGGAGTCTACTTAGTTTCGCTTTCAGTAGATTCATAATTTTATTTGTTTCATTTTAATCTTTACCAATAATATTCGTAATTATTACTCAATTTATTAATAATTCATTATTTTTATAGTAGCTACCCTTATCGACACGTGTCTCACCTCTTCACTAGGCATCTTCAGGACTTAGGTACTGTCTCTTTGAGTTCTTGCGCGAGATTCTCGAGATTACCAGCTTGAAGACATCGAAGCCGTTAAGAGTACCAGTTAGAAGCGGTGTCTTCTAACTGGTACTTTAAGCCGTCAAGAGTACCAGCTTGAAGACTTCGAAGCAGGCAAGAGTACCAGCTTGAAGACCTTGAAGCGGGAACACAGATATATTAAAGTTAGATTTAAGTTTATTTTCAAAATTATCATCATCATCAAAGTTTTTTCACTGCGCGGCTGAAAACGCTGGATATAGCTAGTTATTTATATAGATACAACGCTTTAACTCTTCAAGATCTATAAGTTTAGAAAAATATAAAAACCCATGACAAAAAAGGCTGAACAGATTTTCATGAAACATAACTAAGAACACTCTCGATCAAATCATCTGTCAAAAAAAAAACTAGACCAATATCGGTCCACCCGTTTGAGAGCTACGATGCTACAGACAACACACACAGATACAAATACGTCATACTTATAAGCCCCTCTTTTTGGAGCGAGGGTTAAAAATCATTCAATATAAGGAATCAAGGCTTGCACATGGACTTTTAAATGAATTAAGATAAATCACTATGAGAGCACTATATCGGTTTCCCGCACTGTTAAAAGCCAGAAAACTCCTTAACAAATACAGTGCAACTGAAATAACTTTTTATTAGAATTCCTGGTATTGCAGGTGTCCGAACTTTGGAAAACACATGTTAGTTGTGGTTAGAAACTTTTTAACAACGCCGCTGGCGATAGTTTTTTTGTTTGGTACATCCAAGTCACGATCCAGTTGCACGATGTATGCATATCTGCAATATTACGGAAAGTACTATGAACAAGTTTAATTTTAGAAAACTCAAAAACCCCTTTATAAAAATCGGCTGAACTGATTTTGATGAAACATAGAAACAGATCACTCTCGATGAAATCCTTTATTTAAAATTATATATTTTTATTTAATTTTTATTATTATACCTTTATATTATATTACATCCTATATTTAAAATAAATAGATCAAAATCGGTCCATCCGATTGAGAGCTACGATGCCACAGATACATCGCATAGATACACCGATACTGACGTCAAACTTATAACCCCCTTTTTGGGACGAGGGTTAAAAAGTTGACTATATTTATGAATTCAATTCAATAATATTACGAAAGCGGCGTATGCACAATGTGAAAAAAGTATCTCTAATAAAAAAAATACTTTTTAAAAACAAGCTTTTACTATGTTCTTGTTAGTAATAAAGTACTCGCCAAGACGAATCAAACGAGCCGAAACTCGATGGGGTTGCGTTGTTTCATTAGAGTTGACCACTTTCCAGCTCCATCATCAGACCCGGGTTACAATTGAAAGACAAACTACTCGTCAAGACGATTCAAATCAGCCAAATCAGCCCAAATTCGATGAGGTTGTGTCGTTTCATTGCGAAGTTCCTTTGGCCACCTTCCAGCTCCATCATCAGATCAGCACCATGTCATCATAATATTGCATTGTCACGCGATTTACACAAGTATGCAAAATTTCAGCTCAATCGGTAACCGGGAAGTGGATCCAATTTAACTTGCAAGATTTGATGACAAACATCGGGACAGGTGAAACTAAATAAAACCTTGTAAAAATACTGATCTGATATTCCAGATATACCAGAATTAGCCCTCGATTGTCACGGGAGCGAGAGGCATATATCCAGTAATGGGACAGAAAAGGTGGTAGATGATGATGATGATGATTATGTACCAGTATTTACTATTTTTAACCAGATTTCTAAATTGAAGTACCGTTAGAAACCGTAGTGCAGCTAGTATTAAGTCATCATTTCAGCCATAAGAAATCCACAGCTGGACATAGGCCTCCCCCATGGATTTTCAACAAGATCGAATGGTAATGGCTTGCTCCCAGCAAGTAGCAAGTATTGAGTAATAAATTTTATTTTGTGTTATTTAAAAAAAAAAAATGTGTTTTGAATCTCTTGAAGTTATTTAGTTTACCTATGGCATAAATTATATTAAATTTCATTAAATATAAGTGGGAAACTCCACAAACAAAAACGAGAAATATTATTCCAAAGAAATGAGTTCATTCCTGTTATGCTGTAATAAAAATCGTAAACAAATGTAATCAAATGAGATGCATGCCAAATTTTTTCGTTCGTTTCCATCACATTTCACTCTCATTGGATTTCTGAATAACCGCCATGGAAGACCAATATAAATCGAACTTTATTAAAACCCAATATCAAATCGAGTACGATCAAATATTGGGATAAGCCATGGAATTATCAACATATGGATATTGGGCATATAATAATTATACAAAATAGACGTTTTTTTTTTTTTTTTTTTTTTTTTTATAGAAGATTGATTTATTTTTAGATTTTGATGTTTTCTAAGGTTTTCGCGATTATTACTCATTGAATTTAAACACATTTTGACGGATTTATCACGTACATTTTACATAATTTTATGGGTCATAAAAAGGCCATAAATTATGGCCTTTTAACATTTTGCAGCGTCCGTAGTCACATGTATAGATGGCAGTTGTCTTTTTAGGGTTCCGTAGTAAATAAAGAACCTTTATAGTTTCGCCATGTCCGTCTATCTGTCTGTCTGTTTGTCCGAGGCTTTGCTCAAAGACTATTAAGAAAGCAGGAATTTGTCATGAATATTATGCATATTAGTTATACCGAAAAAGTCGTAGAACTTTGGAGATATGAAAAAAAAAATATGCATATTATTATTATATTAAACTATACTGTAAATATAGTATTATTTACAGTATAGCTTAAGAATTTTTCGCTACCTTTACAGCCTATACATTTTGACAGATTTCATAATATATAACGAGATACATTATATTTCTCTCATTTGTAAAGGTGGCATAGGGTTCACCATTTTATTGTCATCGTGAAATAATACAGCGAGCTTAAAATAATTAGGTGTTAAGTGGGGCTACATTTCACAGTCGGATATTTTGTATTTCTTTTACTATTATTTGTAATTACTTTTCATATTATTTGTAGTTATTTCAGTTTTTAACCCCCGAGTCAAAAAGAGGGGCGATAATAAATAAGTTTGACGTGTGTATTTGTGTATCTATGTGTAAGTTTGTGCCTCTCAAACGGGTGGACCGATTTTGATCTTGTTTTTATTTGTTTGAATGAGGTTCATCAAGAGTGTTCTTAGCTATGATTCATCAAAATCGGTTTAGACTGATTTTTTGTCGAGGCTTTTTGAGTTTTCTAAACTTATACTTGTAATATACCTACTCATGGGTAAGAGATTTCTGAGCGCCAACACGAAATCCAAATGTTTGTAAATCTATGGAAAAATCCTAAAATTTGTCAAATTTCCGCAACTTTGTGTAAGTAAATAAGCGTTGAAAGCTAGCTAGAACGTAATAGAAGCTCTATCTGATCCAGAAATCGATACAAAAGTTCCTCTTTGTCGTCGCAAAAGTAATTTAACTTTATATAAGGTAACTATTTGTTGAACGACGTTTATATTCCTAATGAACCACTTACTATTTCACCGCGTAAAGTTTTGTGGTCATGTCATTAAAACTAGTTTATAGCGCGAGTAAATTACAAAAACTTATATAACTGCTTGCATTATTACTTTTCTCAGCTAAGGGTGCGCAACAGGACACACGTTTCAAGTTTTATAACAAAAGAAATTTTGGCAATATTTTGCTATTTTAAAATATAAGTCTGCAAGATAATGTTTTATGTTTTAAGCGATAGATAATTATATAGCTACGTGGTCACTTACTATGTCTCAAAAGGCCTTATAAGGAAGCTCAAAGTCAAGCAACGAGCTATGGAGAGGGCTATGCTCGGGGTCTCTCTGCGAGATCGTATCAGAAACGAAGAAATCCGTAGACGTACAAAAGTCAACGACATAGCACAGCGGATTGGCAAGTTGAAGAGGCAGTGGGCAGGGCACATAGCACGTAGAACTGACGCCTGATGGGGCCGAAAAGTACTTGAACGGAGACCACGAATCGGCAAGCGCAGCGTAGGAAGACCAGCCACAAGGTGGACCGAGGATATACAAGTGACAGAAAGACGCTGGATGCAGGCCGCTTCCAACCGGTCTTTTTGGTAATCCATTGGGAAGGTCTATGTCCAGCAGTCGACTTCTTGTGGCTGAGATGATGATGATGATATATAGCTAAACACAAATTAAGGACAAAATTAACTTAGACACAAAAAAAAAATTCAAATTGAAATTGAATTTTAGACACTTTCGAACTAGACTTTATCTAAAGTTATCGTTAGATAAAGTCTAGTTTGAAAGTGTCTAAAATTCTATGCCAAGTTAATTTTGTGATGTACACATACATATAATCACACCTATTTTACTTTTTGGGGTAGGCAAAGCATTAATATCCATGAGGCAGTTTGCCGCCACATTGGACGGTGGTTAGAGGGTTCGATGGGAGGGAAAGGATATTAGAGGGTTAGAAGGTATTGGAGGGTAAGTTATAATGTTGGCCTGCGGTGATAGGGGGTCAGCCCATCGCCCATATGAACAACATTTTCCTTCAAGTCTCTTAACTGATTTTTACAGTATGCCTAGGAAAACTGGGAAAATGAACAAAAAGAAAAATTGTACGTTTTTCTTTTTCTCCCAGTCCAGCATTGCACCTTTATCCAGACACCTTTGTGTACATCACAAAAACTTACAAGGCACAAAGATATAAACAAATCCTTTAGTTCGTATTTGTTATTGTTCGTCGTTCATCGCTAACCCCGATCCAGTATATCCTAGTTCCCACTAGGTTCCGCTGTATCAGGGTGGATAATGGATACATACAGATAGAGAAATACACTCATAGCTTAAAGCCAGTGGTGGCTTTAAGCTATGAGTATGTTTCTCTATCTATTTTCTACTCGAATTCATAAAAGGGAAATAAAGTAGGTAAATTAAAGTTAAGTATTTTTTTTTTATATCTTTATTGACCATAAAGGATTACAGTGTAAATCTCCAGTGTAAATTTAATCCTGGAGATGTTAATAGTAAAGTTATACATATACATTTTACAAGCTTAACTACTAGCTTATTAAAATTTATTGCCGGAATATAATATAATGTTTCAAAATAAGAAGTGATAATAATTAAGAAAATCATTAAATTTGTAACGTATGTTAGCTTAGAAATAGCAGAACATTTATAACTTGGTTATTTTAAATAAGAGTATACACCAAAAAGAGGGTAGAATATGTGTAAAAAAAGTATATGAAATACAAACGAATGCATTCCGCAGCTAGCAGTAGGAGCTCGAGCAAAACCTGTTATGCAATGTCGACGCAAGCGCGGACGTCCGCGCTCGGAGCGTTTCTCTCCGTTTGCTTGTTTGTTAAAAAAGGTAAAGATAAATTTAGCAATTAAGAAATTGATCAAAGCCTGTTTTAAAGTATGATATCTACCAGCTTACTTTAATTAATTGTATATTTCGAATGACTTGTAGTTCTGCGAGCAGTCGATCTCATTCGCCAGTCAACAAAATATCCGATTAAAGGGTAAAATTTCAATCCTCAGATACAAGTAACTGATAGATAAATTTTATCTCTGTCCTTTTCTGTCATATCACTTAAGTAAAAGAAAGCAATATTTTAACTGACAAATAGTTTTTATCTGGGGATTGAAATATTAGCCCTAAGTTGTAATGTTCTGAATTTTGGGTAACTTGTTACAGTTTCGCAAGATTGTGAACCACATAGTATCACATAGACGAAATGCAAAATCTTCCACCTTTTTTCTTTGGTGTCGGACAAACTAAAGAATATAATGAGAAAGTGACAGAAATATTATTAGAACAATGAGAGTTCATCGAAAATAGGTACACTATTTGTCGATGCTTTGAAATCTCAAACCACGTCGAATGTAACTACATATTTTGATGGTATCGTATTTCGTAATTTAACACCGAACCTTGCCTATGTCATGTCTACGTCTGACTGTTTCAAAGTAAATTGAAACACGCACTTGCATAGTACTCAAAATAATTATTTTACTTTTGTAATTAATACTGAGCGAATATCGTAGAAATGCAAACTAATCAACGTTTAATTAATTGTCAGTCTTACATTCTTAATTGTTATTAGTCTAGTTGTATTTGTTCTATAACAATAAAGTCACATCTAATTCAAATAAGAAAATGAATAACACAAATCTAGATGTTGATTTGGTGATGATGGATATTGTGAAATAAAACCAGTCAAGTGCGAGTCGGGCTCGCGTACGAAGGGTTCCGTACCATTATCTATAAAAACGAGCAAAAAAATCACGTTTCTTGTATGGAAGCCTCCTTAAATATTTATTTTATTCGGTTTTTTTAGTATTTGTTGTTAAAGCGACAACAGAAATACATCATCTATGAAAATTTCAACTGCCTTACTATCACGGTTCATGAGATACAGCCTGGTGACAGACGGACGGACGGACGGACGGACGGACAGACAGCAGAATCTCAGTAATAGGGTCCCGTTTTTACCCTTTGGGTACGGAACCCTAAAATAGAATATTTACTGCCTCATGACTTCCTAAGAGTGATAATCTAGGAGCCTTTCTAATGATTTTTCGAGGATCCAGACAGATTATAGTTTTTTAAAAGATCATCCTTATGGCGGTTGGTGCAGAAAATATTTGAGGAAAAGCCCACAAGAAACATACCTATACAGTTGGGGCCTCCGATAAGTCCGCAAATGTGCTCCTGCAGACTTGCAGAGGTGAAACACTCCGGGTTTTGTACAAATAGTGAGTATTCTGCTACTTTAACATAGACATACTTATTTATATTTTCATAAATGATTTTCCCTAAAAAATAATCTTCTAACTAAGCGATAATGAATTGTTTTCTGACAGAGCCTGCTTCATCCTAAGATTGATGGCAAAGCATGCTGATAGTCGAATACATATCATTCCTATAAAAAAATATGATGACACTTAGATGACACCTATAAATTGTTTGGTCGTTTTTTTAAGAAAACGAAACACCTCACTAGTGTTATTAGACTTATTATAAGTTTTGTCACTTAACCATGTCTTATTACGAGCGATGTGTTGGTCATATTCAATTTATTTTCATAGAAGTCGTTCATGGGAACTGGTAAGTGACATTTGTAATTAATTAAGAAATAAAACATTGAAAAGCATATTAAGTTAGTAAGTAGCCAAAAGAAACAGTAACCCTGTTTGTGTCGCAACGTGTTGGAAATAATTATAATAGTAAAATTTTGATTAATTAATTATTGTTTTCGTGTAATTAGTGGTTGAATGGCTTAGTAGTAGTACATTTCACTAGTAAGCAGTTTAAAATTTATTAAGCCTTAGTTTCTAAGTTAATTTGTAATTACGTTGTGTCTGGAAATAAACATTATTATTATTATTTTTATTAATGGTAAATCGAAATGAAACAATTATAATTATATTTCAACAAAACAATATACAAACTCAACTAACTAAACATAAAAATAAAACTACTCTAAAAGACCGTTAGCAGCGGGAATTGTTCCCAGGATGCTGGCCCCATTACCTCGTTGTATAGCGATACTTACTCTTTGAGCAAAGTAGAGGCCAGCATTCTGGTCACGTGTTGCGTCGAGAGACGAGACGAGAGCTCTCTATAATTTTTTTTGCTGCTGGTCCCCACGGTCCTAAAGTTTCAACCCCAAAAGGCTCAAATATATATCCACTATCGAGCGAACTATATTTGCGCCTTTTGAGGTCTTCTGCAAACAATGAAACAATTGTATCACTTATTTTCAGGTATAAAACATAACTTGCCGTACAAATTCACGATTACAAAAGCAATAAAATGAAGAATTATTCCATTTTAAAGACCCACTGCAGTAAGATATTTTTGCTCGGTTCCGGTAATTTCTGGTTCGAAGATAACACAATAGGAGACGATAAAAGTTTATTTTATAAAGTATTCAGCTCTTTGCTGTTTCTCTTGTACGGTTTCATGACAGTATTAGAAATTATGGCTGCCGTGATGGGACATTTTCCAGAAGACGAGCAACGGGATTCGGTGACATTTGCCGTGAGCCACACCATAGTACTGATCAAAACGTACTCAGTAATCTCCAGCAAGGAACGTATAAAAGAGCTGAACAAAAGGATGATAGAAATCTGTGAACAGTATGAGGAAGAGAAACTTATGGCGGACAAATATAAGAGTATAAAAATAAATGTCATCGCATACTTTTCGATTGTGTACGGATCGTTTATGTGCTTTGTTGTTGAGGGATTGAGGAAATTGTATGAAGGTAAATATAAGTATAAGTAATAAATATTTTTGTAAGCGTTGTTTGTTCATAAGTATCTAACGATTTTCACATCGCTTTCCAACAGGCGAGTTGGTGGTCAAACGCGGATTTATTCGTGTAAAAAAAAAAAGACGTGTGGCACTCGGAGACTGCCGCGGTAAAGCTATTGCATAGCATTTTTTATCAACTTATGTAATTATAATTATTTATTTATTTTATTTATGCAGTATTCCTAACACCCCCCCCCCCCCCCCCCCCCTCCGACCGGCACAGCGGTGATACTTTTTAGTTTTTAGTTTTGCCATCTATCGATGAATAGCAGAACTTTTAATGACTTTTTGAAATATCACGCTTGTCTCTTTAGTTCTGCAAATCGCCTCTAGGTGGCATTGGTTGTATCGGCGTTACTGCGTTAGGTTATTTTCGTTACGGAATTTCTGGATTCGGTCTCTACGCTAAAGGCCCGCGATAGAAGCTATGCAATAGCTTAAAACATAAGTTCGTTCAATAATTTTAACAATATGATAATAGAAATACGTGTTATGAACAGTTTAATATTAAGTTAATAGTAAACGCAGTAATTCAGTTACAATAAAAACATTACAGTTTGTTACAATAAAAAAAGAAGACGCTGGATGCAAGCCGCTTCCAATCGGTCTTTTTGGAAATCCGTCGGGAGGCCTATGTCCAGCAGTGGACTTCTTATGGCTGAGATGATGATGTAAAATAATATTTGAAGCAATACAAATTCATCAAATCTTTACACGGCGCGTTTATTTGTTTAATAACGGTGCTATTTCAATTCGACGTTTATTTTTTTATTCGAAAGAAAAAGTTTCAGTTGTGGTTTCATAAATATTGGTAACTTTGATTAAGTAGTTATTTTAGTCAGATTCAGTCTTAGATCAAACGATCCAGTAATATCAATAATTTGTTCAAGGCCTGTTGACTGAATTTGCCTTTCAAATGTTGTTAATCTATAAAATTACCTATAGCTTCGTAATATTTAGTTACTTAATTATTTATTTAGAAATAAGTAAATCATTAATGAAGTTTAAATAACTGTAAAAGTCGACTTCAAAATTCATAGTTTCGTTTATTCTGATGACAGATATTTTCCAGACATTTTGTTTAAAAATTAAAAAACCGATTAGATGAAATTTCTGCTTTCTGCAGCTTCTGAAATTTAATTAAAATTAATTTTCTAAATCGGTCTATAAATGACAAAGTTATGAGGTAACAAACATAACAAGTATCTATATTAAAAGAAAAACAAAATACCCGACTGCAGAAATGCAGTTTTTACAGTCTAACTTACGAATTCGTCACGCTTGAATATACGCTTTTAAGTGTACGTTTTTTGTGAGAATGTATGCGTAAAATTGCTTTAAGAGACTATAGATGCGCGTCCTTTACAATTTTAGTGAAATCTATTATTTATTACGAGAAAGTCCGTTAGTTACCGAAATAGCGCATTTTTTTGGGAGAGTCTTATATTATTATTAGTACAAAAAATATAGCCTATGATACTCAGGAAGTGAAGACGAATCTAACCACACATCAAAATCAGTCAAACCGTTCAGGCTGTAGGCGATCATATAAAAAACATACATACATTCATATATACCCACATACATACACTGGAAAAACATAACCCTCCTTCTGACGCAGTTGGGTAAAAATATAACGGAATTGATTGTCTCCTCCTTTTTGAAGTCGGTTAAAAACAGCTCGACAGATTTTTGTATATTCGGATAAAGCTACATATATCAGCCATCAGCCATCAGCTATCAGCCATTTAGTTCCATAGTACAAGCTTTGCTTAGTTTGGGCTAGATGGCGTTGTGTGAAATGTCCACAAATATTTATTTATTTTATTTATTTATCTGTAATGTGTTTATTCTTTTAGGTACACACTTTGTCACCGTAGTAACCTACTACCCCACCTATGAAGATAATTCTATAGCAGCCGGTATGTTCCGTCTCGCTTGCACCTTAATATTTACCGTAATGATGCTGAACATGATTGTATCAATAGATTCCTTCACTATGGTGCATCTCATCATGTACAAATACAAATTTATTACATTGAGATGTTATTTCGAGAAGCTGAAAGAGGATTTCGACAAGTTAGAACGGAGAGGGCACGTGAAACAAGCAGCAGAAGAACTGACTCGTGGTTTGATTCACGGAATTAATATGCACAGCGAGCTTCTGAAGTAAGTGATCAGGTTAAAATACTAAAGAGTTTGAAGGTTTTTTTTGGAAACATTTGCTTTATTGAAAAAAATCAACCATTTCTTTTGTAATTTTTCTATACGCAATAACAATCACTTAATACAGACAAATCTAATGACACTCCTTTCACTAAAATTAATCCACGCGTTTGATTTCTATAATGCCACAAAGGAACAAACTTACGTACATATTATGTAGACTAATAAACACATTATCCTTTTGAATAAATAACTATTTTTTCAAATCAGATAATAAATTATAGAGTTATGAGGTAATAAACATTTAAAAAAATACAACTGAATTGATAACCTCTTTTTTAGGGTTCCGTAGTAAACAAGGAACCCTTATAGTTTCGCCATGTCCGTATGTCTATCTGTTTGTCCGTCCGCGGCTTTGCTCAAAAACTATAAGTAATAGAAAGCTGTAATTTGGTATAGATATGCATATTAATAATGCCGAGAAAGTAGTAAAATAATTTTTTTTTTAAAAGTTGGTGTACACGTAAATTAGGAATATATTATTTTTTTCTAATCTATCCCATCGTGTGGAGTATTGATGAAATTAAAAGAAAAACTGCAGTAGGCTTTACAAGCTATCGGCTAGTAATCAAACAACATAAAATAATTACTTATACTAGTCAAAATTAATATTTCTGTAAAATTAACATTAAGTTAACTCATAATGCTCGTAGAATCAAATAAGAGACACTGTTTTGAGGTCACATAAATTATGATATGTAACTACGGAACCCTACATTACTCGTGGCACGACACGCACTTGGCCATTTATTTGAAGTCTGTTAAATATATTTGAATCTTTTCATGGTTTCAGGTTGTCTAATGAAATAGACAAAGGTTTTGGGATGGTAGTGGCGTTACAAGTTTGTCTTAGTTCTGGTACCGCAGTTTCACTTCTACTACAATTTGTAGTAAGTTTTTGTTTTAACCTATTTTATTTAATTATACTATAATTAAAAAAAATATTTTTGAAAAATATAACAAGATATTTTGTGAAGTAGTATCATATTTTTAAATTAAGACTATGTGTTTCCAGCGGCTTAATCACTTTCTGAGATATTCATTACTTTTCATGAATTACACGCAGATTCATTGGAACGAAAGAGTTATTTTTTTGTGCGACGCCGACGTAAGAATTGAAAACATAATGTAATTAAATCATGAGATCAATCTTAACGTCGCTGTTGCGAAGAATTGTTCACAAAATTACAAACAGTGTTGTTCATAATTCTCTGAAAAATATTCATTCATTTCGAACTATATATGTGTCAATACACACACACAAACTGTGTCAATAAGTTTCCGGCAGCCTAGTCGGGAGACCGTCTGACTTGCGATCCGCAGGTCGTGGGTTCGAATCCCGCGGCACGCACCTCTGTCTTTTCGAAGTTATGTGCGTATTGTTGATTGCCGCCAACTTCAAACGGCGAAGGAAAACATCGTGAGGAAACCTGAGAGTTCTCCATGTTCTTGAGGATGTGTGAAGTCTGCCAACCCGCATTTGGCCAGCGTGGTAGACTATGGCCTTACCCTTCTCACAATGAGAAGATGGCCCGCGCCCAGCAGTGGGACAATTTGTACAAACAGGGCCGATGAAAAAAAAGAGTGTTAATAGTGGTGTATAAATCTTTACAAGCCGTCTTATAATTTTTGTTATTTTCTGTATTAAGTAATACAATAATGATATAATAGATATCTCCTAGATCGACGAGCTCCATCCTCGGCTCATCCGTCGCTTGACAGGCGAGTTGTTCGTCAATCGTGGATCTATATTGCATAAAAAAAAAATTTTTTATCATTTTTAAATAAAAACTACGGGTCACTCACGTCTGTTTTGTTTTATCATTCCTTGAAAGCTTTCAGATCAGCTGACGTTTGTTGCGGGTATGAAGATAATATTCTTCGTTTTGGCGCTATTCTTTTTACTTGGCCTGTTTCTGTGCAACACAGGCGAGATCACTTACCAGGTAAAATATATAACAATAACTATAGGCATATTACAACATACATATATCAAATGAATCATAATATGTACTTATATTATTGTTATTATTTTTTATCATTTTGTTATTGTATAGTGTTTTTTGACGTGTGACATATTGTAATGATTCACCAATAAAATCTGTATCTGTATCTGTATCAATGTAAAATAGTGAATTTATTATAATTTTAATCCAATACATCTAATCACCTCATTTTAGCATTGAGCTCTTCCTTGGCTCTCTTCATAATATAAAGCTTAGCACTTGGCACCTATTCCCAAAATCGAGGAAAATATTACAAGAGGCGGAATTTCTTCACGATAACAAATCGTAACCAAAACCCACAAAAGTTTGTGATTTATGGTGATGGCCTTATGTCGTAACTTATTTTTATATGTTCTACAAACATATTTTATTGGTATCTTTGCATCCGTAACCTGTTATGTTCGCATTACTTTTATAATCCGTTTAGTGTTAATATTATCGATAAAATATATGATATCTGTGGATATCAATCTGATATAAATATTGTCAAATGGGATGGCTTAGAAGTAAGTATTTGGGGAGTAAACTATTGATATATGACATATATGAAAATAAATATCTTGTAGTTTAATACTTTCCTGTAGACAGATATAAATGTTTACTTATTTCCCAGCAGTGGTAAATAACCAAATAAAATCAGAAAATTGAGCCAAGAAATCCGATTCCAAAATATGATTCGGATGAAGGTATAAGGTAGATATTATGTACAATTGTACATTGTACCTACATATAATACAAAATATCAAACCCATTATCAGTTTGCAGCGTACCCAGAATCCTCTCAGCATTAGCTCGCTGAATGGCAATGATTTATGTATTAGGACAGATAAACAACAACATTTTGGTCACAGTTGCATAGTTTATTATTTCATTAATATTCAGATTGTTATATAATGGTTGTTGTTTCTAGAAATTTCACAAATAGGCTTATGCAAAAATACATATACAATAATATTATCTAGGAGCTAAAACACGCATTATGTATAAGTCCTAAGTGAACCTAACTTACATATATTTAAATTTACCGACAGTTACTGTTAAATTATCACGTAAGACAAATTTGATTTTATCGAATTTCAGGCGTCTCTTCTCTCTGATGCGATATTCTACTGTGGCTGGCACGCCTGCTCATTACGAGTTGGACACACAAATGTTAGGAAGATAGTACAATTGGCCATCATGCGAGCGCAGAAGCCCCTCGTCATGAAGGCCTTCAAAATGCTCGAACTCACATATGCCACTTTTATATTGGTCAGTTCGTTATTTGTATCTTTTTTATTTATTTTTATTTAGAAATAGGTTTGGGCATGAACGCCCACTCGCCTGATGTTAGGCGACGTTGCGGTCTACGATGGAACACGCTTGCCTAGAAGAAACCAATTCACTCGCGATTTTAAGAGTAAATTTTTTGAAAATTTGACTATGGCATTTTGTAGCGGCTTACAGAAGAGATTCATATCTATCTATTATTTATAGTAATAATAATAATAAATTTTAGTGGACATTTTTATTCATTAATATCAAAAACCTTGAGCTAGACTTTTTTTATGAAAAAAAAAATGTTTGAGTACTGACTCAGCGAAAGATAATATTTTTATTTATTTCGGGGTTCGATTTGGTCGATTACTCAGTTATGTCAAAATATTGAGTTTTTAGGGTTCCGTAGTAAACTTATAATTTCGCCATGTCCGTCTGTTTGTCTCTCTGTCTGTCTGTATGTCACAGTTATTTTACTCAAGAGAATATCAGCCCTACATAAACGAAATTTGGCATTTAAATGTGTTATATAAACCGCTACAAAATGCCGTATTCAAATTGAAAAATAATAATAATAGTGGGTGCATTCCATACATATAAAGACGGGGTGAATTTTTTCAACCCCACTCTATCGTGTGGTATCGGGGGTATCGTTAAATAGGTATCTTAGTGTAAGACTAAGGTTTCAGATTTTTTCTCAGATTTGATGTGTGCGAGATATAGCTCGCCAAAGGTGAAAAAAATGTGTTCCCTGCGTTTCTAAACTATTGGACTTAGAAATTCATGATTAACCATAAAAGTAGACCATATTAAATACTTTAAATAAAAAGTTTTGAATACTCTGTGATTACAAATTTTCGATATATAGCGATAAATAAAAACACTTAAATCATTATAGTACTGACGTCATTGACCTTTTTGCAAGTAGTCTAAACAAAAATACTCGCCAAGTAGTTTTCTTTTAATTATTATTAGCATTAGCTACGGAACCCACCTGTACGTGTGTCTTGAACCGGTCTTAACCACTTATTTTCTTTATTACTAATTTAAACATTTTCCATTGTCAGGTGGTGCGGAGTACTTACTCAGTATTTGCATTATTTTACGCTCAAAATAAATAAAACTGTAATTCAAATTTATTACAAGAATAGAAAAGTAGTAGAATATGTATTAGTAAGTAGAAATTATTGTAATGCACATACATATGTCACATGATTTCGAGCAATTGCTTCTATCGTAGAAAAAAATATACGTTATTATTTCGCAATCGTGTATTACTTGTTAGTTTTTATTCAACAAAAGTTGGCAAGCTACAGCGGGTTCACAAAGCCTCTTCAGGTAACTGCCTCATAGTTGTCAAAGTGAAGGTCAACAAGCTTGTAAAAATAAATCAATTTTATGAAACCGTCACTCGTAACATACGAAATAAAGTTCATTCCTTGTTACGGTGGAGCTATATTCCACGGTATGTGCCCGGGGCACGCACACATCCATAAACGTGGAGATTGCAAATCCTGATAAATCCTCGTCGTTAAGATATCTGTATCACATGCGTAAACATGCACGCTGATCGTCCCGATATATCCCAATGTTGATCTAATACGCGCGATACGTTTCTTGCGTGCTGGGAATATCTCTGCCGGTTACATTTTCAGACTATTACTTGTAAATAAGTAAGCACAAAACTGTTTTGCATCATATATAAGACTAAGATGTTTACTTGACTTTTTACGTCTGTAGATTCATGCATTCTAGCGATAAGGCTGCTTATTGTTGCACTAGTCTATTTAAGTACTTTGTTATTACTTTTAAGGTGTGTACAATAAAGAGTTTATCTATCTATCTTTCTTTGGATTGGTTATTTTGACACTTTTTTAATCTATCACGGTCATTCATAGAATAATGAAACGCATAAATCTGCCATAGCTGAACATCTGCTGGACTCAGGACCTAATCATTGGATATAATTTCACAAGCCGGAAATCGTGTCTACTGAACGGCACTACATACCTAGGCTGGTGAAGGAAGCCATTGAAATCTCAAAATGCCCAAAAATTAATCGAGGTGATGGTTTTCAACTAGCCAGTGCATGGAATCCAGTATTAGGTAATCTTAGAAATAAAGATATGCGTCCAAAATGTGTCCAAAACAAGACATGCAGTGATATTGTGAGTGTGTTTTGTCGGGACTTTCAATCGAGTTCGAGTGCCAATGATAACGCTCTTCGCAGTAAAAGACAAAGAAAGAGGGTAGACAGATTTGTCTGCTCTTAGCCATATCATCCACCTGCATTTTTCAGTCGCTCGTGAACATGGTGCATGTAACTGTGCCGAAATATTGGGAGCTCAAAATTAACGCGAACCACGGTAAATATCTCGTTAATAATAATAGTGTTTTGGTTATTTTGGTTTGGTTTAAACTTTTATTTGTTAAAACAAAGTTCGGTAGCATACGTTACATCCCAGATAATGGGGCTAATTCTGTTACATGGTCTCTGAAACCAAGGAAGTTTTATCAGAATGGAAGGAGCCATAAACTTTCCCTGTTTGCTATTCAGCTGTATAAAACTTGTCCGCTTTATTCCGTCTTTTCGGTCAAACATTGCTTGAAATTGGCATCTCGTGAAGATAAATTCTAATGAAATAATTGCTAAATTACGTGATAATTAATGCATTGTTGTACACCACCTAACTAGTGAATGTACTAAAACGCACGTATGTACAAAAATCCGTATGTTGATATTTTTATACCCGCTGTCAGAAGTTTTGTAGACGTCTATTTATTTTTGGCAATATATTTATTGCCAAAAATCGCACACACGTGGTGGCGTTCACACCATGTCGATTATTATCGACATGGTGTGAACGCCATACATTCCATCTATTGAGGGTAGCGGAAAATTCTTAATCCATTTCTGAAACTGAAATAAGTTTGACAAGGCTAAATGTCAAATTAATCTTACATCTGCGGTAGATAGAGATTTTGATAATATCGGGCATAAGCTTTAAATTTTAAATAGAATGTTGAATATTAGCAAAATTGGACAAAAAGACATCAAGACTGTAAATATGTTGATGTTTTAATAGGTGATTTTGAAATATATTTTAGAATAATTGGGAACTGAATTCTCGAACAAATTATGCAAAGACTGAATTATTGTAAAAAAAGTGTGTGTGTACGAGGTCTTCTTTGTGTAGAACTACTACTTTAATCCATACATATTCATAATAAATATCAAAAGGAACCATTCTATTTGGATAGCGAGTGTCCCTGGCCCAAGTTCGAGTCTATGAGCTTTTTCATACCTTTGTCAACATTATAAAAAGACAAGACAAATTTGTTCCCCCTAAACAGATATTAACGCATGTAACTTCGAAAAGATAAAAGTGCGTACCTTAGTATTTCTAGTATGTAGACTTTCTTTTTTGACTTGACAAAAGTCAAATGACCAGACAGTCTCTAATCATGCATAATAATTTACTGATTAAGTCAAGGCAAAAAATATTTAAGCCTAAATACCGGTCTAAGATAGTATCGTCTATAAATCTTTTATATCGTTCCAGAAGCGAGAACATCGAAAGGGTTCGGATTAAAGTTTTGCCTCCGTGATATATTACGTACCGCATGTCGCATATTCGGTGTTCCGGTCCGGTTTGCTATTACTCTCACTTTCTAAGACCAAATAAATTTCCCCCACAGTCGGAAATATAAGAAAATGTTGGGAAAAGAGCCCGGGAAATAACTTAACGCTCCAAGGAATGACTTGTGTTGGTGCGGCTCTTTAAAGAGCTGAAATGTTTACGTTATTTTATTTCGATCCGGGGAAGATCAAAATATGAGTTATGGAGTTTCGGTATCTTTTTATTTTTACCTCCGTTTTTGATAAACCACGAGATGTTCTTTTTGAAAGATTGCTTATTATGTATGAAGACACGAAATAAGTATACTTACCTATATAGTAAAAGTGAAATAAATAGAAAGTAGGACCACCATGTTCTTAATTCACCATAACTATGAACCGAGCATAGCAGTAACCGGCAGATCTTATAAGGTAATTGTAATTGTGCTCATAATAAAATTATGAACCATTTTTAAGGAGATACTATGGATCCGCTTAAAAAGAACTAAATCAATACTATTTTTCAGACAACTAGACTTAAAATCCAAGTGTAGAATAAATTATTTATAATTAATAATTTGGCAACTTTTAGATAAATAAACTTAGCGTCCACTTTACAATCTAATCTCTGACCTCAAACCAATATTTGCCGCATTCTCAAATCGCTGAAATTGTCACCATTGTTTTTGGTATATTGTACTGTGCAATCTCAAAAAAATTCCAACACTGTTCCACCATACCTAACCGCTGCTATCTTACTACATACTTATATACATTTTACTTTTTTTTAAATATAAAATAGGTGAAGCAAAAAGGCAGACGGCTCGCCTGATGGTAAGCGATAACCGTCACCTATGGACAACTGCAACATCACTGACATCACTTTACCGCACCACTGCGATATTGTCTCGCGATGCCCCGCCGTATTCGATCTGCCGCTGTCTCTCCACTGTACCTCGTCATGCTGCTAAAGTACGGACGCCGAGCAGGAAAAATTTCGTACTTTGACTTATGATTACCTATTTCTGTCACTCCCGCGTGATTATTTGCCATCGCCCTCGCACAGGTGCAACGACTGGCACCAGCACTATAATCACGTGGGAGTGACAGAGATAGGTAATCATATATCAATGTACGAAATCAGTGGTTTAAGGACTCTGGTAGGTATCTGTGAGCGTTACGCGGAAGCCCATGGCCTTAGGTACAATGCTAGCAAAAGCGAGATGATGGAGTTCAGAGCGGGCACAAAATATTACGAAGATGTGCCCCAAGTAATATTGGCTGGTACTCCTCTCAAAATGGTCTCGCATTTCAAATACCTGGGTCACTGGGTAACAGACTTGCTCAATGATAACATGGACATCGAGAGGGAGCGAAGGAAGAAAGGAAGTAATATGTTGATCCGGAGGTTTGCAAAGTGCTCAAAAGATGTTAAGCTGACACTTTTTCGAGCCTACTGTCAATCGTTTTACACTTGCAGCCTCTGGGTCAACTATACCCAAAAGACAGTGGGCGCCCTACGTGTCCAATACAATAACGCGTTCAGGATGTTGTTGGGGCTGCCCCGCTTTTGTAGCGCATCAGGTATGTTCACAGAGGCTCGCATCGATGGATTTGCAGCCATCATGCGCAAACGGATAGCCTCTTTGATGCGACGTGTGCGTGGCAGCGGCAACAGCTACCTGAGCGTAGTGGCGGGGAGGAGCGATGGACCCTTCCTTAGTAACCTTGTAAGGGCACATGTGCTACCATGGCGTCCTTGTGCCAAATAGAGAGGACGGATAATTTTGCACCTATGTTTTTATAATTTTATGTGCCAGTTTTGACATTTAATTTTTAGTTTTATAATGTTAATTTGTGTTTTTATAATTTGATATTGCCTTCGACAGTAATAATGATAATGATAAATAAATAAATGAGAATAATAATGATGATAAATCTATTTTGAGTTCTATTATGCTAATGTTAATTTGATATTATTGACTATAAATTCTATTGTTTTTGACATTTAATTTTATAATTTGAGATCTCCGTTGACTATTGATTTATTTTTGCATTGTTATTTTATTGTTGTATTGCCATATTCATTTGCTTCAAGTGTAATCACATAACTATGGATTTTGATCTGAAAATAAATAAATTTTGATTTTTTGATTTTTTGATTTGAAATTCTTTCTGCTCGGCGTCCGTACTTTATACTTGTTGTTAGTCTACTGTTCCGCTGCACTTGTTACACCGTTGTTGGTCCCTCTGTAGTCGTCATGTAGTCGCTCCACTATTCCCCGTTGTGACGGGGAATAGTGTGTAGTCCTGCGGTGTGTACTTGTGTAGTCCAACTGTCTCCTTGTAGCTCCCCATGCTACTGCTAAGGAGACTCGTAAAGGCTTTACATAGACATAGACATAGACATAGACATAATTTTATTGTAACAAAAACACACAGAAAATAAAAAATCATACACACAAAATAGGTCACAAAATTATGTTTTTGTCACAATCCGGCCCCAGCTCAGCATAATGCTAGTTGTAAACAACCAGCGCTGGTCTTCCGCTGGAACCAGTAGGCGACGCCACACACGAGAAAACACTTAAAAATAACACTTATTACGTATTCAACATATCATACTTGTTACGTATAGATAAGCTTAATAAACATACATATACAATCAAACACAAAGGTATTTGTTCATTATTATCTTTAAATATTTAAAACCAAAAATGTAAGAAAAAACAATAGATGAATGTCAGCGCAGTTGTCATACCGTGCAACTGACAATGACGTCCAATGGCATGATGACACTGACTGACATTCGCAACAAACAGATAAATATTTTACAACACAATTTTGAAGATAAGATCAATATAAAATACAAATGGAGTATAAAAATAGTAATATAATTTGTGAGACTACATATATTGTGAGCATCATAGTGCAGTAAAAAGAATAAACTGCCCCTGTACTACAAAAAAATATATAATAATAAAGGAACTGAAGCTCCAAAAGGTTATTACTACCGACAACCGTTCTAAGACCGTAGGTAAGTTTAACCAATACTCAATAATAAAATTAAATAGCGCTTGTGTCACTTCTAAGTAGCTCTTCGCTTTTTTGGTGATCAAAGAGAAACTTTTTCAATTTTAACCTAAAACTGTTTACATTTTGCAGGTTACGTATCGGAGGAGGGATATTGTTCCAGCACTTGGATGCAGCGTAGCGAAAGCTACCTCGGAAGACAGCAGAGCCACACCTCTCAGTAAAAAGTTGTAATCACCGTTGTTCACCGAATTGTAAGCTGAATTGAAGTATATTTTACATCAATATGGGAACAAATTGTTTAATTCAGTGAATATCAATTGCTTAGATATTTTACCTCAAAGTATACCATTTACCAAGTCTATATGATTTTTCATATATTTTGTACAATTATGTAAATAACGATAATAAGAAGAAATAAATGTATTAATTTAAGTAAATTAATAATTTGTTAGTTTTATTTAAATTTGGTTTTTAAATATTTTTTTCATAAAAATTACAATCGCCTCCTAGCTGCTTTTTCATATTTTTTTCAATATTTTCTATTAATTTTAATTAACCAGGAAAGTATCATATAAAATAACAAGTGTAAAAACTCAGTTAAATTATTAATGGAACGTGCATATCTACTCAAAAACAGAATGTGCGTGTCGCAGGTCAAATGGATGCGAAGGCTGTGACGTCGTAAAATCACAGAGAATCCATTCATCTTAATTAGGTGAAACAGCCTGAATTTTTCAAAAAGATGCAAAGAAAATGTAAAATGTTCTTAATTTAAATAATAATTCGAGAAAAGATCGAATAGATCAAAGAAAGCGTACTACTGACATTAAGGCCATTGATCAATAATTACACTTGGGCTATTTAAAAGGTTGAATTTTTTTAAACCTTTGGACACAACTTTTTGATATTAAGTGTAGGTAGCTGAAGTCAAAGGCTTGTGAAGTAAGTACTCCTGTTTTTAAAAATAACTTTGTTATTTATTGGCTTACTTAGACTGTCAAAGTAAGCCAATAAATTAGACGGTCTAAGTTAGACATGCCCATCATGTCTAACTTAGACCTTCTAATTTATTCATAATGACATACATACATAATTGGCCTTACCGAAAAACGTTACTTAACTTTAAGCAATGCTTAACATATTTAGTCAACTTCTCGCTGACACGTAATGACATTTCCGAAAAGAAGACAGAAAAATTAAGACGTTGGTTAAAGTTAAGTAACGTTTTTCGGTAAGGCCGAATATGTACAACGTATTAGAGACATAAGACATATCCAGCCTTACCGAAAAACGTTACTTAACTTTAACCAACGTCTTAAATTCTCAGTCTTCTTTCCGCAAGTGTCATAACATATCAGAGATAGTGGATAGTGGACAAAATATGTTAAGCATTGCTTAAAGTTTAGTAACGTTTTTCGGTAAGGCTGGATATGTCTTATGTACCTAATACGTTGTACATAATTATTAGTATGTATGTCATAATGAAATACACATTAATCTTATCTTTTTAATTCTACTATTGTTTTAATTTTTGTTGTATTTATTGATATTTGTACTTTAGAATTATATTTACATAGTATCTATTAACAATTCAAAAGTGTATTGCTATGGTACCTAATTAAAAGATAAAACTTATTCTGGAGAGGGAAATTGCTTTCAAGTGATTCTGCCGAAACACATCGTAAGTATAAAGGGGTTTCAAGAACATTCATCATCATCTCAGCTACAAGAAGTTCACAGCTGGACATATGCCTCTCCCATGGATTTCCAAAAAGACTGGTTGGAAGCCGCTTGCATCTAGCGTTTTCCAGCCACTTTGTGGCTAGTCTCCCCATTCTGCGTTTGTCAGTGTGTTTTCGACCCCATCGGCCATCAGTTCTATGTGCTATGAGCCCACTACCACTTCAATTTGCTAATCCGTCGTGCTATGTCGGTGACTTTCGTATGCTTATGGATCTCAGAGAGAACCCGAATCTATCCCTATCCACTATCCACTATCCATAGCTCAAAATTAATAAAAATGATTATTGGAAATCACTCGCGCTTTTTGGAATGGAAATGGACCGACTGCACATTCGACTCTTCAAATAAACATAATTCTTATTTTTCATATTATAATTTGTTTATAAAAGAAAAATAGGGCAACAAATTCTTTATTCCCTTTGCTTTATTCTAAAGCTAGTATAGAAAGGCTGAACATAAAGGCTGGCCGACATAAGCGTATTAACATAAACTTGAGGCACATTTCAACGCGAATACGTTACCAGCTCATTTCCATGCGGTCTCAATCGAGTACCTACGTATCATAACATCAACTCGCAAAGGCCCTACCACTCCCGATGGATTTTATTTGAGATAAAAATGAACCGACTACTAATGTTTTCATTCCTCATATCCTCGTATTCATAGTTGCTCACGTATGCGCCTCACGTGATAGGGTTGCGAGGCGCGCGAATCTTTTTTCTCCTGCCGCGAATAAAAAACTTTCGCCTCCATAAAAGTATATGAGTTCGTCCCAATACTGCGCCGATGACTTCCAATCTCTCTGTAGCGTGTCCCGACCCAACCCTGGAGATTACTTTTTCTCCTTCATCCAGTAAATTGAATTAAAATGAGAAGCAAACGGATAAAGAAAAGGGTGCGCGCCGATTTTCGCAAAAGTTTCGCTCTTAACGTTCCGCGAGCGGTGTAGGTGTTCTCTCATTGTCTTTCTATTTGGAAAATCGTTTATTTTTCAAGTGAGCTCACTTGTAATGCTTTTTTCTGTTCACTTAGCTATTTGAACCAAATCATATCACGCCCCTGCGTTCACTATCACACCATGAAGGTAAGTGAGGAAATTGTGAAAAATTGTGTTTGTCTCGCAAAATTTAAAGCCATCGTGACAGTATTTACATATACCTATTTGGTCTATTTTATATATAAATTATGTGTACCTAACAAAAATAACAAAGCATTTGTAGCATTGAATATTTTTTGGAATGCGCAACGGAATAGGTTACCATAGGTAGGTAGGTAGGCTACCTTATTACTTACTTAATTTTGTGTTTGTTGCTTCAATTAAGAATTCAAATTTATTTAGCTTGTGGCCCTGGCTGGGTACTAGGTAAGTTGGTATTAACATTAAGTAATCTGCTAGATTTTGCTTTGTAAGTATACAAATAAATGTATGTAGACATGATGATGTTATGTAGACGCACAAAAGTCACCGATATAGCACAGCGGATTAGCAAGTTGAAGTGGCAGTGGGCAGGGCACATAGCACGTAGAACTGATGGCCGATAGGGGCCGAAAGGTTCTCGAGTGGAGAGTGGAGACCACGTACCGGCAAGCGCAACATAGGAAGACCAGCCACGAGATGGACAGATGACCTCATACAAGTGGCGGGAAGATGCTGGATGCAAGCCGCTTCCAATCGGTCTTTTTGGAAATCCATGGGGGAGGCATATGTCCAGCAGTGGACTTCTCATGGCTGAGATGATGAAAGAAATGTATAATACCAGACCATAAACTAGTACTTATATGTATGGATTGTATAACGAGTCTATTAATTGCTATAATATATTTTTTGTACAAAATATTGATAAAATTTTGGTTTATATGATTTATACCAGTTTTCATTTTTTTTGTCGCGATCCGCAGGTCCTAGGATCGAATCCCACGGCGCGCACCTCTGTCTTTTCGAAGTTATGTGCGTATTGTTGATTGCCGCCAACTTCAAACGGTGAAGGAAAACATCGTGAGGAAACCTACATGTCTGAGAGTTCTCAATGATCTTGAAGATGTGTGAAGTCTGCCAACCCGCACTTGGCCAGCGTGGCAGACTATGGCCTAACCCTTCTCACAATGAGAAGGTGGCCCGCGCCCAGCAGTGGGACAGTTTGTACAAACAGGGCTGATAAAAAAAAAAAAAAAAAAAAAACAGTTTTACTATTAGCGCTCTACTACTAACTACTTATACCAAGTGGAAATGCAAACAGTAGATCTCACGAGTTCAAACATTTTCTGAGACTTCACGACGATATCTTGACAACATTTTTGGAAATTTGGGTTCAAATTATTTTTAACCCGACTGCCGAAAGAGGGTTATGTTTTTCGAGAGCGGGATCTCTAAATGTCTATTATAAGGAAATGTTACCACCATCTCTGTTTCCTGAGAGCTACAATCTCGGAACCTTCAATGCTAGAGTGACTAAATGTCTTCTAGATCGATGAGCTCCATCCTCGCTCACACCGTCGCTTAACATCAGGCGAGTTGGTGGTCAATCGTGCATGTGTCGAAAATAAGCATTCGGCGCAACGAAATGACGTCATGCTAGAAGGACAAACTTGTACATACATTAATGAACTTTAAATGCAGAACGTTAGAATAGGTTTCTGACTAAAATAATGACGTCATGATAGAAGGACAAACTTGTACATACTATAATTAACTTTAAACGCAGAACGTTAAAATAGGTTTCTGACTGTCCGTCTTACGATCTGACGCGAGTTTACAATTTTTTACTCATCCCAAAAATGCACTTCAAAAGTCAAATTCGAGAGCTCTCATTTTTGAGTTTAGTCAGCTGTCGTTATTTAACAACGTTATAAAAAATAAATAAATCCGGACAAGTGCGAGTCAGACTCGCCCACCGAGGGTTCCGTACAAACTAAATAAAAGGGGGAAATCATATATTTTTTTATATTTTCTTTCATAAACCGAAAAATATACATCGTAAAAATATTTAACACATTCCTTGCTCACCACTCGGATCCGAGTAGGGGCTATAGTAGCAGCACCTCCCACTCGGATCCGAGCGAGCGAACGTTTGAGGCAGCCCTCATTCCTTGCATAGAGACACTATTTTTTTGTGATTAAATAAAAAATGACCAGTTTTCGGATTTTTTCCTATATGTGTACTCTAACACAATGCTTTTTGCCAAATTTCAGAGTTCTAGGTCAACGGGAAGTACCCCATAGGTTTTGATTCCTCTGTGAGTTTCAAAATGTGCGTTTTTTACGACATATTCGGCTGTAACTTTTTTTTACGAAAACTGTTTTTTTTTTCTGCAGCAAGATACTATGGATCTGCGTATGGTTTTAATTTCAACTCGATACGCGTTCCCGAGATAAAGGTCTTGACACCTGGACAGACGGACAGACGGACAGACGGACAATAAAGTGATCCTATAAGGGTTCCGTTTTTCTTATTGAGGCACGGAACCCTAAAAAAGAGACTACATAACAATGTAGCGTTCGTACTCAAGTCATTAGATTAGCAAACCTTTTTTATTTTTTGACGCAGAGAAAAGTTCGATTTTGGTTATTTTAAACATTTATACGAGTTGACTAGATATTTCGCCGGACCACCACCTGCCCTTGAAGTTTTTATAGTTTATTTTAATTTTGATGTGCTTTATAAGATATTCCATGTAAATATTTAACCATGTGTGTCTCGCGTACTTAACCGGAGAGCGAGTGGAATCCTCCACATGCCACGCGGACTGAGTTCTCAAGTTCGTCGCTCCAGGTTCACGGCTCATATCGCTCCAGCGAGCGAATTACCTACAGGAATAACTCTTTCTAACTCGTTTAGAGATGCCTTTGTTACGTGAACGTTGGAATCTTAAGTAAGGTTCACATTTGTATCATTTTGGCGTATCGTTTCTTTTTCACGTGTTATGCCGATAACACGGGTCGGTGTATCATGGTCTAGATAGTTCAGATGTGATTTATGTGGTATATAAGCCGTCTTGATACAGCGTGTAATAAAACCGGTCCCGTTAAACAACGCGTACCAACACTCACTTAATACATATTGAATATGATGATCATCGAATCAGCAAATCATGAACAGAGTATAAACTCATTTTGAAGTCTGTCAAGTAATGGCTTGACGTTGAATCAAATCGATATGATATCTTTCTTGATCGTCATGCAATGCGGTAATTTTGAGCATAACCTTTTATTTATCGCCTGAGTATAACCTTTTTTTATCAGCCCTGTTTATACAAACTGTCCCACTGCTGGGCGCAGGCCATCTTCTCATTGTAAAACCTCTAAACCTTTACTCTTGTCCAAAACAGTCTACTATCACCTTAATATTTAGATTTTAATTGTTCAAACTTCTGTGTTGAAATGCAGTCCAGTCAACATTTTGTAATACTAGTTGGTAAATCTAGTTGTTTGGATGAAAATATTGGTCTTCATATCGAAACTAAGTTACTACAGTATTGTTTGGTGGATGAAAGCGAAAGGAAAGAAATATGGCATCTTCTTAGGCGTACTCTGTATAATAGCATAGAACAAAAATGGAGGTATAGAAAGGTAACATATACGCTACGCTATATCGTGATACGTCAAAATACTCCAATGCGAAGCCAGCTTTACTCGTACCAAATGAAAGCTAAATTCAGACGTTCTCAGTTTACGAGAGCGCTAAAAACACGCCTTGATTAACTTATGAGATCGTACTTGGAAAGCAAAGTGTAATGTTGACACTAATTAATGCTCATTTATAACATTCTTGGGATGTTTTCTTGCGTTCATTAAATTAGACGTTTTAATTAGAAAAAGGGATTGTAACGGTTTATAGCGCCAAGAATGAATATTTAGCTAAGTAATAGTTACTTTTGTAAGTATATGTCTCATTTTTATCCGACTTCCAAAAAAGAGGAGGTTCTCAATTTGTCGGAATCTTTTTGTGTATGTATGTTCCCCGATTACTCGAAGACACCTGAACCGCTTTGAAAAAATCTTTTTTTTATTTGTCCCGGGTGGTTCCATTGAAATTTAACAAAATCGGTTCAGTTTTTTGATTTACTAACAAACGAACGACGAATTCCGTATTTTGAAGTCGTTTTTTTTTATTTAGTTTTTAAACTTGTTCTTGTTCTTAGACATAGATATTATAATTTTTTATAAATCTAGGTTGTGCAAGGCAAGAAACTAATGTTTATTTAAAAATCACTTTCTATTATCCAATGACTAAATAGTTGACTAAACTTATTTAATGACTAAACGTTCACATTTATATGATAGAAATGACTAGAAAAAAATTATTCTTTATCTAGTGTCTTGAAATCGCGAGTGCATAGGTTTCTTCTAGGCAAGCGCGTCTCCATCGTAGACCGTAACTGTCGCTTAGCACCAGGTGAGCTGACGGTCAAGCGAATGCCTATCGTCGAATAAAAAAAAATATCTATCTATTATATTTACGAAATAATTTCAGTTCACTTATTCCTATCATAACAATGCGAGTTTATGAAATAAACATGTGATATTGCGAATAAATTGTCTAAATAAATATCGCTTTCCATATAATTACATATTTTGAACTCCGGAAGCTAGTTTCCTTTTTTGATTCTCTTTTAGAAGTTCTACCAAAACCGATTAACCGGATTATACGTAGAAAATTATTGACTGAGGCCAAGCAAAATTACAAATGGCAATTAATAGTTGAGGGCAGTTTTATTAACAAACTTTTTCGTATTGTTTGGGCACACTAATTAAAGGGGTTCGGGGGAGTTAAGAATTCAATCGGTCAGTAATCGACACGCTGCCTGAGTCGCGAGGGATGGTTTTTTACCCGACTGCGTAGAGGGAAGGCTAAGTATTTCGAGTGTTTGCATGTATGTGTATACCTATATACGTACATAGATGCAAACACTCGAAATACTCGAATAACAAACATACATATATATGTATGTATGTTATGTATATATATATATATATATGTATGTTTCTATATTATCTCCTACAGGCTATTAAACGTTTCGACTGATTTCGATGTAGGTACTAGTTGTCGTTAGAGTCATCTTCATTCCTTGAGTGTCATAGGCTATATTTTTTGTATTAAAAAAAAAAAAACTCAAAAAAAAAAATATTCGTAACATCCAACAAAATATTTCGTAACAAATAAGTGATTTTACTAAAATAATACATTTCTAAAAAAAGTCCCAAAAATAAATTTCGGCAACAATAGAAGAATAATCAAAGTCATCCTTAAATGCACAGGGATGTCCAAAAATAGCCATCTATATTTCGTTGGAAAAATCGACCTTCCTAGAAGAAATCTTGGCCTGTTTTAAAACAATTTCTTAGTTTCCTGACGCAAACAAACAAATTGCCTAAACGTCTCGTCTGCGTTCACGTCACATTCCTCGCCGACAGCAACTTGAAACTTGGCATTTTATTTTAAATATTTTAAACGAAACATGCTCGTTGTTTATCCATTCGAGAAATTAGATTTTGTAGTAAGAGTACATGTCTTTTGGAACCAAATTAGTTAATGACTCCGTTAATACAAGCACAATCTCTGTACCATAAAAAATAACAACGCAAAATTTTTTCGTAACAAGTTGCAATGTAACGAGCATTTGTATACTCATCTAAAAAATTTGAAGGTACGTAATAAATTCTTACCTCGCTTTTCTCTAGGTATTACTTATAATATAATAATTACGATATAGCTCTGATGTTAATAAGTTAACTTCAGTTTATCTTAAACTTATACGTACCTATTATTATCATCATAGGCCTTATTTCATCTTGACATATGATTTAAACAGCGTCATGGATTGGAACACTTGCGTTGGTAGCTAAATAGGCAATACGGGAACCGCAGCTGCCAGCTGCCTGCCAGCGGTGCAGCCGTATGATGTTGTACGTTTGTCGGAGGTGCTAAGTTGGTGGATTTGTTAAATTGTGTCTAAGGTACCTATATTATGCCCTAAAACCTATCCAATTATACTTTTATTATTTCTATTAAGGCGAAGATGTTTTGTTTCATGTTTTTTTTTTCAAATCTAACATAACACGATCTTATTAACGCAATGAAAAGTGATCAGGATAACTAAAACAAAGTCAAGGTCACCTATGATATCAGCATTTACAGTCTCGCATCGGTTGCAATGCGTCTCCGCCGCCAAATGACTACGATTGAGAACGAAACGCCATGTAATAGGTAGTAATTCTGGCACTCGTTAAAAGTTTTACGAGCGATCAGTGTCCCGCCCAACTCGATTTATCAGCTCTCGCCCATTAGCGTGAAGGTTCCGATTTCTTTTGACGTCGTCATTAAACGAGTTACTTGGAAACGTATTGTTTCAATAAAAACGATTAATTTCACATAACACCATCTAGCACAGACTAATCAAACCTTATACTGTGGAACTAGATGGCTGATAGAATACATATATAGTTTCTTTTTTGTAAATATATACATAATTATGATACATAGAAACACTCAGACACAGAACAAACATAAATGCTCATCACACAAATGTTTGCCCTTGGCAGGTCGTACAGTACAAAAACAAAAACAAAATTAGAATACCTTCAAAAATAAGAAAGTTACAAGCATTTTAATTTTATTTTAGACAGAGAGCACACGATAGCAAATGATAACGTCATGGTTCATGTTCGCCGTATATTCAATAGAAACTGTTGTTTCGCGAGAGAGGGACAGAACATCCTTAAATGTTTATATCTGGGAAGTTTATTGACCGATTGATATATTTTTTGTATATGCGTTACATTTTAGTATGTTATCAATTTAAACTATTAGTCCTATGAAATAAAATTCATCCGTATTCCCTATTGGTGGAAATTATGTTTTAATAATCTGCCTCTTATTTTAGCTTGATGGTAAATAATTATATCTCTTATTACATAATTAATTTTTAGTCTTAGGATGTGACGATTATAATATATTCTGTATTATAAATTTGATTGATATACAAATATTATTATATTATTATTAAATAATAAATATTTATAATTTAAAAAATGTACTTAGAGAAGTAATAAATGTAATAGTTTTTTTGTAGAAAGATGTTCACAGTTTTCAATAGAACAAAAAAATTCTACAAAAAGTACATCATTGGAACTACTCAAGTACTCAGTGTAAATTGAAAGACAGTAAAGCCCAATTAGATAGATCCCCTTAATTTATTTTCTCAGTGAAATACCTTCACTATTTACCTTCAAGTGTTTTTTACTAAGTTCCTCATTGTTTATTCCCTCGGAAAGAAGCGTCTAGAACTCCAAGAAACGCTAGTAATTCACCTCACTAAGGGAGATAGATGACATATCTTTCGACTGAGAGATTCATAATCGTTTGTATAAATAATTTAATTTTTTTATAAGTACATAATAAAATTTAAATAAAAATTTTATAAAAAAAAAGTACCTTAATAAGTTATGTGGAGACAGACGAACTGCACATACATACATTAGTACGGAAAGCATATAGCTAAATAACTGGAAATATTTGTCATCCAAGTAAACGAATTGCGTATTTTGAAGTCATTTTTTTTTCAGTTTTTTTAAACTATAAATATTATCAAAGCACATAAATAGCCTTTAGAGGATATGTATATGTATACTTCGAACAATTTTTGTTCCTGACCCAAAATATGAATGAAAAATTCTCATGATAAGAATTATATGTTGTTTGTTTGTTAACCAAACAAAGAAAGTACATCCTACCATACCAAACAATCACAATACATGGCAACAAAATACAAATACAACACAGTTTTACTAGCGTCAGCTTTATAAATACAAACAATATTTCGCTACGAACTAAAATGAAAATTTAGCCAGTTTCAAACTATTCCTAACTCAATATTACCTCTCATAAGGATATGAATATAGTCGAAATATAAATTGAAATTCGGGCGAGCTAAATATGTTATCTACATGTACTGTACTTGTGAACTGAATTACTAGTTGGTAGTGTATTAGTTCATGTCTGGATTAGGTAATATAACTTTATCTGGCGCGTAATAATAAACAATGGGCAAATTCGAAAGAGTCATTGTACTCATCCCATTATTATGAACAAATATGACTAAGGGCTTAATAAAAAAATGTGAATAAACAAGTATATACTTATACAAAATACTCGACTGCAGAAAAGCAGTAATAACAGTCTAAATCACGATTTCGTTACGCCAATTTTGATAAATTACATCCAGGGTTTTTTTATTGAACAGACCAAAGTAGTCGTGAGCGTAGAGAAAAATTCTTAATCTATGGAACGGAATCTACGATTGCATGAAATCACATTGACATACCTACATCGTATGACATCACACTCCGTGGTAAATTTTCAATCACATTATACCTGGACGCCTAAATAACATTTGAAAAACACAGTAATGCGTGCATACAGCAACCAACCGAATGAATAGCTGGCAATGTGTTCATCTCCAAGCGGACTCCGAAAATGTGACCTAATAAACAAAGTGGCAATACGTCCTTTTACTAACTGCTCAGTAATAGAACCTTTAGCAAAAGAGACTTGGAGGTACATACTAATTATAAGGTTGATATTTTTTCCACGACCTTGAAACAGGGCCAGCTTAAGTTCTCTAAAAGCTTTGAAAGTGTTCATTTACATAATGACTTATTCAAATTCAGGGAAGTTAAGTCCTCCGTAAACGGTTTTCGTCATGCTCCCATATTAAAAAGGCAAGTAGGCTGTCAATAACTCGGCGTTACATAAAAAGGATGAAAGCATGGAGTTGCGTGCCTCAGTATGGAAGTATTTGAAAGGTTTTGAATGGCTACTTCAAAAGGATGGTGTTCATTGCGGCATATGTGTACAGTACATGCTTACCAGTGAATACCTTTTATGGTTGGTTTTATATATATGAGTAGGTATTGTATTTCGTCGTTGGATTTTATAGATACCATTTTTGGCGCCACGAGGAATTATCCAATGGGTATCTCGATGCAGGGTTGCAGTTATTTCTGGGATTTCGCACAAACTGACAGTTTTCTCATTATTATTTTATACATAATAAATAGGTTATTCAATGGGCACCTCGATGCAGGGTTGCAGTTGTTTTTTAGGATTATGCACAAACTGATAGTTTTCCCATTATTTTTTATACAGAACAGGTCTACGGTAGTCTTGGCCACAAGTTCACCTGATGAAAAGTGACGCTGTGATCGAAGATGAAGCACGCAGGCCTATAAGGTATTTATTCCCAAACTATGTAGATATCACTATTTTGTAGTACGTTAAAGAAGATCCACTTCGCAAACATTTAACTACTTAAATATCGACTCCTACTTGGTACGATGCAATGAAGTTTGCTTACTCTTAGCTAAACACAGAGTGCATGTCGCTCTATCATGTAGCTCTGTTTTCTTCTGGCGCGCGGCAAAGTACTGAAGTGTCTTTGCGAACCGGTTAGTCGTATATTATGTTTGTACTTGTAGCATTATCAGTACAGAGTGCACCTGGCCTAGATGTAGACAAATGCGAATGTTCATGGTACTAGAACTAGTGACATTGGAGCCGTATCTGCGAATACATGCGTCGTCATCTGTGACATTCACCACAGCATTCATGAAACATTGACATTCTGCTAATATTATTATAATTCTAGTATAGTGACTCTCTGACATTGTACGTTAATGAATTTGGTTTGATAATCATAGTTTTTGCATAGTTTATACGACCTGTCGGGCATGGATATGTGTAACAACATTTCAAAAAACCTATCTTGTATACTATTTTTGTAACATTATACTATGGTTTAATAAAATAAAATTCTGATTCTTCATTTGTCATTGCTAATAATCTTGAAATTTATTTCAAGTATAACATAAAAAATCTTAATCCTAATCTATCGCTCATCAGTACAGGACGTTAGTACATAATATTGTTATTTTTAATCGACTTAAGATCTAATCTTAAAGAAGGAGGTTATCAATTCGTCTGTATGTTTTTTTTGTTCACCGTTTACTCCGCCAATTGTGCATTATTTTAATTAATGATTATTTTTTTTATTTGATAGGTCATACTTCAGAATTGGACCCATATAATGTTTTATCAAAATCGGTTCAGTACAAAATAACTGGTAAAATATCATATAAATGCCTGCAGAAAAGTGAACAGCAAGTCGCGTATGTATTGTATTGCGTATTTTGAAGTCGGTTTTTTCAGTAACTATAATTATGTCTATTTTTCAATTCATTACTCCACATCATTATTTCCCCTTTAGGAATCGTGTACAAATCTACCCAACTAGCCACTTATTTTACACGTGGAGAGTGCTCTACTCGAGAAAACGCAACACCGCAGTACTACCCTAGGGGAAGTAAACCAAGCGGCTGACAAGTGCAATAGTACCAGATAGTAGATAGCGCAGGTCCGCCCAGCTGTGCTACCAACTAATACCTAATCTGTAACGGCTGTTAACACTTCCCAAGCACGCGAGGGCTAACGACCTCTAGATAAACTAAATAGGAGGAATTTTTAGGTGTTGCCTTTCCTTAAACGGGCGGTGGTCAGTGTGGCGCCTTTATGGAGTTTTATTGCCGTTGACGGGCGAAATTTATTTCAATACGGTAGAACGCTTTGTTTGAGTTTTGTGAAAGTATCTTTTGTAAGCACAAAATAAAGTCAATTTTACGCTTAACCGTTGTATTTATGAGTGTTGAAATGACAGATAAATAAGATTCATTTTACCTTTAAAGTGATGTAACCCAGATAAATAGTAGGTACTTATAGTTAACTATACCTTCTATTAATTTGTTATATCACTACATTCGAATAAAATGCTGCTCAAAGTGTAAAAAATCTTATTGAAGTTATATAGTTAGTATGGTTAGGTAGTAAAAAGAAACATATTTAATTAACCGAAATTAGAAAACAAAGAAAATAAATAAATACCTATTAAGAATATTCATTCCGATATCTATCTAATATATACTATTGGACATATTATGAGACATAAATAAATATATTATTTATTTAAATAAAAAATGTACCTACACCAAAAATTACAATTCACGGACACACGTTTAAACAAGTTTTAAGATATAATACAAATATAAAGAGGAACACTAAACTGAACAGTAAACAAAAATTTACAGTAATTTATTTATGTCTCATAAGTCCAATAGTCAAAAAAACGTGTGCGTCTCGGAACGCCCGACAGACGTGATAATCTAGCCAGACAGACTGGCGCCGTAACGCGTTACGTAACGAAGCGGCTTACCCTCCCATAAGAAGTTATCACTTCAAAAATGCAAAATTTCACACTTATACTAAAAATGGAAACGGAATTCCCTGGACAAGGTTTTAAGAGCGATATCCATAACCCCTCACCGAGCCGAACAAACTTTCTTGCTCAACCATAAAACCGAGTCCAATTCGGCTTCAGCACTTCGGTAGTTGAAGCGTAAATTAGGTTAGAACGATTGTTCAATCGGAATTAGGTAAATTATTACTCGGCCAAGCGGTATAAAACCAAAGGGGCTCATTATACCGAACTGGGTGCTAGTAAATCAGTGAATGGTTGCCGAGTGACTGAGGCCATTCGAATATACAGAGTTGTGCAAACACTACATAACTTTGGTTATTAAGTCATAATTGAATATTGTAGATTACTAATTTGCGACCTATTTGGCTCGCGTATTTCTTGTTTGCTAGTGAATCTACTTTTATGATTCTGGGGATCTATGGAAATTAACGAGGTTTTCACACATTTTTAAATACGGGCCACTCACGTCTGTTTTAAGCCGAACCGACCGAGAGTGACGTGTGTGCTGCTCCTTTGAAAAAGACCGCCGAATGCGGTTGAAACTATAGTCGGATATTTCGGCTCAAAACAGACGTGAGTGACCCGTAGTTTTTATTTAAAAATATTCTGGGGATCAGTTAAGATGCAGACTGGGCGAGCGAAGGCGGTACTTTCTATTCGCATCTAAGACGAGGAACGGCTGTGTTCGCTCATTGCACTGACAGTCCCACCAGTGCTTTGGTATCGGCCTTGAGGAACAGATCTTCAATCATACCTCAACGCAAGTGTGGCTGCTAATAACCTGCTCGAGGTTACCGCCTGCTATTGGTCTGATTCCATCCGAAACAGACGTAACAAAAACAGCCATGCGCAACCCCTTCCTCTTCCCACTCCCTGTATATGTGTATCTATAATCATTAGTTATTTAGTAGTTTATTTATGTATACTTTGCTTGTATATATTATTATTTATGATGTGTATGTTTTAGTTTCGCTCTCATTTGCTATTGCTTTACTGTTTATCTTTGTGTGTGTTGCATGTGTTTCTACAGGAAAAAAAAAAAAAAAAAAAACCCAATCCAAGGTGTCAGCCGACCCGTGCCGATGGATGCGTGGCTATAGGGAAGTATAGTCTCGAACGGAGGGATCCCGAGACCAGGCGACATCGGGATCTATTCTGCCTTACCTACGCAAGCGGGGCTCTGCGGAGGTGGACTACCATTTCCCTCGCTGATCGTGGGACGTTTATGGACCTAGAAATTTCACAACTTCAAGCATTACTTGCCGACGAGGGGTCGACTGGCCCCTCCGAGGATATGGTCGTCGGGGAATCCCCGGTAGACCATAGTAAACCAGAACCGCAGGCTGAAGGGTCTAACAACCCTGATGGCCTTGTGGAGACGGGACCCAATAAGGAGGACAAACCTCTCCCCCACAAGAGCGGCTCTGCTGCTCGTACTGGGGGAACACATAAGCGCCTTAGTGGCGCTGCTAAGAAGCGTATCCGGCGGTGGATGGCTGCGGGCAAATCCTTTCAAGAGGCTAGAGCCCTATGCCTTCGGCCGCTGGATGAGTTTCCGGACATATTCCCAGAGTTCAGGAAGGCGCGGGCTCCCACGACGAGGATCGCAAAAAGACCTCGTGAGAAGCCATCGGGTTTGGGTCTGTCCAGTTTCGGATTAAAAGAAGGGAGCAGCAGGAAGCTGGAGAGCGGGGCAACGCACAGGCAGCTGACGGGACCAAAAGACTGCGGACCACTGCAGATCCAATGGTTCCCGGCGGGGCAACAGCGGCTCCCCAGACTTCGAGCCCAGCTCCTCCCTCCAATCTAGCTAGCAATGGAGGGGGCGGGTTGACTGCCACCCCCAGACCTAGCCGGGACCCTCGAGGACCATTTAGGCCCTCCTGGAGTCATTCAGCGGGCACTCGGGGCGCAAGAGGCAGCGGGGTGATAAGGCCTGTTCGGCCAGCACTCAACAACAGGCCGAGCCTCGCTCAGCACTCGAGCAAAAAAGCCGCGCGGAACCCGCTGAATCAGCAGAGTTACTAAAAAAAAAAAAAAAAAAAAAAAAAAAAATGCTCAAAGCCATACAATCTAACCTTATGCACTCCAAGGCTGCGACGGCGATCATCTGTCAGTCTTTTGCCGAAGGCCTTGTGGATATGGCTTTGATTCAAGAACCGTGGGTAAAAGGAAACACGGTCATGGGCCTCAAAACCGCAGGTAAGCTTTTATATAACACCGGCGGCGTAAGGCCAAGAGCTTGCATACTCTTTAATAAAAATATAAAAATTTTACCGATTCCCTTCGTGTGTTCAGATGACGTAGTGGCAGCCTTTGTTGAGCTTCCAGGAGGCAGCACCGTGAAGACCATCGTATGCAGTGCCTACCTTCCCGGAGAAGAATCGGATCCAACTACTGGATTACACCCCCTGGTGACGCTCTGTCAGGAGCAGAAAGCACAGCTAGTGGTGGGCACCGACGCCAACGCGCACCACACCAGCTGGGGTAGTACCGACACGAACGCCAGGGGTGAGTTACTATACGACTTCATACTATCTAATGACTTACACATACTCAATCATGGCAACACACCAACATTTGTTAACAGGGCCAGACAGGAGGTATTAGATATTACTTTATGCACGGGGCGGCTTATGAACCGTTTACACAACTGGCATGTCTCTAGCGAGGCGTCCATGTCTGACCACAGACACATAAGGTTTGACTTGATCTGCTCAGGTATAGGACAAGTAAAACTTTACCGGGATCCCAAGTCCACAAATTGGGAAGGCTATAGGAACACCCTAAAGGAGAACCTAAACCCGGTACATAAGGCTGTTAAATCAATCGAACAACTAGAATCTGCGGCTGGGGACCTTGAACAAGGCATCTCAACTGCCTATCTCGATAACTGTCCTCTAAAAGATGTCAAGTCGCGCAGCGACACTCCATGGTGGAATAAAAACCTTCAGCGTCTCAGGCAGAAAGCCCGAAGGCTCTTCAATAGAGCCAAGGCGAATAACGACTGGGAAGCCTATAGGGAAGCTCTGACCAGCTTCAGCAAGGAGGTGAGGAAAGCTAAAAGGAGATCCTGGCGAAGGTTCTGTGGACAGATCAAGTCTACAGCACAGGCCGCCAGGATCCACAAAGTGTTGGCCAAATCCCCCTCCTCCCATCTAGGGTTACTCAAAAAACCGGATGGGACATACACAAAATCCGAGGAAGAAACAATAAGCTTGTTGGCAAAAGTACACTTCCCGGACTCTGTGGTTCTAAACAGTGGTATGCTAGAGACCAGCCAAAATCCTAAAAAGAGAAGGCCCGAGGCTGAGGATTGGAGGAAAGCTTCCATTGTTTTTAAACCCCACCGAGTCACATGGGCCATTAGAAGCTTCAAACCTTTCAAGACCGGTGGGGAGGATGGCATCTTTCCGGCCCTTCTACAAAAGGGCATAGATATCATCCTACCAATGCTGCTGAAAACTTTCAGAGCCAGCTTCGCTTGGGGGTACATACCAGCAGCATGGACCAAGGTGAAAGTCATTTTCATACCCAAAGGGGGTGATAGAGACAAATCTCAACCTAAGTCCTACAGACCCATAAGTCTCACCTCATTCATGCTAAAAACCATGGAGAAGGTGATCAACCTATACATAAGAGAGTCGTACCTATCTATTCGACCTCTTCATATTAACCAACACGCCTACCAGAAGGGCCGATCTACTGAGTCGGCTCTGATGGAATTGGTGGATAAGTTGGAGAGGGCCATAGAGGACAAAGAGATTGCCCTATGTGCCTTTCTTGACATAGAAGGAGCATTCGACAACACTTCTATGGAAGTAATAATCAGTTGCATGACTGAGCGAGGCATCCATGGCACGACCATAAACTGGATCGAAGCGATGCTTAGCAACAGGACAGCCACAATAACGCTACTCAACACCACCGTTAAACTGAGGCTGACAAGAGGCTGCCCACAAGGCGGCGTACTGTCCCCTCTAGAGTGGTCTATTGTGGTCGACGGGCTCCTAAATAAATTAAATGGGGCCCGTTTTTACACGCAGGGCTATGCAGACGACCTAGTAATAGTGATCGTAGGCAAATGCCCTAGCACAATATCAGAGCAGATGCAGAGAGCCCTGAAAATGGTTGAGCAGTGGTGCGGCGAGGTCAACCTATCCGTCAACGCTAGCAAAACCATTTTGGTCCCGTTTACCAAGAGGAGGAACTTGGCGTCACTCAAGCCTCACTATTCACTCGCGATTTGAAGACACCTAGATTATATCTCGGAAAGACCCATCTTTCGTTTTTATTAAATCACCACTCAGTGATTTTATATTTTTGTAAAAAAAAGCGCAGTTATCGCACGTGATAGCTGTGCGCTTTGACCACATTGATAGAATGTACGATAAGGGATCTCGATAATGATAATACACCATCAAATGCACAAAATGAATTGCACAAAATTCCATTATTTTATTTATTTATTTATTTTTATTTTCAAAGGAAAACTTACAACTAAATACATACATTTTATTTATCGTCCTTTTAACGGAAAAACTATAGAAGGTTCCCAAGGCTCCAGTAAAATCACCACCACGCTGGTTACTACGCCTAAGTCGTGATTTAGTTTATTTGACTTGGAATGTGAATATGTTGTTAATAGGTAATAAGTTAACAATATTAAGTTAAAAATGTATTAAAGTACGAGTCTTGTGTGAAAATATCCTCCAATATTTATTCATCTATATCTATCTATAGGCAAGAGCATTCGATGGAAAAGCTTGGAGTGCAAGGCCGTATAAAAGGCAAGTCACGTCCTGGTCGATCACCAACAGCTAAAAAGTTACTAAAAGCTACACAGTCCACCGCAGTACAGTGTACTCGCAATGTAACCAGCCGCCAGAAATGGAGAATCATCGCGAGACAAGCTGCCTTGGACAGTAACGGTGACGATGGAGAGCCACCGTCATTGCAACCACGACCACCCTGACAAGAGTGTACGGAGTAGAATATTGTAGAGGAAGTACGTTGTGATATGATGATGAAAATATTATACCTTGCTTTTGTTTACATTTAATTCATGAATTCAATAGGAAAGCCACGAGTGTGAAAATATTTCTTTCCCGCCGTAAGTTCATGGCATAAAGAAATTAGGACGAGGTCACCACAGCTTTTAAAATAAAGATTGTATTTAAAAAAATCTGCAGTAATAAAATACGAGGATTTATAATTTACGCCGTGACTGATCGACGACTTGTACAAAGCTAGCGTGCGAACCAGCTCCGTTGGCAGCTTGCTATTTATCAGTATTATCTTTACAAGTCTGCATTTCAGTGTTCTACACGGATACGTCTTTGCTTAAAGATTATAGCGTTGAGTTTGTCCAACTTGAATGATAAACTTTGCGATAATTTGGACTATCTATCAACATAGTGGACAAGGACGATCTTACAACATAGTGAATTTGAGTGAACTGAGGTTCAATGTAATGATTTACGGTTATATAAATACATTGTACAGTTATACAAAGGTACTTACAGACTCTTTAAATTTGAGTAATAATACTTTATTTAACATATTAGCTTATTTTCTTACGTAGGTACGTAAATAAGTAGTTCTTAGCTTATCATACCTTAAAAAGTCTAAGAACTATGTATTTTGTCCGTAGATAGGCTAGCGTTTGATTGCCAACTTCATTGATGTCTAGCAGTGATAGTTGGTCTACGATGCAGCATGCTTTGCTAGAAGTAACTGATTCCCGCTCGATTTGAAAATATCCATATTACATTGTGTCTATCAAAGTAGAGCTACTTCAGAACGATGCATTCCAGTGGTTCATTGATTAATTTCAGTAGTAATGTTATAATAAAGTTTTTTTTTAAATACCCAAGATGAAAATAACGTCGACCTATGGTAGACATCAGGGTAGCGTTTATGGAAATCCATCCAGTACTCAGAATCCCAGTTTTTTTTGAGCTGCCTTTAAGCGAGCAAAAGCTTTTTATTCTGTTATGCGGGAGGTTTTAGAAACCCAATACTATATAATAATAATATATATATAAAATCCGACCGCTGGTCATATTGAACTTGTTAGAAACTTGTTAAATTCATTCATAAGTATCAGCGGTATCATAATGGGGATATGCATTAATTTTTATTTGATCATAAAAAAGCTAACCGCAAATAGATCCATTCCGCAAAAACAAAGTTATATGCATTTAAATTTCATGTTAGACAGAGAGCCCACGATAGCGAATGATGACGTCATGGTTCATGTTCGCCGTACAAATTAAATATAAACTGATGTTTCACGAGCGATAGAGCATCCCTTCTCTAAAACTTTAAATGTTTATATCTCAGAATTTTATTGACCCATTGTTTTTTTTGTGTTTTGTTTATTACATTTTAGTAGGTTATCAATTATTCCTATGAAATAAAAGTCATGCATATTCCCTGTTGCAATATTTGTACGATACAATAATCAACTGATGTACGAAATTATTACTACCCAAGAAAAGAAAAGTCACGAAACAAATTCATTTGAATACACGCTACGAGTATACTTCAAAATTATACACGCTACGAGTATACTTAACAAGGTTTCGCAAGCGTCAGCTAATTGATTCCATATTCAAAAATATTCGCCATAACCAAATTTGGTGACGCCTCGATTTCAAGACAGAAAGGTTAATGAACTACAATCCGCAAGAAGTGGAAGGTAAATATTAATCAGAATATTCCAGAAACACGGTCTAATGAAGCCGGGGGCCTGAGGGCACGGCAAACATTTTTAATCCGAGGCGCATCTCATAAATTTCAACCCCGGGATAAAGTCGCTTTTGTTTTTCTTCGCGAAAGAAATATTTTCAGTAAATTTACAACAACGCTTAGTTGCGGTATGTCGCCGGTCCGCGACAAATTTTGTTGTTGGTATTTTTTTATTGCTCACTCCATTATAATTGTGGGGATGTTTGGCTTCTTGCGGCTGTCTTTTGAAGTAACGCTCCGAAAATAGATTTTTATTGACTTTTCCACCTTTTTAGGTTTGTTTATGAGGGGTTTTTATACATTTTACTGTAGGTAATAGAGTTACTTTTTAGGGTTCCGTAGTAAACAAAAATCCCTTATAGTTTCTCCATGTTCGTCTGTCTGTCTGTCGACAAGACGATCAATCACGATAAAAGTGCGCTTTAGCGTTAGTTTGGAGATTTCACCAAGACAGGATGACTCACATTCGGCATACCGTTGCTAAAACTATATTGGAAACAATTAATATCACTCACCGGAAACAATCACGTCTAACCCAGATACTTACTTGTCGGTAAAGACCTAATTCGAAAATAACAATAATTGCCTTGCCCCGCTGCCGGCGGCACACTAGTTTTAAGTTTTTTACAATATCTATGTTATTTTTTTATATGTTTATATTTGTATTGTAAAAAAATTAAAATTAAGATTCGAAATAAATAAATGTGAATAAAAATAAAATATTTTTATTGCCAGTATAAGAATACACGAAACATAAACAACAATTACAAACTATCTAGGCAAAAGGGGCAAAATCAGCTTTATGCAGTAGGAATAAGTAGTGATTATAACTACTGCGCTATGGTTTTCATTTTGCCCCCTTACTCGATCTCTGAAATTAATTGAGTTCTGGCTTTGCAGGGCTTTGTTAATATTTTCAGCATTTTAAAATAAGCACCATAGAATATACTTAGTCTTTCATATTTTCAGCATTTTAAAATAAGCACCATAGAATATACTTAGTCTTTCTTTGGAAAACCTAAATATTCCGTCAACTATCTTAGTTAAAATAATTACCATGCTTGTTGGAAACAATTAGGTATCACCTCACTGGAAACAACCATTCTTGTCGGAACACGGCGATGTAAACAACTATCAGTAATTGAAGCAGAATGTTTCAAGCGCAATTTATGGCCTAAATTAATACTTCAGGTGCTTGCTAGTCTCGAACTTTACCAATAATTTTGATTTATTGAAGCCTCACCGCTTCTCATATCTACTCAAAGTTTTCGTAGAAGAACAATCGCTTCTGGCATGGCCTATTTGAGAGTCTAATTTTATATCAGCTAAATATACCTAGATTAATTAATAAAGAAATGCAGCCTTAAAAATGACTTCATTTTATTACCCGACTGCGAAAGAAGGAGGGTTATGTTTTTCGAGTGTATGTATGTATGTATATTTCTTTGGCACGCCCTAGAGCCTAAACGGCTTGTCGTATTTTTATGTGAGTGGTGTCAATAGATTTGTCTTAGTTGTGAGAGTGACACTGAGTACATCAAAGTTAAAGAAAAACAAAATTAACGATAATATTTGGGGGCGAAAAGTAATCTCAAAAAAAAATGTGTTTTCAAAATACATCGAGTGTGGTAACAAAATAAAGAGTTTTTAAAGGTGATTACGAATATATATATATAACTTACATGTTTCATTGGAGTTTGGAACAGGAAATGATAATAAATCACATCACAATTCACACTAATAATATAAATGCGAAGTTTGTGTTCGTTTGTTACTTCTTCATGGTAAAACGGTTTGACGGGTTTGGCTGAAATTTGACACACAGGTAGTTTATAATCTGGAATAACACATAAGGTAGTTTTTATCCAGGTATTCCAGCGGGAACGGGTAAAATAAGATTAAACCTATTTCATACCTCAAAGAAATCACCGACAACTATTCCATTATAATTGTGTTTTAAGGGGAGAAGTGAAGGGCAGGAGGGAAAGCCAAGTCCTGTCAGTGAAGACGAGTAACATATAACGTATCACAGAAACAGAGATGTATCTTTGTATGTATGTATGTTTCTATATGGCAGCCTACAGCCTAACGGCTTGTCCTATTTTTATGTGCGAGATGTCATTAAATTCGTCTTCATTTCCAAAGTGTCTTAGGCTATAATATTTTGTAATAATAATAATACATCTCTTGTAAAAATAAAAAAATGCGTTTTTTTTGTAACCTTCAACGAACTATTACGCAACAAACAAGTGACTTTACTATAATTATTCTAAAGAATGCGCATTTATAATATTTTACAGTGATTTTACGCACACTTTCACACGTAACAGCGTATCAAGTGTAACGAAATCGTAAGTTAGACTGCAAAAACTGGTTTTCTGCAGTCGGGTATTTTGTTTTTCTTTTAATATAGATACTTGTTTGTAGTGTGTCATGGGAATAGTCTATTTTTACCCGACTGCGTAAGAAGGAGGGTTATGTATTTCAAGTGTATGTATGTATATACCTATGTATGTATGTGGGTATATATATGTATATACCCACATACATACATTCATACATACGTATAGGCTGTCATATAGAAACATACATGTTACATACATACATGTATGTTTCTATATGACAGCCTACAGACTAAACGGCTTGACCGATTTTGATGTGCGAGGTGTCATTAGATTCGTCTTCGCTTCCAGAGTGCCTGCTATAATTATTTTTTTAATTTTGCATTACATACATGCAAAATGTAGCTCTCATTGGACAAAGTGAGCTCTTTATATTTTGGTGTTTTTACAGTTACTCATATTTAAATCTATTGTAAGACAATGCAATAAGAAGAGAAGAGAACAGAAGTAGTGTCGCCACTCAATGGTCACCATTGGGATGGCCATGGCGCAGACAATGGTTCAATATACTTAGAACATCTATTTAGCCGGTTAGGTTCATATATTTGTATGCCAGTAATGGCAAATTCTAGCAGTAGGACTAAAGTAGGACACATGCTTAAATTGCTTAATATCCTGTGAACCTAGGACTTATGAACAAAGATATGACTTATGACTTAGGTACTATTTACTGCCTTACCGAAAAACGTTACTTAACTTTAAGCAATGTTTAACATATTTTGTCAGCTTGTCGCTAACACGCTAGAATATTTGCGGAAAGAAGATAGAGAATTTAAGAAGATGGTTAAAGTTAAGTAACGTTTCCTCCTTAATCTTGGTCTCCTTCGTCTTGGTTAAAAAAAATTTAACAACCCCGCAACATAGTAATATTATAAACTTTTTTGTGAATGAATAAGTTTCAATTCTACTTTTTACCGACTTCAAAAAGAGGAGGTTATCAATTCGACCTGTATGTTTGTAATATTGTCAGAATTGCAAAATTTTTGTATATGTTGGTCTATACCAGCTTCTAAACATGTGTGCCAAATTTCATAAGTATCCTTGATCTGAGAAGTGTATGTATGTTTGTAGGTTTGTATGTTTGTCCACGCATTACGCAGAAACTAGAAGTCGTATTTCAAAACTTCTTTTTTTATTGAATAGAGTATCTTTCAACTTAGGAGTCACTGTAAGTTTTATCAAAATCGGTTCAGTAGTTTTTAAGATATGGGCTTTTTTATCAACGACGCTATACAAACTACTAGGCGGGCTTGGACGAAATTCGGTAGGCTTATCACTATGTGAAAAGGTCTGGCATACTTTATTAACCGACTTCAAAAAGTAAATACGATTAAAAATGAATAAATAAAAGTAATTAAAAAAAAAAACGATTCAAACTGAAAAGAGAGAAATAACACGAAGAAAATCAATACTAGGCGTCTACCTATGCAGGTACGTAAGCCAACTATTTTTTGAGGTCGATGTCAGGCCCTAAACTATCATCAACTAAGGCCTATATAGACACGGACCTCAAAAATAGTTGACTTACGTACCTACTTAGGTAGACAGCCAGTATTGATTTTCTTCGTGTTATTTCTCTCTTTTCAGTTTGAAGTCAGTTTAATTTTTTTATATTACTTTTATTCAAATATAATATGAAATAGTCTTACCGCTAATAATTTTATGGCTATGATATTTGGGCGAATTTTAATGCTATAATTGCTTTTAATTAGCAGATGAGTTATGATCCAATTTACCTCCTGTTTGTTATTAATTTTTGTTCTTCGTAATTTATAGGTCTAGGGTTGCTTTTAATTAAGCATCTAAGGTATGAAGAGAACTTACATTTTCCAGCTACAAATAACACCTACGTTACGATTTTTTTGAGTTCCGTAGTACTACGGGGAACCACTATAAATTTATTATATCCGCTGTCTGTTAGTCTGTCCGTGTGTTCGTTGATAATAATTAATTCAGGCATTATTAGGATTACGTAAACAAATTCTAGTAAATAGGCGCACAGAGCATGGATAGGTGTCTTCGACCACTACACAAGTTATAATATGAAAAAGTAAAAATTTTAAGTATTTAAATAAAAACTACGGGTCACTCACGTCAGTTTTGTTTTGTTTGTTTTGTAGTTTTTATTAAAAAATGTGTGAAAACCACGTTAATTTCCATATTAAAATTTTAAGTAGCATTCCATACTACATGTGGGATGAAGACGAGACGATTTTATTTTTAACCGCATCCATTTGTGTATGATATCGTTGAATAAGGTTTTCCAAACAAAAATAACGTCAGCAAAGATACACAAGTATACAAGGAGCTCAAATCTCAATCAAATGTCTGGAAGTGGTTCTGATTTATCTTGCAAGATTTGACGCATTTAGTTACTTACACGGCAAGATAATAAAAGTCTTGAAAAATATACGTTTGTTGGTGTTATCTATATATTTACTTAATTTCTGTTTTTTTTTTTCACAATAAAAATATACAACAAATAAATAGCGTAAAAACTTTAAAACTACTGTGCCGGCGACAGCGGGGTGGAGCTGATGCTGTCGACATCCTGATTTCGACGATACGCACCGTATCTAGGATGACTGCCTATTGTATTCAACCCTTGATCCAACTATTTAGTGAGAGCCTCATTAGCCTTGTTATTATTATTATTTGTTGGTAAATCCGCCATATTAACACATATGTACTTTGTGGAAATTTCTACTTCCTATCTATAAGACATTGGCCTTTATACTCACTCGTATGTACGTTACATAGACAGCCACCGTAGTATCGGTAGTGTCTCGGTAAAGGCTCCTATTGTGTAAAGGTTCCGCGTTTTTAGGGTTCATTAGGCTTCCGCTAAAGAACCCTAAAAACGCGTACAGTACGTTATTGTTTGAATTGTTTGTTTGAATATCGAATACTTATTTCGAAGACATATTGCCAGACTTAAGACTACTCTATACTATAGTTCAGAAGTAGGCAAGTTCCCAACTGCTCATACTCCTGTAAGATATAAAGTTTGGAATCGTAGTTTTTACTGCAGTTCGGATTTAGTTTTTGTCGTAGACAGATGACGGTGGAGATTTTATGAATGTACTATTCTTCGAGTTTGAGTGCACGAGAGGCAAACTTCTTGGTTAATGAACATCGTAAACTTGCACTTGGAGTTGGTATATTCAGACGGTAGGATGAGATTTTGAATATAGGAAATCATTTCCACTTTTATACCTGTAGTTAAAAAAAAAAAAAACAGTAAGTAGCTAAGGATATTTAGTGTGTGTGAATGCCCATTAATCTTAAAAGTTGTAAAGTTATATCTATCCAGATATTTTAACGGGCGAGTGCCTTTTCAACTACAACAAAACAATATACAAACTACAGATATGTACTTAACTAAACTACACAAAAATCAAATCGACACCCCAGACCGATAAAGGTTTAAAGACAATCCACTAACACTGGGCAGCGTACTCAAGGTGCTTGCATTTAAGTACGTTACTATGCCTACTTATGGCATGTATAATTTAATGAATAAATAAATATTTTTAACCCACATTCTCCGTTTTCTTTTTTAATTATTAAAACCAACCACAAAACTAGCCAGCGCGATAACTAAACGGGTATCGATTTCTACTGCTTTAGAGCTAAGCGATTAAAACTTTTGAAACTGGTCACATTCCACGCGCCAGTGCAAACTCTTGAAAATCGTTTACACGCACAGTTGCGTCTGCAGGAACTAATGATACAAAAGTTTTAACCGTGATCCAATCCGTTGTTACAATTTAACCGCTAATTTGGCGCACAGTTAGATCTGCACGGATCATTCCGCAGATAGGAACACAGTCTCAGATGCGGCGGTCCGAACGGTACGTGTGAAGGCCGCTAATGTATGATATTAATCTTCATCCTTGTTCCAAAGAGACCACTTAAAATTGTGGACTTCAATAGTTCTAAAGCATGAGTGGCAATGCAGTGCCTGTAAATTTTGCAAGGAAAAAAACACAGCAATGCTTGCATATTACAGCGTGTACTATACTATGAAGCACATGTAGTGCTTTATTAAAATTTACATTAATATTGCTATGGAATTTTGTTACACTTAATATCAGGGGATCCTTGTGACTGAGTCGTCTAAAACAATAATCTAATTCCGCTGTTTATACTTACTAAACATGGAACACTATTACATCGTTCATTCATTAGCAAGCACCTTGCAAACGAGCTACAAAATATTCTTATACATAGTTTAAGTAGCTCACCAGCAAGCCCCATTTCTACGATAACAATCTGTCCCACCTCGTGGCCATTAAGGGTCAGGCGACGGCTAGATATGCGGTCAATTTATGCACTGCAAACTCAAGGCAAAATACAATAATTTGACACAGTAGCTAAGTTTTACTTCTATAGTATCATAACAAAATAAAATAGACGAAGAGAGAACAGTTAAGTATGTATGTTAAGAATTTAATTTACTAATAGGTACCTACTTACATTATTTGTGTTCCGTGCCCTGTGTCTTGTGTTGTGCTGTTGAGTATGAGTTTTCGATATATATGCACTAAATTTCATAAAATTTGGTTTAGTCGTTTAGACGTGAAAAAGCAACATAAGTTACAGAAAGAGAGACAGACAAATATAGAGACCAAGTTATACGTTTCGCTTTTATAATTTAGTTTGTATAATGTACATATAATATTTTTTTTACCTAATTTATTTTAATTAAAATACACGTAGTTTATAGTAATATTTTAGTCGTAATTATATGTTTTCAATACAATCTCAAAGTAACGAGCGCAGACAATTAACACACAGGGCTATCTAACCCAACCGTCCATGTTTAATATTCGTTTATTATGTATTGTTTCGAAACGATAAATAGGCTATATTTTAAAGTTCAATTAGTACGTAACCAAGATTTGACTCGGCAAGGTTTTTTTATATTTTTAAGCGATCGCTGATCGAACAAAGCTTCGCAACTGTATTGAAAGTATACGGTACCGTACTTTATTCGTTCAAATTACGTGAATAGCCGTATAATTGTGGTTGTCAGTGTGAGTGAGTTGAATGGGCTAGTTTGTCCGAATCCTAAGTACTCTTTTACTGAATTCGAGAGTTTCGTGTTTACTTAGTTTTCTTTATACACTGAGATCTTTATCCGTTCTGCAAAATGCTCGCTGGCTTGGACGTTTCCAAGCGAGCTATTGTGTCCATATGAAAAGGTAGGGTTTCGCTTTTGTAAATCGTTGACTTGCCCTTAGATTACGCTTTGACTTCACTAATGGTTTTTGGACGATTTAACAACCTAGTTGATGGAAAATGAATGATTCAATTGAACTAAAACACACGTAGAACTAAAGGCCGATGGAGCCGAAAAGTTCTCGAGTGGAGAGCACGAACCGCAACGCAGAGAGATCGGCCACGAGATGGACAGATGCCATCATCCAAGTGGCAGAAAGACGCTGGATGCAAGCCGCTTTTGTTTTTGTTTCAATTTTGTTTTTCTTTTAATATATTTAAATTTTGTTTTTGTGGAACACCTGTTGAAGATATTTAAATTTTGTTTTTGTGTAACAGATCTGTATGTGGTTAGCTTTTCTACGAATAATAAAAAAACAACATCGTGTATATTTACTATTTATTTTATAACGTTTTCGCTTTCACAAATCGGAACCACGTCATATGGCGTCACTTATGCTAGATAGATCTCAAAGCAATTGAGTAGAGAATTGATTTTTATACCTAAATCATTGCTAAAAAATAAGGACCTCATACAAAATTCTTTCAGCCTTTTACAGCCATCGCGATGAAATAAAGGGTCGAAAGTAACCTATTTAGGCACGAGATGGTTTAGCGTACGAGCGCTGCGAGGGCGCCAATAGTTACAGTGCCTAAATAGGTCTTTCACCCGAGGTGTCTACTTATTACTTTGATTATAAGGAAAGTAGACAAGACAAGACTTAAGACTCAAAATAGAACTTGTTTATTTAATAATTTCACAGAACGGATAAACGATTCTCCCTAAGGAATACAAGTAGTGTTTTTCGATATTTTAAATGTTTTTATTTTAAATAAATAAAATAAATAAATATTTGTGGACATTTCACACAACGCCATCTAGCCCAAACTAAGCAAAGCTTGTACTATGGAACTAGATGGCTGATAGAATACATATATATTTTTTTTTTTTTTTGTAAATATATACATAATATGATACATAGAAACACCCAGACACAGAACAAACATCCATGCTCATCACACAAATGTTTGCCCTGGATGGGGATCGAACCCACGACCTTTCAGTTCAGCAGGTAGACGAAAACACACTACCAACTAAGCCACAAGGCCAGTCAATTTTATCAATGAACTGTCTATAAATTTGTTAAATGTAGTGATTTCATCTCTGTGTACATGCAGCTTTAAGCGTACTTTCCGATTATGAGAAATGAAAAAAAATATTTGAAGGGTCTTTATTATATTAAGCGTTGCGATGCGTAGGTACGTGATCCGATACTATTGACGTATCAATTTTGATGCTGATAAATGTGGTGAGACGTGCTTTCCCTGTCAATTTACCCGTTCTAAATAAATACGTATAAAATTATGTTAAATATATTTTTCCAATTGCTGGTCGTTTAAATATAAATGTCCTGTTTGCTGCTTGTTTCCTTTCAGGTTTGGTCTATTATTTCTAGCCATCCATACAAGTTGGGGATTTTCCCCCTCTTTGGGGTTCTTGGTAGATATTTTTCACACAGCGCGGCAGCGCCATCTAACCCCAAACTAAGCATAACCTGTGCTACCGGATATATATTTATATTTTTTTATGTTTTGTGACATATAGAAAATCTAGATAGCTGCACAAAAACCCATCTTCATCACATAGATGTTTGTCCTGGGTACGAATTAAACCCAAAACCTATACTTAACATTTAGTTTAGAAGGCAGTATTATCAACTGAGGTGCGAAATCAGTGAAATACCAAAGTTTAGGTAGGTGTAGTTCACCAGATGTAAAGTGACAATGTGGTCAAAATAATAACTCACCTGGAACGAAATTAATTACTATACCTAGGTATAGTAATTAATTTCGTATAGTATTGCGAATAGTAGATCTCGTGAGCACAAAGCCTGTAGTCGTGATGTTTACTGCTCATATTCGAAAGTCTTGTTCATAATTGAGTATCGAATTATCAAAATCGGTCGACATATGGCCTCGTAGCTCGTAGCAAATTCTTCTCTTTGATTTCACAACATTTTACATCAATAGCCTCTTGACCGATTTTGTACATATTAAAAATAAGTACTAAATAGTCAAAGTTCAAAGATATTTATTCGCTATAAATTGTGGATTACAAGATCTTATATTATTTTAGTTCCCGGCAGCTTAGTGGTGAGACCGTCTGACTTGCGATCCGCAGGTCTTGAGTTCGAATCCCACGGCACGCACCTCTGTCTTTTCGAAGTTATGTGCGTATTGTTGATTGCCGCCAACTTCAAACGGTGAAGGAAAACATCGTGAGGAAACCTACATGTCTGAGAGTTCTCAATGATCTTGAAGATGTGTGAAGTCTGCCAACCCGCACATGGCCAGCGTGGCAGACTATGGCCTAACCCTTCTCACAATAAGAAGATGGCCCGTTCCCAGCAGTGGGACAGTTTGTACAAAAAGGGCTATAAAAAAAAAAAAAAAAATATATTTTTACAGTACACAATTTGAACCTTATTGGCATGCGAACTTAAAAACTAGCTAGGAGACTAAAAACAGAGTAATTAAATGCTACATAATATTAACAATACAAAAAAATCGGTCAGAAAATAGTGCCGTAGCACACTCTCTTCTTTTTTTGGGAATTGATAAATACTCCACTTATGAGAAATTCCCGATAGTAAAAGAAATTATAAAACTAAGAAACTTGTAAGTATACCAGATTATAAAACTAAGAAACTTGTATGTATACCAAATTTCCTCGAAATGTCCTAAAAATGTCGCATTTTTCAACCAAAATGCGACATCTACGCGAGTACCAAAAACATCCGGATTCATTTGATCAATTACAGCTAAAAATGATTAAAACGTGTTGAAATAGGAACTGTGTTAACTAGTTATATAAAAGCTGTTTATACTAATAGTTGTAGGTATATCTATCAAGTTACCTTACCGTCCGCCCAGCTACAGGGGCGTAAGGCTTTCGGTTTAATTTCCGGCGGAGAAGTGTGTATTTTCGCGCCATTAAGTAACCGCCGATAGCTACAAGTTATGCATGCTTAGTGCGAACACAACTAGTAATTATACAGCGTAATTACGATCACTCGTAGCTTCCTGCTATCGCACCCAGGTACTAATAATGCTATATACACTTTCCTGGTTTAGATTAGGTGGAGTGGTTCGAATAAAACGACCTGGCTGCACCTACAGCGATTTAATTACCGTAGAAATGAAAAACTATGATGATAGTACACCTAGCTGTATATTATTCTCTATAAGTAAGTATTTAATGTTTCTGTGTGGTCTTTTTATAAAATGTTATCTATTTTTAAAGTAATGGTAAAATGTATCCTATGCCCGTCTCTAAGTTCTTATCATCAGATAGACTATAATGTTCAATGTTTCGGAAAAACAAGCATGTTTTCATCATGGTAACCATAGAGACTGTAGGTATTTTTAGGGTTCCGTACCTCAATAGGAAAAAACGGAACCCTTATAGGATCACTTTTTTGTCCGTCTGCCTGTCTGTCCGTCTGTCCGGGTGTCAAGACCTTTATCTCGGGAACGCGTAAAGGTATCGAATTGAAATTAAAACCATATACGTAGATCCATAGTATCTTGCTGCAGAACGAAGAATCAAACTTCTCGGTTTTCATTAAAAAAAGTTACAGCCGAATAAGTCTAAAAAAAACGCACATTTACACACTCAGAAGGGAATCAAAACCTATGGGGTACTTCCCGTTGACCTAGAACTATGAAATTTGGCAAGAAGCATTTGTTATAGTACATATAGGAAAAAAACCGAAAACCAATATTTTGTGATTTTTAATTTAATCACAAAATATTGGGTCTCTAAGCAAGGAAAGAGGGTCCAAATTTTTAAAGTACTTTAACCGTATCATGTGGGTATCATATGAAAGAGCTTAATTAGCACAAGCTAAAACAGGCTTTTAAATATTTTTATGATGTATATTTTTTTATTTATGAAGGAAAATAAAAAAAAAAAAAATCCCCCTTTTATCTACTAGTTTGTACGGATCCCTCGGTGGGCGAGTCTGACTCGCCCACCAGTCCAGTTTTATTCATGTAGAAGTTCGAAATTCATCTCTACTACAAAATTTCTGATAAAATATCATTAGTTGGTAAATCGTTGAAGACTGACACATTTTTGGAAGCAAATAAAAATAGCCTAATGGCGTAGCGTGTTGAGGCCTTAAAAGTCTTGCATTCACCGTTTTATGTATTGTGGCAGCCTAATCACCATTCTGCCCCCTTTTCTCGTTATCTGGTTGATCGTTCAACTGATAAAATGTTTGAATAAAGACGTTATTCTTAAACACGTAAGGCGTAACATGCTCAAGGCTGCACTGCGCAGTTGGAAGCGAAGAAAATGTGAGCTAGCAAATAAATAAAGCAAGAAAGTGGAGCGAAAATTTTAAAATGAACATCGAAAAGCTGAGAAAAGCAGATGCTGGAAATAGTTGTCACTATAGATTTCTAGGTTCGCTTGAATTGCAGTTTACTTATCCAAGCAAAGTGCAACTGGACTTTGTGAGTTTTGTTCGCGCAGGTGTTTGTTGTTGGTAGAAAGATACTATATAGGTACATGCTTGTATTTAATGTACGGTATTTTTTAGGTTTACTGTCGTGCTCAAATTATTGAATTGGACATATCATAAAATAGTCATCCAGTACTGACTATATTATAGAATGCACGACGGGTGACAATTTGTCCATTGGTGTTAGACCTGATTATTAAGTAATTTTAGTTTCTCATAATGAGAAGATGACCCTCGCCCATCAGCATAGTTTACGCAAACAGAGCTGATTTCCATAGAAGCAAATGCGTGTGACACCAAAATATTCAAACTGCTCGCGAAGGCATGTAAAGAAAGTATGCAATAAAACAGCTGAACCCTTTACAGTTTCACACAGTATACATACATATACATACTTTACACTTATACAGAATAGTAGATGTATATACCCAATATTCTGTTTTTTAGGGTTCCGTTACCTCAAAACTCCACTCCTCAACTCCTCCACTTTGTTGTCCGTCTGTCTGTCTGTCCGTCAGTCCGGGTGTCAAGACCTCGGAAACGCGTGAAGGTATCGAGTTGAAATTAAAACCATATACGCAGATTTATAGTATCTTGCTGCAAAAAGAAAATTAAAATTTCTCAGTTTTCGTAAAAAAACGTTACAGCCGAATATGTCGTAAAAACGCACATTTCGTCACTCACAAGGGAATCAAAATCTATGGGGTACCTACAACTATGAAATTTGGCAAGAAGCATTGGGTTAGAGGAAAAAAAGGAAAAGGAAAAAGGAAAAAATCCGAAAACTGGTCATTTTTAATTAAATCACAAAAAATAGTGTCTTTATGCAAGGAATGAGGGTCTAAATTTTAAAGTGCTTTAACCGTATCATGTGGGGTATCATATGAAAGAGCTTCGTAAGCGTAAGCTAAAATAAGTCTTAAATATTTTTACGATGTATACTTTTCAGTTTATGAAGAGAAATATAAAAAAAATATATCATTTTCCCCTTTTATTTAGTTTGTACGGAACCCTCGGTGGGCGAGTCTGACTCGCACTTGTCCGGTTTTTTTTAAAGTGAGCCCGGTGCGAGTACAATAATGTTGATATAATAATCATGCGGGCAACTCGTCAACACCTGCGTAATTAATGAAACGTGTACACGAAAATTAAGCGGCACTTTTAACATTAATGTTCACAATGAAAATGCAGTGTGTACCGATATTGTTTTATATGTTATTTTATGGCACTAATTTAAAGAGGCAGTTGTAAATAGCAGTTTTGGTAAGTTAAAAATTATAAATGGCACGTTTAATAACTAGTTCAGCAGTTAAAACTAAGCAGCAAAGAGAAACAAAAATTAGTAATAAAAAATAATGAAATGGATCAGTGAATAATATATAATTGAGCAGGAAAAGAATTAAATGGGCGGTAAAAATTATTATCTATAAATTTGCATAAAAAAAAAAACATAATCTCTGAAGAAATTATTGCTTAAACCTATGTATATACATAGATAACTTTCCATCATTTTTACCGCTCATTCATGAACAAGCATATAAATTACCAATAAGCGAGTGATTTGCTCTTCCAGTCTTTTAGTTGCATAAAAAATTAGCTAAAGTTAAAGTAGCTACTGCTTGCATCTTTAGATGGATCGTTAAATACGAGTACCATCTCCAGGTGAATTCGGCGAAAAATGTATCAAGCTCATTTACAATAAAACCCGGATGCGCAAGAAGGCGGGATAAGTTTTATGTATGTTATGTACATTATTTTATGTAGGTATGTTATCTAATACCTTTAAACGAGCAATTCTTGTATATATGTGTTTATATAATATGAATCTCGGAAACGGCTCCGACGATTTTAGTGAAATTTGTTTAATAGGTAGATTAGGGGACGATAAAACGATCTTGCTAGGTTTCATTTTCAGTGAACCCGGGTTTGCTCATATTTTCAGTCATAAAAAAACCGAGTGGAGCTCGGTCGCTAGGTTACGTACATTATGTACGTAAGTATGTATGTATTTATATTAAATTATAACAACTAAGCCTAAACGGCTTGATCGATTTTGATGGTGCGATGTGTCGTTGGATTTATCTTTACTTTCCGAGGATTACAGGCTATTTTGTTATTAATAATTCATGTAATCTTATCCATTGAGGCGTTATGACAAATTATTTGGATACATCATGTTGAAAACCTGGCCAGGAGGCTTAAAATGCGCGCCGTGACAAAAATTTCCCTATAGAATAAAATAGAATAGAATAGAATAATGCTTTATTGATTATGATATACGTTTTGTCGAGTAAAAAAGAGATAGACTTATACTATAGCTTCGTATCCTTGTCACGTTCTTGCACGATAAAAAGAGTAGAGAAAATTTCGTCACCGCGCGCATCTTAGGCCAGCAAGAAATTAGTGTGCACGTGTCTTATGAAAGTTAATATTTACCGCAGTTCTAGTGTAAGCTATTAAACGATCCATTTAATAAGGACTATTTAATTCCAGCAATCATGAAAAATTAAATCGTATCCGTCACATGGTCTGTAGTCCGTAGTCCGACCAATCAAGTGACGCGGGAGTTATAGCATCATTAATGGCACATTCGACCCGCGACGGCCGCTAATAAAACCTGAATATTTCACGTATTGCCGGCGAAGCATTACCATAAACAATTTGAGACTCACCCTTGGAGCAGTGATTTCATATTTTTGCGTCGGGTTTCATTTTTACCCAACTGCCTAAGGAGGGTTATATTTTTCGAGGGTATGTATGTTTATATATATGCTTAGTATATATGTATATGTTTCTATATGACAGCCTATAGCCTAAACGGCTTGACTGATCTTGATGTGCGAGGTGTCATTAGATTCGACTACATCTATAGCTCAGAGTCTCGACCAACATCTCAAGAGGCTCTCGCTCGATGATTGGGTCAAGGGTCGGATACAGAAGGCAGTCATCCTAGACACGGCACATATTGTCAGGAGGTTCCTCTCTCTGTAGCGCCTACCACCGGCAGTTTGAGCCCCGCCCCGCTTCCGGCGGCACCCTAGTTTTAAGTTTATTTACAATATTTATGTTTCTTTTTTATAAGTTTATATTTGTGTTGAAAAAAAATTAAAATTAAAATTGTAAATAAATAAATGATATAATACATATCTTTTAAAAATAAAAAAAACGTTTTTTCGTAACCTCTGAAGACCTTTTTCGTAATAAACAAGTGATTTTACAAAGTGAATTATTCTAAAGAATGCCCATTTATAATCTTTTACAGCGATTTTACGCATACTTTCATTAAAAAAAACGTACACTCAACAGCGTATCAAGCGTAACGAAATAACTGATTAGCGCGCCATTATATGGAGTGTCCGACGTGCGCCTATACTATTAATTACTCTGTATGGTCATAGTGCCTATGGCGTGTTCTCACCTTGTTCTCTAATGCAGTTATTTGCATAATCACGTCGATGGTGCGAAGTACTTTGTCACCGAGAACGGTCAGTCCAATTAAGTAATTAGGTTTTGTTTGCTAGGGACGCTGTTTGATGGAATAAGATAGATTAGGTTGTTGAACTTCACATTATAGTGTACTCAAGTGATTAATGATAGCTAGAGTTCGTGCTCGAAATTGTGAATTTCAAAAAAAAAATTGTTTACATGGACAATGGACATGTGACCAAACATTTGGTCCAACGTATCTAAGTTTTGATAGAAAATATATATGTAGGTGCATTTTGAAGCGAATATGTGAGGTAATACAGAAAACTGATGATAACAAATTAGAAGGATGCAGTTTAGTGTAACAGCTAGGTGTCTATTATTTACATATTAGATTTAATTCAGCACTCGACAGCTAAACTATGAAGATTTCGTTACATTGAGTCAAGATTGTGACGAATCGTCCGCGGTAGTTTAGGGAAACGCCGCCATTTTAAGGTAGTTTTGACGAAAAGAAAAGCATGTTTTTTGAGGCTACAATTTTCTTTTTTCTTATGATAATACGAAAACTTGCTCTAACAGAAATACTTACTACTACTATACTACCTATACTTACTATATATTATGGATATTTTAAAACAAATAAGATAATTTGCAATCACAGAAAGTCAGTAGAAAAGTTAAGTGTTTTTAGGGTTCCGTACCCAAAGGGTAAAAACGTGACCCTATTACTAAGACTTCGCTGTCTGTCTGTCTGTCTCCAGGCTGTATCTCATAAACCGTGATAGCTAGAAAGCTGAAATTTTCACAAATGATGTATTTCCGTTGCCGCTATAACAACAAATACTAAAAATAAAAAATATTAAGGGGGGTCCCCATACAATAAACGTGTTTTTTTCGTATTTTTTTGCTCAATATTAAAAACGGTAACAGGTAGACGCTTCAAATTTTCACAGAATATTAACTTGTATATTACCTTTCGAAATAAATAATTAAATAACAATAAAGTAAATATTAAAGGGGGGGCTCCCATACAACAAACGTAATTTTTAAGCAATTTTTACTCGATCTCAATTAAAAGGTAGAAACTTGAATATTTGTAAGTAAATATTTAGAAATATATTAACTATAAAAATAAATACCTAATCTAATACATAAAAACTCACAAAATGAAAATAATCCGTGCATCTAAACGCGGTGCGAGCGCCGGTTTAGCGGGGTAGCGGGGGAGGTAACATCACGGAGCGAGCCATAACCGCGCGTATTCGCGCGAGCGTCGTCATGCTGCCCGGATGTGTATCGAAAACTTACCTATAAGTTTGCAATTTACTACTTGGAATTTCGTTGATTTCTCGTTATTTTATAAACAGAACTAAACTTTGTAGTATTATAGATGATAGTACGGAACCCTTCGTGCGCGAGTCCGACTCGCACTTGGCCGATTATTTATTTCTTATGATAATACGAAAACTTGCTGTAACAGAATACTTACTACTACTATACTACCTATACTTACTATTTGATTGGCCTTGTGGCTCAGTTGGTAGTGTGTCTACGTCTACCTGCTGAACTGAAAGGTCGTGGGTTCGATCCCCACCCAGGGCAAACATTTGTGTGATGAGCATGGATGTTTGTTCTGTGTCTGGGTGTTTCTATGTATCATATGTATATACCAACAAACAAAAAAAAAGTATAAGTATATGTATTCTATCAGCCATGTTCCATAGTATAAGCTTTGCTTAGTTTGGGCTAGATGGTGTTGTGTGAATCTCAAAATGTCCAAATTTCAATCGAGATGATGGTTTGTAACTAGCTAGTCAGTGCATGGAATCTAGTATTAGGTAATTTCAGAAATAAAGATACGCGTTCAAAATGTGTCCAAAAGAAAATATGCAGTGATATTGTAAGTGCAAGTGATAACGCTCTTCGCAGTAAAAGACAAAGAAAGAGGGTAGACTGATATGCCGTATCATCTATCCGCATTCTTCAGTCTGTGTCGTTCAGTTACATGCACCATGTTCACCCGTGAACAGTGTGCAGGTAACTGTGCCGAAATATCGGGAGCTCAAAACACGGTAAATATCCCGTTAATAATAATAGTATTTTAATTAATGACCGTGATAGTTTAAAAAAGTATTAAGCTGACAATAAACCTATCAAAAATCTCATACACAAAATGGTAGGATGACACCACCGCAAACGTCAGTCACAGCGTAGGAATGAACAGAACAAAATTTATTGCCAAAACGCAATAATCGTCGGATGTGAAAATATTATTAAATCATGGCTGTGGGGGAAAATTCAAATTGTTTATGGTAATGTTCCAGCGGCGATATGCGGAATTGACGCTATATCTCTCAAACTCCCGATTGTTTTGATTGATTGTTAAAAATATTGCTTCACAAATAAACTGTTTAGATAATGCGATCAATGCGATGTGCTCTTTGTTTACGTCAATTGCAAGTTTGTTTTAACAATACTGTAAGAAAAGTTATTTTACGTAATTATATTTTTTTTTGTAGACATTTCTCACAACACCATCTAGCCCAAACTAAGCAAAGCTTTGTACTATGGAACTAGATGGTAGATAGACATATATACTTTTTTGTTTGTAAATATATACATATAAATATAAATAAATTAATATTTGTGGACATTTCACACAACACCATCTAGCCCAAACTAAGCAAAGCTTTGTACTATGGAACTTGCTAGACATAAATACTTTTTTTGCTTGTAAATATATACATATGATACATAGAAACACCCAGACACAGAACAAACATCCATGCTCATCACACAAATGTTTGCCCTGGGTGGTGATCGAACCCACGACCTACAGCCCAGCAGGCAGACATATTACCAACTGAGCCACAAGGCTGCCTGATTTCCATCCATCGTGATGATAATGACCATTTTGGATATTGGAAAGTTTGGTCGGAGATCAGCGTACATACTTCTAGTAGTATAGTATATTGATTAGTAATGGATAATAGTTTAACTGGCCTTGTGGCTCAGTTGGTAGTGTGTTTGCGTCTACCTGCTGAACTGAAAGGTCGTGGGTTCGATCCCCACCCAGGGCAAACATTTGTGTGATGAGCATGGATGTTTGTTCTGTGTCTGGGTGTTTCTATGTATCATATGTATATATTTACAAAAAAAAGAAGTATATGTGTATTCTATCAGCCATCTAGTTCCATAGTACAAGCTTTGCTTAGTTTGGGCTAGATGGCGTTGTGTGAAATGTCCACAAATATTTATATTTATTTATTTATATTTATTTAATACCTATACTGTTGATTGATTAGGTATCTATCACTGATCGGAATAGGTATTAAACGGCAGTAGTGTCTGCATATTAAGATACTTGATCAGCCGTTTTGGTTAGTGAGTGACCTTTGGGTTATGTACCTATAGTACTATAGGTACATACAAATTTGACTTGAACTAATCAGAAACAATTATGAGTTATGAACACATATGACTGAAAAAATTGCCGTTCGGTTCGCTTCAGATCGGACGCCGTGATTATTGTATTGAAATCTCTGTTTCCTGAGACCTACAATCTTGGAATTTTTAAGGCTAGAGTGAATAGATATCTTCTAGATCGACGAGCTACACCGTGCTTAACATCAGGCGAGTTGGTGGTCAATCGTAGATCTATAATGTAAAAAAAAAAAAACTATTTCTGAGAGTCCGTAGTTCTACCATCGTCCGTCTCGCTCGCACATACCCACATTTATGAAGATATAAAATTACTGCATGACCTAATAAAAAATCATCGTTTGTAAAATTAGAAAACATCACAAATATTCGACAAAAAAATCAATTTGATCCAAGTTAATTATCATACATAAAAATCATATTTGCCTTAATAATATCAATAAAAGCGAAAATGTTTTTATTGATCTTTTTAAATTGTATTTTAGTTCGGAAGTAAAATTTTGGAAAAAAGTAAAACAGCAGCACGATCCGTATAAAAAATAATCATTGTAATCAGATAATAAACAAACAATTTTCTCCTATTGAAAAGTGTGTAATACTTATGTACATTTTTACGCGCTTTTATTGGCGAAAATTTCGGTTTCTACTTAATAGTGAGATAAATGTTTAAAAACAATAAAATATTAACTAGTTTTGTATAAATCTGTTAAAATTCTCATTCTGCTACGATTTTTCTTTTCATAGCTTAGTGTTTCATTGTAATTAGGAAAGCTGTATTGCAATACAAGCTAGCAACAGCGTTCAAGCGTTCATTTAGCGTTTGGTGCACAACATTTTGCTAACACGTTAAATTACGAGAGCAATCTATTATGTAACCTAATTTTTTTAACCTAATTTGTACACCATATAGCAGCTCAGCTAACTACTGGTCATGTTTGTAGCACTCGAGATCAGGAAGGGGTTTTTGGCGGGAACGTCATAGAAATAGTGTTCACGCTCTGTTTTATTTTCCTAAACTTGTCTTATTTCGAATGAGAATCGTGTAAAAAAAAATAACAACAACTATTATAGGTCTAGCATGCTAGCCGTCCACACATAAGGAAATTACTAAAACTACGCCTACTTTTTTAGAGTTTCCGGTCTATATTGCGTTAAGAAAAAATAAAACACTTTCTTACGGATCACTTCGTTGTACCTACATCTGTCTGTCTGTCCGTCCGAAAGGTCGATGCACAAGTAAAACTCATAAGTATTTGGTCGGTTTTTTTATGTTTATTATATAATGTGTTAACATTCACCACTCTAAATATATATAGCTTTTTAACTAAAAAAACAAGTTTATACGCACACGTGTGTGCGTATATAGGTGCAGTTCGTTTTTACTTTTTTTTTGTTAATTTTTAAATCGAAAAATGCTCTCAGTTCTTTCGAAAGTTTGGCAAATAAAACTAACGTATCTCGCGAAAATGTTTTCCAATGTACAGCATTTCAAACACAACTCCATTTATTTAGAAACATGCCACCACAAATCGTTACGGTCGTTATAAAAAATGCACTGAAATATTTGTTATTAGCCCAAAGCGAGACCTAGGTTTCGTGAAAAATAAACTGGGGAGTAAAATATTGAGTTGATGGCCGAACTTTTATTATTTTTTTATGAAAAAGAACATCACTTTTTTCGTGAAGCGGAACAATACACGAAAATATTAAAAAAGACACTAACTTCTTTATTCACAAACGTTCCAAAAGATGTTTTTTGTAAAGTGCTCTGTCGACTTGTCACGGACAGAAGTGTTCCTACCACTGACCTCTGTAATTATTATTAGACTGGCTGCTGACAAACTATATACGTTCGACTAACACTAGTTTGGTGTAGCAGTCACTATTTATAGACTGAAATTATTAAAATTCCGCAATAAACATTTTAAAATTTTATCAAATTATTTCGTGAGACGGAGAACATGGTAAAAGTAAAAGCGTATCCGGTCATTTCTTTGTTCGGTTCTTCGAAAGCAAAAAGATTACCTGTCGGTGGTCTCAACTAAAAACGGATGTACTATATTTTGGTTGTTGACCTTTTATTAAAATGTTTGCAACAGAAAACAAACCGTATTTAAACTTTTGCTAAGCACACAAGTTACAGTGGAAATTAATTTAACACAATATTAGGTATACAAACACGGGCAGTATACTTAAGCTAAAAGATTATTAGGTACTCGTTTAACGGAAGCAGTTAGAAACTAACCGATAATTATGATAAGTTTCAAATTTAAACTAAAACTAAACTAAACTTGACTTAGTAACTTACGACAAAAAATTTGACAATTAGGAATATTGGCAACTCAGTCACGCAACGGGTTATGGAGATGGTCTGGTTATAGAGACGGTGAAGCTCAGAATTGAAGAGATTCATATACGAAATTTACTTACATAGCACAGTGGATTGGCAAGGTGAACTGGCAGTGGACGGGTAATATAACACGTTAAAAGTTTCGAAAAAAAAAACAAGCGGTATTCACCGGCCTTACCGAAAAACGTTACTTAACTATAAGCGTTAACATATTTTGTCAATTTCTCGCTGATACGTAATGACACTTGCGGAAAGAAGACAGATAATTTAAGACGATGGTTAAAGTTAAGTAACGTTTTTCGGTAAGGCCGCACGTATCATACAAGCCAAGTACTAGTAGTAAGACATTGGATGCAAGCCGGTTCCAACCGGGCTTTTTGGAAATTCATAGGAGAGGGCTATGTCTAGGAGTAGACTTGTAATGATGATAATGAATTTTTTTCATATTGTCCAAACAGTTATCAGTTTCCCAGCCTCGATATAAAGCGCTCGCCAGTTCATTCGATAACATTCGCTGCATGTTGATTTCCAATTCTATTTCCATATCACATGCTACGCGTCTGATTTCCCGGAAGTTAGTTTCACATTTCGTCGTCATGTGAACACGGAGTACAGTAATAATAAATTGAATGAAAATATTACTACTTCAGTAAAACCCACCGGCTACGCGCACTGATTTTACGAAGGTAAGCCGTTATGTTACGATTTCATGTCCTAAAAAGGGAATAATTTGGGAACGTTATCTCTTCTTTTTATCTTAGAGCTCGTTCTTGTGTGACATCGTTTAGAATGTTACTCACATACATAATTAAGCACATATAATTGTTATGCCTATTGTATAACATTAATTTAGTTTATTTTTACCTGACTACGGCGAAGCAAAATGGAGCTTTATGTTATTTTGCTTTTATACTTAAAATCTTTTCTACAATGTCTATAAAACACGTTTATCGTGTAAGCTCGTTTGATTTAATCTGATATAAAGTCCCTAAAAATTAGGTGGTATTGTAATAAAACTGCCAATTTAGTAAGCGTAACTCTAACGTCTTTTCACAATAGCCTAGCGAAATTTATGTATGAAATTTATGTATGAAATTTATGTATGAAATTTATGTATAAACTAACTCACTTCTTATTTACGCGACGACACGTTGAGAATCAATTTATTATAGCTAATTGTTTTGTCGTCAGGAATCTAGCATAATGTTTCGTAGTTTGTATTTATCATCATCGTCATCATTTCAGCCATACGAAGTCGGCGAATTACCACCCATTTCTCGTTGAAATACAAAAAATCCGTACTCAGCGAAATCGAGCCACATTCTTGTTGCATACTGCACAGGAGTGGAATTCTTTGCCGCCATCTCTGTTTCCTGAGACCTATAATCTTGGAATTTTCAAGGATAGAGTGAACATCTATCTTCTAGATATCTTCTAGATCGACGAGCTCCATCCTCGGCCACACCGTCGCTTAACATCAGGCGAGTTGGTGGTCAACCGTAGATCTATCTTGCATAAAAAAAGTCCACTGCTGGACATAGGCCGCCGCCATGGTATTCCAAAAAGACCGATTGGAAGCGGTTTACATCCAGCGTCTTCCCGCCACTTGTATAAGGTCATATGTCGATCTCGTGGCTGGTCTTCTGTTATAAATTGTTAGAATAAATACAAACGTATGATACGTTTGTACTACCAAATTATTAAAGTAGGTTGTGTGTATTTAAGTATTTAGATTGTATACGCGTTACATTACAAGTTTGTCTGAACAAAAAGTACTTACTTATATAATTTTTGTGGAAAATATTGTATCTCTTGTAAGAGTGCGAGCAGACAAAGCTACAAAGGCCTGGAATCCTTCAGTAGGTACATAAAGGAAGGATAAAACTTTTACGGAGCATAAAAGGAGACATGTCGAAAATCTGTGGTCATAAAACATCACCGACGCCCACAGGGCTTACCCGTGTGATATTGTCCGGAACACACATCCGCTCCTGTGGCCACCCTGCACCCTGCCCCGATCGCTGGCCCATTACTCCTCGCGGCTTATCTCACAGATTATCGACTGACTTAATAACCCAAGGATTCCGTTATTAGAATTACGAAATAATTAATTCATTTATAATGGGGAAGTATTAATTCATCAGACCTTTTAAACAGGCGTAATTGGTTCGCTTTCATTACAAATCTTCGAAAGGTGCCTAATTTGGAAAATTTTGCGGTTATTCAACAGTTAGGGCTATCATTCGGTGAATAGATTGAGAAATTAGATCGCGACGAAAGAAAATTTTCGTCGACTATTTTTTCGTAGAAGAAAAATGTAATTTAATAATACAAAATTGTGGTTCTAAATAGGTAATTTGGAACGAAACCCAGCATTTGCGCTCTTTCGAGCATTATTGAATTCCCCGATTGAAAATCTAAGTTAAAATGCCCATTCTTTGAATGCCACTTGATGGCATAAATTTAATATCGTAACCGAGAGCCATCCAATGGAACTTTTGTGACAAATTTCATTTATCTTTACCTCCCAAAGGAATTTCATAAAATCGATCGTTATCAAGATGATTTAAAGTTACAATGTTCGTCATAGTAGAAATAAGTAATTACCTATGTTTCCTTGGCCTAAATAAATTAGGTGAGCTTGTGTGTGTGTGTGTGTGTGTGTATAATAATGGTGTAACGGAATTAGATTGATATCTTGCGAGGAACATTGACGACAGGTGACATGAAACCGCTCTTACGTATTAAACTCGATTAATGGGTACACCATAATATATCATATACACACAAGCGTGTTATAAGGGTTTCCTAATAATAGATAATGACAGTATGTGGTACGACCGTCCCGACCGATAACATCATATCTTTGTATTGCAGCTACAAATATTTTAGGTTTTAGAAATGTTCTGTTCTGTGTTTGATTTAATACTCGGTAATTTTATATAAGTACTTAGTCGATGTGCAGGTGTCGAAGTGTTGTTGGCTTAGTGTGGATTTCTAGGATGTCAAACACAAAATATTATTTCATTCTTTGTTATGGCATCATTGTGTGTAGATTTTGAAGTCGGTTTTTAAAATTAATATATATTATAATAAATTATAATAGGTATATAATAAATTAATTTAAAGAATGATCCATACGCTATGTACAGGCTTATAATTTAGTAGTGCGAACCCACTGGTGCACATAATATGCTGCTATGGAATTGTAGATTCAAGACTGTAAGCTGAAATTAGGTTTACAAATCCGCCATAACGTCAATATTGTGATTTCCATGACGTCATTATATATTCCTTGAAACCTACAAAGCCGTACCTACGTTATCCGTAGTCAGGTAAAAATAAACAATTTCTTTCGTCTCCATAAAATTAGTGTTATATGTTTTCAACCGACTTAAAAAAGGAGGAGGTTCTCAATTCAACTGTTTTTTATGTTTTTATTTTTATTTTATTTTTTATTAACAAATTTATTCTCCACAGACTCCAGGGTCCGTGCCTTTTATGAACTAATATATGCATTTATAACTACTTACATTAATTTTTTTTAAGTTATGCAAGAGGAAGACAAAATTTGAATTTACACTTAAATAACATGCATGCGTGTATACCCGAGCAGTCCAGCACCCGTTCATGAGTTGACGCATGTGCCAGCCATCGCTCTCCTCAACCATGTTTGAGGGAAGAGGGCGACCCGCCGCGTTTTTTATGTTTGTTACCTCAGAACTTTCGACTGGGTGAACCGATTTTGATGATTATTTTTTTATTTGAAAGCTGGTTCTCCCGTGTGGCCCCATTTCAATTTGGTCTAGTTCTGACAATGGCATCCACGAGAAGTAGGTTGCTTCAGTTTTTTAAACTATAATGATATACTAAAATCACTCAAATTATATTAATCCAATAAGACACGAATAATGTAAGCAAAAATATTCCCTACTCACGTCTTTTTATAATGAAAGACAAACGAAAAAACCGTGTAATATCCCGTAGTTCGCAGTATTCTAGATAACTGCGTAGTACCCTCTCCAGAATACAAAAATACTTTGAAGAAAAATATATTTCTGCGTTATCTCAAGTCAGTACGGATTCCCAAAAGGATCGAGTATTTCGTCTCATAAACTTTTTGTTTGTTGGTATAATAACACATCGAGTTCAGCAGTGCTATGTTCATACATCGTACTCCATAAGTAACTGCGAGAAAAAGGTTTCCTTTTTGTCGGACATAACGCGACAAAGGACATGTGGATTGTTTTTAAGGTTCCATAACTCAAGGAACCCTTAATATTTCGCCATGTGCGTCTGTCTATCTGTTTGTCCATATGTCACAGTCATTTTACTCAGAGACTATTTAGCTTTACATTGGCTATTGATATGACATAAAAATAATTTCACAAGTCATACGAAAAGTTGAAGTAAAGTAACTCGGTCCACATTCTTGATGTGTTCTACACCGGTATGGAGTTCTTTGCCGACATCTCTGTTTCCTGAAAACTGCAACCCTGGAATTTTCTTGGCTAAAGTGAATAGATAGATATGTTCTAGATGGACGAGTTCTATCCATGGCCACACCGTCGTTTATATCAGGCGAGTTGGTGGTCAATCGTAGATCTATGTAATATATAACAACCAATGACTTCCCATCACGTGGAGTGGACGTAAAGTCTTAAACAAAATTCACGAATACAGTGGCCTGGGTTGACCAATACTCTTACTATACCAACAATGACGAACTTAAAGATTTTGATATAAAGACTCTATGTCGCCGCGAGAAGCCTAGAGAGGTTTATTTTGCCGCTTCGAATTATTTTGAAAATCGAAATTATTTTAAGCGAGTAAGGGGCTAATTAGATTTCATTGAACTCGGACATTTTTGAGGACTGATGCTACATCCCTTTGATACTTTATCAAAGTATATACAACCATAAAACTCTTGACAGCTTCGACCAAACCAGGCGACAAATTCCACAATGAACAAAAAACAAAAACGTTCGCAAAAAGGCGGTAGTCACTAAAAACGTTGTCTCGGTATGTGTCGGCGACCACCATCAGAACGGACATGATTAATTACGGCAAAGATTTATGACAGCGGGTGTCGATGGCAATACCGTGTAACTAACTTGTCAACTGCGTGTTTTCATTGCGCCACTATCGAATTTTCCGGAAAAATCTATTAGGTTCCTGTGGTAAATGTTAATTTCTTCATTTGGTCGCTATGAATTATAAGTTGGTTTCTTTATACAAAGACTTCGAAAATTACCGCGATGCTGTCGTTGTTCCGGTGAGAATTTTTATTTTTCTCTTTGAAAAGTTGTAAAGTGACTGCTAGGGGATAAATTTTACACCCTTAATCATATGTAAATACAAAGCTTATGCGTGTTTGTTTCTTCTCTTTAATCTTCACGTAGTTACATATTTTAGTTGACTGACTGATTTATTTTGATATTTGAAAGTTAGATGTTAATTGTCCTTCTATTTTTATTTTTAACACGATTTTATTACATTTGAGACACATACAATCGATTTTAGTTTCGTAATGAATTAGCTGATCGATAATATCTTGAATTTGATATACTTTATGATCGTTTTGAGTAAATTAACATCTTGAAGTAATATTACACCGTTTTGTTACACATATTTTCATATTTTTTCATATAATAGAAAAAAATAATTCAGTTTCAATTATACTTTTTAAAGGTTCAGTATCAGGTATCACTGAGATTCCGCTGTCTGTCCGTCCGTCTGTCACCAGGCTGTATCTCATGAACCGTGATAGTTAGACAGTTGAAATTTTCACAGATGATGTATTTATGTTGCCACTACAACAACAATTATACAAAAAAACAGAATAAAATAAATATTTAAGGGGGCTCCCATACAACAAACGTGATTTTTTTTGCTAGCTTTTGCTCGATATTGATAACGGCAACAGGTAGACTTCAAATATTCACTGAATATTGAGTTATATTATTCACTTTAAAAATAAATAATTAAATTAAATTAAAATTAATATTTAGTTTTAATATCCCATACAACAAACGTGATTTTTTTGCCATTTTTATAGATAATGATACGGAACCCTTCGTGCGCGAGTCCGACTCGCACTTGGCCGGTTTTATTTACCTATCTATTGCGTTTTTGTTTTGTTTGTCTGGAAGAGATCACCTGCAGCGATAAGGTCAGTCAATCAATCAATAACACTTTATTGATACCACAGAAAGTAATAAAATAAACAATATACAAATTAGACATCGCCCGTTAGAAACAGGACGTCCGTTGTTACATTAATTTTGTAAGATATTTTGTTGTGTGTTCATTTGGTGTACAATAAAGAGTTTATCTATTACAGATCTGATTGAAATCACAAAGAGTTAAATATCTGTTTTTTATTTTATTTTTAAACTTCGAAATGTAAGTAAATAATTATTTCTTTATAAAAAAAAAATTAAGCCCAGCTGCTGGAGATATAAAAACTATTTTTATGAATCATATCATGTATATCCTCCGACTTTTCATAAAACTTTAACGTATTGCGGTCTTGGTTTTCCATACTGTCGTGCGACAGACAAAACGTCATGTGAACTGATCTTTATGATACTCCACGCAAGAAAACCTTATATCAAGAGAAATGTCATGACAGTTTTATTGTGTGAAAAGCGTGAAAATAAAATACAAGTTTCTCAATTTCCACGTGCTCCCGGTTTATTTAACTGAATACTTTTACAGTTATTGCCGATAAATTGAATGTAAAGATGCCATAAAATATAAATTGAGTTACACTAGATAGGGTTTCAGTGAACTATTTGCGAATAAGTTATAATAGTGTCATTTTTTCCGTGAAAACGGTGGTTTGGGACCCGCCGTCACCTAGCGTCCGACATTTATCAAATAGACCACAGAAAATATTTGATAGCAACATTTTGGTGTATTTTACCAGAATCGATGCAAATTTTTCCGCACTACATACCTAAGAAAGAAGGGCATGTTTTACGAGTATATTTGCGTCGGTAGTATGTTAAATTGTACCCGTATGTATGTGTGAGTGTGTGAATAAACACCCATTATTATTAGTCAAACTTTGTATACTATCGCCAATCAGACGAGCCAACTAATTTTGATTCCTAAATTCATTTGAATTTTTGCTTTTAAATTAATTGAACTTACCTATGTTTTTAAAGTTTAATATCGCTTATCAAGTTTAACTTATATCAACAATTGACAATAGTGATTTCTCTGTAGGAAGAAAGTAGACAAATTATTTTTGTCTACTCTTTATGTCAGTTATACACATTTATCTCTACTAATAACTGGACAAAGTAGCGGATAAACTATTTATCTCTGTTCTAAATTAGGGCTGTTAGGGTGAAAATTCATCCACACATGAGGAAATAAAGGTAGGCTAGACGCTCAGCAAATACTGGTATTCCCAGCCATTTATTCTTGCGCGATGTTTACTGAGCGCTAGATTGGAATAGGTATTGATCTATCAGTACAAAGTTACGGGCTTCGAGATTTACGAATTCCTAAATATTATTCTGAAAATGTCAGTATTTATTTTAATAGCTATCTATCTGTTACATTTAAAAATCTTAATTGCTTTACACCTTTTTAAACGGGTTTCTTTAGCTTGACCTGTTTGTTTATTTATTTGTTTGTTTGGGTCAAATTTAGTAATTGAAATATTACCCCCTTGCAGTTGACGGATCGATCTGAAATTTGGTATACACCTTTAGTCCTGATGACAATACAATTTAGTATATTCTGTATTATTGTAAATCCAAGATGGCCGCCGACAATATGGGTATCAAATGAAAAGGCTTTTCTAATAAAATACAGTAAATACATTACCTACATCATTATCTTTCTTTTCAATAAAACCGTTTGACTAAAAAGTTTTTTTAAGTAAGTACTTGTTTTTTGTATTGAACCTATGTGATTAGCGATTTCCCAGTATCAAGTTTTAAGATTTCTTAAAGTTTTTTGAACTATACAAGTTATTTATTTATTTATTTGGCACTCACTATTACAGATTACAGGAATTATTGCGTTTAATAACATGCTATGGATGTGGTCGATCCTGTAATCCACTCTTAAACACACGGCATGGTATTAAACAGTGTGTTTACATATTTAACTTAACATAAAAATAGATAAATAATAAATGTAGCTTATGTACTTATGATGAAATTGAGATGAGAAACAAGTATAAAATCGCACTATCATCGTTAAAAATGTCCTAGTTGCAATCTAAGTCACGTACAGTAATTTTCAAGTTCGAGTCCTGCTTCAGAAAAGTAAATCCTCTATGGAGTTTTGCCGCCAATGTGAAAAGACACGTTTCACCTCTTTATTTCACTTGCCCACATCACGCGTCAAACACTGAATGAATGAGATACAACCATTTTTATACATACCATTAACATTCGAAATAACACTAATTTAGGAAAACTAAATAAAGTGACATTATGATTCCATGATTTTCTCGCCAAAACTCCTGCTTTATACTTCTTTTAACACATTAACTCTAACCGAAATAGGTTACCAATTCAAATTTGAGTATTACTCAAAAATTTTGTCAACTTCTCGCTAATACGTAATGTCACTTTCGGAAAGAAGACAGAGAAGAGACGATGATCAAAGTTGAGAAGCGTTTTTCGGTAAGGCCGTTAATATTAGTTGCTATACATGTTTTATTAGATTTAAATACTGAATTACCATGCAGGAACTATAAAGATGTCATGTTTTATTGCACTTGAAATATTTTTTTTAGCAAGAAGATCTACGATTGTCTTCCAACTCGCCTGATGTTAAGCGACGGTGTGGCCGAGGATGATGATGATGTCGCCGATCTAGAAGATATCTATTCACTCTAGCCTTGAAAATCCAAGATTGTAGGTCTCAGGAAACAGTGATGGCGGCAAAGAATTCCATTCTTGTGCAGTACGTAACAAGAATATGGATCGATATCGCTGAGTATGGATTTTTGACATTTCAACGAGAAATGGGTGGAAAAAGTATATGGTATATTAATGCCTAGTCTAAGTTACCACACATGTACACAGTCCTGGCGAACCGGCAACCAATATGCCAGTAACTTCAGAATTAAGAGATTTAGTAGACAAATTCAAACTCCAATAAATAGGTGACTGTTTCTAAATAATCTCAAGTTCTATGCTTATTAAATTTTGTTTTTACTCATAATTTTGTCCGAACTTGCCCCATTGCAACAATAATTCACTGTGGCTGTGCGGTTACGAACCGTGCATATATCACTGCGTGCAAATAAATCTCCCCGTGATCACTGATCAAAAGTTTGTGAAGTTTAGCTTTTCGGGACATTCGGATAAATCTGCTTCTTCAGGCGTGAAATTAAACGAGGATATGTATTACGAAATCTATTAAAAACTTTTTAAGCTGGATTCGATATTTGCTTGGATTTAGTGCTATGTTTGTTACTTATCACTCGTAAAGTTAGAGATGGACAGATGCCCTCATACAAGTGGCGAGTGGACGCTGGATGCAAGTCGCTTCCAATCGGTCTTTTTGAAAATCCATGGGGAACGCCTATGCTCAGCACATAAATGTTTTCCCTGGGTGGGGATCGAACCCACGACCAGGATGCAGTCGTACTACCACTGAGCCATGAGATTTGTCAAATGTCAAGTGTTATGGCTGAGATGATGATGATGATGTAAAGTTAGTAGAGTGTTATGAGTTATGGTTTTTATACAAGCTTTACATTAATTTGCTAGTATGGGTATAATACCTATCTTGCAATTGAATTTATACCAGTTATTACTAATCAGTTGAGTTTATTTTTTACCCGACTGCGTAAGAAGGAGGGTTATAGTTTATAGGGTCAAAAACTAGCAAAAATAGTCTTACGTAATAAATGAATGGCCCCTAGGTACTTAGTATTTTTAACCGTAAGTATTTTTTTTAGTTATTTTATTTTTGTAACTTTACAATATAGCTTTAAATTTACGATAATATATCAACTGAAGGCTTTCACAGAGAACAAAGAAGAGCTTATTTTTACAAAAAAAAAATGATTATTTCCAAACAATTATTTTAGGTATAAGCAGACTTACTTGCTTGCCTGAGTTCATCTTCGTTTTGATTTTTTTCTTTTAGGGTTACCAGATACCGTATACGCTTTACAAAATAATAGAAATCCGGTTTCGCTATGGAGGTAATACAGAAATATAAGGAAAACAGAAAGTATTATTTATTTCAATATCGTCCGAGTAAAAAAAAAAAAAAAAAACTCTGTAGCAAAATGTAGTCTATGACATTAATTCATGACTATTACTTAGTCTGCAAATTTTTGTCTTCATAAAAGCAGTCAGAATTTTGAAGCGCATATTTGTGTCGTGTGTGAAGCTCAAAAAGTTTGTTCAGCCCGCAATGTTTATTCATCTTGCCGCGTCATGGCAACTGAAATAATATTTTTTTTTTTTAATTCACACACTTTTGAACCGAATGGGGAAAAGAGAGCATAACGTTTTTGTGTAATAAAGTAAATGTGTGAGGTATGTCATGAAATTACTTCCTGTAGACTTAACCGATCCTGTTCCTGTTCTTGTTGGCTTAACTGATTTAAATGTGCGCTCATGATTGTTGTTGCCCACCGCCATTTCAACTTGCTAATCCGCTGTGCTAAGTCTGTGATTTACGTCCTTCGTACATCTACGGGTCTCTTCATTTCTGATATTATTTATTTTTAGCCGATTTCCAAAAAGGAGGTTTTCAATTCGACTGTATGTTTTCTTTTGTATGTTTGTTCAGCGATTACTTCGCCAATTTTGAAATGATTTTATTGATTCTTTTTTGTTTGGTAGGTCATACTTCAGAGGTATAAATATAAAATATATAAATTTTACCAAAATCGGTTCATAACTTTGGTTTTTATAACAAAATAACATAAATATGTCATCCGTTTACTTGGATTGCGTATTTTGAAGTCGGTTTTTGACGTGACAACGTCTATTAAATCGATGAACGCCGGCTGCACGCACGAAAAAGGATGACTCATTGTCCCGTTATGCTCATTGTAACGTATTTCATAAATGTTTTGTTATGACGCTGTCACGTTAAGCTATCGTCCGTAAACCGACTTTACAGACAACCAATTTTTTTTAAATCTATAATTTATTTATGGTTTCATATTATAAAGTGTTAGTTTCCATTCATAAATCGAGAATAGCTTGACCGATTTGCATTTTTTATCCCACAAAAATAAAAGGTTCCAGCAGGATAGCGAATGAAATTGCGGATGAAATGCAATAATAATATATAATTTCAATCAGCAAACTTTACCTACTTTACAGTTGGGAAAATATATTTATAAAATGTTTGTACAGTATTATAGATATATTGTTAGAAGTATAAATTTGCAAAGATGTTAGACTGCAAGCAACATGCTGCCGTCGCTCTGTTTTATCACGTTGCTATAATGTGTACGTATTAAGTAGACGCTTAGTTTTGATTTAAATTGTCGGTATTTTAAAACAATTTTTATTTCTTCCTTTTCAGTTTTGAAGACGATTTAATTTTTTTTTAATTATTTTTATGAAATGTGGCTGTTGACATGCCATTGTTGTTGTAATTATATATCATAAACTTCATTCTATCTATTCAGCCTGTATCCACCCACTGCTGGGTATAAGTAAAAAAAAAACTAAACTTCATTTCTAAATTAATATTGCTTTATTAGATACGCCTATTCAAGTTCTGTGCAGGTGGTTTTAATACATAATGAGTGAGGGGTGAAGATCCTTCACTCTGATACGTCTCATGGTATAAATAGCAGTATTTGCTACATCGCGAAATTGAAGGGGAGCGAAGGAAGCCTGCCTTATTGAGTTTAAATTAACAGGTGACTTCTATTTCAGCCTGAGGGGAACGAGATTGGATGTGTGCTATATAAACGATGTGATAATAATAAGGAAGTTTATTGGTATCCCATTATTTTATACAACAAATAAACATTTTGTTTTCTTTACTTTCATCACAATTAGGTGCGTAAAACGTGTTTTGAGGCAATTAGTTATAAATACACATAATACAAAAGCTTCGAAGAAGTTTGGGTACCCTATTTTTTGACATTTATATGGCTATATTTTTCATAGGTTATATTTGTCATATCAATGAAATGCTAAATGCTAGATCTATGAAATGCTAGTTTCATTAGGGGTAAAGATGAAAAAATAATATCCTTTCTTTACATATAGGGGGTTCCAACCTCATTTTTTTTTTTTTTTTTACAGTTAGACTATTGAATTTTGTAGCGGTTAATGGAACAACTACGTACCAAACTTCGTCTATGTAGTGCTTATAGTCTCTCAGTAAAATGGCTATAACTTAAGGACAGCCATAAGGATACGGAAAAATAAAGGTTGCTCGTAGTACCTACTACGGAATCCTCAAAATGTATATCAGAATCTTCTAGGAGTATTCTAAGGTGGATGTACTCTCTAGCTTAGAATAAAAATCAGCCTCAAATAACAAGGCCCTACAATAAAAGACTAGCCAGGAGAAATTTGTCTGCTACATGAGTCCTGAACAAATTTACAGCTTAGTCAGAGTAAAGTTAGCCGAGGAGCGAAGCTCACGTCCCATTTATATTGTTTTATGGTTTCTTTCCTTCCCTCTGAGGTTTCCACCAAGAAAATGTGGTTCCGTTTCCTCACCGAGGCTTTTATTATCCCTTTAGATACATTGAGGAATCTATCACGGTACCTTGTATGTAGGCCCGTATCCAGGGCATGTCTTGGGGGAACATGGGTACCTTGGCTTCGGAATTCATAAAAATCAACTTTTACGTTAATTATACTAATTACATGTACTTTTTAACCGACTGTCAAGGAAGGGTTAAGTTTTCCGCGCGTTATGATTATGTTTGTAAATTTCTTTATTACCTGGGATTGTATCTTCCAAACGGCTAGATGAGGTATCGTTATATTCATCTCAAAAAGTCAAATGTCCTTAGATAGGTGTTAAAAAAAAAACAAAATGGCGGATTCTTGGCGCTAAATTTTAATTCGTTATTTTTTTTTAACCAAACCGAGATTTTACTATTAAGTATGGTATCAAAATGAAGGTAATTAAAATGAGAATGCAAATTGTCGTATGTATATTGTCGTTTGTTTTTCTTTTAACACAGATACTTGTTACGGTATACTATATGATATATGTGTATCAGTCAACGATATTATACGTTATTGGTATCGGTAGAAAATTGTATGGCAGTTACACGATGTTAAATGACCGCGTAGTAGTCTAGTAAAAATAAATCCGTTTGTATGGAGCAGATCAAAGTATTTGCATCGGGGATTCTTTGAAATTATGATAGGAAAATAACTAAGTCATAGATCAACAAAAATCCCCGTTTTATAGACTAGCTGCGTTCCGCAGTTTCACTCGCGTAGTTATGAAAAACGGTAATGATTATGATGATGATAAGTAGCTTAATTCCGTCTCCAGGTCCACAGCTATCTCTATACTAATTTTCATAACAATCGGTTCAGCCGTTTGATCGGGTAAAAGTAACAAAATTCGATTTTATAATATCATTATAAAATTGTGTCAAATGTATTTCAAAACATCAGTACATTCATTTAAATAACAATTATACTTAGTTGTCCTTTATGTTGTCACAAATCTTATTTTGACTAGACTATAGATCTATATCTATGAGTTATTTGTTCTATATTGTTATGGAACAAATAGCGCTCAGATATAGATGAATACTAGACTTATTATTACATGTTTGATTAATAGATATACACGAAAAATTAATAGATACATCAACCTCCATTTGTACCTGCGTGCAGTTTTTTCGAAAAATTATGTGAATGTCTTGTACTAATAAATGAATTACATTTTTTATATCGGTGATTTTATAAATAATAGTAAGATAGACACTGTTTCAGTTTTCAGCTTTCTTTCTGACTAACTCAATAAAATACTGAAATGTAATGCAAATACAGCGTGTCTGTATGTATTGTGCTCTTTTCAGAACAGTTACAGGAACTTCGAGGAGAAAAAAAAGTTTGAGGTTTTATGACCTTAGATAGATAGATAGATAGATAAACTCTTTATTGTTAACACGACTATACTAAAACACTAATTAACAAGAAAGAGCTTACACGCTAGCGAAAACAACAGGCGGCCTTCTAGGAGATCTAAGATAGTTTGGTCTGCAAAAACTTTTGCCCCTCTCCTTATTAGGAGTCTGCGCGAGGAGGTGACCGATATTCCAATATAGATTGGGTTTAAGGATTAATTTGTATCTTTTGTCCAGTTTTGGATTGTGAAAATGTTAGACAAATCGTCTCCATTGTTACTTATTAGATACTTTGTCTTGCATTTTTATTGTTAGGCTGTTCCATAACTGGATTATTGCTTGGATTGATGCTATTTATACCAATTTCATTTCTCTGTAAGACTGATTCTATCATCACCATAATCGGCCCATTTTAGCTATTCGGCACGATTTAACTCATTATAACTCATTATTTCTCGTTATTATGCGTCATATAGTCAGTAATCACTCTATCTATCGTGTCTCAGGGTGTCCTACACTAAGATTTACAAAACACGATCTCCTCTTTAGAACGTGTTTTACGATGGATAAGACCGGTTGTTTTTTAGCCCCTCAGCGTAGCGAAATTTTTTGACGATGTTTAGCCCACTGGACCTTTTGGCTCACCGTAATTTTTCGTTCACTAGACTTTTTGGGACTCTTAACATTTGATTTCAGCCTATTATTACGCTGAGTCACTGTACTATAGTTTTCTGGCGAATTATTACTGAGAGTGAAATTTATTTATGGAACTGAAAAGTATCAATTTTAGTAATTCCAATATCTATTTTCATCTTTATGCCCAAATATTTCGGAACAATTAAAGACAACACTAACGTTGTTGGGGGCCCCGATTTTTTTAGATGCAATTCCCCCTTTATTTCGGTCAAAATTAGATTTTTTTAATAATAACTCGAACCGCCTGTTTCAGATCAAACCACACATGGCTTTATACATACTTCGGCTCTGTCTTTTTACCCCAAAATTTATGTACTTATTGCGTTGCTGTCCTTTATGGTATTTTTCCTCAATAATTGATTTGGTTGATTCCATTTTGAAAGACACTATTACGAAAATTCTAAATCTTCAGTTTGACGATCGCTCGTGGGCACAGGCTACACTGCCCATTTCTTTCGGTGGTTTAGGAATTCGCCGCTCCTCTAGTGTGGCACTTCCAGCCTTTTTGGCTTCCAGCTATGGCTCTCAGGCCCTCATCGGTATGATTCTGAATACAACAGCCGATGTTCGGGTCGCTTGCCAAGCGGAAGCTTTGCTGGCCTGGTGTGCGTTATGCTCGGGTGTAAGTGCTCCTACCGAAAATAATGTGCAAACTTTGTGGGACCTTCCTATTATAAAAATGACCCATAAAGCCCTATTAGATGACGCTATAGATGAGACGGACCGAGCGCGTCTTTTGGCCGTGTCAGAGGCAGAGTCGAGCCATTGGCTCCGTGCTCTCCCCTCTGACAATTTAGCCACTGTCCTCGACCCCAGCTGTCTACGCGTAGCTGTAGGTTTACGTGTAGGTGCAAAGCTGTGCGAGTCTCATATTTGTCAGTGCGGACGAGCAGTGGACCGTTTTGGACATCACGGACTTTCATGTGTTAAGAGTGCCGGCAGACTTTTTCGTCATTGGGCTATTAATGATTTAGTTAGGCGGGCACTCTCCACAGCTTCCGTGCCGTCGACATTGGAGCCGAGCGGCATGTCGAGAGACGATGGGAAGCGACCAGATGGTGCCACCTTGGTCCCGTGGTGTCTCGGCCGGACTTTGGTGTGGGACGCCACCTGCGTAGATACTTTGGCACCATCACACGTCGGCAGTTCCGCTCGCAATGTCGGCGCCGCGGCAGAACAAGCGCAACTATTGAAACACAGGAAATACTCAAATATTTCTTCTCACCACGTGTTTGTTGCGCTGGCTGTGGAAACGCTGGGTCCGTGGTCGTCCGACGCAAAAATATTTTATAAAGATTTGGCAAAACGGCTCGTTCTCGCCTCGGGGGATCCCAGAGCTGGCGCGTATTTTGCTCAAAGGATAAGTTTAGCTATACAACGAGGAAACGCTGCCAGTGTTCTGGGAACCCTACCGCACGGTGGAATATTGGAGGGTGTATTTGTTTTATAAGAAGTTATATAAATATACTTTTGTTATGGTTTTATTTGTAAATAATATTTTAAAGCTCATAATAAAAATAATTACCCTTTAAATATAGATTATTAAAAGGAAATCTTCCATTCATAAATATTATCCATTTAGCTTTAATAACATTTGTCACTTTCTTTGTAATGCAATATCTATTCCTTTTGTATCCTAGTGATAACTTACCTATTTCTCAAATATGAATCAATAAACTATCAATTAAATATTTTTCCTTCCAGGAAAGTTGTATTCAGGCAAAAGTTCTCCTCCCAGCCTGTCCATTCTTTCCAAGTTGAATTGATTTGATCGGATTCTCCCCAAGTTTTGTAGAACTTAGCCAAAGTTTGAGTAAACCCGCGATTCTGAAATAGGTTTAACTAAAAGCGAACTACTTTTTCGCCTTTTGAAAAGGATCATTCTTTTGGGAAGTTTCACGGCTGTGGCAAATGACAGTGATTCATAAAAACTTAAAACATACCTCTTTGTAATGGCAATAGAAGAATTTTTACCCGATTGTATCATACATAAGGTGCAAGTCTTTCAAAGGTTATATTGATATAAAAAAGTCATACAGTTGATAGTAACTGTATGACTTTTTCGATGTCAATATAACCTCAAATGTCACCTGTATTCTAAACTGCTCACCAGTTTTTTTACTCTTATCGGATAGACATTTCTCTTAAGATATGCCCGTTGTACCTTGTTACCCTTAAGTAAGAGCCCTTGGCAAAGTAGCACGGCTGTTGTGCTCCTTATTATTGCGATGAAATGGTCGTGCTGCGTCTTGCGGCTGCAAAAAGTCGCGGCGTAGCGTTATGCCGTTTTCTGACGTAGACAGCCGGTCTACGTCAGAAAACTATCAAAACAACAGATGCAGTAGCATTTGCACCATGGAAATCTATATTTTAAATTTTTAATTATTTATCAGGCGAGTTGGTGGTCAATCGTAGATCTATAGTGTATAAAAAAAAAATAAAAAAAAAATAACTTTCTCACACTTTAGCGTGATGTTGTCGCGCAGTTGTGCGGGTGGGTTGCCTAGTGTAATAGGGCTCTTAAATTGATTTTTTTCTTAAATTTTAAATTATCCTCTTATTAAACAATCCTGACATAGCTCGTAGAAGATATAAGTCGTCTTCTAATAAGCAGTAAAAAACAATTAAGTCAAAATTCGTAACTTACGTCCAAAACAACGTTTTCAAAATAAATTAAATTGTGCGACGAGTGCCCTTTTAAACCTAACACGGGTTTTATATCACGAGAAGTTCATTTTAATCCACTCGTATCATACATTAATTACACGGCCACTCAACTCGGGATTATAAAATAAGTCCTTAATATTAGGTACGATACGACTTTAATAAATTAGCGATGCGCATTAGAATGAGGCAAACAAAACAGCGAGCGCTCGACGCAAAGAGTCGACGGAAAAACCAGCCCTCGGATCTCAATGAGATCTCTTTGTTTTTGTCCAAAAATAAACTTTTTCTTTTTTGTCTTTGAACCTTTGGACCCATGTGTGGATTGATCCATATATCAAACCCCTCTCAATAAATCTTGACTTTGTGAGAATTTGCGCGGGAACATTTTGTGCATTTCCGTTTGAATCTGAATTGTATCATTAGCATTTTATTATTTGGCTGTTGATAAAAACACAAAATATAGATTACGTGAATGAATTTGGTGGTTCATGAGGAAGTTTATCGATAAACTTTTAGGTTATTTTTAAGGTTTCAATATTTTTTCATTATTTAACGAAATGTTTATAATTATTTTTAAATTTAGGTTCAAAATGTACGACTCATGGTAATTAGATACACTAATGTGACATTTGGGAATTTTCACAAGTAAGCGTTTAAAAAACTAAAGAAACCAACTTCATAATACGCAATTCGTTTATTTGGATGACATATTTTTCCAGTTATTATGTTATAAACCAAAATACTAAGCCGATTTTGATAAAAAAAATATTAGACCACCTAGAAAGTAAGTATACCCTTTAAAAAAATTTTTTTTTTTGATTGCGGTCTAGATGTCTTCGAGTAATCGGAGAACATACATAAAAAATATGTGAAGAATTGAGAACGTTCTCCGTTTAGAAGTTTGTTAATAAAAAAAACCGTCGAATTGATAACCTCCTCCTTTTTGGAAGTCGGTTGGAAAGACATATCCAAAATGGGTGTCAACAGAGGTAATTTTGACTCTGCTGGACTCTAATTAGGTAGCAAATTTAGCAAGTTTTGGGTTAGGGAGAAGCTTGAAAATAAAATTAGTTATGTGGATATAACAGGTCTGAGAATTACAGCTGGGGTGAAAGGTGGACAAAGGTAACACGTGGGTGTATATGTACCAAATTAAAAACTTCAATGGACCTACTTAACAAACAATGCTTGCCAAGTATTATTTTCGTATTTTGGTTAAATATACACGTATTTCGATATAATTTAGACCAATTTCTGTTAAACTATATTTAGGATTTTGTAAACAGTTGTATTCTATATTTTTGTGTGACATAATATTATTAAATTAGAAATTCGAATGTTCATATTCATTCATTCATAATTAAAACAATTATTATTACGTTTCATCATCATCATCATTTCAGGCAGAAGAAGACTACGCAGGCAGGATATAGACCTCCCCCGTGGATTTCCAAAAGGACCGGTTTGAAGTGGCAGCGGATTATTAAACTTAAATCTATCTATATATCTATATCTATATATATATATAAAAATGAAACCCGTTTTCCGTTGTCACGACATAACATGAAAACGGCTTGACCGATTTGGCTCATTTTTTTTTTGTAGTTTTCTAATACTCTGTACAAGGTTCTTACAGAAACAAATATTAAGAAAATCTCTCAGAAAGATTGAAAAATATACATTTAATTTTGCATATTTTAAAAAACGCGCGTAACGAATGTCAACGTCATTCAATTTAAAACAAAAAATCTGTGGTAATCTGTGACACCACATCGATAACCGCGCTAACAAATGTCAACGTCATTCAATTTAAAACAAAAGAATCTGTGGTAATCTGTGACAACACATAACCGCGTTAATAATAATTTTATTATGTTTTTGATAAAGTTCGTTTTGTTTTAAAGACTAAGTAGTTTTTTGTTTGCTAATAAGTGTTTGTTAATCACGGTAAGTTCACTTCACTTCATATCGATTTTTGGTAACTTTTGGTGACTACACAATATCACCGGGTCAACTATCTGAAATAATTTGACATGATAGACGTTTACGTAAACTTTACAGGAAAAATAAAACGATGTCTCTAGGTAGCAGCACTCTTGACAATTATATGTACTTGATTGACGAAATTTTGTTCAGAACTCTCCGACTCTCTCTTGGTCGGTTTTGTGACTATTGACGATGATTTGACATTCGACTTCTAGGCGAAACGAAGTTCGCCGGGTCCGCTAGTTAATTATAAAAGGAAGACCAGACACGTCATAGACTGAAGCCCTCATAAAAGTGGCGGGAAGATGCTGGATGCAAGCCGCTTCCAATCGGTTTTTTGGAAGTCCATGGGGGAGGCCTATATCCAGTAGTAGACTTCTTATGGCTGAGATGATGATGATAATGAAATTAAATTAAAAAGATTATTAAAATATTCACAAGTTCCATCACTGAAAAAATATCACCTAGTTTATCCTCGCGCGGAATGTTTTTAAGGGAAATCGGAAGTCGATGAGTAACTCATAATTCACGCTTTCTGAACACGACCTACTTTAAACATAAACTGATTCCCGACTCCATCATTGTCTTTATGTAATAACGGTTGAGATTTGGTAATATCCGGCCCTTTGAACGAGTAAGAATGCCAACCTTTCGTTTCGAAATTAAACCATTTGTAAACGTTGGACGGTAAGGGAGGGTAAATCAATCTATACATTGAATTAGTTGATGTTAAAGGCGATTTGGGCTATATTTTAGAGGCGACGGCTATAGAATGAACCGTTTTGCAGTCGGAACACGTAGTGGCCTATTCATCAAGTGGCGGGGCCATTACGGGGCCGCCACCTGCACGAGTCCTAGTTTGTATTATGCTCGATTATTCTCGCTTTTACTCACATATACCAATAACTTGTTTTGATATTTATGTTGAGATTAACGTAGTTGTTAGATGCCGTGTTGTTTGTAAGTCGTTAATAGGATCATAAAGTTGCTGAAACAAGTTCTGGTTATAGGGAAATCGAAGGTTGTTTGCGCGTTGATTATTGGTTATATAGATATATAGATTCTGTTCGGAAAGAGAACTAATGTGGCATGGAGGGCATCCTTATTTTCCTATTTTTAACTGACTAAAAAAAGGAGGTTCTCAATTCGGTTGTGTTTTTTTATGTTTATTATTTTTATTCGATCATTACGATGCCAAATGGGCTTTGTCAGCCCCGGCTAGTCACTGCGACCTTTCCAGATCTATTGTGATAAATCTATTATTTTTATGTTTATTATCACTTTGTTAAACAATTAGAAACTGATTTGTTTTTTTTTTGTAAGAATATTATATTTTCAGATAATTCTAATAGAAATTTCATCATAATCGTTCCAGTAGTTTGATTTAAAAAAAAAAACGCGCATTTTGTAACTGGTTGTTTCAGTTTTTTAAATTATAATAATTCTGTTAGGCTAGTAACATAATCGAGACGCCAGTTCCTAGTTTTTGCCACGATAGCTCTGTTTCCAAACATACTCTAGATATGATTATTTGGAGCTGGCATAAACGGTTCTACGAAATACCGTATAATCAAGATCACAAACATAAGTTTTTTCGCTACGCTCAGAAGGTTCTACTACATTTAAAAAAAAACAGACACTGGCAACTCGCAAAACAAAAAAAAAAATGACAGATGGGTATTTCAACGCACAGAAAGGTTGGAAGTCTCTCTCTTCTCTCTTTTTGTAACATTTAAAAATGCACAAAAACTTATTTCTCCATTTATACTATAGTAAACAATGATTTATTATACGTAGGGCTTTGTGTGGTAAGCCTTAAATAAGGTAATCGTCCGACTATTCTTCAGTCGCGACGCGACACGTGGAGCTACGCTGTTAGACGCGTGTCGTGACTTGTGGACAGAGGTAATGCCATCTTTTATGTTTAGAAAGTGCAACGCCAAGCTATATAAGGCCAAGATACTAAAAGGCCTTAAGTATGTGGATATTATCCGCGAAAGTGCTGAGAACTGAGATTTGCCATTGTTTTACTTCATATCTCTGTATAGATAAAATCTCATCCACAACAAAGTTACAGGGGGGTCGAAATTGCTCTGAATGGTTTCGAAAAAAGGATGGTACGGCGTGGCCTTGCCGCTCGACTTGGCCGGGGCCACTGCCGTGCCCCCAGATTGATAGTAAACATTTTATGAGAACAACAAAGAAGTGCTAGCCTATCCTGTTGTTTGACCCACGATCGAGAAATGCTTTCTTAGAGGATATTTCAGCACGAAGACATCCTCTAAATTGTATCTATCTAGAACCAGTAGTTTATTTATTTATTTATTTATTTACAAATGAGTGCCACGCTTACAGTTTGTACCAAAGCGCGCGACACTCTAGCATTACATGAACATATAAGTAGGTAATAACATTATAATTTGCTAAATAAATATATGAAGATAGGTAATTGTATAAATATGCCAATAAAATCAAAATAATATAACATGTCAAATAATCAAATAATACCGATCAAAATAATAATTTAGTAATTACAAAATGGAACGAGAGAGAAGAAGAAAAGTATAATTAAATTTAAAAAAAGTAATAAAAATTATATCGAATTAAATTAATATAATGTCAATAATATTAATTAAATAATAATAATAAATTAAATACACAAACACATAAAAATATCAATAACAAAACAACAAAAAAAAAACACAACTTAAGTACATAAAACAATCAAACAATATAATAATTTAGGTTGTACGTTATCTGTTAGACAGTAACTTAGGAAAAATAGTCTTCTACAGTTCTAGAATGAATTAGATTTACGACAGTTACACCTTGGTTATACCATTATTTTAATAATGTTTTGTGAGTATTATTTCTAATTCCGCAATAAAGGCTAGGCAGTAAAGGCAAGGTTCATCATGGCCTTCCTCAATACTTCCTACGAAAATATCTCGTGTCATGTCGGTGTGGTATTCCCATAATACAAGTATGATGGAGTTCCACTTGCCCCATTCACGGTGCTTGTACAGATTAACGCCGGCAGCGGAGCCTTAGCGTGCCTCAGTGTATATCATCCTCAGGGAATAGAATGCGTTGCATCCGGCACCGAGCCCGCTATATATCAGCCCGGTGTGGGCCATTAGGCCCCCAACACGCCGGATTAAAATGTTAACTAACCACCCTTTGTCTTCGCTGCATTTACAATGGGAAACGGTTGTTTTGCTTTCTAATGTTTACTGCGATCTTCGCCGCTGATTGTAGCTGCAATCGCGTGCCGTTGTGTTTTAAATAGGGTTAAAGGCGGATTTACATTTTATACTCGGCTTGCAAGGATTTTCAAATGTTAAGCAGAAGTGTTGCAGTTTTATAGTTCAGATTATTCTTGACTTTGTTTAGAGTAAGATGGTTCCGCAGCATGGTTGATAAACATTATGCCTTGTTATGGTGGTAAAGTAATTGATGATTATATTTAATTTTCAAGCATTACGATTCTTGTAGTTTTATTTTAGACGATTTAATCAATGATGCTAATACGTAGATAGGTTATACCCGGCTCTGCGCGGCAAGCCTCAAGTAAGGTAATCGTCCGACTCGTCTTCAGTCGCGACACGTCGGGCAACGCTGATAGGCGCGTGTCGTGACTTGCGAACAGTGACAACGCCATCCTGTGTGTTTAGAATGTGCAACACTAGAGATATAAGGCCAAGATACTAAAAGGCCTTAAAGTGTGGTCTTATCTTCGAAAGTGCTGAGAATTGAGATTTGCCATGCATTTACTTCATATTCAATGAGTAAAACCTCTCTATATAGATAAAATCTCATTGGATTTAATGAGGGGAAGGTGCAGATAGGTATTTAAATTTCGACATCGACTGCTAGCCTTCCGTAGCTTAGTAGGAAAAGCACTCCAGCAGGAGTATCAACTAATGGTAAACCGTTTAACTGCTCGAGTCAGTAGACAAGCTAACGTTATCGATTCAATTTCCACGCACATCTTAATTAGTGAATTGTATACGTATTGTACATGTATCGAAGAATGCCAATAATATACGTAATCCTAGGACTTCAACGGCTAGAAATGTCAACGAGTTTATTTTAGGGTTCCATAGTAGTTATGAGGAATCATAATTTTGCTATGTCCGTCTGTCCGTATATTACATTTTACTGATATTTTACTCAGAGACTATCAGCCCCATACAAATGAAATTTACTTATACATTATTACTTTTAAAATAAGACTACGGTTGGATATATCATTCTTTTCTCAAATGTGATGTGTGCGAGATAGAGTAAGACAAAGATGAAGAAATTGTGTCCCCCTGCATTTCTAAACTATTCGTCCTAGAAATTCATGACTTACCATAGTAGAAGACCGTATCAAATAAGTTCAATAAAAATTGTTTTAAACACTCAGAGATAACCACTTTTCGATATATAGCGATACATATGTAAAACACTTAGTCATTATAGTACAGAGATCATTGACCTTGTTACAAAATAGTCTAAACAATGCTTGCGAATTAGTTTTCTTTTAGATTATAGCATTAGGTACGGAACCCGATATGCGTGTCTCGACACATTCTTAGCCACTTATTTTATCTTAGAGCCACTGCCTATTTCAATCAAGAAGTCGTAACCATTATCCAATCCAATCGTGATTCCAATCGAGATTAGCTATGGTCTATACAGCGATTCGAGAGCCGCACTGGAGACGATCGTTAACCATGGCAATCTCCACCCTTTGGCCGTGGAGACGAGGGAGAACTTGCGGAAGGCCATGGCTTCGGGCAAAGATGTCTCTTTGTTCTGGGTCAAGGCCCATGCAGGACTACCCGGGAACGAGCGCGCTGACGATCTGGCTAAAGAGGCTGCCCTCACGTTAAGGAGGAAGCCAGACTATGACCAGTGTCCTGTATCTTTTGTCAAGCGGGTTATACATGGTACATTCTTGGAAGAATGGGACACAAGATACAAAACCGGGGAGACCGCGTCCGTAACAAAGTCCTTCCTCCCAGACGTAGTGAACGCGTACAAATTCGTGCGTACAGTGACGCCGACGGGTATGTTAACGCAAATACTCACAGGGCATGGTGGATTCTCCCAGTACTTGAACCGGTTCAAGTGCAAGGAGAGTCCATCGTGCGTCTGTGAGCCAGATGCCATCGAGGATGTGCCTCACGTTCTGTTAGAGTGTCCAGTATACGCGGTACAGAGATACAATCTGGAACAGAAGATAGGAAACAAAATTGATGTAAATAATCTGAATGTATTAATTACCAGCAAAGATAGTATGGAACCGTTTATAGATTACTGCATCGAAGTAGGTAAATTAGTAAATAAGCGAAATAAAACTCGATAAATAATATTTGTTCGGCTATATAATGACTTTATATACACCGTAGCAAAAATTATAATTAAAGATGTATAATGTAAATTATTAAGTGAAAGTCAGTAATTATTATAAACGTAGCTTTGTAAAATGGGGCAAATATGTTAACAGATGTACATACATATATACCAAACTGTAAAATATAAATTATATAGAATGTATCATAATGTATTAGTACATAAATACGCATTAGATGTAAAGTATTATAAAACATGTAAACAAATATATATATAATACAGTAAAGACAAATGTAAATATGTATATATGCACACATATTTATATGTATTTGTATATATATGGGTATGTGTATATATATATATATATATAGCATAGTAAAGAATGTAATAAGTAGGTTAAATTAAATAAAACAATTTGAGTACAACAATAATTAGGTAGATAAAAGGAATGTAATACAATCCTTAAATTAACATTAGGGAACCGTAGCACACGTTAAAAAAAAAAAAAAAAAAAAAAAAAAAAAAACCATAATAACTTAACATAAGACAAGTAGCAGGTGGTTACACGTGTGCTGAACTATTCAACCATAAAAGCTAGTAATAAAATAAACAAAAAAATCTCAACTGAATAATCCCAAGGAAGTTACTTCCGCAGGTACTCGTAAAAGACCTTGTACCCTACTTACGGAACTTCCGCACATTCTTACGCAACTTCCGCACATTCTTTCCCTCACCTTAGCGCATAAACCTCCCCCGAAACCATCGACGCCTTCATAAATACCGGTATTTTTGCTACATTTAATCAAGCGCGAAGGTAATGAAGTAGGTTCCCGTTATGGCAGCGATTCATTTACATTATTAGTTTGGTAAGGGCGGTTATTTAAAGGTTAGTTGGCACCCGCGCCGCGTCTTGCCCTATTCATCACGGCCGAGGCCGAACCTACCTGCCGTCGATTCCCCTACATGTACTACAATCGCCTTAGACATTTTGTTAGTACAAATATGAAAATTAGGGGCAATATCGTTGTCCCCGCAAGCCCACGCTGGCATCGACATTTGTAACGAATTATAAGGATCCTTATGTGGTGGATAGTGTTTTTTGTGCTTGTTAGAAGCTCTGTAAAATATTTTAATTAGCTCAGTTCATTGTTAAACAAAGTTTTAAACTAAAAAAAACTTGACTCTCAGTTACGTAAAATTAGTTATAGGTAAATAAATAAATATTGGACATTTCATACAACACTTTTTACTTTTTAGGGTTCCGTATTAAACAAGGAACATAGTTTCACCATGTCCGTCTGTTTGTCTGTCTGTCCGTCCGCGGCTTTACTTAAATACTATTAGTACTATATAGAAAACTGTAATTTGACATGAATGGCATGCACTAAGCGCAGGTAGGAGCGTGACATGAACGATTTTCTTACGCGTACGAAGTCGCGGCGGGCAGCTAGTAAATGATAATGCGCAACTACGGAACTCTACTTTGCGAGGCAAGACACGCACTTGGCCGCTTAGTTTTTGGAAATATACTTTAGAGTAAATACTTATAATACATAGAAATATCCAGACTGGGTTCGAACCCACGACCTAGCTTAGCAGGCACACATACTACCAACTGAGTTGCGAGAACAGTTCGTTATATTCTGCCTAATAAAATTATTTAATTCGACTTATGGTCTAGACTTGGGCGGAATTATCGCTTACATTTTAGATAATATCTGGAATCATTAAGGAACATCACCCAAGATGATGTTTGGCAGGTACTGCTTGCATGGGTGCTTGATGAATAAAATACTATTGTGCGAGTAGTACACCTTTCAAGCATTGATGCATTGCACGCACGTATATTATTACAAATAATTCAGTGTGAATTCTGAATTTCTGTGAAACACAAACGACCAATCCCGAATACACGAATACCAAACTCAATGTCTTATCGGTTTCATACGTTACCTATTTTAGACACTACCTTGCTTACCTATATTAATCTTATATTATTTTCCATTAACTTAATTTAAAATAGCGCGGTATAAATTGCGCAACTTCTTCATTTAACGCGCTTTAAAGCTTTTTTTCAGCAAGCGAGCAAAACCACGAATATAAGCTTATATTCAATAGTGGTTCACCACCTCATCGCCAATTTCGCGCTCAAACTTAATCTTGTTTTCGCCCTGAAAAATAATATTTTTCTATATTAGGGCAGGTAAACTTGCGGGCTGTTGTGCCGGAGGTCTATTACTTTTGGCTTATCACCGAATCGGTATTGATGTTTAATGATATTGGAACAAATTGACGCCTGTTGCTGATCTATATTCGGCATTATTGAATTTCGTGTTTATTCAGTGACAGCTATATTTCGGTGGATACATTTATTTATTTGTGTAAAATAATTCATTTTATTCTAGGTGTTTCAACTTCTTTTTTTTTATTGGAAGCTTTTGTGTCTCTTATATTTGAAATGAGCTTTATGTTTGATAGGATTTATATGTTGGCTGGGATCGGGTTGTGGCTAAACACCTGTTTTTTACTTTCGAAGACCTCGCGAGCACTAGCTTTTTGCAAGAAAGGGTCTGCTCGTGGGGTCTACTTATCTTTAAAATTATTTTTCTGCACTGAGTATCAAATGTTTCTGACACAAGTGTAAGTTTAGAAAACTCAAAAACCACCGAAAAAAAAACTGCTGGAACTGAAACTGCTGCTACTCTAACACACTCGATAAAATCCTCTTACAAACAAAAAACTGGATCAAAATCCGTCCATCCGTTGCAAGTTACAACGCCACAGACAGACACACACGTCAAACTTAACATCCCTTTTTTAGGTCGAGGTTTAAAAATTATCACAATTGCTCAGTAAATTGAGCCACGACAAAATTCTCTGTTTTCGGGGAAAATACCATCTTTAATCAAAAATCTACAACGACAAAAAAAATAATTAAGTAAACAATTTTATAATAAGTTTCGTAGAGATTGAAAATTATTGTTGAAAAAAAAATTGTCGTTCGGTACTAAAGAAAGAAAATTCTGTTAGTTTGTTTGCATTGCTCATTCGATCGACTGCCCATTTAGGTACTCTACTTTATTATACATGTATACATACATGTAATTGTATATGCAAACTGTAAATACAAAAGGACAAAAAGCGTAACAGAACTAAATGTTTCACTTGATTGTTCAATTTCACATTGAACAAAACGAACAGACAAAATAGAAAATAGAATATCATAATATAATATATAGAATCTCATTCAATGCGAAGCGAGTTTGAAACCCGTGCGATATCTAACAATGGAGTATGTATCAAATAATATTCTTCATTGTTATCAAGGATGCACTATACAGTGTACAATGACGAATGCAGCTATTTTTCAACGTTATCATGTATGCACGTCCAATTTTTATTGCTTTTTCTGGGGCAGTTACAAATCGATTTGGCTTATAGCCAATAGCATCATTTTAATAGTTCCTCTGTGCTTCCGACAGGACTCTCACATACTTTAGTATTATATGTAGGTGTTTAAGGCCCTGTCGATAGTAAAATCTCTGCCTCACTGACGCAAATCTATATTTTTGATGATATGAAAGTACTGAATAGACTTACAGAATATCGGGTATGCATAAACCTAGAGATTTGCATTATAAACCTCCAGCAAAAATTTCATTTTGTTATACCTACTAATTTTAATACATGATAAGATGTCTCATGTTTGAACAAAATTGAAACTTTTGTTTTTTTATGTTTTTTTTTTTAGATTTTTGTATACCCAATTTTTTTAAGTCAGTTTCGTAATTTTATATTTTCAAAACTGTTGCTATGTGCGAGGGCAACAGAGGAGTTACTTCCGACAGAACCTTAAAGTGGTTCGGTTTCCATACAAAAGTATTTTTACTAATTATGGTTGAAAAGAGTGTAGTTTTACAATGAAATAATTGTGGTTAGCTTAAGTATCGGTCTTTATTGGTGACAAATTATGTTTGTTGAAGAAAACTGGAGATTAATAGCAAGTATTACTAGTTTTTTAGTCACTGGCAAAGTGGAGGGTAAAAGATCGAGAGGAAGGAGCCCAATGCGCTGGTCAGACCAAATCCGCACCACTCTCAACATTAACGTCGCCGAGGCGGTACATGCTGCAGAAAATCGGAACAGATGGCGGAACATCATACGTGGAAAGTTAAATCTTTGATGGGTCACGACCCCCAGTATTGGGGTTTCGACGCAAGGAGGAGGATTACTAGTTAATCGAAAATTATGGATACATCTTTAATTGTCATTTTTGGTATTAATTTCAATTTTGTTCTTCAACAACATACACAATTTTAGTGTCAATAAAGACCGATATTAAAGCTAACCATAATTCATCATCATCACATAGCCATAAGAAGTCCACTGCTGGACATATGTCTCCTCCATGGATTTCCAAAAAGACCGATTGCAAGCGGCTTGCATCTAGCGTTTTCCTGCCATTTGCATGAGGTCGTCCGTCCATCTTGTGACCGGTCTCCTTACGCTGCTTGCGCTTGACGGTGCGTGGTCTCTACTCTAAAACTTTTCAGCTCCATCGGCCATCAGTTTTACGTGCTGTACGACTTGTAATCACAATAATTTCATTGTAAAACTATGCTCTTTTCAACCTTCATTGGTAAAATACTTTTGTATGGGTATCGAATTACCTTAATCAATGAATTTAAGAGTATCTGCATGCTGGCGTGTGCCAACTGTATTGTAATATTTCATCGAAAGAAGCCGAAGAGAAAGGAAGCTTTATAACAAAGAAAGTGTTCCCCATTGTTTATTTTGTCACGAATTTGTTCACGCTGAAAGCAAAGTTTGTTCATTCACTTTAATCTATTGTTGGAGGCTTTAACTTCTATCGATTTACTTTTGCACGAGTTTTAAATATACTAAAAGCTTATCTAAATGAATATATTGATTTAGAAATCATGTTTTTACACCATCATTTTTCTATAAGAGTCTGTAGTCCAACCATCTTCCGTCTAGCATCCCACATTTCTGAAGATATAAAAAAAAATTATGAAAATATTAAAAAAAAAAATGTAGTTTCTATAACTAAAAAATAACATCACAAAATTAAATATTGATCAAAAATTTCAAACCGATCCAAGTTAATTTTCATAAATAAAAATAATTTTTGCGTTAATAATTTCTAAAAAGATTGGATCAAATTGAATTTTTTGTCGAATATTTTTGATGTTGTTTTCTAGTTTTATATACGACGATTTTTTAAGACCATTCAGTTAGATTAATGGGAAATACAACCCTAGCAAAATTAAATCTATTCGACTTTTTATATTCTCCAATTATTTTTTTAAAAGAAATAACTGATTTTATAAGAATCATCTGAATACATTTTACTGCGGCTTTACGCTTACATTCTCGAACACGTACAATCATCATCATATCATGCATAACGGAAGTGTAATTTAAGCTACGATAAACGCTCATGTAGTCGGTTTTAGTTTAAAATACCTATTTAATATAGATAAATAAATTATATATATTGGCGGACATTTCACACAACACCATGTAGCCCAAACTAAGCAAAGCTTGTACAATGGAAAATAGATGGCTGATAGAATATATATGTATTTATAGCCACATATCGCATAAATTTTATGACCGGTGGGACAAAAATTTCTTGAGTGGAGATCACACACTGGCAAGCGCAGTGTAGGACGACCAGCAAAAAGGTGGATAGATAGATAGATAACACTTTATTAAAAACCACATGACAACAAAATTACTTAAAGGTAACATTAGAGTACTTAAGGCTGAGGTTTTTAATCAGGTTTTTTTTTGTTTTTTAGGTTTTAGGGGTGGACGGACAACCTCATATGGAAGAATGAAGCCATGATGACATTAAATTGGATTAGATTTCCAACCGGTCTGTTTGAAAAGCCATGGGGAGACCTATGTGTAGCAGTGGCCCTTCTTGTAGCTGAGATGCTGAGATGATGATGTAGGTATATTGGTCTATGCTAGTATGTATTTCCACATAGCTTCGGTGAACACATTTTAGTTGCTAAGCATTTCTTTTCCTCCTCGCACATTTTCGCTTTGGTGGAGTCTGGGCCTAAATAGAGGTGTCTATGTTTATAAGACAAGAAGGGTGGGACCGCGCTTCGTTTACAAACATTTCCATTCATTGGCAAGCCAGTAAAATACATTTGAAAGCTATACTCAGGTAATTTCAAAGGAATTGAAATGTTGTGTGTTATCTGAACAAATTCGTAGCTCTGTTTATTCCAATTGAAAATATTCGCTGTTTACGGGTTTTGACCTAAAATGAAGCGATTTGAAGTGACAACATCTGAAATGATACTACAATGAACTTTTACGCTGAAAGTCTACGCTGAAAGTAAAGTTTTTAGAGTTTTCTGGATAGATATAACTCATAAGAGTAGCATTTGTCGTCAAAAACGTAACAAGATTTTCGTTAGCTTGATTTCTGTGTTAGTTTTCATTCCACGCCCCAATTCAGAATGTTAATTTACTCCTATTGAAGTTTGTAAGGTACACACCTATATTATACCATTCTTCTTCACTAAACATCAGGCGAGTAACTGTGGTCGGTCATACTTATCGACACTGTACTTAAAAAAAAACACACACAGACCGAATTGATAACCTCCTTCTTTTTGGAAGTCAGTTAAAAATATTCACAAATAAAGATATGACTTATGACTCAAACATTTATTGCGTGCGTACTAGTTAAATATCCTAGCCCTATTTTGTTGTAGGTGACCTAAAAGTTACACAATGGGCCCTAACTACCCATTCTACTGAGGATGTCTACTAACTATAGGTTTACAACACTTTGTTCCCGTTATAGTGGTCCTTCGGAACTGAGAATAGCCCTCTCAATTAATTCGTAGAGCAGTAGGCACGTCCGGTCGAGTCTGTCTCATACTGACTCTTAGTTGTACAAATACACGTATCTGAAACAGTTAGAGATATCTCAAGATAGTTTTGTATGATTGTACTTGGCAGTTCTTGACTGAATAGCAACTTCATTTTCGAATTGAATATCGGTTGTCCAGCATCTACTATGTGCGTGGAAATAATTTGCAGTGTAGCCACGAAGACTAGATGACAAGTATCTCATTGTGTATGCTTAGTACAGATCTCATAAGCCAAATTTTAAATATTTCCTCTAAATTCGTAACTTTGAAATTTTTCGTCCTTGTTATTTCTGGTGTAATATTAAAATAATCACACGATTTTTACCCGACTGCGTAAGAAGGAGTGTTATGTTTTTCGAGTGTATGTATGTATGTGGGTATGTATGTATGTATGTTTATATAATATGATAGCCTACAGCCTAAACGGCTTGACCGATTTTGATATGCGAGGTGTCGTTAGATTCGTCTTCGCTTCCAAAGGCTATATTTAATAAATAAATAAATAATAATAATACATCTTTTGCAAAAATGAAAAACTCGTTTTTTCGTAACCTTCAACTATTTCGTAATAAACAAGTGATTTTGCTAGAATCATTATAAAGAATGCGCGTTTATAATTGTTTACAGCGATTTTACGCATACTTTCTCACAAAAAACGTACACTCAACAGTGTGTCAAGCTTAACAAAATCATGAGTAAAACTGCAAAAAGTTAGCTTTTCTGCAGTCGGGTATTTTGTTTTTCTTTTATTATACATCCTTGTTATTATGAAAATATCAATAACTCTATCTATTGTTTTAAACGAAATGTTCCCAAAGCCTAGGTACGTTTCACAGCTATACAAAGTTACACGCTACGCGGTGCAAAGTGAACAAAGACGTCACGTCGGATAGCCCCTAACAGCCTAACAATGTACAAAACGCTAGTTAAAGAGATAAGAGAGTCACGAATTCGCTTTACTGTCGTTACATTGCCTTTCATTTTTTCTTCACGAGAAACTTTTTCTTTTTCAAAGTTTTAAGGTACGTTCCATTCTTGACGGTTGTATGTTTTAGCTATTCGTTTACTTTGCAAGTGTTTTATACTTCTGCTGGAAAAACGGCCATTTCTGAATCTAGATCTTGCCAACAGGGAGAGTTTAGGAATAAACTTTTATTTTTTTGTTTCTGGCTTGGTGGAAGACGAAGTCGAGCTGTAGACGAAGTCTCAGACGCTAGTCTCTTTAGTATAATATTTTATAGGATCATCGATACGGCGAAGATAAGAATCTTATTTTATAATTTATCTGGAACAATATTACATATATTCAGGCCTTTTTTATCACTTCTTTTTTGGGGGCACGCTAATTCTCGAAAGTTGTATATCAAGATGGACAGGAAAGATTTAGATTTTGTATTTGGATAATTTTGATCTATTAAAACAAAATCCATTTTTTATAAAGGTTACCAAAGTTTATATTTTTCAAATTCTCATTTTTTTCAGTTTTTATAACTTTTTTAATATTTTCGAAATTCACTGTGTGCTCCCACGTGCTCCACAAAAAAGCCCTGGGATATTAATTTTAACTTAGTAATAATTGTAATAATAACTGTTGTTTTTTTTTCCATACATACAATTTCAAAGTAATACATGAGATGAGTACACAGATTCAGAAATTTGCGCTAAGAGATAGAATTACCTTTATTAATAACTTTGATTGAAAAGATTACAAATGTATGTCTACTAAATCCAAAGCCTTTTATTTGTTTATTTCACATCTAATTCAATTTCAGACATTACTGCCTACCATTATCTAAATTGACATAAGTAAATATAATAATCATCATAAAGGTACATAGAATTACGTTAGGAGCCGAGGGAGTATGTTTGCTCACCTTTTATTTGTCTTTTATAAGAGCTTTGCTTGTGTTGTGAGTATAACAGGCGTTTAACTGGCCATAAAGTGGAATTTATTGCTGAGACGACATACGGAATATTCGCCTCTCTCACTCTGAGGACTTAACTAGCTATTTCCTTGAAAGGATTTTTGAAACTCCAAATGGAGGTGTTGGTGCAGTGAGAGATGTTGATTTTAGTATCAACTTAAAACTTGGTTTGTGAATTATCTGAGTCATATAAATTTATTTTTACCCGACTACGGCGAAGCAAAAGGGAGGGTTATATTTTGACCGGTATCTGTGTATATATGTATATTCATATGTTTCCTCAAAACTTCTAAACTAGTTATCAAAATATGACAAATGAGGCATCTTTAAAAGCGTCTCGTTTGTATGCTGGGTATAGGCTATGTGACGTCACATTAAATTGAATATGGCGCCCTCTAGGGGGCACGAAGTCAAGAAAAAAAAAACCCGCCCCATCATGTTTCATCCGTTTCATCCGTTTTTATCTCAATAAACGAATTTATCATGTGTGGTATTATTAAACAGGGATTTTAAAATGAAGGTAGGGTTTGATACAACATATATTTTGTCAAGCGTACCGTTTGCGAGATATATCCCGGCAAAGTCATGAAAACTAATTATTACCCGACTACGGCGTCCTAAGGAAGCAAAAGGGAGGGGTATATTATGTTTGTTGATCAGTGTAGTAAGTATCTATGTATGTATGTATACACGTATGAATTTAGGTTCATTTGTCAAAAATCCCAAATACTTTAAATAAAAAATTAGTTCGAAAACTAAAACCCGACTACTGAAATATCACGCTCTAAAAAGTATGAAACAAGAAAATGTAATAAATATTTTATTGTATTTCATACATATTCATAGTGATATTCAGAGGATCGTCGTGGTTGAATGCTACATTGCAGAATGTTATGTTTTGTTACAGCAGGTGGTGATCAGGTAGGTTTGTCACTTTTAAGCGATTGTCGTGACTAAAATCTTCAGTTGCTTTAAAATGTAATAATGTGTTATTTTTTTTATTTTTTTAAATGATGCAACTTGGCACGCTAATAAATGCAATCATTCATACGAAAAACATTCCTTTTCTGGAACATTCGATAAAAGAATAACTACGCAACATGTTCTGTCGTAGACATATTTCTGTACCAATTAATTTATCAAAGGTAGGCAGCAGTCACAGTCTTTCGCCAAGTGCATCAGGTGAGGCTATGAATATTAACTCACATGAATATTCCAACTGTGTTTGCGCTTTTCTTGCATGGCGCGCGAAGAAAAGTGTTCGGATAATCTCGAACGTGACGGAGATTTATGACCAGTAATAAAGTACATACATTAATATGTATGAGGTGATAGCAGTATTTTTCGGTGGCGTGAAAGTACAATGTGATCAAAATAAGAATAAGACTGATTTTCGACTTGCACCATTTATAGAGGTAATGGTTAATAGATTGCAGTGCTTGGATCAATGTACTATATGTACTAGAGATTGCAACCCGGTATGTTTCTCAAACCCCGCCAACCCGGTGGGCTGGGTTGGCGGGTTGATGTGTTAGCGATGAAACCGTTAAAGTATTTTATGAAAATTTGCTATATAAGAATGGAAAAGGACAATGATTCAAGGTTACGAATTAATATTTATTTCAAAGTAGCAAATCAACAATAATCAGTCTCACTCAAAGTCTCAAACTCTCTGTTTTAATACAGAATTGATTACTTTTACTTATGGACGGAATAGTAACATTAGTATTAGTAATTATTAATTTTTATAAGTTTAAGCAAGCAGGTCTTTCTCTTTACTCGTTATAGTGTCCATTTGAAACATAGTATTAGAATAAGAAACTAATAAAGCTTAAAGCACTAAACTTGTCATAACAACTTAGATTAGATAGATAGATAAACTTTGGTAGCTTTGGTATTTGGTAATATTTGGTATAAACAAAACAAATTCTTATTGGTGCGTCAGAATGGCAACGTGGTAGCTCGCAGCGGTTGTCATGCGAATTTTCTAAGATTTCTAACCGGGCCCGGCCATTCTTACCGGGCCCGGTTAGAAATCTTAGAAAATTCGCAATCTCTACTATGTACAGTATCTGTTCACATTTATATCTCCTTTGTCAGATTTTTCAGCGAGATTAGTAAGTTACCATCTAGTGTTTTGGCGGGAACGTCCTAGAGACATATTTTTGCTCTGTTTTAACTGTTGTGTTATTTCGATTATTAAAGCGATAAAAATGGTGATGTTTTATTTATTAAGTGTTTGATCAAGTGCGTGAGTGTGGACAAATGAAATAAAGCAGTGAAACGTGTCTTTTCATGTTGTCGGCAAAACAAATTACTCTATAGGTGACTTTGATTGGGACTAGAACATTTATAACTTGTTTAATTCAAGAAACTTGAAGAAATATTTATACTTGACACTGGCAAATGCTCTTTGTATCCAATAAAAAAAGTTACCCTCTGTAGGTAGGTAAGAGTGTCGACGAACGTCAAAATGTAAAATTCCTAGAATTTCTTAAAAAAATTGCAGAATTGACTCTCAAACATTTGATTTATAGGTACTAGTAACTTGACCTTATGCTCTGAAACTAAGATTTGAATATAATTCAAATAGCTTGACAATGACAATAGCTTGTACGAGTATAACCTGCATTAACAAATAACGGGCTACTATATTTTATCATGAAAAAAAAAGTTCATGTGATTATGATTAAAGTTAAAGTTATAAAAATGATGTTGACTTATAATGACTTACGCAGTAGGGACTCAACAAATATGTTTGAAATAAATGTATAATTTTTATTATATTGAACAAGTATATACGTTTAGAAAACGCAAAATTCCAAACAAAAAAAAAACCGCTGAACGGCATACGTCAAACTTATAACACTCTCTTTTTGGGTCGGGGATTAAAAATACGAGTTCCCATTGGATTGACGAAACGATAAAGGCTTAGCTTGCAACGATTGATTCAGTTAAAATAACTTATCGAGAATTAAAACACTTCATAAAAAATTTGTGCTTGCTGCGTTCGCGTACAGTTTTATGCCTTTACCGTATTTTCGCATTTTTGTTATAAAAAATGTACATAAGTTTTAAGTATAATATACACCTTAAATAATGATGCAGGTATATAAACCGAGAATTAAAACACTCCATCAAAATTTTGTGCTCGCTGCGTTCGCGTACAGTTTTATGCCTTTACCGTATTTTCGTATTTTTGTTATAAAAAATGTACATAAGTTTTAAGTATAATATACACCTTAAATAATGATGCAGGTATATTTAAGTATTTAAATCACCGGGAAAGAAACCACGAAGCGTAACTAGTACTAAATATTTATACACTAAAGATACGAGTAAAACGGCTAGCGTTCTAGCAGCAAGGAAGTTTATATTACAGATATAAAGGCAGTTAAAGATAACAATTTCTTCTACACTAGAACCTAGAATTTGCTGTTTTCACATCCAATTTTCTTAAAGTGTCTTGGTAGGTACAAGTTCTGGGCAATGCCATTTGAATAAGCTAAAGCATAAGAAGACCTTTGACACTACACATTGGCCAAGCATTCGAATGTCTCTATAGTATACTTACCTAGAGCACTTCGTAGTGCAGTGAGCTTATTTGCTACAATAACATTTGTTTTGAATAAAAGTTTTTTTTTTTTAATATGAATTTTGTTATTTTAGTTCATAGTTCCATTTTAGCGCGTCGTTTCGGTAGAAAAGCAATAATCATGTTAGCACCACTATCTTTTTCGAATATAAAATTTGAAATATTACAAACATAGACTTACGGATATTAGATCGTATATTTTATCGAGTAACTAAGTTTTTGCAGTGAGTGCTTACCTTGTAAGAGTACGGAAGTGTCAGCGTGCGAGTAAAATTCGCAGTTTTCCGGCTTTAATTCAAATCTGATACTTTATAAAATGTTGATAGTTTAATTAAGTAATGCAATTGCAAGTTGCCTGTGATGCAACCTATAAAACCGACAAGCTAGCCATTTCTCGCCGGTGGTGCGACAAGCTAATGCTTGTTTAACGTTAGTTAACTTAAAGGGTAAACTACTTGCTGTTTTCCGTGTATCCCGGGACCTATAAATTTAAACATCTTCTAGACTAAAGCTAATTCGTCGCATGTCAATCTAAAGGACGTGGCGTGGTGCAATCCATTTTGCTACTATTGAGTTCTTGACAGCGATAGCTACTCAGATTTTATGAATAAAATCTATATTTGTCGCTTATTGGTGTGTTCTGGCAGTCTTTTGAGAACCTGGTCCCATTCCAGATTGACGGCCTGAGGTAATCGATTTGCTTTTTAACCGACTTCCAAAAAAAAGGAGGTTATCAATTCGACCTGTATGTTTGTAATATTGTCAGAATTTCACATTTTTTGTATATGTTAGTCTATAACAGCTTCTAAATATGTGTGCGAAATTTCATAAGTGTATGTATGTTTGTAGGTTTGTATGTTTGACCACGCATTACGCCACGCATTGTATTTATTTTTCTTTTTAATTATTGTGATTACTCTTTTTAACTGTATGGGTTCCAATGACCTGAAATAAATGAATTTTATTTTTTATTATTTTTTTATTACGCAGAAACTAGAAGGCATATTTAAAAAAAAAAACAAAAATTGAATAAAGTATCTATCCACTTAGGAGTCACTGTTTTATCAAAATCGGTTCATTAGTTTTCAAGATATGGACTTTTGAACGCTCACTTCGTTCACTGCAGTTCATCGCAACTGCAGAGCAGTGTCTACACCTTATATTTCAATTGTTTGATAGATAGTGACATGAGCGGTGATGAGCTTTGATGACCGTTTTTAACCGACTTCAAAAAAAAGGAGGTTATCAATTCGACCTGTATTGTGAATACAATTTTTAATTTCAAACAAAACGAGTAAATACAAAATAGTTAATAAATAAAAATCATTAAAAAAACCGACTTCAAACTGAAAGAAACGACTCGAAGAAAACCAACTATTTTTGAGGTCGGTGTCATAGGCTTAAGCTATCATCAACTATAATCCTTTATAGACACCGACCTCAAAAATAGTTGGTTTTCTTCGAGTTATTTCTTTCTTTTCAGTTTAAACCAAGTCGGTTTAAAAAAAAAAACGACTTGGTTTAAATTTTTTAAATTACTTTTATTGTGCAGTAGTTTAGTTTGTGTATTTTGTATGTTGTTTTGTAACGATTCCCATCTTTTCTTTCTTTCACAAGTAGCAATAGACTTATGTAATAAATAAATAGTGTGCGTGTAATTTATATTTCTGAAGCATCTTTAGAAAAAAATACCTTAAAAACTGCTGAAAAATAAAAATTGGTGATTAAACATCGTAATTTTGGGCACATATTTTTAATTTTCAATTACATTTTTAGTACACCTGAGAAAAGGATTAAATAATTAATAAAAGCTCGTCTGAAAGTTTTTAGGTTACATTTTACTTCCAGTTTTTGAATCCTTATCCCCTTTAAACAAATCCCGTCAAGAGCTTCTGATTGCTTAAGTGCTCGAAACTTGCGTCTTAAGAAGGTACTTAAAGGCAAATTTATCTGTTTTCTTAGTTGAAAACAATGTTATACTTTAGGCTTTTAGAGTGTTTTGGCAATTGATCTTCGCTAAGTAAACTCAGCTAAGTACGCCGTATAGAGGCTTGTAAACAAAAATGTTCTCAAATTCTAATAGGGTTGTTATCCTGTTCTATGTATTATATTTTTGTTTTTTACGCATGAGAGGTTGCAATACTAATACATGATAATGTAAACATTTTGCTCTAAAGTCTATAATGTGTTAATGTGTATTTATGTTTCTCTTTTTGTTTTTCGCGTTTTCGAGCTAAAAAAGTTTGTGTGAAATTGCGTAAAATGTGTAAAATGTAGTATGCGTAAAATGGCTGTAATAGATTATAAATGTGCATTACTTAGAATAATTCTAGTAAAATCACTTGTTTATTGTTTATTACGAAATATTTCGTTAGAGGTTACGAAAAAACACATTTTTTATTTTTACAAGAGATGTATTATTATTATTACAAAAAACTATAGCCTATGACACTCTGGAAGCGAACACAAATTTAATGACACTTCGCACATAAAAACCGGTCAAGCCGTTTAGGTTGTAGGCTGTCATATAGAAACATACATATACCTACATACCCATATACATACATACATACATTTGAAAACATTACCCTCCTTCTTATGCAGTCAGGTAAAAAAATCGTTGTCTGTGAGCTATCTATAAGATTAATTCATAAAATGTAGCCTTTGATACTTAATAACTAAAAACATATTTATCTAATGACCTTCTTCGTATGTCACGTAAAGTTTCGGTAGGATGTCGTATGGTATCGTGGAACGCAGCTACTTCTACTTGAAGTAACTAAGTAATTAATGTGAATTGATACAAGATTACAATGTACTAGTATCGTCATAAACACTAAGTATATAACAACAACAATAAAGATGAATCCGCACACATCAACGATACTAATCCCTTAAGATTCGCTTTATGCCACTTTGGCTCCTTAATTACCGCTTTATAGGAATGAAACTACAAATGCAAAGGAGATAAGTGTAGAAACTATGACAATAAAAACGCAGCCGTAAAGATAGAAACCCATGTAACTCAGTATTCGAGGATTTATGTGTCAGTCATTTGTTTTCGGTGACGATCTACGAGACGTGCGGGGGGCGCAGTATACACAGAGAACTTTAGCCAGTGAGAAATCTATACAAATTACGACGATGTGTAGCATTGTTCTAAAAAAACCGGACAAAAGCAAGTCAGACTCGCCCACCGAGGGTTCCATACAAACTAGTAGATAAAAAGGGTTTTTTTTATATTTTCCTTCATAAATCGAAAAATATACATCGTAAAAATATTTAAAAACTGGTTTTAGCTTGTGCTAATTAAGCTCTTTCATATAATACCCCACATGATACGGTTAAAGCACTTTAACATTTGGACGCTGCTTCCTTGCATAAGGACCCTTTTTTATGTGATTTAATTAAAAATGTACAGTTTTTGGAATTTTCCCTTTATATGTACTATATGACAATGCTTCTTGCCAAATTTCAAAGGTATAGGTCAACGGGAAGTACCCCATAGGTTTTGATTCCCTTGCGTCTTGACAGACAACAAAGTGATCCTATAAGGGTTCCGTTTTTTCCTTTTGTGGTACGGAACCCTAAAAAGTAACAATATGGCCGAATAAGTAACACTATGTCAAACGTTTACGACCAGTATGTGTTAACAGTAATGACATACGGCACATAAACGTGATCACTCAATATAGATCTTATAGAGAAGCTCAAAATTACATGAGCTATGAAAAGGGCCCATACTTTGAGTCTCTCTTAGTTAGAATTAAATAAAATAAATCTTGAATAAAACTACAATTTGTTACCATTTCAATAATAAACAACTAAACCGATTGTTGTGAAATTTAGTTTATAGAGAGCTATATGGCTGGAGACAGACATAAGCTACATTTAATCACCATCATCATCATCATTTTTATCACTACGCGGAAGCCGCGGGGCATATATATTTGTATCTATAGAAGTAAAAGTGTCGGAAGTAATGAATAGCAAATTCTTCGGGTTCGGAACGGATTCTTCGTTCTGCTTATTAGTTACGCTGTGATTTCGCTAAACTGATTACGAGTTGAAATGAAGTCGTAAACTGGTAACGGGGATATTACTCGTACTACTCCTTATTAACGCCGACATTTGTAACCAAATTATACTGAAAAATGTCTTCCAACTGCGAGATTAACGAATCAATAATTTTATTAATAGATAAATATCTCATTGGTAAATCTCTAATATAAAAAATATATAATTTCCCCCTTTATCTACTAGTTTGTACGGAACCCTCGGTGGGCGAGTGTGACTCGCACTTGTCCATTTTTTTTGTAAAAGTTACTAATACTAATTAGAAATTTATATAACCAGACCTAATATAATTATATATCATAATTATCCTTTTTATAAAGCCGGCTAAAAATACAAGCATCTGTGAATGTAAGGCACTGCTTCTTCTTTTTTGTATTGGACCCGCATTAAAGCATTTTTCAGTGTCAAGTATTAGGATTTTTTTCAAGTTTCTTGAATAAAACAAGTTGTAAATGTTCAATTTATAAGTCGAGTCCTGCTTCAGTAAAGTGGTGACGAGTTTACTAGAAGCTTCTATGGAGTTTTGCCGACAACGTAAAATCACACGTTTTACTGCTTTATTTCACTAGCCCACACTCACGCACTTTATCGAACACTTAATGAATAAAACGCCACCATTTTTATATCACCATTTTGAGCATCAATGTTCAAAATAACACAAGTTTAGGAAAATAAAACAAAGCAACAACACCTTACTAAGACGTTCCCGCCAAAACTCCTGTTAGGCACTTGCTTTTGAATAGTGTTGGAAAGCGCAAGAGAAACTAATGGTTGCTAGAGGGTTTTCAATAGTTAAAAGAGTGCAATTTATTTTGCTCACTTCGTGCTCCATTGTTACCCGGGTCTTGTGACGGTCGTGGATATTTTTGTGTGCCGTTTGAGCTGGATATACATTTTGTTGGAGAAAATAGTTGAGTCTCAGTTTGATGGCGTTAGGTACTGCATGTGCATGTTTTTGGCTGCTCAAAGGTGTTCGACATTGTCTAACAATTGTATATTAGACAAATAACATGTTACATGGAAGCGCTCAATAGTTAATGCCACTTGCATTTATTCATCTAAAAACTGGCTGGTCGCTAGAAATTATATAACCATTCATGTGTAGGGTTCCATAGTTCCACTTATCATGTAACTCGTTGGTTGCGCTTCAAAATTTATGTTACCTTAAAGAGGGCTTCTGGTTTGATATTATGGCTATAAAGAGTTTACTTTTGTTAGTTTAAATGAAATTTGCACGATATTTTCATTTCTTATTTCTCTCAGTACATTTTTTAAGTTAACTATTACCCGTTAACTTATAGAGTCTGCTTAGTTGTAATAGTTTTCATTTCAATTCCGTTTATCATGTTTTTTTCACATACCCAACACTAACAATTTAGCTGGAAAAGAGGGGGCGAGGGGCATTGTGTAGGGGACATTTGATTCTAACAACAATTACCTCTTCAAAGCTCAATATTTCACAAAAGGAATCCCTAAATTGCCGTGGGGTACCGGCTTAGAATAGTACCTCCCCGTCTCTTCCCGTGGGTGCCGTAAGAACCGGCTAAGGGAAATACTACCAGAGATGGGCAGCAGCATCCTCTGCGGAAAACGCTACCCACTGCGCTCGCCAACCCGCATGCCAAGCGTGGCGAGTAATGGCAAAACCCCCCCCTATGATGAGCAACGAAAAAACCAGGCCCCCAGTCCCCGGCAGCTCCGCTATTCCGGACTACGGTAGCGGTCCCGGTCACGGCGGAGCAAGGGGTGCTAAGAATCTCCGGAAGAGATCCGGCTACCACCCCCTGCATAAACGACGACTGGCCCTGGTAACACACAATATTCGCACGATGAGGACAGACGAGAAGCTAGCTGAGCTGGAAGAAGAAATGAGTAGGTTACATTGGGATATCCTGGGGACAGAAGCGTGGTGGCGCTGTTCTTCAAAAAAGGAGACAACACTTTGTTGAAGAACTACAGACCCATCTCGCTTCTGAGCCATGTCTATAAGCTGTTTTCAAGGGTCATTACGAATCGTCTTGAACGCAGGTTTGATGACTTCCAGCCTCCCGAACAAGCCGGTTTCCGAAAAGGCTATAGTACCATAGACCACATCCACACGCTGCGGCAAGTGATACAGAAGACCGAAGAGTATAACTTGCCCCTTTGCTTAGCGTTTGTGGACTATGAGAAAGCCTTTGATTCGATCGAGACCTGGGCGGTGCTTGAGGCTCTCCAGCGATGCCGCATTGACTATCGGTATGTCGAAGTGCTGAAGTGTTTGTACAACAACGCCACCATGTCAGTCCGAGTACAAGACCAGAATTCAGAGGCAATTCCATTGAAGAGAGGCGTGAGGCAGGGAGACGTTGTCTCTCCGAAACTGTTTACCGCCGGTTTGGAAGATGCCTATAAGCTTCTGGAATGGAAAGGGCTCGGCATCAATATTAACGGCGAGTACATTACTCACCTTCGGTTTGCCGACGATATAGTAGTCATGGCAAAGTCGATGGAAGAGCTCAGTACGATGCTCGAAGACCTCAATAGAGTTTCCCAAAGGGTGGGTCTCAAAATGAACATGGACAAAACGAAGGTTATGTCGAACGTCCATGTAGTTCCCACCCCAATATCTGTGGGGAATTCCACTCTTGAAGTTGTCGACGAATACGTCTACCTAGGACAAACGGTCCGATTAGGCAGGTCCAACTTTACGAGGGAGGTCAATCGTCGTATCCAACTCGGCTGGGCAGCGTTCGGGAAACTTAAAAGCGTCTTCTCGTCCAATATTCCCCAGTCCCTCAAGTCGAAAGTTTACAACCAGTGTGTGTTACCAGTGATGACATACGGCACTGAAACGTGGTCCCTAACTATGGGCCTTATAAGGAAGCTCAAGGTCACGCAACGAGCTATGGAGAGGGCTATGCTCGGAGTCTCTCTACGAGATCGAATCAGAAATGAAGAGATACGTAGACGTACAAAAGTCACCGATATAGCACAGCGGATTAGCAAGTTGAAGTGGCAGTGGGCAGGGCACATAGCACGTAGAACTGATGGCCGATGGGGCCGAAAGGTTCTCGAGTGGAGACCACGTACCGGCAAGCGCAGCGTAGGAAGACCAGCCACGAGATGGACAGATGACCTCATACAAGTGGCGGGAAGACGCTGGATGCAAGCCGCTTCCAATCGGTCTTTTTGGAAATCCATGGGGGAGGCCTATGTCCAGCAGTGGACTTCTTATGGCTGAGATGATGATGATGATGATGATCCCTAAATTGAAAAATGATTTTCGCATACCCTCAATATATTTTGATTATTTATCCAGCAATATACGACGGGGTAGATGAGAAAAAACAATCATCCTTTCTGTGTAGGTAGGGTAGGAGGTTTACAAAAAAAAAAATATAAAATAAATTATCACTCTGTCGCATCAACTAATTACAATCTTAAGACCATAGACTTCTACTTAAGGACCATTTTATTTGTTTACAGAGTTAAAAATAAATACTACGTTTTTTCCTTATTTTTAAATGACATTTAGATGTCACAAATAAAAATCAAAAGAAAAATCTAGATTTCAAGCAGTTATCGCTTAGAAGTTCTAATAGAATCCTGTTTGTCACTAACAATAGAAAGCTCCCCAGTACGCCTGAGGCACAGTCGCCAGCCTGTACTGGATCCGCGACTATAGAAGCACTTGAACAGTATGTAAGATCCCGTAGAAATCCTTAACAAAACACTATTTACTCTATGCTATTTGTCAAGTACTGGGATTTATTCAAGTCTCATAAACAAACTTTGCTTAGTTTAGGGCTAGAGGTGTTGTGTAAAAAAAAATACAAGTCATTTAGGTACTAGTCATAGTATAAGTTCAGTAAATAAGTCGTTCTTAAGGTTTAGTCACGCTCCACATGGAAATTTATCAATAACTTTAAAGGACACGTTTCGCCACTTTATTTCACTTCTAAGCAAATGCTAATCGAATAAAAATACATGATTTTTGCACCACTGATATTTGAAATAATGCAAGTTTCGGGAAATAAATGAAAAATACAATACAATCCTTTTCACGTTCCGCCATAACTTTTAACTCTCCAAAATATCTATTTGCCAACTTTATATTGCCATCTCTTTCACACTCGCTGGTTTCGTTCGCTCGGCATATTTTTGGCGTGGTTATTTAGAAAATGAAATGGGATAACACTATGAATATCTTAAGGTAACAATACCACTTCAATTAAAAAAAAAACTTTGATAATGATGATGATGTCATCCAAGCGGTGACTAAGCTTCTGTAATAATTGAGCTTGGATGTTTCGCTCTCACGTGAATTATGTACCCTATTATTGCAGAAAATGTCCGTGAGCATTCAATGCAAGTCAGGACGCCATAATCATAGTTATACATTTATGATACTCGTAGATAAATTAATTAAATGTGATATAAAGACTCGTAAAATGTATTTTAACGTGAATTACGCTACGATATACCTCTTTAGCAACACACTTCAAATATTTTTTATAGTTTAAAAAAGTAAACTCAGTTGACTTCTAAATATGTACGCAATTTCGTTTGGATGATTGGATGATATTTTTCCAGTTTTTTTTTTGTTATAAAAATCAAACAAACATACGAAACAAAAACGAATTGAGAACCTCCTTATTTTTGGAAATCGGTTAAAAAGGTCACTTATGTAAGATTTTTTGGGCAGTCATGCAAAATGTCTTTCAAGAATAAACATAAAACAGATCACTGTCTTCTACTGTTTTCCGTTCTGAAGTTTGTCGCCACTGAATGAAAATTGCGGAATAAATAAATTTAATAATAAGAAAATCGTAATTTAAAGTGTTTATTACAGAACGGAGACATGAAATTGAAAGAAATACTGCCACTCGTGGAATACCTGGGCATTTCGTGCGCCCGGGGAGTCCTTAGCGGTTATTCAGGTAATCTAAAGTCTAACAAAGACGGCAAAATATTTCCCTCCTAAGATTCTAGAGGTAAATAGCAGGTAACTCGTACCAGCCCACCGAGTACATTTTTCTTTACTCTGCTGAACTAAACTTTTATGCAGTAAAAATATTTTGCGTGTAAAAAACATACTCGTACCTACATGAATTTTCGGAAAAGTATATATTCTGCTCAGATTTACTTTCGTTATTCAAATAGAGTAATTTAACTGTTATTAATTACGTAGGTAGATTAATATCTCACTGAAAAGCGTATTCAATCATTAATTAAATTCTGATAGTTATTTTGTAAGCTGATTTAGTAAGACATTAATTAGGTATCTATAGAAAAAATAATTAAGTTAGAGCAAGAAAAGTTTAAATAATGTAAACCAATTACACCGCCATTTGCGAACCAATTTTCTTGTTTCTTGAATTAATAAGTAGACGAAAATTAATAAGAGACTGTACTATTTTTATTTTATTGGATCATTTATAAAAATATAAAATTTTTGGGGAAGTACTTTGGTTACATGTCTTCCGAAAACTAAAGTACAATATCCTGTTCGATTATACTTGAAGATGAAGTGGTATTGATACGAGTAGGTAGGTCTTTTCTAACAGAAGAATTATTTGGAGATTGATATATTACTCCTTTTTGAAATTAATGTAAATAACCATAGAGATTGCATAGCTTCTATCGCGTGCCTTGAGCGTGGAGACCGAATCCAGAAATTCCGTAACGAAAATAACCTAACACACCGCGCGTAAAGCTATTATGCAATAGCTTTACCGCGGCAGTCTCCGAGTGCCACACGTCTTTTATTTTTTACCTAACACATGTTCGTGAACCGCAAATTGTCCGATTTATAAATCGCAGAGTAATCCGTAAAGATGATTTAAAAATTATATTGATAAACTCCTTTTTCGACGTTAGATAAAACACGATGGGGTTTTATGAGCTCTGTATATCTCCCATAAATTCCTAGATGGAAATGACGTATTTTCTGTCCGTAAATATGACATTGACTTTTATTTTGTTAGTGATTAAGTTGAAATTCCGTGTATTTTTGGGTACTTCGGCGTTTCGCACTTTGGAACCCAATTTACTTTCGCATTTTTTTTTTATATTATCTATTGTTATCTTCTTTTTCTACTTTATTAATATTTGCCAGTCTTTATCTGGCAGGAAATTTTGTAATCTGATTTAGTAAGAAACTAATTAGGTATGTATAGACATAAATGAAACTATGGATACACTAAGTATTACTAGATCTAGTATATATCAACGTTTCTTTCAGTTTTGAAGGAGTGATTTTTTTTAACAATTTGTTCAATTTATATTGTTAGAAAAAGTTAGTGAATAGTGATTCTGTAAGAACGTTGGTAGCTTTGGTTATGTTGCTTTGTAACCAGTATTTTAAATCACCTTTTCTGTTGTTTTAACTAATTTTAATAGCTAATACCATATAATATCAAAAAATTAACATACCGCGAGATCCTTACCCAAGTATATCTAGTAACACTTCAAAAATATAGTAGGTAACTACCTATTACTTGTATTTTTTATTTGTTTCTTACCTACGCTAAGGTAGTCTTATTTTTACAAACAAATTTAACATTAACGTTTCGTATAAAAGGAAGGTAAAACGAATGTAATGTGTAGTAATAGGTCGAAAAGCGTTTTCAGATAAGCATTTTGGTTCATTCGAGTAAAGAGCCCATTGAGCCGGGGAGTTAGGGAATAGTTAATTACATATCATATTTCTTTTATATGTAACTATAGTTTTCTTTCTTTGACTATAGACTTATAGATTTTTTATGAAAGTTCAAAAGGTGAAAGAGAAGAACAACCTCCAAAGATATTTGAAATGTATCAAGTTGTTTCTGATTTAGTTGAGTGTTTTTGGAATACAATATTGCTTTGTTTTCAAGGAAAAGATGTTTACATTGACAGTAAAGTAAGGATAAACCTTCAGTAAAATAAAAATCCCTTAGCTCTCCAACTAATCAACAACCGTGTCCATTCCCTGGACTGGGCTTTCAAAGCCCCGTTGTTATGGCCCTTGGAATTTTATTAACTATTTCAGTATTGTTTCCGTTTGTAGAAGATTACTCGTACGTAATTTGTTTTATTTTTATTATCCTAGTCTATTCCGTATAAACTAGGGTTTTTATGTCTGCACTATTGTTTTCGGATGAACAAAACAACGGACGGCTTGGGCACCAAAAAGAAACAGAAAGAAAGAAAATGTCATATCTGACAAGTTATCCAGTCAGAGAGCTCAACGCGCGCAGCTATCTCTCACGCGCATCACTACCTTTATAAACATGTAAAATCATTGAATAGGAATATTGGAAAAGTGAGATGCAAAATTGTTTATTTAGATAGGGGAAATATTTAAAACAAAGTTTTTCTTCGCTAACTTTTAAATGGCTGAATAATTAAGAAAATATATGGTTTGTCTCATTCCGTCGCCAGTTTAAATGATAATATAAATAATTAAAACTTCTGACGTGACAACGTCTAATAAATCGATGAACGCCGGCTGCATGCACGAAAAAGTATGACACATTGTCCCGTTACGTCACGCTCCTTGTCCCGTTACAACCGCGCGGTGGCTGAGGAAGCAGGCGGGTGTGCGCCGCGCCCGACATTCGCTTCAATTAGCATTCCTCGGAGCTCGCGCGCGGACGTATGTTGTCACGTTAAACTATCGTCCGTAAACCGACTTTACAGATAACCATTTTTTTTAAATGTTTCTCATATCTACTATGTAAACAATTTCGCCTCTAACTTTTCTACTATCCCTACTCAATGACTTTATATGTTTAAAAATGTTGTGATACGCGAGAGAGATAGCTGCGCGGCTTAATCTTAATAAACTTTAATGTAACAAAAACTTTTTGGATGCCTACAAGGTTTTATTACCGTAACGAAAAAGCACTCAAGAAACTAACATAATTATGTACATATTAAAAGAAAAACAAAATACTCGACTGCAGAAAAACAGTTTTTGCTGTCTAACTTACGGTTTCTTTAAGTTTGATACGCTGTTGAGACACATTTTTTTGTGAGAAAGTATGCGTAAAATTGCTCTAAATGATTATAAATGCTCATTCTTTAGAATAATTCTTGTAAAATCACTTTTTATTTATTCCTTTTTAATAGTATTTATTATTTTGAAGTCGGTTAAAAACGGTCGCCAAAGCTAATCACCGCTCATGTCACAGTCTATCAAAGAATTGAAATATAAGGTATATATACACAGCTCTGCAGTTGCGATGAACGAAGTGAGTGTTCAAAAGACCATATCTTGAAAACTACTGAATCTATTTTGATAAAACTTACAGTGACTCCTAAGTTGAAAGATAATTTAATAAATTAAAAAGAAGAAAATAATTCAAGAGTTTTTGAAATACGACTTCTAGTTTCTGCGTAATGCGTGGACAAACATACATACACTTATGAAATTTGGCACACATGTTTAGAAGCTGGTATAGACTAACATATACAAAAATTGTGCAATTCTGACAATATTACAAACATACGGTTCGAAATGATAACCTCCTTTTTTTGGAAGTCGGTTAAAAATGAAATGAAAAGTGCTTATAATAAAATATGGCCTGCTGCCATTTCATAATAGTTATGGTTCACTTGATCACACGTAAGAAAAGGGATTTCGTTCAACCAGGTATTACAACCCTATGGAGATAAAACGTGGACGATTCGCCTTGCTATTTAGATAGATTCTATTTGGGTAGATTCATGAAAATATGCCTAAGAAGATCGAATGATAGTTTAAAAAAAATGCAGCACTCGCTTTAACGTATAATATAAAAGGTATCTGAGAAAAAAACTGTTTTATGAACAGAAAATACTAGACTATTTATGGTTCCAATCACATGAAAAAGAATCGTCAAACTCGGATAATGGTCAGAAGTATTTTGTTTTATGTCGTACTTATCTGACTTTTTTTTTTTTTACCAGCCCTGTTTGTACAAACTGTCCCACTGCTGGGAACGGGCCATCTTCTCATTGTGAGAAGGGTTAGGCCATAGTCTGCCACGCTGGCCAAGTGCGGGTTGGCAGACTTCACACATCTTTCTTACTTACATTCTCTAAACCTACTAAAAAGCCAATCGATTTGACCATAATTTAGTATTTACATAAAGTTATGTAAATAAAATCATAGCATTTAGTTTTGTAATTGGACGACTTGACCATACATTTACTATAATTGCAAAAGTAATTTACTAAATGATGTATATTTAATTAGTTCTATTAATAAGCATGGCATTGTTGAATATATCGATATAATTAATCAACAATGCGCCTCGCGCCATGATTTTGCTAAAAGCGTATCGTATTGCCTATTATCAGTAGTATTGAAATGTTTATAGCGCAGCACAATCGTAAATAGACGTTTATCAAAAGCATTTGCTTGTCTTGTAAGCCATTGAAACAGTATTTCTATATCGAGTTACAACTCAGAATTTATTGACACAAATTACTTTTAACGTACATAAAATTATTATCAAATGTTTTGCGATATTTTCTGATCTTTAGAGCGCGTGTAAATACAATATTCGTTACGAAAACTAGAAATAGTTAAGAACAAGGTTTTTTTTATTTTAATATTCAATTTATGTTTTAAGACATGCAATCATTATTTTGCTGTAGGAAAAAAATGAAAAATACAGATATTTATATACATGATAGCATTCTAGACCTAGTAGGAAATACACCTCTTGTTAAATTAAATAAAATACCGAAAGATCACGGAGTGGAGTGTGAAATTTGTAAGTAAAACATTTACCTGCTAGTGGAAAAAATCTAGTTATTTACCTATAATTACGTGACTTATTTAGTTACCTGTATCTAATATTAATTATAATATTTAGAAATTAAATATCGAATAAGCTAAATATTTATTCTTAGATGTTAAATGTGAGTTCATGAACCCGAGTGGATCTATAAAAGACAGGATAGCTTTAGAGATGTTTCGGGATGCGCAAAAGAACAATTTGATACACGAAAACACTACCTTGGTAGAGCCTACTTCGGGTAATACTGGAATCGGAATCGCATTTAACTGCGCGCTTCTGGGTAAGAAAATTCAAAGTTTCTACTCTACATTTGAAATGTTGGAATATTGTGTTGTGTATTATATGATTTTTTATTGTTTCTATGTTTACGGTTACTTTATATTTTTTTTGTAGAGTGTTTATCTTGTGATTAATAGTAATTAGATTATAATATTTGTAAAATATCTTAATAAAACTAATAAATTATTGTACCCAGGCAATAAATGTACCATAGTGACAGAATACAAGAATTCTTCAGAAAAAGTAAATATGATACGACTCCTGGGAGCCGATGTGATACAAGTTAAAAACAATGAAGAAGAAATGAGGGTAGCTCATGGACTGAGAAATGACTATGCAGATCATATAATGCTAAACCAGGTATTTATTGACCAATCTAGTAAAACGAGCTAAGGTTTCCCACATTAAATGCAAAATTTGCATCCACGTAGCTACTCGAGTATTTGTATTTTGGATATTGAAAAACAGGTTCTAAAATTTTATTTTTGTTTTATATTCGTTTATCTGTTTTTGATTGGAATGGGTATATCCCTCAAAAAGGGGGAATAATGCTGTGGCGGCATTTACTGGCTCATTTTGATAATATATAACAGAAATATTCAGTGGTCAACTTAATTTCAATTTGATACTTCTACGCGTTTCTTATATTTCTATATCTATCTAGCTGTAAAGCTCGAGAATTTCAAAGTCTATGTTTGTATTAAGGTACAAGTTTATTTTCAGTTTGACAATCATATAAACCCAAAAACCCACTACGAAAAAACCGGTACAGAGATAGTCAACGCACTTGATAATATAGACATGGTAGTGATGGGTGCTGGAACTGGAGGCACTCTGACTGGTGCGGGCGCGAAGATCAAGGAGCACTACCCGGACTGTAAGATTGTGGCCGCTGAGCCACTCGGCTCTACCATGTTCCATGAATATAGTAAAGCCCATGACTTTCTGGTAAGTATATATTAATCTAAATTACTTTCTAATATTTTTGTACACAATGAAAGCTTGACAGGCCTCATGGCTCAGTGGTAGTACGACTGCTTCCTGAGCTGTAGGTCGTGGGTTTGATCCCCACCCAGGGCAAACATTTGTGTGATAAGCATGGATGTTTGTTCTGTGTCTGGGTGTTTCTATGTATCTTAAGTATTAATTTACGAAAAAAAAGTATATATGTATTCTATCAACCATCTAGTTTCCATAGTACAAGCTTTGCTTAGTTTGGGCTAGATGGCGTTGTGTGAAATGTTCTCCAATATTTATTTATTATTATTTTTATTTAGTATTTTATTTTTAGGTGGAAGGAATAGGAGGAACTTGGATTCCAACGGTTTTAGATAAAAGCATAGTCGATGAGATTGAACTGGCTAACGATGAAGAATCTTTTTTGATGGCTCGAGAATTAGTCAGGAAGGAAGGAATGCTGTGTGGTGAGAATAGAAATTTACTCGAAATCAAATTTTTAAGTATAACCGAAAACTTATTGTAAAAACTGCAACGCATATCTGCAGGAGGCAGCAGTGGTACAGCGATGGTTTGCGCATTAAAAGCTATTAAACGCTTGAATCTCAAGTCTGGTAAAAAGGTGGTGGTTATCCTGCCAGATGGCATCCGTAATTATATGAGCAAATTTGTTTCTGATCAGTGGATGGAATCAAAATTGTTTCTGGATCCTGCACACCAGACTATGAGGTAAATAAAATAAATTTTCTTTATGACTATTGACGCAGCCATGTGGGTAGTATATTTACAGTTTCTCTACAGATGCTAAACAAAATTCATAATCTCTAAATGAATAACTATATAAATTTATTATTTGATACTCATCGAATTAATTGTTTTATAATTGAATATTAAAAGTTGTTTAATTTCATGAATGAATGATATTTATACTCACAAAATTTTATAAATAGGTATAAAATAATATAATTGTTTCTGGATGGATGTTTAGATGTTTGTAACTACATATATCTATTCAATAATATATTGGTTGGTTTTTGAAGAATCACAGTGTCTATAGTTTTTACATCAAACCAACATGATAGCACATAAGATTTGTTTTGTTCCGAGAAATAACTTTTTTTCCTAAAAAAGGACTCACGGACGGGTCTGATTGTAATTTTGCGAGTCTTTAATAAATAATAGTTAATGAGTTTGTCAACTAGTAGAACACTAAGTTTGCACCGTTTCCCTAGTTACATTTTTTATTCCAGTTGGTGGACCCACCCGATTACTGCGTTACCACTTGAGCAGAAATACCCAAGGGTAAAGAATAATTATACATGCGCACAAGCCTTAAATTATATGAAGAATAAATATAATTTCGCAATAGTGGTAAACGATCACGGGTAAGTAGGAGAAAGAGTACGAAATGAAAGTAGTTATACCAATTTAGCCAATATTAGAATTTCGTTTATGTTTGTTATACTTATAGGTATAATGTTTTGAAGTTTCACTCGTATGTATGCGTAACAACTGAGTTATGTTAGTGCCTAGGTTTAGCATTTGAGGGACTGGCGAGGAAGGTTGCAATTTTGGCTCCTGTCAGATATTAAAATTGTTGTATTAGTAGTGTATATATTTAGTTCATACTTCAAAAAATATATACACTAATATTGTCATCCCTATGTGTCATCCAAATTTTACAGCAGAATATAATTTTTGAAGTTCTAAATTTAGTGTTCAAATATTTTCTGACCAATGGATACTCAGTTCAATAAATAGTATTTTATACAAGTTTATGAAACTTAAAAATCTTCGACGTAATAAATGGATACACTGATTTTGATGAAATTTATATGAAATTCACTTTAAAAAAACAAACAAAAAAAATTAGATCAAAATCGGTCTATCCGTTTGAGAGCAGCGATGCTTCAGACAAACACAAATACACACTTGAAACTTATTACAGCCCCCTTTTGCGTCAAAGGCTAAAATATACTCGAATGTGTACTTTTCTAGTGTTGAAATAATTTTTACGACATTTTAAATAGTTCATAATAATTTCAAATGGTTTCAGCTGGTTTCTCGGCGTTATTTCTAAGGACAGCATTCGCAACGAAGCCACAGCCACTAATCCCATAAAGCTACCTGGGCAAAAATCTGAGAATTTTAATTATGATGATCTTGTTACTGAGCATCTTGTAATTCACGTTTATACCTTGGCTAAAAACGGCCGGAAAGGCATGCCCACTGTGGGACGTTTGTCTAGGATTCTCGACATTACGCCTTTTGTCGTTATTGGAACTTTTTCACATAACCATGGTATGTTCACGTGACTTCAACATATACCTACAAATCGCAAGCAGAGTTTTTTTTTTACTTTTTTAGACTTTTGTGTCTGAATAAAGTTACAGCTCAACATTCCGAAAACGTGTGATATGTCGTTTACCAAGACTTAATAGAATTAAAAAGTAAAAAAATGATAAGATAATACGACAATAATGTTTTTTTAATTTAGTAGGTAAAAACAGTGGGTAGTACCTACTACCTACAAAGCATGCCTACTGTGAGACGTCTGTCTAAGATCCTTTGAATTTTTCAATTTGTTTGTTTTTGTTTTGTTAGGCTTTTTAATTTAGTTATAACTGTGCCTTATTTTTATTTCCAGAAAATTTTATTGCTGAAAACATAGTCACTGGAGACAATGTATTGGATTACATTTATGCTAATTCGGATTAAATAAAATGAGATGAAATTAAATATTTTAGACATTGATAATTTTCAAGATAATAAAATTAATTATCTGATAACTCATAACATTAATCGAGAGAACAAAATAACTAAAAAAACGAAGTGCTTCTGAACAGTTAAATTAACGTCATCAATTTTAAATAAATATATACTTATTAAATTAACGGTCTTCGTTTGCCGAGGCAGGTTTTCCTTGACGAAATCTTACATGCTATGCGTAATGTGACCTGTAGACATAGACATAGACATAGACAGAAATTTATTGTGACAAAAAACATACAACACAAAATAAATATCATTCAAAAAATATAAATCATACACAAAATACTTCTATAACACGTTTTTGTCACAATCCGGTCCCAGCTCAGCATAATGCTAGTTGTAAACAACCAGAGAGTAGGCTTTGTTTAAATTTAAAGACAACGTTACATAAGCGTGACATATCCGGTAAAAAATAAATAAGTTCGTTTAGACTGAGTGCTCAAGCCACCGTAATGTCTCTTGGCTGGACGATTCTTGTTTTTGAGAAATAACAACGGGACCTACAATTTAACGTGTAATGCAACCCACCCACAGTAGCGCTCAGAAAGAAATGCTACTAACGGTCACCATCCGAATACTGACCGATTCGCGGTCGTTGCTTAACATCGGTGATCGGTCGACAACATCTAGCATCTAGTCAAGCTACGACACGAGTTCAACATGTAAATTACCAGCTGAGAGTTTACTTATATCGGAAGACCCGTGCACAATGGAAAAAAAAAACAGCACTGATAGTCAAGCGGCATGATGACGACGTTTGGTTGGAAGTAAATGTATAATCAGACAAAATTGAACTAATGTATTTAATTAATTTGACCAATTTTAGATTATTTTTATTTAATTATTGTATTCTAACGTAAAATATTTTATTTGTTCACTTCATTAATACGTGCTGTCTCCATCTTTAATTAATGTTGCATTTGAATTTATAATTATTATTAATATTTATTTATTTATTAATATTTTTTTTATAAATAATTTTAATGTACACAATATTGATGGACTTAAATAAATAAATGAATGTGAAACTAATTGCTGCCATTTTCGTCGTAAATGTATTATTGTCAAAATTGTGACCTCATTCGTCGTTCCTGTATCGGTTTGTTCAGCCACAAGCGTAGATGCAATCAATCAGATGCAACATAATATCAACTCTTATGTAATGAGGGCAATGATGTTGAATTATATGACATCGGGAGGCAGCCACTGCGACCAACTCGCTCACTGTGTGCGCGTCTGGGACAGTGAACAGTGAAGTATAGTGTTCGAGGTACAGTCAAGGCGTATCTGACTATTATTCACAAAATATAAAAAAAAAACGCTTTTTTTATTGCGAAAGTTACTAAAATTATCACTAGGTATTAATAAGTACCTGTATGCATGTGAAATATCTCGGCAATGGGACACATTTATCTCTTATGCACTTTACTAAAGCAGGACTCGACTTATAAATTGACTGTAATACGTGACTTAGATTGTGACTAGAACATTTACAACTTGTTTTATTCAAGAAACTTGAAAAAATCCTAATACTTGACACTGGCAAATGCTTTAATGCGGGACCAATACAAAAAAGAAGAAGAAAACCTACAATACAAACGGCATTTCACTCTGTCATTGCTGTTATTGAATAAATTGAGTGATAAATCTTATTAACTGCAATTCCAACGAGTTTTTCCCGTCACTATTCAATTGTCCGTGACAAATACACGGCCAGAGAGTTGTCCATTGCTATAAAAATAACCTCTGGTATAAGAGATAAAAAAATCTGTCCAGATGTTTGTTTGGTGCAAAGGTACTAAACAGAGCTACTTTTGTTTTTATGATGTAAGTTAGGATAATATACACTAACTATAAGTTGCTGCAATTTTGTTGATGGCTTTGGCTAAGAATTTTTAATTATCATCATCATCATCAACTACCATTGTTCACCCACTGCTGAGTATAAGTCTCCGCTTTAGCGCGCCACTTTTTCCGTTCTTGTGCCAGTCTCATCCAGTTCCCACTGCCATCTGACCATCTAGTTTGAGGTCTGCCAGATTCACTTTCCGTTTCGCGGTCACTATTCTGTGACTGCTTTACTCCACCGTTTTTTAGGGTTCCGTACCCAAAGGGTAAAAACGGGTCCCTATTACTGAGACTCCGCTGTCTGTCCGTCCGTCTGTCACCAGGCTGTATCTCATGAACCGTGATAGTTAGAGAGTTGAAATTTTCACAGATGATGTATTTCTGTTGCCGCTATAACAACAAATACTAAAACATAGCATAAAATAAATATTTAAGGGGGGCACGGAATTTTTTGCTCGTTTTTGCTCGATATTGATAACGGCAACAGGTAGACGCTTGAAATATTCACTGATAATTGAGTTATATTATTAACTTTAAAAATAAATAATTATATTAAAATAAAATTAATATTTAAGGGTACATACAACATACGTGATTTTTTTGACGTTTTTATAGTACCATTATGGTGCGGAACCCTTCGTGCGCGACTCCGACTCGCATTTGGCCGGTTTTAATTATTATATTACTAGCAAACTAAAACGGTTCCATAATCACTATGGAACCCTGAAAGTCTTATAAAATCAGTATCAGTACGTTGCCATTACGTATATGAAAATGCAACAATGATAAAAGTAATATAAGGAATAGAAGCTACCGCCGCCTGCGAGAACAAACACCTGCGGCCTTTGTCACCACCAAGGCAAGCCTTTAATTAAACCCTCTTTGCACCTTATTATGTTTCATACATTGCCCAAACTCATTTGTCTTCTATACCTATCCTTCGTCTATATTTATAACTACATGGGCTAGCACATTGTAAGTTTTTGATAACAAAAAAAAAATATGTATTTGCTAGCTGCTTACCAATGCTATACAATGCTATCCAAATTGGTATCGAAAGATACATATTATGTAGTTTACTTTAATTTGATTTTATTTTAGCCCATGCAGGCTATTAAGCTAACGAAACTTGAGCTTGGAACTGTCATTGGGTGGGAATGAGCCAATTTATTTATTTAATTTTTTATTTATTTAAATTTAATTCTTTTATTTATTTTTTATATTATATAGATCAATGATTGACCACCACCTCGCCTGATGTTAAGTGACGTTGTGTCCGAGGTTAGGAGTATCTCAATCTAGAAGATAAATATATTCACTGTAGCTTTGAAAATTTCAAAATTAGAGTTCTCAGAAAACAGAGATGAAAGCAAAGAATTCCATTCCTGTGTAGTCAGCATCAAAAATATGGACCGAAATTATTGAGTACGCATTTTTAGGATTCCGTAGTAAAAAAGGAGCCCTTATAGTTTCGCCATGTTCGTCTGTCTGTCTATCTGTCTATCCGCGGCTTTGCTCAAAAACTATAAGTACTAGAAAACTGTAATTTGATATATATATATATATATATATATATATATATGCAATTATGCATATTAATAATGCCGAGAAAAAGTGGTGGTAGAATAAAAAATATGGTGTCTCCCCTACACGTAAAGTGTACAATCCCCTTCAAACAAAAACTAAATTAAAATAAGTTTGGCAGCTACGGTGCAGATAGTACAAACAGATACAAATATCATACATGTTATACCATCCTGCTTTATGCTTCTCATTATGCTGAGCTGGGGCCGAAATGTGACAAAAACATTATTTCGTTACCTATTTTGTGTATGATTTTTTATTCTCTGTTGTATGTGTTTGTTATAATAAATTTATGCCTATGTATTTTTGCGTCTGATGCATAAAACATAAGTTTGTTTATGTATCTAAATTTACCACATAATTGAAGCTTTCATAAACTTTACAAACCCAATCAAAACATTGGTCAGTATTCAATCGATCGCGGAAGCTACCCCTCATAATTTGTTTGATTGCCATCCAAGGTCAATTTGTATAGGTATATGTACCTACCTACCTAAATGTTTATTGACATTTTTCAATCATTCAAATAAATTGCCTCCAATGAACTCAGCGCTTTTTTACTCGAATTTCTGGCAGTCATTGTGAATCAATCTACTAAATAGCTTCCTCCGGCAGCTGTATAAACATTGAGACACTACAGACCCAATATCGTCTTACATTTGGGCGCTGGATTTTCCTTGTATTCAGTCTGTCGCTGCGGAGGATAAAAATAAAAATATTAGATTTGTAAAGTAATCGGGTTCCCGTGCCCCCATTAAATCCTATGCCTGCAATTAAGGAGGGCACTCTTGAAGGGTACGGTAAACTGATTATGCTTAGAATGAAGCTGTAACACCCAGCATTATCTGAGTCATTTGCATAAATAAATGTTATTTTCAAAGAGAAGTGTTTGTTTCCATTACGGTTGCGGCTACCTCAGAAGGAGAATCAATTTGAAAGCTTTCTGTCATTATTACTTTTTGAAATTATGTGATATTTACACTGCTAAAAGTGTATTGTATTAGGAGTGCCAATTTTCATTAAATAAACAATTAGCTACCTATGTAGGTATGTTATTTACGAATATTTTGATCTGCTAAAGTTCTTAATCCGCCTTGGGAGGCTATTTAGTTTATGTAACTTAGTTTATTTTATACGACAAAAAAAATATATTTATGTATTTATTCCTTTTAATAGTCCCCATTATGTCCAATTAAATCGTTAAAAGGTGATCAAAAATAATTATTTCAAGAGACAGTTTGCTAGTAACTAAACTGTAGTTTAAGATTTAGATTTAGATAAGTTAAATATTAAAAATAACTGAATCTTGTGATAAATTTTATCTAATTGCGATCCTGAGAACAAAAACTATGACCAGAGTTAGTCTTAGTTTTTCTTGCTAGGTAAAAGCGATGTATTTGCGGTGACGGGCAGCAGGGTGAAGTCTACCTACTCATAATGAAACCAAATGCACTCTGTAGTGCTGGTACTTTATACTATATTATACACGATCTGCCGCCGCCGGCTCGACCGGACATTCCAGTAATTAATCGCACGACAGCGCGAAGAATAGATAAGTTGATGCACTCTATCGGCCTTACCGAAAAACGTTACTTAACTTTAAGCATAACTTAACATATTTTGTCCACTTCTCGATGACACGTAATGACACTTGCGGAAAGAAAAAAGAGAATTTAAGACGATGCTCAAAGTTAAGTAACGTTTTTCGGTAAGGCCGTATAAGTGGACGTAAGTTAATATGAAAGTAGGGACTTGACACCTAAACTGATTGCGCTATATTGCATCTTAGCAAGAACTACGTGTGTACTAAGTAATACTTCTGTACCTGAACTACCAATTAAGCACATTAAAATCTGAAAGCAGTTCTAACAACAATCTAAACAACATCAAATATCGCTGATTGGTGTCAGACAAAAAAAGAAAAAACAACACTAAAACACCGCTAAATCCTTGTTTTGGGACAATGTTTTAAAAACATTAGTTTTGCTGAATTACCACACTGGTATCCACATAACATGGCCAGTGAAATAACAACTGGTGGTGATGTAAAAGCCGCGGATGTGTCGTAAGCGGATTACGACGCTCTTTTGGGCTGCGGGTAGTTTGTTGCGTGTTTTTGGTTGGGTAAATACGTTTTAAGAACACAAATAAAACCGTTCCTTGGTAACTATTGAATGAAGTAATTGTGAATGTAACAAACATTAATGTAACGAAAATAACGGGATAACCCTGCGGGATGCGATTTTTAGCCTACATACCAAATTTTAGCTTTCTAGGAGTTCAGCAAGTTGTTTATGTTTTTAGTTAAGCAATGGAAAATCGGCGTATTTTAGGTATCAATAAAATCGAAAGTATAAAAGCTAGATAGGTACATGATTTTTTTATATTGTATCAGTCCACTGACCACACTTGATCTTGGAAATTTGAACTGTCTAGTGTTATCGAGGCCGAAGCTAAGACGGTCTAAAAATCCGACAAATCGCTTCGAGTCCGACGAATCTCTTCATGTAAAGATAGTCCCGTCCATACGTACCCGCTCGCTCACATGGCGGGGGCACGGTCGTGCCCCCAGATTTGCTTGTTTGGCGCCGACTCACAATTACTTAGGTATGCTTACTTACATTTCATTTTTAAGCTATTGCATAGCTTCTATCGCGGGCCTTGAGCGTGGAGACCGAATCCAGAAATTCCGTGACGAAAATAACCTAACGCAGTAACGCCGATACAACCAATGCCACCTAGAGGCGATTTGCAGAACTAAAGAGACAAGCGTGATATTTCAAAAAGTCATTAAAAGTTCTGCTATTCATCGATAGATGGCAAAACTAAAAACTAAAAAGTATCACCGCTGTGCCGGTTGGAGTGGGGGGTGTTAGGAATACTGCATAAATAAAATAAATAATTATAATTACATAAGTTGATAATAAATGCTATGCAATAGCTTTACCGCGGCAGTCTCCGAGTGCCACACTTTTTTTTTTTTTTTTATCAGCCCTGTTTGTACAAACTGTCCCACTGCTGGGAACAGGCCATCTTATCATTGTGAGAAGGGTACATTACTTACTTACTTATTATTTTATGCTTTTCGTTTTTTCGGAGGTTTAGTTTTATTTTGTAAAAAGTTTTTACTATTGACGCATTTATTTCTGGCCTTTATAACTTAACTAAGTCTCCGTTAAGTGATTATTAATAGATTTATAAATGTTGAATGAGTATTACTCTAAAATTACTCGCTTAGGACCTTTTGTTCACTAAAATTGTTATGGGGTACAATAATTATGGTTAAAATGTAGTTGTTTCAGTCGATTTTAGGAAATGTAGGTATATTATGTGTAAACTAGGAATTCTACAGAATTCATTTACAGTAACATAATTATATACTGATAAACTTTCAGATCCATTCATATTTTATACATAAAGTAGTTTGTTTCAAAAGCAATTGAAGTAAATTGTGAACTTCCTAATCATAATATTCTCCAAGGTAATCAGTTATTCGTAGAATATTCTAACGAAGGTACCCCGCCGAAAATCACCGTCAAAATCGCAATTAATATCAGCTTTAGACGAAGCGCTTAGCACGTATTACGGAGTTCGCATCTCTAAAGTCGATTAACTAACACTAATTCGAATTTAGCATGCTGACACATTAGCTAACGTGGAGTGAGGGAAACAGCTGGATCGAGAACAGTGTACCCAAGTATAATGAAGATGATGATTTTCAGTTATAGCAGAACTAATAAACTACTTGCCGGGATCATTAGAAGAAAGGCGCCGGTCATATTAGCATTATGCTGCAATGAGCATCAATTTTACAATAATGTTCTGTATTTAATGTATTGTTGTGTTGTAGTTGCAAAATAATTATTTTCCTTTTAGAAATTTTAAAACTACTTTCTAGACACAATTTTTAATGATATTTAATACAATGAAAACTGGGATAATGTATACCTAACCAAATAATCTGACAGACGAGTTCGCTATTTGCTATTTAGGAGTTCCAATTGTCATTTTTCCGCTTATTTAAATATATAGTATTTACTTATATATGTAATGTAATGTAATATTTATTGTATTAAGTCATTATTAGGTCAAGGTATTAAGTAAATTAACTCTAATCTGATTTATCTACTGTATGTCATCAGAAAATTCAAGCGCCAACTACCTTTAAGCTTTATCATTGGACCAAATTAAAGGTTTTAGTTCCTTTTTTACGTTCACTAAAGTTCAGCCTGATGGTAAGTACTAGTAGTTTCCATGATTTTGAAGTCCGTGGCACCGTTGACCAGAGAAAATTATGATGACTTGATTCACAATAAAATGTCATGATGGTTGTTGTTTTTTAAAATATATATAACTTAGGGATGAGTCAGTTCCTTGCCTGTGATAATACTATTGAGCTACGTCACCTATAATAGTTTAATGTCGGTTAGAACTTTAGCTTGATCAGTTTAAAACGGCATGAAATGCATTGCGTTCGTCATTCTGAGGCTGCTATTAAAAACCGAAAACGGGAAACTAGTCGCAACTAAACGTTTTTTTTTATTATAACATGAACGCTAGGAACACCCACCCTGGTCATCATTTTTCTCATAGACGAATAAGGATGACAAAATAGAAGCCTAATTGAATTATATTTCACTCCTTGGTCAAGAATAACACGTCCGCACGCACAACTTTTACCTTATTCTAGTGCTATACCAGGCACTTTCCTCACCGACGCAATACTATCTAGCTCTAGTGCCCAATTGTGCCCAATCTAACAAAAAGATTAATGGTGGCCACGTGAATAAGGAAAACCCTTAACCTTTTTAACTAGGCCGAGTAGAGAGGCTGAAGCGGTAATTGATAGAAACTTGTCAACAATTCTACGGACTTATTTTTCATTCCCTAATGTTTCTTTCTCAGTGACCTTCATTTTAAGTGTTTCGAATTGTGATCGTGATATTTTTTTGATTGACGCAAAAATTATTCTTTCGACCCACTTTAGTTAAAATAATTGATCACGGCTCTGTCTCTAAATTATTATTTCTCACTAATGATACCTATTCCCGGATAAAGGAACGTATTTTTTTTTCTATTGGGCGATATGAAGCAAAATCAAATGTAGGTGTAAGTAAAAGTTAATTAACGACAAATACGAGTTTGATAGAGATAATAGGAAAAAGTTAAATATGTATCTGAAAAGGGTTATTGTCTTTAGACAGTCGGGTAAATATTAAAACAAATCTTCCATTAATTCACGTAAGTGTTTTAGTAAATAAATTATCGATAAAATATATGATCAAACGAACTTCAAAGACGTGAAGTTCGATCATTATTGTACGAATTGCTTCATTTGAAGATATGATTTTATTACCAACTGTAGTACCTCTAGTTACTAGGCAACTTCCGCACAATTTTTAAAGATTTTAAAGTGACTGATTGAACGAGTGAACGAATGAGTGAAGGAAAGAGTGAACTTATATCAATCTATCATTCATTGAGCCGCCATATTGTAGTTGACTTGCTCATTTTTCAAAGATAAATTAACTTCTAAAAAACTTTCCTTAAAGGGTTTACTTTAGGGAGGGAGGGTGATCATATCTTCAAATGAAGCAATTCGTACAATAATGATCGAACTTCACGTCTTTGAAGTTCGTTTGATCATATATTGTACATTCATTGCTTCATTTTTCAGATATGATTTTATTACCAACTGTAGATGTTAAGAGCGGAAAGTTTTTAATTAAAATACATGAATGTATTTATAAATTGATTTATTTTAATAAACAAAATATTATATTATTACAATAAGTAATTAATTTAGTGAGATGCTTAAGAATAACATATTCTTAATCTATAATTTAAATAATTCAAATACATTTCTTGTCTTATACTAACTAGAAATTAAATTGCATATTCATTAATTGATTGATGCGCAATTATTATGGTGGAGTACACACGGACCGGGCAAATTCACCCTCGTTAATTATAGTCCGGTGATAAAAGCGTGCAAATGAGTTGGAGGAACTAGTCCAGCCGGCGGTTTTACGAATAATTTCTATACTAACTCCAGCGGCACTTGCTGCCGAAGTAGAGGCATGTCTCGTACTGTGTCCTTTGAACACAGATATATCAATACCGCTCGCTGCTAGGACTTGCTTCATCCAACGACTAATCGACTGTGTTGTTACCGGCCGGTGTGGCTTTTTGAATGTTAATAAAAGCCTACCTACACTTTCTGTTCTTAAATTTCTAGTTTTAGAAATATAAACCGAGAGAGCGGTGGCCGGACAAATACTCATATTTTCCTTAAAGTATGGTAGAAATAAAACCGGCTGATCTCTACCCGGCGCAGATGTTTTAATTATATCGGTGATAATAATTTTTGCACCATTATCACTAAATGATATGTTTTCGAGTCTGATGAGGGAAAGCGTCTGGACTCGGTGGGCCGTGCATATCGCTAGTAAGATGACAAGTTTCTTGGTTATGGTTTCGAGGGTTAGCACATTATTAGGAAACCATAAGGAAACATGATTTAACACTAGCTGTGGGTCCCAGGTGTTAGTGTACCCAGGTCTAGTTGGCCTTGATTTGTAGGCACCCTTAAGAAGGCGCTTGATGCACTCGTCTGAACCTATATTATTTGCTATTAGAGCAGATAAAGCGGAGCGGTGTGAATTTAGGCTACCGTAAGAACAACCGTTGTTGAATTGCTTAGTTAGAAAAGTAAGTATGGATGAATTTGAAGGTGAAAATACATCCTCTTTAATAACTTTACAAAACTGCCACCATAGCTTAAGTGAGGTATTGTACTGGCGTATGGTGTTATCCGAGAATGATGCCATCATCAGTTGTGATGATTCTACGCAGGCGCCTCGTCGGATAAAAGATTGCCGCAGAGCTTCGCGACACCCAGGGTAAGTCTCGAGTGCAAGGGGTGATGATCCCTGAAATGAGATTGCAATAAATACCTCTCGGGATTTAAGTAAAGAACCTCAGAAACTATTAGACTTTGCAATAATGGAAACCAAGGCTGCGAAGGCCAGTAAGGATAGACTAAGATCCCGGTGGCTTTATCGTCAATAATTTTTCTAAGGCATTTTAATATTAAAGAAAAAGGCGGGAACGCGTAAAAATATCCCGAATTCCAATTTAATGTGAATGCGTCCACGGATACTGCATCGGGATCTGGTTTCCAAGATACAAAGTTTGTACATTTTGCATTATCCCGTGAAGCAAATAAGTCTATGTTCGGTTGGCCGAAATGACGGAGGATATTTTGGAACGCCTTGTCTGATAGGGACCACTCTGTGTCCGGATTGATTATTCTTGATGCGGCGTCTGCGCGGTTTTCCTTAGTGTTTACATATGATGCGAATATCCAATGACCGCGCTGCTCACACCATTGCCAAATGGTTCTAGCCAAGTTATTAAGATGGGGATGTTGTATACCACCCATGCGATTTATATAACTGATAGCAGTAGTGTTATCTATACGAAGCAAAATAGTGCAGTTGGTTACTTCGTTAGCGTATGATTTTAGACCTAGAAAGGCAGCCATTAATTCTAGATAGTTGATGTGCTTTGCCTTTTCCGATTCTTTCCACCAACCATTGCTTGTATTATTATTAGAGACCGCTCCCCACCCGATTCCGGAAGCGTCAGTATAGATTTCGAGATCAAAGTTAGGTGGTCTCATAAAGTTAGACGTGGTCTCAATGTTTGACGACCACCAGTGTAAATCATTTAGTATTAGACTAGGTAGGTTAATTTTAGTTTCATAATTATCAGTTCTAAGCAATGCGAGATACTTTTGTCGTTCTAAGGTCTTGGTGTAGGTCCACCCGTATTTAGCAGCTGGGCAAGCGGAAACTAGAACTCCAATAAGCTGTGAAAAATCACGTATACTGCAAGTAGGCAGTTTAGTAAACTTGTCTACTAACTGAGCAATTTTGCTTCTTTTTTGCGATGGGAGACTGATAACAAGATTCTTAGTATCGAATTCAAATCCTAGGTATTTGCAGTTTTGTCGCGGTGTTAAATTACTTTTATCGTAATTAACTACGAAACCTAGGTCATTAAGAAGCTTCAACGTTTCGTTTACATTGCTTTCGCATTGTTTGTATGAATCGCCTATGCATAATATGTCATCCAAGTAAAATACGGATTTGTGACCGCCGCTCCTTAAGTAACCCATGACTACCCTCATTATCTTTGTAAACACTCGTGGAGCGATGGATAAACCGAACGGCATGCCATGAAATTCATAAGTTATTGTTTCGGTCGAATTAATCGGCTGAAATTGAAACCTTAAGTACTTTCGATCGGAAGACCGAGTAGGTACAAGAAAAAATGCGTCTTTTATGTCGATGTTCGCTAAGTAACCGTTACATGGTATTAACTTGCATGCTGTCCGGTAGTCTTCCATCTTAAAATGTTCATTGAAAATTAACTTATTAAGTGGTTTTAAGTTGAGTATAAACCGCTTGCCTCCGTCCGATTTTGGCGTAAGAAATATCTTTGATATAAACTGATTTTTAGTGGGATTGCATTTTGAAATAGCACCTATCTTGAGTAATTTATTAATGGCCTCAGATATGTCTAGTTTTTCGTTAAGAGAAAAATTATTTTGTGGTGTAATCAACTGGTTAACCGACGATTTAAAAGGTATGGTAATACCATTTTTGATCCAGTCGAGTACAACGTAATTGTCTGTTATTTTTAACCAATTGTCACAATAGTGGGTAAGTCTCCCTGCATGTACCTGTACTATTGGCGAGGCGGTGCTGGTGCTCGGGGTTTGTCCTGGTATGCCGGTTGGTACGCAGTACGCTGAGGCTGCTGCGTGGGCGCAGAATACGGACGTCGCGCTCCTGCTGGCGCAGGCTTTCTGTAGCCTCCGCGACCTCCCCGATTCATCGGATACCGGGGAGGTGCAGACCAGTTTCCCTGATAAGATGTAGAAGGCCGAACAGTAGGTTGGGGAGCAGCTGCTGTTTTAGGTGTCTTGTTCGGCTTCTTTATTTGTTGACCTTGCTTTTCGATGGCTTTTGCAGCCTTAATGTTGTCAGATAAAGATGTACCGAATAAGGTTTCATCTCTTTCGGACTCGTTAATTAAATTCAACACGGATTTATCAAGGCTGGGCATAATTAGTTTAACACGATTCTGTGTGACCAGATGATGCGAGTCGCAGAGCAACCTACAACCATTGCTGAGGAACTTCATGGCCTGGACCTTGTCGTTACTCTTCAGGAGTGTGTCTATGCCTCTATTTATAGCAGTGATACCCGCTCCAAGCTGTAGCTGTGATGCGGCGAGATTTTTATCACGATTGCGTACCATATCAGGAATAGCTGCGGAAATTTCTGCGTTGAGTTTCGGCGCTTGTAACAAACGACAATTGTCAGGAATCAGATGATCTTTGATAATTTTTTCTTTTTCTTCTTTGGGTATTCCTTTTTTCAATATTGGGTGCCAAAGCTTAACTAGATTCTCATGTATCTTTTCGCCATAGTCTGGGGTATCAGAAGTAGATTCCCCGAGAGCTGATAATAAATCAGGATCCACGGTAGGTTCGGTGATTGTTTCTACTTGTTGGCCCGCCCCTACCTCGTCCTCGTTAGGCAGAGCTTCGTTGGATCCTAGACATTGAGAGACTAGACTTGCGTCTTGCGCAACGTCGAGCACGACTTCAGGTGTGCTTAGTTCCAACAGTGGTTCTGCATCTTCGTTACCTGCAATTGCAAATTGCAATTTAGGATGTGAAGATATTATAATGTAATTTAATAATTATAATAAACGGAAGTAAGACAATAAAAACGAACTTATTATGCCGTTGTATTATTATATTGGGTGCACAGAGGAACGTTACACCTATTTCAGGATGTACGTATTTTCTGCTTCTTGTCATCGTTGGAGACTCGCAGTCAACCCCGATGCATAAGGCTTTTTTGTTTTGGTAAACGGCTATGTTATAGACTCGCAGTCAATCCCAAAGCGTACCAAAGCTTAAACTTTCACATTATAAAAATAATTTCTTCGCTTACCTTCATCTTCCGATGATGGATCTAAATGACTACGTCGTTTTTGCTCTTCTTCGATCCTTCTGATTTTACGAGCGTAACGCTCGATCTTTTCTTGTGCGCTTCTTTTTGGCATGGCGCAAAGGGACGTGCGAAAGTCGCCGCGCACAAAAGAGGAATGAGCAAGTCAACTACAATATGGCGGCTCAATGAATGATAGATTGATATAAGTTCACTCTTTCCTTCACTCATTCGTTCACTCGTTCAATCAGTCACTTTAAAATCTTTAAAAATTGTGCGGAAGTTGCCTAGTAACTAGAGGTACTACAGTTGGTAATAAAATCATATCTGAAAAATGAAGCAATGAATGTACAATATAATATGTGTAAAACACTTAAGTCGTTAGGTCTTTAGATGATTTTTGCATAGTGTTGTAAACAAACAATACTGGGAAAGTGGTTTTATTTTACTTAACGGGATCGACGCAAACAGCCAAGAACGCAAAATACCGTTTGGCCTTGTGCTTATTTAAAAAATATTTACGCGAATGGCCACATCAGCGAGAGGCCAAAAACGCAAAAAAACCATTTGGCCTTATGCTTACTTGAAAAATATTTACGTACAGCCCACCGCTCACCTGAGAGCTCGGCTCGACCGATTATTCCCGTTGTCCCCCAGTTCCGTGTCCCTGGGTGTTACTGGGGGACAACGCCATAACTATTCCATGCATAATAATATATACTATGTAAGTATATTAAAATAAATACTACTTTACTTTTATTCATATTTATAATGACAAGTATAAGTTAAGAAAACTCCCGCTAAAAAACCGATATTGATGAAACATAGCTAAGAACACTCGATAAAATCTTCTTTCAAACAAAAAAAAAATGTACAATATCGGTTCATCCTTTTCAGAGCTACGATGCCACAAACAGACACAGGTGAAACTTTTTTTTGGATTGGGGCTTAAATAACGTAAAAATGGGCAGAAACTCAACGCAACCACTGTCTGTAATTTTGCAGTTCCTATAATCATGTCGCCATCGTCTTCAGAATCTTATAATTTCTACAATTTATTTTTATTTTTTTATCAACCCTGTTTGTACAAACTGTCCCACTGCTGGGCGCGTGCCATCTTCTCATTGTGAGAAGGTTCTACACATTGATTACGATCAATGAAGGAAAGTAACAAAGCCCAGCGCAAGCTACGCATAAGAAACTCGAGTCCCGAAACTCTTTGATGCCCGTTGAGTGTTTAAGTGAACACTTGAGTTGAGAACGTTCTCAGATCACACGGCGATGGCAGACTCGCTCCGATTAATCACATTGCTATACCTCTGATCTTAACGATACTTGAATCGCGGAGTTTCGGAAATATCAAATTAGGATATTTATAATCATGCTTGTCAATGTGTATAACTACGTGTACGTGTCGTGTGTGTGTGTGTGTGTGTACTTATAATAGTTGTACGGTATTTTTTACTGCATTAGCTAGCTAGAATATACCCGATATACTGTTGTACCCGAGCGAACTAGAAGGATAATGCTGAAAACCAGCGCTGCTGAGAACTCAGCAGCATTATAGCTGAGCACTGACTTTGTTTGTCGCACTATTTTGAGTTTTGCTTTTGTTATACCTACCTATGTTTCTATATAACAGCCTACAACCTAAACGGATGGACCGATTTAGACGTGCGAGGTATCGTTAGACTTGTCTTTACTTCTTGAGTGCCATAGGGTATATTTTTTGTAATAACAATAATACATCTCTTGCAAAAATAAAAAATGGGTTTTTATTAACCTCCAACGGACTATTTCGCAATAAACAATTGATTTTACTAGAATTATTCTAAAGAATGCGCATTTATAATCTTTTACAATGATTTTACGCAAACAACCTACGCTCAACAGCGTATCAAGCGCAATTAAATCGTAAGTTAGATTGCAAAAACTGCTATTTTGTTTTTCTTTAATATACATACTTGTTCAAAATGTAGTCTACGACTTTCTCGGTATTATTAATATGCATATTTATACCAAATTTAAGCTGCGGACGGACAGACAGACAAACAGACATGGCGAAACTATAAGGGTTCCTTTTTTTACTACGGAACCATAAAAAGGTTATATTCTATGTTCTATCTCGGTTCCAAGTTTTGCTTAGTTTAGCTAGTTTGTGTTTTGTGAAAATGTCCACCAAAATTTATATTTATTTATATAAAGAAAGTTGAATAAATTTTATTTTATTTGTTTTTTGTATATATATAGATATATATATTAAAATTGTTATTTATGTAGTCTTTAAGGGTATATAGTATAGGTATAATAAAGAAATACCGAAGCCTACGAGGAAACAGTTATATTTTTGTTGTACATTGACTTCCCTGTGCCAAAAGATCTACGCTTGTCAGTATTTATTAGATTCATTTTTAGGGTTCCGTGCCCAAAGGGTAAAAACGGGACCCTATTACTGAGACTCCGCTGTCTGTCCGTCCGTCCGTCTGTCCCCAAGCTGTATCTCATGAACCGTGAGTTGAAATTTTCACAGATGATGTATTTCTGTTGCCGGTATAATAACAAATACTAAAAAATTTAATAAAATAAATATTAATTCCTATACAACAAATGTGATTTTAGCCGTATTTATAGATAATGGTACGGAAACCTTCGTGCGCGAGTCCAACTCGCACTTGGCCGGTTTTATTCTTGTTGGCTCCACTATTCAATATTAATAAACAATGAAAATAAAATAGAACTTCTTCCATTTATATAGAAAAATAATACAATAATTCTTGCAATGTTCTGCCACGATAACTTAGAACAATTACATCATTACATTGCGTAAATAGAGTTGACATTAAAATATAATATCAATTTATTATAGAAATACGTGTTAACTTTAGATAATAAAAAGTTTGAATGATTATAAATCTACTAAACTTGTTATGGTTATTACAATAAACAGGAGAATATAAATATAAAGAAAATATATTACACATTTTCTTTGAAGTACCTATTTTTTTAATTCATCATTTGACAAAATATGTTAGCAAATTAGGTTACTAACATAAATTACATGATATTAATCATGTAATCCAATTTTTCTTTTTGTTTTAAGTTTAAGCGATCGTCTAAACTAGTCTCTTACAAAGGATTAAATGTCATGTTCCTAACTGCAGTAAGAAAAGGTCAATATTTTGTTTTAGTCCTGTCAACTTAATTTTAGTTTAAAGAACGTGTAACAGAATTGGCCCCAATGTGAAATATGCTAAATATGGTAACTGGACTTAATCAAAGCAGTTTCTTGTTCCCACAGTATTCTGTTTTTTTTTGTTGTTAATATACACTGTCTTCAACTCAATACTTAATTTCGGTGAGTGTGCATCTGATCTGCATCATCTATTTTCCCTTTTTACTATCGGACAGTCAGAAACACGAAACAGCATCACCGTGTCATGGTGAATATTCAAAAAACCCGAACGAAAAGCTTTAATTCCACTTTCATCCTGCGGACTGCTGGATTGTGGAATACGCTTCCTGAGTAGGTTTTTCCCGATAGGTATAATCTAGGTGTCTTTAAATTGCGAGTGAATTGGTGTCTTCTAGGTAAGGGCGCTCCATCGTAGACCAGAGACAACATTTTTTTCAGTTCATAATTTCAGTATAATTCATATTGTACCTTTCAAACATTTTCAATTGTATTTATCATAGTTGTCATCCTATATAATTGTCTAGTGTTTGAAAACAAAACTAGGTTATATTGTTGTCTAGTCAGAAATAACATCGGTGTTGCCGCACCACACATCTAAAACGGCTATGGTCGGGATTATATCTGGCAAATAAACCAGTATACCCTTCAAACTGTCCTTACAATACACGGACAATTCATAGTATGAACACTTCGTAGAAATTAATTAAAAAATTGTAACCAGTACAATAGAAAAGAAAATTAATTAATGTTTATAAACTTGTAATAAATATTGTATAGCAGTTGTGAAAATAAACATTTTATTACTAACCAGCCACATCCCACGCTTATACTCGTTATCGATAAAACTTTTCGTATAATAACACTTCATAAGGAAGGCCTACGTAACTTTGTTTTAATATTATGTAAAATAAACGCGATAAATCCGTTAAAATTTGTTTCATCATCATCATCTCAGCCACAAGAAGTATACTGCTGGACATAGGCCTCCGCCATGGATTTCCAAAAAGACCGGTTGGAAGCGGCCTGCATCCAGCGTCTGCCTGCCACTTGTATTATATCTTCTGTCCACTTTGTAGCTGGTCTTCCTGCGCTGCGCTTGCCGGTTTGTGGTCTCCATTCGAGAACTTTTCGGCCCCATCAGCCGTCATTTTTACGTGCTATGTGCCCTGACCACTGCCACTTAAAATAAAACCATTTAAAACTGCCACACAAAATTTGTTTAATTTCAATATAAAAGTCTTTGTTCTCAGTAGCGGACTAACCTACAAGGTACAGTACAGCATAAATAGCTGGTCTTAGAAACATGACATTTAGAGGGTTTTTTATAGTTATCATTGGTTAAAAGCATCTGACTTGTAAATGACTTATATTTATCAATAAATTATTTGTATTTGTATTTGTTTGTATTTGTATTTGTTACTTATGTCTATCATGTGAAGCATATCCACTACGAAAAGTTTAAAGTTGTTTAATTTCAATGTAATAATCGAGAAAACTTAAGAAAACATTAAATACTTTTTAGATATAGATGCGATGATAGTGGCGATAATTATAATTAAAATTAATCCTTACTCCAGAATGTCAAGATATAGTAAAATACCTAAATAATACTGCCAAAATATGTAATACGCTTAATACGGGTCTGTTGGGATATCATCAAGCGCGCTCCAACGTAGACCGTAACTGTTGCTTAACACCAGGTGAGTTGGCTGTCAAGCGGTAGTCTATTTATGAATTAAAAAAAAAACATTTTGTAACATTGAGGGTGCTGCTGTCCTCATTCATTAATTTGTTCAATGAAGGCGTTAGTTACCATTTTTTACCAAGATAGTTCTCTATCCAGATTATGTTTTGTATCTAAGTTACCTGTATGTTATGCAGGCTTTTGGGGTTATTCATTTGTTTATTTGTTCTACAGATTTCTTTAAATATTATTTGATTACTTTACAAAACTTTTTAGGGTACCTAACTTGTAAAATAAAGTACATGTAAAGTGGAGATGATTTTATTTTCTCACCAACGTATAGTGCAGGGTATCGTTGGATAAATAATTCAAAAATAAGTGTATGTGTCCGAAAAACATTTTAAATTTAGGGATCCGTTTCAAAAATATTAAGCTTGAAAGTGATAGCTTTTGTTAAGTGTAAAAAAATTCAGGAAGTAAAAAAAAGGACACTCCTCCAAACATGGTGAAAACGGTTTTTTATGTACACGTTTTCGCAAGAAAGGCACACAGCTCTTACACACCTTATTTAAATGAGTATTTTAATTATTCTTGTAACATCACTAATTGGTCGAAGACTGTATAGTACAAAACTCTTTGGTCGGAGACTACGAAAAAGTTATTTTTTTAGTTATACACGACATATCCACAGACTAACAAATTATTATCATTCCAAAATTATTCCAAAAATGTAGCTTGTAACATTTAGGGCCTAAAGATTAATCTAAAGATACTTCGCAGTTGATCAAAATCGTTCAAGCCTTTTAGGCTACCATACTACGTACATACAAACTTATATATGCCCGAAAAAGCATCATAATCCATCAAATGTTGGTCATTTCAGTTACCGCCTTACGTACTCGTACTGTTTGTTATATCGCAGCTACGCCAAGCACATAAACTGCCTACAAAGGGTATTGCCTACGCCTGTCAGCCCGCTCCTCTACAATGAAGCTGTGTTGTGTTTGGCACTCCTTTTGTGAATCCATCCGTTATTTATCCCCATTCCTCGATTGCCATTCGAGTGTGAATAATCTTCGCTAGATTTTAGTTTTCGTAAACAAAATTTAATAACGTCACCGATATTTGCATACTGAATTTGCTGGATATGATTTACGGTCGTGCTTAAAAATGTAGAAGCACTTTCAGAGGTCCATTAATCTTTTCGAGTTATCTAAATTGGATTTATTGTGAAAAAGATGATTTTAATAATACTGAACCGATTTAGCAGTGTGTATTATCCGACTACACAAGAATAAATTATGTTTTTAACAGTTTAAAAAGTACGTGACAGTGAAAGGTATGTCGCTCGTTTACAGTGTAGTTAAAGCAAAACTTAGTGCACTGCATTCACCACTCTGATATATTCCTAAAGTTGTATGTAAGATATCGCTTTTACCTATAGAACCGCATTTTATAAGTTCCTTTACCTTTTAATTGTTAAATAACGTAAAAAGAGTCCTGTGACAAACTTACAAAACAACAATAAAGCTACACATATTGAGCTAATTAGACGAAACATAATATGTTACACCAATTTATCTATAATATTTTCCATGATACTTGTGTTGCCATAAATGACTGAGATAATTTTTGCACCCTGTTAGGCATTTGTTTTTGTTTCGGCACATTAGTAATTAAGATACAGAACCTCGATACTGCCCAATAGATCCATTATGAGCGTTAACGGCCTATAATTGCTTCGGAGAGCATTATGTGGGCTCAGTGAGAAAAATATAGCATTATTTGAAAATGTTGTCGTAGGTACTTTTGTTCGAGCGAGTAGAACAGAAAAGCTTATTGGGATGGCGTCGAGTTGATTTATTTATTTGTTTAGATGTTCGTTGGAATACAATTGCTTAGGATCGTGTTTTTGACTGTCGTTTATTGTTGCTTATGATTGGTTGAAATATTTCTTTACAATTTTGAATATTGTTGCCGCCATGTCTGTTTCCTTAGAACTACAATTTTGGAATTTTCAAGGTTAGAGTGAATATTCTTCTAAATCGACGAGCTTTATCCTCGGCCACACTATTGCTGAACATCAGGCGAGTTGGTCAATCGTAGATCATTCTTGGATAAAAAAATAAAAATGTTAATGGTAAATGTTAAAATTCGTAGTGTATTTATTAATTAATTATTAGGTATTAAAAAAATAAAAATACAAAACTAAATAGAAGCTAAGTTAAGTCCAGTTAAGTCGACGCTGAACTTTACTTTACTGAAACATGTTTAGAATTTGAAAATGGCTTTTTTATTAGAATTGAAATGTGATTTTCATTGTATTATTCAAAGATTATGAGTTTTTTGCTGCCTTGCTATTATTGATGAAACATGATCAAATTTCAATATTCGACACATTTGTCATTGTCAAGTATTCGCTCGTGGCGTTGCTTGACTAGGTGTTCTCGAATTATCACCAATGTCAAGCAACGGACGGACCGGTCAGTCTTCGGATGGGTGACCGTGAGTGGCAATTCTTTCTGAGCGCTACCGTGGATCGTATGTCACGTTAAATTGTAGGTCTCGGTTGTTTGTTCTTAAAAACAGCAATCGTCAAGCCAAGTCAGAGGCCTTTCGGTGGCTTAATAACTCTGACACTAGGGTTCGCCACTCAGTCTATACAAACTAACTAACTATTCGCTAATCACGCGTGGCTTATACAAAAGAAAAGAAAATAGATACCTTACTAATAATAATACTAATAAGGGGCCATCCATAAACTACGTCACACGAGTTTCTTGGTTTTTGACCCCCTCCCTCCTCCTTGTCACAGCTTGCTTAAGACTGCTACCACCCCTTGTCTCACAATGTCACACTTCGTCGACCCATTCCTTTCAACGTGTGACGTAATTTATTGATGGTCCCTTATAACACAATCATCGAAAACAACTATTACAGCTTGAACCAGTGTTCTTAAAAAGTCTATGTTTCACCTTTCTACAAAAGCGAATTATTCTGAAACTAGGAACGAAATTCACACGGTATTTTGAGCTCTTCAAATAGGCACATCTTGTATGTTGATGCGCGTATTCGGGTGGAATTTCGAAAGTGAGATCCTGGGGCCTACAGTATGCACGCTGCGCTGTAGATCTACCCTTTAGCTTGAACTCATGAATATTCTCTTACATGTATTGTGTGTTCATTTACATGATATCACGAGGCGTTCGGTGCAGTAGCCTTGCCTGACGCTTGTTTGTACTTTATGTTGACTTTTGCGAAATTCCGTTAGAGGCCTTTAAAGAGGGCGGCGTGGAAAATATTTGCAGAAGATATTGGGAGGTTTCATCGATGATGAAAATTTGATAAATTTAAAAGGATATTAAAATACACGCATTTTAATATCCTTTGTAATAACAAGAAAATATTTTCCTTATCTTATTTTTAAATTAGGAATTTAATTATCGATTATCACCTTTTATAGGTAGACAGGCCTCATGGGTCAGGGGTAGTACGTCTGTCCCTGAGCAGTAGATCAGGGGTTCGATCCTCACCCAGGGCAAACATTTCTGCGGAGCATGGATGTTTGTTCTATGTCTGGGTGTTTGTATGTATCCTAAGTATGTATTTACAAAAAAAAGTTTATAAGGACAAAAATAACAGAGGATTTTAAAAGATTAGTGCAACAACAGGCGGCCTTATCGCTAAATGCGATCTCTTCTAGGCAACCATGGAACGGAGAAAAATAATATATAAATAAGTACGAGTATATATGTATTCTATTAGCCATCTAGCTGCATAGTACAAGCTTTGCTTAGTTTCGGGCTAGATGGTGTTGTGTGAAAATGTCCTCCAATATTAAATGTTTTAGGATTCCGTACCTAAAGGGTGTCAACGTGGTACTATTACTAGGCTTACGCAGTCTGTCAAACTGTCGTAAATTTAAACGGCTGTATCTCTCTAAATGTAATAGATAGCCACCTTAAAAGAGGTTAAAAATGGTACTTCATTCCGAAGATTAATTTTAATAAGATTTTGATTTAAATATTCTCATGACCACATTCTTTGTTCAGACATTTGTTTACTTTTGCATTCGCTATCCATTATACTACGGAACAACGTACCATGTAATATATGAATATTCATTAAATTAATTCTTGTATATAAATCTTAGCGCACTTATAAGATTGTCAATCTTTGGCCCCAGGGCGCCCAAAAAACAGGTCTAGCCTAGTTTGGGGCCCGGCAGAAATTCATAATATCTATACCTCATTTAAAAGCTTTTATTTTCATATAAATATTTTTAGTACCTCCCTTTAAACAGAAATTTGAAATATATTTATTTTCTAATGATTTAGATAATACATGGTAACACTAAGGTATGAAATCATTACTGTAGAAAAAAATTTCTTAAGTATTACAAGCATAAACTGTAATTTTTTGTGTCCTATATCGTGTTCAGAATTATGTCAACAATCGGTCTATACTAAGGATTAAGGAAGGTTGTGTGCAACTATTATATTTTATACGAAGTTGTTTTTCCAAACAACTTCAATATATATATTCAATATATTATGTTCCCATAGCGATAGCTATAAATCAGTAAACACGTGACGCTTAAATTTCAGACAAGCGACTTACTTATCTCATCATTCAATTGGCAACAAAAGTATCTTTAATGGAGTTAGTAGGTATAGGTATTACAAGATAAGGGGCTTAAAAGAATACCGAGTCATTAATTAAACCCAGAAAGTACTTACATCGGAGCAACATAATTTATGTAGGCAAGTCGGCGTATAAAGCTTTTCCCTGTTAGAAACTACAATTTTTCTTCTTCAGGCCCGTTGCGAGTAATTTAGTCCGTAGATATTGTGGGAACGAAATTAGTAAAAATATTTTCATGAGGATTAATATTACCTAAATAAATATTCTGATGTTCCAATCCCAATAAAGTGTTCATAAAATACACTCTATTGATTGACTTTAGACTTAGTTAATCGCGGGTAAAGTGCAGCTGATATTGTAGACCAATTAGTTGTTTCTTAATGTTGACGGTAAACAAGTATTTACTTAAAAAAACTTTTTAAGTTAAACGGTTTTATTGAAAAGAAAGATAATGATGTAAACAATGTATTTACTGTATTTTACTAGAAAAGCCCTTTCATTTGATACCTACTTATGTATATTGTGGGGGTTGTGTTAAAATATGAAATTCGCCATTTTGTGGCCGCGGCCATCTTGGATTTACAATAATACAGAATATATTAAATTGTATTGTCATCAGGACTAAAGGTGTATACCAAATTTCAGATCGATCCGTCAACTGCAAGGGGGTAAAATTTAAATTACTAAATTTGACCCAAAAAAACAAATAAATAAACAGGTCAAGCTAAATAAAACCGTTTAAAAAATACCGCTAGGTAGTTCTTTGATCGTTTATAGCTGGTTTAAAAATCTTGTTTGTGTTTGTTTTTAGCCTTTGTACATTTTATTTCACTAAGACATTCTTAGTTTAAATAACTTTATCAATACGTTATGCATAGAAATAATAAGCTAAGAATGCGAGTCGCCTCTAGGAGAGTGAAGCAACTTTTAACAGGGGCCCAATTCAGTTATTCAAGACTGCTCCATAGCTGAACCATATGTGGAGCGTTTCCCGTCGGCCGCCGTGTTTTTTTTGATTCAGTCACTTTCATGTCATACAATTGACACATTTGATGAAAAGTAAACGTCCTTCGCTCGTTGCTAAATCAAAAAAAGATAGCAGCCGACAGGAAATGCTTCTCACAAGGTTCAGTTACGGATCGGTTTTGAATAACTGAATTGCCCCCCCTTGGTCTTTTAAAGCCGTCACTCTGCCCGTAGCTACCGCTACACACGACAGGTAAGCAACTCACTTGAAACTTTAGTCGAACGGTCACATGTCAAATCAGTCAATTCGTGATGGATCAATCATGCACACATTTTGATAGATATTTGACTTCACCTATGATCGAAATTTTGACTGAAATGAAATGTCTATAATGTAATTAAGACCATAGACACATTTATAACTTTAACGAACTCGAACGAACTCGTTTAGTTATAAATATAAGTTTATTTACTAAAATAATTCATTTCTTCTGCTTTCATTAACATTTTCATATTTGTAGGTAAAAGGATTCAAAGCCTTTGAAGCCTTTTAATATTCTTGAAGATACTTATTATAAAACCTTGACTCGAACGATACCCGTATTTATAGGATATTATTTAGTCTACGTCTTGTTATGTCTAGTAATTTTTTCAATTCTATCACAATGCGAACCTAGTAGTAGAATTGCTCCCAAAAAAAAGAAAACTTCGTGAAATAGTGAAAATTGTTTCGGATTTAAAATAAAACTCAGTTATAAAACTCTTTTTTGAAAAGTTTTTTTTTTTAACCTGAAACAATTTTTACTATTTCACGATATAATAAACCGAATAGGTTTCAGAATAAAAAACCGAATAGGTTCATCTTTGATCTCCGACTTATCTCGCTTCAAGAATTTGCTCCGTTTTATGATGCCTCTCCGAAATTAGGATGTAGGTAGGGAGCGTTACCGACTTTTTTCCATATTTCGCCGAGATAAAGCACTTTAGACGCGGCAGACTTAAACAAAGTTTATAAAAGCGGAGTTCATAAGGCGGCTTTATTAGGCGATTTGCAGGTGTGGAGCAGCTGACGTCTCAGATATTAATTTCTGATGGATCCAAGGGATCTGCGGCGAGGTGCGGAATTTTAATGACCGCCCTATGGTCGCGGGGTCCGTAGACCCTCGAGATAGCACATTCGTATTCAGTTCATAATTGGAGAGCGGGATTAGTGAGGGTGTGCGATTTAAACTATAAACTCGGTTTCAGCAGCCGTTCTCATTACTCATTCAGATACCGGCGATTACGACTTTATTCATTTGAAGTGATTCTGTCCCTAGATAACGAGCCGTGAACAAGCCATTTGCCAAGTTTAGGGATGAGTCATTTATATTCATAATATTGTTTTAAGTAACGGGAATTGAAAGAGATTTCCCGCTGCGGCTACGGTAATTCACTTATCGAATGTCCCCGAATCAGCCATGCCGTCTTGAATATTCAAATTGTGACGTAGAAGGAAGACATGACACAAAAATATACGCAGTATAATTGATGTGACCCATTTCTCGTGCAAATAGAGTGATCAGAGATCGGAGCGCTCAATATAAATAAGACGAGCAAAAGGAGCCGTGTATATCTTGCTAACGACTCTGTGTGTTTGTCTAAGAATCTGTTTCTGTGTATCTAAGGGCTCTGCGACCCAAATAAAAGGGTCGAACGAAGGTGTCCTGCTAAGCAGATTGGCGTATACGTGACTTGGAGGTTAAGTGCAGGGGGAAGCTAATCATCAGGTTAAGATACCTTTATTCGTTTTTCTACCTTATTTAAATCGTGTTATTGGGCTAATATTCGAAATAGGGACGAAACGAATATCAAAACAATGAGGACTTTTTTTGGGTAAAACTGAAAACCTTGTTTTAGAAGTAATTTGATTGCAATTTTGTGTTATTCTCTTGATTTTGACGAATAGGGTCGCGTAAAGTAGAATAAATGAAATGAAGTCGAAAGTAGTTATACACCTTAACTTATTTTTCAATTTTTTAACTGTTTTCAAAAGCAAGAGCTTAATACTACATTACAAATAAATTATAAAAGTATATAAATAAACTAAAGTAGTAAAATATACAATCCATATTAAAATAATTTTACAAGAAAATATACAGCAAAGTATAAGGATGTACTTAATTTAATATCCGGTTTTAGTTTCAAAATCAAAATCATTACCATTTATTGCACATTTTATTACACTAAAACACTTATCATATTTAAACATTTTATGTTTCTGTCTGTGTGGACCAACCTGTTTTATAACATTTTGTCATTCAAGAAATTATTTACTAAAATACCAACTCTTCTCAATTAATAATTTTCAATTCAATTGCAAAACTCAATATTTATCTATCTTTTAATTAACAAGAATATTATTACTTAGGACTTTATGATAGATTTAATATAGATACTTACAGAATAAATTTATGAATGACAATATGATTACAGTATCTAAAATATTACCTACACATACTAAATATATTAACATATTATAAAAAAATAAAACAAATAGTTTAATTCTTAAAAAAAGTCCCTCGCATGCAGACCCTGATTTAAAAGTCCCTGATTTCTTTTAATTTAATTTTGAGATGATTTCATTGACAGCTATTTTGCTTTAGAATTAAAACAAATCTCGGTCGCCGTTCACTAACTTATTCCATCCCGGCAACACATTTTCTCTTCCACAACAAACTCCGTCCATCCCCTACTCCAAAGTTTGCAGATTTACATTCAACTTATAAGCAAATTGTAGGTGACCCTATGTAGACAGGGAAGATATTAAAATTTTGTTTTCCCCGCAAACAGTCTCGACCCTCGTCATACAAGCGGTCTCATGTGCACCTCCCGACACCTACTTAAATAACCCTATGTTTTCGGTCTAATATATCAAACAAGATTTTAACACGGCCCTAGTAAATATTTAAAGCGCGATTCATCAGGGATCGTGTTGATTGTTTTACAAGATTTTATTTAGGCTTACTCGGCATTTGTACGGGGGGAGGGCGCGATGACACGTCAAAACGTTAGAAATGATAATTATTAGAACAATTTTCGATAATCGATCATTCTCGCTATACCTACTAATGTAATTTTAATGAAAATCCAGTAAAGTGTCTCGGAGCAAACTTGTTGATGGAGCTGGAATAGTTATTTGTTATGCAAGGCTGCAAAGTTGGTACGAGTACTTGTATTGAAACCTGAGCAAGCGAAGGATTCTAGGACTTTGGTGCCGAGTGAAACAGTTTTCACCAGACTACAGCGAGCAAAATAGAAAAGTATGGAATAAAAAGGTTCGAATTTTAAAAACTCTTTCCACGCTAGCGGACAAAATGCAGATTTCTAATGACAAACAATATCTTTCCGAGGTTGTGAGGTGAAAAATAAATTTCCGGCGTCGTTTGCATTTAAAAAAAAACCGGACAAGTGCGAGTCAGATTCGCCCACCGAGGGTTCCGTACAAACTAAATAAAAAGGGAAATCATATATATTTTCCTTCATAAACCGAAATATACATCGTAAAAATATTTAACACATTCCTTGCTCACCACTCGGATTCGAGTGGAACGGGGCTATAGTAGCGGCACCTCCCACTCGGATGCGAGAGAGCGTCCCGTTCATTTTGTAGTAGTCAGTAAACCACCAGCGTTTGAGGCAGTCAACGTTGCTTTGCGCGGCCACTCTGCACTTAATCAAAATTCGCCTAAAAAGTTTTGGTTCCCAGCTGAAGTGAAGGGTCTGAGGGGGGCGAAGAATGTGTTAAAAACCTATTTGAGCTTATGCTTATGAAGCTCATTCATATGATACCCCACATGATACGGTTAATTCACTTTAAAATTCACTATTTTTTGTGATTAAATTAAAAATGTCCAGTTTTCGGATTTTCCCCTATATGTGTACTCTAATACAATGCTTCTTACCAAATTTCAGAGTTCTAAGTCAACGGGAAGTACCCCATAGGTTTTGATTCCTCTGCGAGTGTCGAAATGTGAGTTTTTTACGACATATTCGGCTGTAACTTTTTTTTACGAAAACTGAGAAAATTTATTTTTCTTTCTGCAGCAAGATACTATGGATCTGCGTATACGGTTTTTAATTTCAACTCGATACCTTCACGCTTTCCCGAGATAAAAGTCTTGACACCCGGACGGACAGACGGACAACAAAGTGATCCTATAAGGGTTCCGTTTTTTCCTATTGAGGTACGGAACCCTAATTTTTTTTTTTTTTTTTTATTGAATGTTATATACAAATTGCCATTTGTTTGCTTTGGTATTTATTTTATGTTATTAACTTATGTAATGCTATTTATTAGATGCATTTAGGTAGGTTAGGTAGTTTTTTAGGTTATTTCGACCTTTAACTATGTAGATATCGTCAATTTGTATATGATTTTTTTATTCATAATAGATCTACGACTTTGACTTTGACTGTCGCCAAATTGTCTGATGGTAAGCGGGTAAGTGTAAATGAAGAACACGTAATTATTGTGGGTTCTATATTAGTAATATTTGAGCCGTTACATCTTTGAGGCGTTTGGTGTCGACACTTTGGACCCGTGGAGACCGGGAGCTAATCTCATTTTCAATAATTTATCTGAGCGCCTGATCGATGCGACGCCTGACCAAAAAGCTGGTACGTATTTGGCCCAACGCATGAGCATTGCTATTCTACGTAACAATACGGCTAGCATGCTGGGTACGCTGCAAACTGGTAGTGAGTTTGAGCATTTAGATTGTCTTCAGACCTTTCTCGGTCTGGCGTAATCGATTTGCTTTTTGTGTAGTAATTTAGTTAGTTAAGTATATGTAGTTTGCATATTGTTTTGTTGTAGCAATATTAGTATTTACAGTACTGCAAATACTATTTTAATCTCGAATATAATCGAAATCGGCCAAAAATGTTATGAATACTATAGGAGCATTGGATCAACTTTCAGAGTAGATAGTTCTAGCGTAGATTTACGATTCAAAATGTGAGGGAAACGAATACTCGTTAACGAACTAAACGACCTTCAAATAAATTTAACAAAAACCAGTGTCTAAAATTGTTATTATCCTATTTAATTTTATCTTCATTATAATTGGGCTAGCTTTTAAATATATGGATAGCTAAAATTTCTAGATTAATTAAGACGTTGACGCTCTAAAGTTAGTCTTGTCTTCAAAATGTCTTACATTTCCATTATCCAAACCAGCGTCAACTTAAGTACTTAAAACTTGAGTCTGTAGTTCCACCCAATGACTTTTAAAGTGAAATGTTGTAACCACCAAGTGCTCAAGTGCTCGAATCTTAAGAAAATATATGCTAAAACTGTTCATAAGTTTTGCATGATACAGCCAAGCGAGCGTACCGGAGTCTACTACTATAGAAATAAAAATAAAAAAAACAATTATGAAAAATTTCACTCGCTTTCTAAGTTATCTTGTATTGCGTGTGTATTTTTAAAGTGGTTGTTAGTAAAGAAAATGCGCATAATAAGTGAGCAAATTTTACTTGAGCTCACGACGATGTAGCCGCCTACGTCGTAAGCGCCTACGCCAGGTTAGTCACGGCGTAGAACTTTGTGTTAAATAAGTAAACAAAAATAGTAAAAACATGCTTACCTAAGTACTTCTAAGACAAAATATACATAGTTTATTCTCTCGAAAAGAAAAACAGAAAAAATATTTTTGCGTAAAATACACATTGCTGCGCAGTGATTTTGTTCTTTTTTAGGGTTTCGTACTCATAGGGTAAAACGGGACCATATTACTGAGACTCCGCTGTCTGTCCGTTCATCCGTCCGTCCGTCTGTCACCAGGCTTTATCTCATGAACCGTGATAGTTAAACAGTTGAAATTTTCACAGATGATGTATTTCTGTTGCCGCTATAACAACAAATTCTAAAAAACAGAATGAAATAAATATTTAAGGGGGCTCCCATACAACAAACGTGACTTTTTTTGCTCGTTTTTGCTCGATATTGATAACGGAAACAGGTAGACGCTTGAAATATTCACAGCATATTGAGTTATATTATTCACTTTATAAAGAAATAATTAAATTAAAATAAAATTAATATTTAAGGGGGGCTCCCATACAACAAACTTGTTTTTTTGCCATTTTTTTTTAATGTAGAAATAGGTTCGCGCTTGACCGCCAACTTGCCTTATGTTAAGCGACGTTGCGGTCTACGATGGAGCGTGCTTACCTAGAAGAAACCAATTCACTCACGATTTAAAGACACCCAGATTATATAGATAATGGTTGGTTGGATGGATTAGATAGTTTTTATAGATAATGGTACGGAACCCTTCGTGCGCGAGTATGACTCGCACTTGGCCGGTTTTATTTGTGTTTTTCTTATTTTTCCCTAGAATAGAAGTGATTTCTACCACTGCAAAACTATATTTTGGTATTTTTTTAACGCAACTGTAAACAATATACTGTTTTTGTTATGAAATTATATTAATAACAAAATACTCTTAGTAATTTACGATTCTAATAAAGAAAAATGCAATTAGATAATTATTGCTTTTTTCTTTTCTATTTATTGGTTTTCACGATTGATTGAAATTAAAAAAAAAAACGGATTTATCGCATTTATTTTACATAATTTTATGACCGACGTTTCGAACACTTTGCAGCTTTTTTCGTGGGCACAAATGAGACTACAAAATACGTTAAAATTGTTGTTTAATTCCAATTAATTGGATAATGTTCAGAGCCAAAATCTGTTTTCTTCTGTTGCATGAAAAAAAATACAATCTAGGCATGTATTAGTGCTTTACTTTATCTTTTTATGTTAAGGACCATTTCACAAAGTTTTTTACCTTCAGTATATACTCCAAACTAGTTAAATGATGTTACTACGAAATTGTTTCGTAGTAGGAGTCGCAAAGTCATTCAACTTTCCTTCACGTTGGTAAAGATCACTTGCAGTCCCCTTATAAAACAGATTCATGAATATTTATACAGATTTAAGTATAGTGCATTGCTGTTGGCCAAATAACTGCGTTCGCTTAGAGTGTGCTCTCGAATTCAAATGTGTTTTAATTGTTGTTTTCCAAGTTTCCTGAGAAGTTTACCTTTCTAAATGTTTTGGTTGTTTATAATTTCAGTGATAGTGTGATTTGTGAGCCGACTAAAGATATTAAGGGTCCGTAGTGCTATGAGTAACTTTTATTACTTGTTGGGTACGTGATGTTAAATCTAAAATGATGTTAAGGTAGGCCACGATGGGCGCTATGTTAGACAATACAAAAACAAAATAGTAATAGGTAGGTAGTCATTTAAGGGTTCACAGAACCGAGCGTCATCCTAGATAGGTCACATCTTGTTACCCGATGAGGTGGGTAGACATACGGCGCGCTCTTAGTCTATAAGCCAAGTTATTTTTAACAAACTTACAAAAAGAAGGAGGTTCTCAATTCGTTTTTACGTTGTTTATGTTTGTTCAGCAATTACTCCGCCAATTATGAATTGTTTTTAAAGTTTTTTTTTGGTAGGTAATTACCTCATTGCTAGTTATATATAAATTATATCAAACTTGGTTCAGCAACAAAATAACTGAAACAATATCATCCAAGTAAAGGAATTGGGTATTTTGAAGTCGTTTTTTTTTAAACTATATTATTATTAACCAATGTATCGAACCCTCCCACATGGGTATCCGATACGCTCCTGGCCAGTTCTATTCTTCTTCAGTTTCTCGAGTAGTTAACGGACGCATTTTAAGTATACGTAGAATCACAGAAAAGAAGCTTCACACATGACACTGCATGAATTGCTTATAACGGCTTACAGTCACATATTTGAATGATCCCTCACCAAATTCGTCTATGAATTAATTATCCAATATCAAAATTAATAAACAATAAGTAATTGTGGGTCAAGACTGGCACAGAGGAAAGATAAGTAGAGTACAAGAAAACAGGCCTATGCTCAGCGGTGGGCGATAATAGGCTGAAACTGATGATCATTAGCAATTTATGTGAGTTACTGCAACTTGATTACCTACCTCTTTCCATGATGATAATATCTATATCGTCTCAATGCACCCCTGTATCTCCTACTGAACGGTACTGCACTATCGGCTTGTATTCCGTCCAAAAGAATTATGGAGCTAGCCTCACAATACAAAAAGAAAAGTGATAAAAGAGATGTGACAGACACGACGACAACAGCTGTTTCCGAAAACTGGACTTCGTCGAAAATCAACTTTATGTGAAAGAATTTTAGGTTCATTTTACGAGTATTTGTGGTAAAATACACTCACCATGCTCAGGTTGTAGTATTTTCGGTGTCGACCAAAGCTGAAAGCAGTATATTCAGGTTTCGTTACACCCTGATTTTAGGTTAGTTTATTTTTCGAGACTTTTCGTGTTTCTCGGTGATTGAGTGAGATTTTCCATCCTTCAAGCTTGAATCACCCAGCAGTCTAGTGAACATTAATTGAGTCTGCTTATTTAGCAGGTTTTATATTAAAGCAATTTTATCATATTGAAGAATGGGTTATGCGAATAGAGATAGCTATCCCGCTTACGTATTACCACATTTTTGCAGATATATATTGTCTGAATGTACTGCTACATACTACATATGTGTGATAAAAAAAAAAACACTTGATTTAAACTAAGTTTCATACAGAAAAATAAAGTGCTAAATTTTCATTAAGTTCCAAAGGGAAGACCCACTGTACAGTGTATTTGTGTGCAATAAAGTGTTTAATAAATAAAAATTATTTGTTTCACTAGATTTTTTATGTCATTTTTTAAAACGAACATTTATCGTACGAACCGTTCAATTGTGGAATACGCTTCCTGAGTGGATTTTCCCCGATGGATACAATCTAGGTGTCTTTAAATCGCGAGTGAATCGGTGTCTTCTAGGTAAGCGCAAACCTATATGGTATAGAAACAAACAAACGAATGTATATAATATAGTATATCCATAATTTTTGTCTTAATAATTATCTCTCAATTTTGTTTAATTGCGACAAATAAAAAAAACTATAATTGTAGTATACACAGTATTTTATATTATTTTATCTTTATATTATTTATCTATTATTTTTGATATGTTTAATTTTTATATCTTTTCACTGACCATTTTTGGCATTGTAAAATAATGTTTGGTATAATAAGAGATGTTATAATATGATCAGTATTATTGCAATAAATGATTAGTGACTCGGTTCGAGTCATCTACACAAATAAGCTACAACTTACCCAATCTTGGCCTCACTTCAAAAGCGCGCTAACTACATAAACCACCTATCACTTTAGTGGGCGCTATTTTGACAATTTCAAGCGTCGGGAATCCGATTTAAATGCGGCATCGCAAACGCCTATCCCGGAGATTAGAGCGGACGGGCCAGGGGTGAGCAGTCGGGTGGGCGGGGGCGTCAGACGGGCGGCCAGCCGGGCGCACAGACGGGCGACAGTCGCGTGCGCGTCCACCGCTTATCTTGTTACTTGGCTGTCGCTGTCACGTGGTGTCGCGCCCACGGTAACGCTAAGTGCCTAGCTTTGGTTCTGATATCGGGATGAAAGTTAGCTACTGTTGCTGTACACTTAGTTACGGCGCTGTAGATATTAAATCTTCTATCTCACTCGCATAAACATATTTAGATGTAGGGAAAATCCGTTATGTAACAAGTAATATTGTTGAAATAAAATTAAAATGCAACCACAATAGACTCTCACATAATTAAGTACATTTTAATTTTTTATGTAGACGTCACATTAAAATAATAATATGTTTTATTATTCCTATAACTGCCTCGCGTCTAATGACATCTCATAATAGCATAACATATTTAACATGTTTTTTTTTTTAATAGAAGATAGATCTACGATTGACCACCAACTCGCCTGATGTTAAGCGACGGTGTGGCCGAGGATGGAGCTTGTCGATCTAGAAGATATCTATTCACTCTAGCCTTGAAAATTCCAAGATTGTAGGTCTCAGGAAACAGAGATGGCGGCAAAGAATTCCATTCTTGTGCAGTGCGCAACAAGAATGTGGATCGATATCGCTGAGTACGGATATACGTACCTACGCATTCTATCATATTATGTTATAATCAACGCGTAGGATTTAGTTTCAGATTTTATGGTATTTCGTGTAACTGGTAATTTGCAAATCTGGTACTATATGTCGAAACGTATCAAACACTGTAGGTTGTAGAGAGTGGCAAAAAATATACACAATTATGTTTGAAAAATATTACGTATACTTTGTTTGTTTGTCTAAGAAGGTTTAAGTTTAAGCTGCTAGATGATATTACGGATGCGCCCAGTATAGCATGCTTCAAATCTCGGCTAAAACGCTGGCTTATCGAGCAGACGTTCTACGATTTTGATAATTTTAAGGGCTTACAAGGTTAGTATGAAGTTTCTTGGATTGTGACAATTGTATTATACTTTTGACATTATTATTATATTATTTTATTTTGACATTATATATACTATTACATAATATTTTGACATTGCTTCATTAATTATTTGACATTGTTATTATTTTAATTTTTGAAGTTCATATTGCAATGATATTTTATTTTATTTTTGTGTACTAAAAAACAATTGTGTTATAAATTTAATTAATTTATTTTTATTTACTGTAGATACTAAGGTATCTACGACAGAATTTTTATATTAGGTTAAGATGACGTGTAAATAATAATATTTTTACGAATAAAATGAATATGAATATGAATATGAATAAGTATGCATGTTTCTAAATTACCTCCTATAGCTTAAATGGCTTAACCGATTTTGATGTTCAAGTTGTTCTAAGATTTGTTTCTAGTTCTCAAATATCGTATGTTACATTATTTGATAATTTGAAAAAACCGACTTCAAAATACGCAATTTGTTTATTTGGATGAGATTTTACGAGTTATTTGGTTATAAAAACCAAAGTACTGAACAGAGTTTTTGGGACCACCTCTGAAGTAACCATCAACCAGCCAAAAAAAACATCAAAATCAATGCAAAATTGACGGAGTAATCAGTGAACATACATACAAAAAAACATATAGTCAAATTCCTCCTCCTTCCAACTCCTTCTTTTTGGAAGTCGGTTAAAAATACAACTCTCACAAAAATTTCATATTGCACCTTTTCTTTAATACCTAAAGTTCTGGAGAAGCCTCGCCTTAACACCAGGCGAGATGACCTGACGTTTCGAACATTTTACTGCATCCATGGTCACAGATAACTATATTTTCAATGCACCTTTTCTCTATAACAAACTTTCGCAATAAATAACTAATTTCACAAGAATTATGTTAAAGAATGCTAATTAAATACATTTTAGGCATAAATACACTTTGAATACTTTCTCACGAAAATGTAGGTATACACTCAACATCAAATCAAGTATAACTTAAACTGCGATAATAGTTCTTTTGCAGTCATATATTATTTAAATTAGACAACTTTTAACGGATTTATCGTATTTTACATAATCTTAAGGCCCCGCTTGTCTCCAAAAACAGGAAAAACTGCTATTTGAAAATTTACAATAAATACTTATACTAATAATTCAAGCTCAAATTTTTTGTATGTAAAATATTGATCTGTTAGCTAGGGTTCTCCTGGTACAAAGACACGTTTGCTGAAAAAAAACTCAGCTTAATTTTTTTGAAAAATATGCCATTTTACTTATTTTTTAAATTGATCTCCAAGTGATTTAAAGTCACCAACACCAAAGTTACCATGTTAAGTAGCTATTACATTTTTTTAACGTTGTACTGGTATACATTTTTGATACGTCTAGTGCATTATTTTATATTGATTTATTTTATAACAATAATTGTGCTTGCGAGCAGCCGTCCCGCGGCGCGCGGCGCGTTGGCATCGTACGTATTTCTGTGCTACGTACATAAAATTACCGCGCTCAAGAATTGTGGGTTGAAGTAGTGTAAAATACCTAAAGTTCTGGAGAAACCTCGCCTTAACACCAGGCGAGATGACCTGACGTTTCGAACATTTTACTGCATCCATGGTCACAGATAACTATATTTTCAATGAGTAATAATTCTCGAAAACCTAAGAAATCATTAGTATTATTATTTTTCTTTCTAACCGACTTCCAAAAAGAAGGAGATTCTCAATTGAGGAATCAAACTGAATGTTTTTTGTATGTTTGTTTACCGATTACTTCGCCAATTATGAATTGATTTTGATGATTATTTTTTGTTTAGTAGTTGGTAGGTGGTTCCATATAAATTTTATCAAAATCGGTTTAGTACTTTGGATTCTATCATAAAATAACTGGTAAAATGACATCGAAGTGAACAAAATTGCGTATTTTAAAGTTGTTTGCTTCCGTTTTTTTTAACTATAATTATAATAAAGATGCTCTTTTATCTTTAAAAATATTCGAAAGTGTGACACTAAACACGTAGTAAGAATAACAACTAATTACCTACACCGAGCGCCTTAACTGCAAGGAAAGCAGCTGGATGGATCGGCATCCTGCTTGCTCAAGTAATGGGTCAAGTGCATTAGCAGAATGACTTGCACGGTGCACTGTTACTTTGTACTAATAATACAGATGATATTTATAATCGATTTTCGTAGAATATGCATTGCTGGGTATTGTGATGACTAGCTACAGGTAGAAATGATAATACCAGCTTATATCTTTATGCGCATTTTTATTTGTAAAAGTACTTTATATACTTTGTTTCTTTTATGTGTTAAGATATATATTTGATAGTTATCTTAAAATAAAAAACAGTTGATCCGATTTTAATCAAACATAGATAAGAAAACTTCTTTTTAGCTTGATTAAATCTTCTTTTACAAAAAATAAACCGGACAAGTGAGAGTCAGACTCGCCCACTCAAGGTTCCGTACAAATTAGTAAGTAAAAAAAGCAAATTATATATTTTTTTAACAATTTTGTTCATAATTAGAAAATTAAAGATCATAAATGCGTGACCAACATTTAATTATTTAATTACAATAATTTTTAATGCTAACTTATATTATAAATACATACATGATTACAACTACTTAAGTGTCAAATAGCCCCCCACGTAATGCTCCCTGGCCAAACGTGCCCATTACACTGGCGGCGTTACCACGTTGGATGGCAAGGGAGACGTGTTGCATCAAAAACCACCCAGACCGAGGGTCGCATCCCTTCTCCTTCAGGCGCTGTCCCAGGTTTTGAATCAGCTTTTTGGCCTCATCACTCCACGGTCCCGCCGTTTCCACGGCGAACGCGACAAATTCGTACGCTGGGCCCAGACCAGCGTACTTGAGATGCTTGGCCTTCGCTGCTATCTCAGCTCCTGCACCGGCAGTCTGTTGAGTTGCTCGGATGTGGCACGACGCGAATGTGCTCACGCATGTGGCGTCCCAGACGAGACATCTGCCCTTTTGCCAAGGTACTAGTGTGAGTCCGTCCGGTCGCTTACCATCCGAGCGAGACAAGCCTGGGGGTTCCAATACGCACGGCACACCTGCGGAAACGAAGGCTTTCCTGATAACCTCGTTTAAGGCGTGGTGTCTAGGTCTTCTGCCGGCACATCGAATGCAGCTAAGTCCGTGGTGGCCATTTGCCTCAACTCTCGCACCGCAGATGCATGTGTGAGGTTCAGACACTGTACATCCGATTCTAAGCGCGGCCGCCACCCTTAAAGAGTCATCGTCCAGGAGCGTGCCCATGTTTGGAGATGGTAAGGCATGCAACCAGGCGCCTGACTCTGGCTTGATGACCGCGTTTAGACGGGCTAGATCAGCTCCCGAACTTGCTTCACGCAGCTGTGTAAGGATGGTCTTAGAGGTAATGTCGTCCCATCCTCTCTGTCTGTCTGGTTTGTCTGGCGGACCAGCACCTGTACACTGAGCCGACCATTCACTTAAAGCCTCCGGGGCGTATGGAATACGAGTCATGTCCCCAAAATTGGGTAGAATGTGAGAGACAAGATTCGTGACCCCATGTGCGGAAGCTAGGAAGGAGGAAAGACCACCCTCGTGTAACCGGCGTACTCCTAGTCCACCGAACCGAACAGGCAAGCTAGCCTGACACCACTGTGACTCGCTCAACTTGATGTTGAGAGTTTCTTCCAGGATATGTTTTAATGTGATGTCAAATTGTTGCACTTCGTCAGAGCATTTCCATGTCGGAGCTGTTCTTATGACGTAAGTCATTTTAGGCATGGCGAAGCAGCTTCTTAGGAGAGTTAGCGAGACGTGTGCTGGAAGAAACTTTAAGTGATTTCCGAGTGATCTCAGGATTTGCGTTTTGGATGTCAAGCACTCTGATACTCCCTCGGCGCAAATGGGAGCTCCTAGGAGATGTAGCGACTCCTGTTCCACAACTTTGAGCCCAGGAATGAGAGATGCGAATGTCGGCCCCGATTCAGCGGCAGACGGGCTACAAGCAAAAAACTCGCATTTAGTGGTATTTACCTCTAAACCGAGTTCCTTCAAAGCAGGGAAAAGAGACCTGACATCTCTCTCTACTATCTCCGGGCTTCCACCTATGGTGCCATCGTCCAAATACCAGACGTTAAGTGGGGCTTTCAGAGACGCGATGGCCTTGTGGATGGCCATGCTGAAAATAAGTGGGCCCAAAGGATCCCCCTGCTGTGCCCCTACCTGAGACAGAATGCAATTGTTGTTAAATGAAAGCCTGCTCGGCGATGAGTAGCATTGTCTCAGAAAGGGGTATATAGTAGGTGTTAGATTTCGGACCTCTTCTAGCAGTGCGTTTCTGCTGACGCTGTTGAATGCATTGCGGATGTCTAGTTTAAGTAGGACATCGTCGCTACCTTCGCGCATGACGAAAGCTCGTGTGGCATGAATTGCTGCCTCGCAACCGAGAGGGGTACCGAAACCTACTTGGTGTGGCTGTAGATAGGCTGCCATGTTGTTTCTAACAGCCTGGCAACAGAGCTTAGCCACGAGACGCCTGATGGTACTACCTACCGCGATAGGTCTGATTCCCCCATCTTTTTTTTGGAGGGCGCAGAGGGAACCCCCGTAGAGGACAGGGCATATTTCTAGGTTTAAATGTCCTTCCAACAAGAAATTGCATAGCCTCGTCAGGGACTCCTGTAGCTTCGGACCGTTGTCGCCGGCGGATGGAGAAATCAGCTCTTTAAGGTGCTCTGGGCGTAAGCCGTCGAGACCGGGAGCTGACCCACGATGAAAGGAATTAATTGCCTTTACAACGTCTTCGGCTGTTACGGTCTGGCAAGGCGTCAAGGGGTCAGCCGCTGGGGGGATCTGTGGGGGGAGTACGGGCCCGGGGTGTTTTTCCTTAAGGGCCGCCAGAGTAGCCTCGTTTGAGGGGGCGAATGTGCAGTCGGAAGTAAGTAGGCGAGCTGCACCCCTAAGGTCCCCCTCGTAAACTTTTGCTTGCGCAGCTCTATGGATGGAGGGCGATGTTCTCGGCGAGCATTCAGCCTGTAGGTCTAGCTGGCTGTCTCCTGTAATATTTGCCTTGACCTTAGTTGTGAGAGATTTTTCGCCTCCATCGTCTGGTATCCTTAAGAACGTGAAAGCGAAGGAAAGTAGTGTTATCCAGTCTTCCGTAGCATTAGACTGGGTACACTTATTAATAACCGACGCTAACTTGCCAGCCGCCAAACATCTTGCGCCTTTAGGAACGTGTCTGAGAACACGGACCTTCGTTTTGAGCGCGGGTAGGTCTTCTAGGCAAATGCCTGTCTGGGCCCTGGGTACCGCTCTCGGTGCGCTTGACGTTATGGGCTGAGGACACCCGAGATTTGGTGATTCGACGTCTCTGTGCATGCGTCCTATGTGCACTCGGAGGCCATGTGGTACCGCGTATAGTTTTGCGGGATTAGTACAGTAAGGGCAAGGTGCGCGCTCAGAACTTGACATTATGGGGAACTACTACTAATTGCTAGACTTAGCTAATTAAATAACAGTAAATAAGCAATAACAATTGTAAAAAAAGTAGTAACAAAGATAAAAGTCTAAATAAAAATAACAAATAAAAAGTTTACGGTTACAATTAAGCCTTGAAGCAGAGTGGCGCCCTCTGTGAGATTTCCGCTCTTTCTTGTGTGAGCCCGTGCTACTATGGGTCCAAGACGAAATTTCCGTGGGCACAGTATATTGAACCGACATAGGTTAATGCCTCGTTCGGGGAAGAGATGGCGTGCCCCGAGAGTTTTTGTTGTGCTCCGCTGCAGTTCATCTGGCGAGTAACATGTGCCATGATGACTCACCGCTCACCCGCTCCGACGATGTTCAAGTGGTGAGGCCGCTGCGCGTCGCGCCGACGCGAGGGCGCGAGCGGCTACCTGGCGGGGGTTCCCAGCGGTGGGTCTTCACGTACGATGCTACGATGATGTGTTGTAATTGAATATTAAAAACGGATTTGCTGATAATTCAGCCAAATTAATACTTATTTTATTGAAAAAACTTTCACTAGCACCAGGATTCTGAGGGCTTCAAAACTGTGTCACTTCCAACTTCACTATGCAACTTTTTATTGGTGATTTCGAATATTTTACGCGGAGCGAACGTAAGTGATGCTACCGCTTCGACAGTTTGAAAGATCATAAAAATAATTAAAAGCCAGTTTTCATTTGTGCTAATGAAGCTCTTTCATATAACCACATGACAACTTTAAAATTTAGACCCTCTTACCATGCATAGAGACCCTATTTTTGTGACTAAATTAAAAATGTTCAGTATTCAGATTTACGTACCCTAGACCGTAGACGTACCGTAGACGAGAAGTACCCTATAGGTTTTTAATTCTTTGCGAGTTTACAGATTTTGTGATATATACGGCTATAACTTTTTTTTTACGATAACCTAAAAATAATGTTTTTTTCACAGCTACAAGGAACTACAGTTTTGCTTGAATAGTGTTAATTTTAATTTGATATCTCCACGCATTCTTGAGATAGAAGAATTGACAGACGGACAGATGGACAGACGGGCATACGAACAATAAAGTGATCTTTTTGAGGTACGGAACCCTAATAAAGTAAGTATATATACAATACATGCACGCACTTTTAATGTTGACATCAACATCATTTTTACCTAGCAGGAAAACTCCAGTTGTTAATATAATTTAAAAGGGTTTTTGTTGCGGCTTACAATCTGTTGTACCCAAGAGGCCGGAAGTTATTCATTACGATGAACATTTTACAACACAAGCGACATCTAACTTGAGCTACTTTGTTATAAATTACAAAGATTGCTTTTTTACCTGATTGCGGAAGGTTTTTCAAGTGTATGTATGTTTGTATGTATATATGTACTATGTATGTTCCTGTTCGCTTACAGCCGATTTTGACCTGCTAGGTGTCGTTAGATTCGTCTTTGAAGCTCATCTTCAGTGCTTTAGTCCGGAGCAAGCTAGAAGCCAGTACTTGTGTGTTGCAGCCCCAAGCACAAGTTTTTTTAAAAAATAGGACAACTACCGAAGATGCAGGAAACCGGCGTGTAAAACTGTCGGTCACAGAACCTCACCGATACCCCGATCTCTTGCCTCACTAAATGCTTTTCTTGATGTCAAGCTCGACTGTGATTTACTCGCGGGTGAGTGGAGAGACATCATGATTGACTGTATAAGTTATTGGGAAACTATTGTACAAAAGCAATCAAGCACTTATAAATAAATTAAATCTCAATTGACATTATTACTTAATATTTTATCAATATTTATTTTACATATTGACATTTTTTTTTACCCTGACTAGACTTATTGTATTGAATTATATATTTTCTTTGACATTTGATATCTTTTGTGTATTTATTAAAATTAATTTTACATTATAGACATTGAAAAAAATGCAAATCCCTTTATACATAATATTATTATCTTCTGTAAAGCCTTGGTCTAAAACTATAAGTCAATCTCGTACTTTTTTTTTTCGAGGTAGGAAGTAAAGAAACTTCAAAATAAATTTCGAGTACATATTATTGGGATAAAACTCGGCTCGAGACCAATCAGAGGTAGCGCCGTGGCAGCGCGTAAATCTCCACTGTCAAGGTAGGTACAATATTTCCTGCAAATTGTATCGAAATGTCAGACTTATCCGCACTTCGGAAGGGATTTAACTTCGACTTATTTGGCACTTGTTCTACTTTGGTTTGCGACTATCTTTCACTTTTCCAAATTACTTCTCTGGCATTTTCACGAACACTGGCGTTAGAATAAAAAATAAGTTCAAAAACTAAAACTCGACTACTGAAAAATTACGCTGTAAAAAGTTTTTTTTTAAATTTAATTTTTATCTCCACAGACACCAGGGTCCGTGACCTTTGTCATAATTACAAACTATTGTTTACTAATTATCGTTACGGGAAAATAATTTTATTTTAATTTAAGTACTTATTACTATGTTGCGTGCATACCACGAGCAAACCAGCGATCCGCAAGCAGCACCCGATCACGAGTATGACGCATGTGCCAGCCATCGCCCTCCTCAACCATATGTTAGGGAAGAGGGCGACCCGCCACACGACGCCACCGTAAGAAGGAGCCTTCGATGGTGAGCATGAATGCTCAAGGTGTGCACACAACTCTTATTTCTAACTACTGAAATACTAGTATTTCTGTGAATGCAGTCACTGGTAGAGCCCGGTTTTAGATGGGGTTTCCAGATTATCTGTTTGCCCTCGGTTGATCGGACTCTATCAGCGACTGCACTTTAAACACATTTGATTTTATTTTTAGTTTAGCAATAATTTTAGATTGCTAAACTAAAAATAAAATCAAATGTGTTTAAAGCTCAAAATTTAAAAACAACTACATATTTATTTTATTCAAAATAATTAATTATTTAGTAAAATGGTAGATTTTACTAAATAATTAATATTTTTTATAGTTTACTAGCTGCGCCCCGGAGTGTCACCCACGTAGTGATGAATAACTGTGATGATGATAATAAAAATAAACCATGCCCTTTTAAAGGTTCTAAAAAATCTCTGTACCAAATTTCATATCGATTGGTTTAGCCCTACAGCCGCGAAGAGGCAACAAATAGACAGAGAGACATACGACATACATCAGACAGACATTAGACCTTCACTTTTATAAAATTGGTTAGGATAGTTTCAAGTATTTTATAGACTTTCTAAAACATTATAGACTTTATAATATTGGTTAGGATAGATTTAAGCGTTTGTAAAACAACATGTCAGAGCTCCTAGTTATCAAAGTTTTTTTTTTATATTTGATAAAAGATTTTTGACTTGTGACGTTGTGGTCTGTAACTGAGAGTGTTTACCTAGAATAGAACGATATAGTTGTGATTTAGTGATGCCTAAATTAAATCTATGTTAAAGATTTTCTCAGGTATTGCAGCAGTAAGCAGAATAAAATGTTTTTAAGGTTCCGTACCTCAAAAAAAAACGGAACCCTTATAGGATCACTTTGTTGTCCGTCTGTATGTCTGTCCGTCTGTCCGGGTGTCAAGACCTTTATCTCGGGAACGCGTGAAGTTATCGTGTTGAAATTAAAACCATATACGCAGATCTATAGTATCTTCCTGCAGAAAGATAAATAAAATTTCTCAGTTTTCGTAAAAAAAAGTTGCAGCCGAATATGTCGTAAAAACGCACATTTCGACACTCACAAGGGAATCAAAACCTACGGGAAGTACCCACTTCCCGTTGACCTAGAACTATGAAATTTGGTAAGAAGCAATGTGTTAGAGTAAAAAGCCGAAAACTGGACATTTTTAATTTAATCACAAAAAATAATGTCTTTACGCAAGGAATGAGGGTCCAAAAATTTTAAAGTTCTTTAACCGTATCATGTGGGGTATCATATGAAAGAGCTTAATTAGCATAAGTTAAAACAGGTTTTTAAATATTTTTACGATGTATATTTTTCGGTATAAGAAGGAAATTTAAAAAAAAATATGATTTCCCCATTTTATCTACTAGTTTGTACGGAACCCTCGGTGGGCGAGCCTGACTCGCACTTGTCCGGTTTTATTTAAACGCTGGATAGATCTACGATTGACTACCAACTCGCCTGATGTTAAGCGACGGTGTGGCCGAGGATGAAGCTCTGATTAGAATATATGATGAATATATGATAGAATATATGCGCTGATTTAGAATATATCTATTCACTCTAGCCTTGAAAATTCCAAGATTGTAGGTCTCAGGCAAGAGATGGCGGCAAAGAATTTAATTCCTGTGCAGTACGCATCAAGAACGTGGACCAATATCTCTGTGCACGGATTTTTGGAATTTCAACGAGAAATGGATAGTAATTCGCCAACTTTTTGCTAGTCCTGTAGTGAAATGGGAATAATTTATTTAATACGGGTTTTTGGAATATTTGCTATGAAATGTAAATATTACAAAATTATAGGATTGATCCCAAAGGTTTGAACAAATACAAAACTATACATATACAATACTACAAAACTATATTGCTATTGAAACATTTAACTTTATTTCATGAATAGGTACTAACATACCTACCGTCTATAGTAATTAGACCTTCTGCCAAAATATATTATATCTACCCAACTTAAAGTTACTAAATCAAATTATGAGATGAAAGCTTAATGACTTTGTCTTGAAGTCAAATGAAATCCCAAATTCGGGAGACTTGCAGCTTTATTCATGAAGCTCTCTGGAAGTTTCTTCAGACGATCTTTCTCTTGATACTTGTCTTTACCAATGACCTATAGATTGTATGTATTTTGTAAAAAAAAAAGGCTAAGCAGTACTACTAAATTTTACGAAAATATCTTGTAAATGTATAGTTTTATTTTGGACTGTATTATAACTCAAAGCAGGGTTTCCCAAACTGTGCACCCTAGAGAGTAAAGATGGGCGTCGTAATGCGCTTGACAACGCCTTGCGCCACAGAATTAGTTATAGTCTTTATTACAACGCTCTGCACCATAGAATAGGTAGTAGTTATTATACAAAAGATTAGCTCTTAAGGTCTCATGTTATTTAAGGTAGTCTGCCCTAAGCCACTGGAGTAAATAGACGTAGTGTAAAAAAATATACGTTTTAAATTATTTTTTAATCCTACTTCTGTCACGCTCCTATTGTTCAAACCGATATGGATGAAAAAAAAAAAAAACATACCAATTTATTCTTCACCAGAAACTAAATTCAAAGCGTGAATCCACATTTTCCACTAAGGTGCTCATTTTCAGGCACAACTAAATTTACTTCACCAGAAGAGAGTCTCTTTGAACTCTATTAACTTTAAATTCATAGGCTCTAAGAATTTTAATTCAACTTTCAACATCTATTTTCGTGAAGCTGGAGTTTTTGATTGTGTCACTCAATATTTTTCCTAACTAACCAGTTTCGTTAACTCATCATAGCTGTATCTGTCAAAGGTCAATGTAGAGCAAGAAATAATAGAGTAGAGGTATCATACCTTACCCCATGTAATGAAAAAATCTAAAAAAAACTAAATCTCTAAGTGCGACACAGAATGACAATCTTTGGGAACCCTGGCTTAGAGTAAACTTAAGAAACAGAACCAAATATATACATGTTGGTATATATATATATATATTATAGATTATAGATATGTCATGCCACAAAGGCTCACAAAAAGCTTTAGTAATCAAAAGCATAGCTTTCGAACGTGCTTGTTGCTTTGGGTCTAGCCTTAGGACGATATTCCGTTGCTCTGAACGTTACAGTGATCGTGTATTTTTGACGATCAACATTTAGCCAGCTTGTAAAATAGCATAGTCAGCAAAAAATAAATCATTATTTTTAAGCATGCGAGTAAAAAATCTTTAATAATAATTGTAATGTCCTCTTATCCACATTGCTTATTAACCACAAAGGTTAATAAACAATGTGAAGACTAAAACATAATAACTTAAAGATATAGTCACTGAAAACATGTCCAATAGATACTTTATACATATGATTTTTAGGGTTCCGTACCTAAAGGGTATAACGGGACCCTATTACTGAGACTTCGCTGTCTGTCCGTCCGTCCGTCTGTCACCAGGCTGTATCTTATGAACCGTTATAGTTAGAGAGTTGAAATTTTCACAGATGATGTATTTCTGTTGCCGATATAACAAAAAATACTAAAAACAGAATAAAATAAATGTTTAAGAGGGCTCCCATACAACAAACGTGATTTTATTGCTCGTTTTTGCTCGATATTGATAACGGCAACAGGTAGACGCTTGAAATGTGCACTTAATATTAAGGTATATTATTCACTTTAAAAATTAATAATTAAATTAAAATACAATTAATATTTAAGGGGGGCTCCCATACAACAGACATGATTTTTTTGCCGTTTTTATAGGTACGGAACCCTTCGTGCGCGAGTCCGACTCGCACTTGGCCGGTTTTATTATGATTGGCACCACTGAACAACACATACTATATTTCAATCTATTAAATTTTATATTATATTAAAGTATGTTTGGAAAGTGTATTAATTTAGCATTGAAGGCGCCGTTGTCCTTATTTCATTATTTTGTTCGGCTAGAAACACTCGAGACTTTAGTTAATATATTTTGCCACTATAGTTCTCATTCTTTACAGACTAGACTATTTTAAGAGCCAATTTATAATGTCAATTTTGTGTTGTTAAATAAATAAAATAATGCCATTTAAAAAAAATTAACAATTTTTAGGAACTGTATGCAACGCTAACTCGAACTAGGCTCTGTAAAATAATTTACAAAAAGTTACTATGTCTTAGGAAATATTATGTATTTTACAATATGCATTATTGTACGTTTCCTTTAAAATCAAATCTAATATTTATAGATAAGTATGTTTATAGATATTAGGTTTGATTTTAAAGGAAGAAAGGTAGAATTTATTTTTTTATTTCATGTGCCTCTTTCTTGTGAAAGGGACACACAAGAAGTAAGTTCAAGAAAGTCAACACGAGTCGCCAAATCTTAGCCCAGTAAATGGACGAGTTAACCTAATAGCCAAAAGCACTCAATGCTTACAAAGTCGCGCCGGCCGCTTTATGGTCCCACTAACTGTTAATTTCCTACATTTCGTTAAAGGAAATTCGTCTCTAAGGAAAATATTACCCTTATTCGGCCATTGTTTCGCTCTTGCAACACTCCACTTTCATTGTTCGATATAGTTGCTTTGTAAGCCTTGCCGTGAGCTTAATAAGAACTCTTCTAGGACATTGTGACATTTTATAGGCAATTGTACTTACGATTTTGGAGATATTTCACCCAGACAAGTTACATTTCGAAATACTTTAGTCGGTCTTAGTATTTGTGTTGTTATAAATATAACTTTTGTAAAAATATATTTGTACTGGTTGTTACTTTCTTAATTATCGCACCGACCCCGGCAATATTACAAATTGAAAATTTTACCAAAAAATATTTCAAAATCTGCGCATCCGCCGATGGTGAACATTTTGTAATTCGGGCTAATTTCCTAACTACTAGTAATTTGCCAACTGTGGAATATGTGATCACGAGGTCAACATAATGGTTGTTAATCATTTCGGTGTCAAAGCAAAGTTGTTTTTTATTTATTTATTTTGAATTTAATTACAATTTTGGCCTAGTCAGTTAAATAATTCTCCCTTTTGCAGAGTCAGCTGAAAAATAATACTAAAGCAAAAAATAATGCTCCGACCATGAATAAAATTCAGTCACGTTTTTAATCTCTGCCGTAAAAAGATTGGGTTTAAAAACATTACTTTTATGTTCGAATCTATAGCATCCAATTTCTTAATGTCCCCGTCGGCATGTCGAGCTGTGGAGGCTAAAATTACGTAATGTATTTACGTATTGACGATGCTTTTGACATGATTTTTGTAACATCCGTTCTATTATGTGGAAAAGGCTTTGTGTATTCTTGTGGCGAGATTGGATGCGAGAGGAATGGTAGCCGTGCGGCTTGGCGCCGGCGTTGTGGCAGAAAATCGGAAAGTCTCTCGGATCCGCTCCGGGCGTGACACTCTACAAGTACCTCTGTCGATGTTAAGCCATTCTAGATTTAGAGTATATCGGTTTCGGTTCGGGAAAATTGCATTTGATTCGTTTTTATTTGAAGCTCTTGAAACAATGGAAAATGGGACAAAAACAGATATAACATTTCATTTATGGCTAAATGAATATATTTAAGAAATTGCTTAGCGCGTGTATGTTTATATAAATTAGTGTATTGCTTTAAAAAATTATATAGGCAGCTATTTATGCTTCTAATCTTAATAAAAAATAAAACCGGACAAATTTCGAGTTAGACTCGCTCACTTCGTAGTAAAAAAAGGCATAAACATCACTATTTTCAGTTTGTAATCAACTTAAAACAATTTTAAAATATCATTGTAGCAGCAAGCTATAACGAATATTGAACGCTTTTTTAGGCTTCCGTACTAAGGGTGCGGGTCTGTTTGTCTATCTATCTGTCTGTATGTCTGTCCGTTAGACGTAAAGCACATTTTGTTGAGTAATTAGTTCTGGTGTCAGTATTCATGATCTTGTGTTATGTATAGTAGTACGGAAACTTCGGTGTGCGAGTGAAACTCATATTTTGCCAGAAAAAATTGTTAATAAGTAGCCAGCCCAGCCAGCCTTGTCCAACTCCTGACTAATTTAAACAAATTTTCTGCAATTGGCAATTTCTTGAAATTTCTATTTCTATTCAAATACCTCATTTGAAAATGAAATTCTTTTCGATCCAGTGAAACAAATCTGTAGAGGCACAGTGGCCTTGAATTACATTAGGCAAGTTAGCGTGGAAATGGGAGAGGAAACTCTGGCAACATTTGGGAAATGAATATGCAACAAGTTTAGCTTTAAGACCGATATTAAGTTACCTAATAAGAACACTGACACTAACAACGTTTGACGCTTACTTACATGCAGATATAGTACCTAGACAATTCTGAATGAACAATCTTAATTTATTTACATTCACTTAATTATTTTAGTTAGGCGTTTCGTGTGTAATTTGTTTAATTAATTTAATGACGAAATTTTAATTTTAATTGATTACTTTTTTACATCCTTTTAAAATTGATATTTTTTTATGTAGCCTTAAAGTGTAGATATAGTAGAGGTATAGTCATAATTCTTAGTATCGTTTTTTCTTACAAGCATGTTAAATTTAATTTATCCGAAACAAACCTTTTTTCCATAATTATATTAAAATATGATATTAAAATTATAATAAATAAATAATTAATTTAAAAGTTATTTTTAAAATCGTTTTAAAGCGGAAATTAATCAATTATTCAAATCCGATTACATTCTGAAGAAAGAAAGATAGTCATTAAATTACCTGGCACATCACAATATTATATCGTACTATTATCGTATATTCTATATCGTACTTATCGTATTATTTATATTGTACTTAAGGGGAACGGTCCTTTCCAGGATGGTGTGTAGGTCGAGAATAATTGTTCACTAATTTACAATAAATAATAATTTACAATAAATAAAATTTAAAGGGAGTTGCGGCAGCCTAGTGGTGAGACCGTCTGACTTGCGATCCGCAGGTCCTGGGTTCGAATCCCACGGCACGCACCTCTGTCTTTTCGAAGTTATGTGCGTATTGATGTTGATTGCCGCCAACTTCTAAACGGTGAAGGAAAACATCGTGACGAAACCTACATGTCTGAGAGTTCTCAATGATCTTGAAGATGTGTGAAGTCTGCCAACCCGCACTTGGCCAGCGTGGTAGACTATGGCCTAACCCTTCTCACAATGAGAAGATGGCCCGTTTCCAGCAGTGGGACAGTTTGTACAAACAGGGCTGATAAAAAAAAAAAAAAAAAAAATTACAACAACTTCTGTTTATTAACACAGAACATATACAATCAATAACAAGTAATATGATGATTATGATGATGAAGTTTAATTAATTTAATTTAATCAAGTGATGTTACCTATTTTCTTTTTATTTATTTTACTTTTGAAACTGAAAATCTTATTATTGTAATTGTAATTATAACATGTTGTGTATACATTTAACGAATATAGTTTAGGTCCAAATTATACATTGTAAAGATTGTAATGACTGTATTCTGTTTCGTGTACCAATAAACTAAATAAAATAAAATAAATATGCGATAGTAAACTCTGATAACAAACAAATGCAAGTAAGTAAGTAATTTAACTGATAATGCACGCTGCGTGCAAATCAATGAATGCAGCCTACGGTGCAGTGCGGCGACGCGAGCGCATCGCTTGCACAAGCTGATTCCACAGCGCAGCGGTCGGCCGCACCGAGTAAATAAAACATAAGCGGTAGCGACTAGCAATATTAGAATAAATATAAATATGTTGATATAACATATATATATATATATATATACATATATATATACAACATATATATATATATATATATATGTTGTATGTATGGTTAATATAATAAATGTAGGCGCATATAATGCATATTATAAATATCAGTATACGAGTAATATAAATATAGATAGATGCCTACATCTTCCATATTAATATATGCATTAAAGTTCTTTTTCAGACAGCAGCACGAGTGGTGCGAAATTTGTTTATCTATTTTAATAAAAGTACTTTCACCCGTTAACAGTATTTATGTTTCGCAGACTGCTTACTACGCGCCGTACATCCCAAACTTGGAAGTATATGTACGTGTTACAACTTTATAACATGTAATGTTATACGATACCTTTAATTTAAGCCGTATTAATTGAACTTGGGAATACATTACTAAGTAAAGCCACGACTGATACTGTTCGCTTTGAAGGTCAAAAGCTTCTACGTTACACACAAGAAAATGATGAATGAATTATAATGCGTCGTACCCACTAGCGTCACAGTATCTGCATGAAATGTCGTAGGAATATAACTTTTTTTATTTTTAAATAAAAACTACGGGTCACTCACGTCTGTTTTGAGCCGAAATATCCGACTATAGTTTCAACCGCATTCGGCGGTCTTTTTCAAAGGAGCAGCACACACGTCACTCTCGGTCGGTGACCGCCGAATGCGGTTGAAACTATAGTCGGATATTTCGGCTCAAAACAGACGTGAGTGACCCGTAGTTTTTATTTAAAAATGTGTGAAAACCATGTTAATTTCCATAGGAATATAACTTATCCGTAGTTGTTAATAATAAATTAAGGTGTACCTATTTATAACCGACTTCATTAGTGTTAACGCACCAAATGAGCTACGAAACGGCTACGGCTGTAGTGCTACAGTGCTACGACTCGCTACGAAAGCTTTTTGCTTTGGGTTTGTGCAATTCAATGGGCAATCTATCTATACATATTTATATTTATACAATGGCCGCGTATGTCAACCATAACGGTTGTATCAACCATATATTAATTTTTCGCTATGCTCAATAGATAGAATACCTTCCGGTATTGTGTTTCACACCAGGTTCTGGTTCACTACTTATTACAAAAAAAAAAAACAGACGAATTGAGAACCTCCTCCTTTTTGGAAGTCGGTTGAAATACATAAATACTGCAGACAGTAGTTATAAAAATATTTCCATATAGGTATTTGTATGTGCGTTTTAGTGGATCACTAGAAGTGGCATAAACCAATGCATAAAATTATCACGTATTTTTCTTCACGTGACGCCAACTTGACGCAATGTCTTTTTATAATCTGTTTTTTTTTATTGTATCTTTTTGTGATAATAAATTCTGTCTAGGTAATTGTATGACCAGAAAGTAAGAATGCAATGGACTCGTTTTAGACGGCTGAGCAGCGAACAAGCAGTTTATGGCTCTTTCCATTGTGGTCCAACTTCCTTGGTATCATCACAAAGAGATTATTATAGGTATTAAGATAATATCATTATATTCAGAGTAACGATCACTCGTAATTTTAACTAAATCTTAAAATGTAATATACTTAATTTGAGTAACAGAATGGCTTGTAATATCACACGATACGATTAATAAATTTAACATTCACGCCGTAGCTGGAACATAAATTAAAAGGTAAAGACGCGCATGGTATATATTCGAGAAACTAATTTGTCTCCAAATGGGCTCTGTCAACACGATGTTTTGATTTAAGTGCTCATATTATTTCAACAAGCGCTTTCATTTTAAAAATAATTAAATTCTAAAGACAAAATGTGAATTCAAGCGAGGTTTTAAAATAATTGGAGTTTGCAGAATTAGGTTTCTTTTCAGGTTCTTGTTGTAAGCCTGTTACTTTGTTAGAAATGTTTCACTTCAGTTGTGTTTAATATGGTTCCTCAAGATGATGTTGTTAACAGATGTTGTGACTGATTATTCTAGCCGCATTTAACTTTCGGATAGCGTCGCGTAATGTTCTTATTTATATTTTTCTTGCCGCCGTAAACATTTTACGAGTGTCATAAAACTTAAACTTTTCAACCGCAGAATGTCACCTAGTCTAAGGCGGTGACAATGTCTTGGTTCTTTCCCGTACGTTTCTATGCTATCACTCTTTTTAGGTCATCTAAAAAGTTATGACGTAGTAACTGTCAAAGTATCTGTGGCTATGTTCATCGCAGGATCCTGTATGCTTCACGCAATCTTTAGAGTCATCCAAAGCGCGAACTGATGCGGGAATAAGTGGCAAAGTTATCCGGTCCTCGGTGTACATTCACCCTCTCTATGGTTCCCAACATAAAAGAATTTCATGAGCCACTTCCGCAAAGTAAATGTTTATTCCTTGCGGAGTTTTTAAGTGCGTCTTCGAGTTCCAAGGTTGCTTACACCCAAATTTTCCGTATTTTCTTTCTTAACATTAATTGAATTTAAAATTTAAGTTAGGATTTCGAATTAATAGTTAATTAGCCCATCACCGTCACGAAAACATTCTTAGCGGATTATGACTTCTAATTTATTAAGTCAAGAAACAAAATACAGGGATTGGAGCGCGGTTCGGAACGTTAAACAAATTGGTTAATAAATTAAAAGCGGCAGCCTCAGCGCCGTCGCCGACAGATGGCGCTTGAAATACGACAGGTATTTAGCGTGTTGCAACACCGTCCTCCGCGATACGCGTTTTAATTTTATGCTTTACGAGCAATTTTTATATCAATTTTCCCTCGTCGTTCTCTACATAATTCAGACGGCGCTTTTGACTGCGCAATTCTAAAGGTCGATATGGCAATTTGCTCCGAACGCCAGGACACGGTCGCTCCGACGAAGAATGCTAAATCGCAAGTAAAGATACTAAAACTTAATATATTAGATGAAGTAGTAAACAAATTGGAAGCCAAAGCAACTGAGACAAAATTGACAAATCTTTTAGGAAACATTAAACTTGTACTATTCTATTAGCAAGCCAAAATTGACAAGTGTTTCAGAGATACGTAAATTATTACAGTGGCGTAACGAAGGAATATTATGTCTGTGGGTACAGCATACGTAAGTAAATACTAGTACTCTAAATATCAATTAATATAATAAAATGTATAAACATTTTATTATATTAATTGATATTTAGAATTTATCTAGCGAATAAAGCCACCTCTGAACTGCGAAACTGGTTTTATTTCTAACGGTACAAGAGTGCTCTTAAAATTAACATAAATTATTCACCAGATTACACTATGATATATATGTATATCTACCTTTATTTAGTTATTAACTTGCAAAATTTCTTTAAAATCTTTAGTCGTATCTGAGAATTGTTACATTTTTAATCGACTTTCGAAAAATAGAGATTATCAATTTGATATGTACATACATAAACATATTGCATAATAATAATATGTTAGTCTATGTGCGGTTTTAAGCACACGTGTCTAATTTTCATTTATGTTTTATTGTTTGGTCTTTCTTTTATATGAAAATCCAGAACAACGTTGCTTATAAATTTTCAGTAAATAAATTAACCCTTCAAACGTCTAATTTTCTCGGAAAGAGTGTTCAACCACTCAACAAAATATGATTTGTTTACGCAGTGCCCTATTCTGTAACAATATAAAAATTTATTGACAACAACAACTTTTTACTCTTTGACCGGTTGAAAGTAAAAATAGACGCGAAATAAACCTAAAAATCTTAGAAGGGTCTAATGTTAGGGACTACACGAATGTGAGTTTGTAAACTCAAAGAGCAAGCGAAGTGTTTTGTCACGTCGCAGCCGACACATCGGCCGTCGGGCGTGACGTCACGCGCTCCCTGATTTATGATAGGAAAGTCTCCGTACCGGTCCTACGAAAAATGCTCCGTCCGATAGCCTCTGCGGGACGTGAGGGAGCGACCCACAAATGAACGAAACTCATTTTATTCTATGAGTAGATCATGAGACATTTATCGTGTTCGTGACGCGCCCGGGCTTCGATCGAACGGCACGTCCGGCTTCCACTGTTTCAAGGAAGGTTCTTCTTCTTTTTTGTATTGGACCCGCATTAAAGCATTTGCCAGTGTCAAGTATTAGCATTTTTTCAAGTTTCTTGAATAAAACAATGTTCTAGTCACAATCTAAGCCACGTATACAGTCAATTTATAAGTCAAGTCCTGCTTCAGTAAAGAGGTGGCGACTTTACTAGAAGCTTCTATGGAGTTTTGCCGACAACGTAAAATCACACGTTTTACTGCTTTATTTCACTTGCCCACACTCACGCACTTTATCGAACATTTAATGAATAAACACAACCATTTTTATAGCATTAATGTTCAAAATAACACAAGTTTAGGAAAATAAAACAAAACAACAACACGTTACTAAGACGTTCCCGCCAAAATCCTCAAGGAAGGTTAGTAACGCACGTTGCGCCAAGGCTTCCTAGTTGACACGATGAAGGTTCAATGCAGTGCAGTGCTTGAGTTTGGTGATGGTATTTGGTGGTGCAAAATTAAAATTAATATTTCATTTAAATTAATATAAGTTAACTCATATTCGTAACATCAAACAAGAGACCTTGTGATATGTACCTACGGAACCCTTATAACGGCAACAGAAATATCAAATCATATTTTATGAAATAAAACAAGCAAAAAACATAAAAATAAAACAGATTTTCAGTCTAAAACGGAGGAGGTTCTTACAGTTGTTTTAATCGACTTTTAAGAAGAAGTTTACAGGAGGTTTACAGAACCTCCTTCTTAATAATCGGTAATACTTCAGATGTGGTCCCATATTCATTTCATTAAAATCGGTTTAGTGCTTTGGCGTTTATAACAAAATACTGAAAAAATTTCATCCAAGTAAATGATGTGCGTATTTTGAAGTTGGTTTTTTTAAAAGTTTTTAACCGACTTCCAAAAAGAAGAAGATTCTCAATTCGATTGTACATATGTTTTTTTTTTATGTTTGTTCAGCGATTACTCCGCCAATTATGAATTACTTTATTATTATTTTTTTGATAGGTAAATACCTCAGAGATAGTCTCATATAAATTTTATCTAAATCGGTTCAGTACTTTGTTTTTTATAACAAAATAACTTTTAAAAAAATGTCCATGTAAACGGATTGCTTATTTTGAAGTCGGTTTTTTTCACTAGATTATAATTAAATATATCTATAATTACATTATTATACAATTGGTCAGAGAGCGCGCTCGTTGCTCCATAAGCCTACAATAGAGCACGGAGCTAGCAAGGTACACCTAGAGGGGAGAGAATTAGCCAGGATTACCGCTTAATCTAGAACCAAGCAAGACACTCCCGCAAAGGAAAAACAATTCACTCGACTAATTACAAAGGAACTTAGAGAAAATAAGGTTTTTCCAGTGGCTTGAAGCGCTTTAACAACTCTACTAAGTCTTCGAGACACATTGTGCAATTTCTAGAAAGCGATTTCGCACAAAGTGGTCAGTTATGAGTTAATTACGAGTTACTGCAAGTGAGGACGATTTCTCAATTATTTTTTTAACGTATATGTCCAGTTGTAGGTAAGGAGGAATACCTACTTGGTTGTGAAGAGTTGAGTAGGTTGTGATTTTTTTCAAAAAGTCTTTATTTATCGTAAATAAATTACATATACACAATAGACACTGACTATAAATTGCAATAAGTATCTTTTATTAAAAGAAAAGCAAAATACCCGACTGCAGAAACGCAATTTCTGCAATCTAAATTACGAATTCGTTACTCTTGATACCCTGTTGAGTATGCGTACAATCGCTGCAAAAGATTATAAATGGTCATCATTAGAATAAAATAGTAAAATCACTTGTTTATTACGAAAAAGTTCGGTGAAAGTTACCAAAAAACCCGTTTTAATTTTTGGGATAGATCTATTATTACAAAAAATATAGCCTATGACACTCAGGAAGTAAAGACTATCTATCGACACCTCGGATATCAAAATTAGTCAAGCCGTTTAGGCTGTAGGCTGTCATATAGAAACATACATACACACCGAAGCGACTTAAGGCACGTTGCGGTCTACGATGGAGCGCGCTTACCTAGAAGAAACCAAAAGAAAGAAAGAAAGATATATAAGAATTAAACTATCTTTTGGGTATCATATTCATCCTGGTTGTCGATGAGGTATACTTTTTGCAGTGCGCTCCCCTACTACTGGATGTTACACTATATTGAGATCCATCACAGTAAATACTTAGTATTTGAGTCTTTCATCGCACTTCGGAAAGATAATTTGCCGCCTGAAAGGCTAAAAAGTGTCATTAAAATTTCTTTCTCACGAGAATGGGGTAAAAACGAGGCTGTTACCGCAATGTGATTGTTCTATTCATACGTGCTCGTGATTAACAATCAGCGGCGCTCGGTCGCGACGATCTTTAATGGTTTCAATTGTGCAGAAAATTTTATTGCATTCAATGAATTCGCGAAGGAATCCCGCCTCGGGGCGGATCCTTTCAAATCGTAGAAATATCGATTGTGAGCATCGCCGCCGCCGCACCTTCTTTGCACTACTTCGAATGATTTGATATCCTTTCATTAATTAGGCTTATAGAATGCATTTGAGATAATTCGGGGGGGGGGGGGGGGGAGAAAATATGGAAAGTTTCAGGTTACATGCAAAATGGTAAATCAATAGAAAATTACATTCCAGTAAATCAAATTTACGGAATACCATTAATGGATTTATGGAATACCATTAATCACAATCAAGGCACGAATAGTTGTATTGGGAAAGTGGTAATTTTGGTTAAGTAGTCTTTTTAGGAATGTGGACCATGTGATCCGAATCGATCTATTTCTAGGCGTGGTTACGTAATTTTTATAAAAATTGAAACGTACGCTTCTTTTTGTATCACTTTATAGCTTCAATTTATTATTTTAATGTAATAAAAATGTAGATGTATATTATATCCATTGGGACCACGGCCACGCTTTGTAATGTATAAAATCACTTATATATAAGTAATATGACAAAAAAAACTTATTTAAATTTCATTTGTACAATCTGCACTTAAAGAGAAATATTTTTTGCTAAAGTACCACCTATAAACGAACTCGTACGTCGGCTACCCCTAGTAGCCGCAGAGCAGGTGTTCCCACTGAAGAGGAGAGATTACAGGTATTATTTCCAGCAGCCGTCTGTCTGGGGATATTTCTGGAGCCTAGATACTTACTTATAGTTAACTTGAAATTGATTTAACGAAATATCTATTTTAAAAAATAAATAAAATAGCCGACTACATAAGAGTATTTTTAGGGTTCCGTAAAATTACTCAAAATATATTAAAAATTCCACGAGTAAACGAGTAAATTTTTACGGAAGAAGAACGCTAGGATTTATTCTTCCTGTCCTTTTGAATAGCTTACCATATGAGGTTAAAAATACGACTAATGATACAAATTATAAACGAATATACAAAAAATATGTTTACAGTCGTTTAAAACATATTAACTAATATATTTTAAACTATCTTAAATTTTTTAAGCCATTGTTAAAACATCATTCTGTATCAGTGCTGTTTACGCTAGTCAGCAAAACCGGTCGGGATGGTGCAACTCGTATGCAACTTCATTTGACTTTTTTAAATATGTAGGTAGATTGATTTGTTATTGTTTTGTTATTAATTAGATGGCTATTGCAGTGAATGAGCACCTCCACAAACCATTTGTGGTTTTCAGGTGTTAAATATGTGTATTCTATTTTAAACTTTGTATTTATGGTAAATAAATAAAAATAAATAAACATACTCTCGAAAAACACAAGCTCCTCCTTACACAGTCGGCTAATATTATATGCCAGATGAATAGTTATTTAAATTAGCTACATTCTGCGGTTTTATCCATTTAATTTAGGGATTTGCTTGCGAAATATTAAGCTTTGAAGTGATAATTTTTGGTTGAAACAAGTGCATGCACAATAGCAGTTTTATTCAAAACTAGATGACCGTACCGGCGTACTTTGTATCACAAATCAATGAGTAGACCCAATATTTTTCAACGTTTAAACCTTCCCTGGACTACGACAAACATTTCAAAACCAAAATCAGCTTAATCGGCCCAGCCGTTCTCGAGTTTTAGCGAGACAAACGAACAGCAATTGATTTTATATAGGTATACCTATATATAGAGATAAATAAAAATCAAGCGCAGGTCAACGACGAATTCAATAATACTTATCATAATTATTATTACATAAAAGGCATACGAAGTGAGTGAAACGGAAGTGTAAGCAGGATGTCCATTCATTCATAGCCCGTTAAGCCACGGATCGCAGTTTTATTCTTTCAGAAAAACTACAGCACAAAACTTTTTATTTCCCACACATTCTCAACAATAAGCTAGCACGGTGAACGTCTCGCTTGAAAACTCTACTCACAACTAGATAAAAGTAAATAAACAACATTTAGTACCAAAAACTTCATAAAAAAAGAAATAAAACCGGAAAGAACTAACCTGACCTAGTTCATCTCAGATCGGGTGAGTACACAAGTTCGCCCGCCGTAGTTCACACAGTGGTTGACCATCACTCTATTGTTTCAAATACTTCAGTTCCTCGTCCGAAACAATGGAGACAATGTTACGGATATTTTTAAAAGCCTCTTGTTTTGTTTTCACAGTTTCGGTCATCAACGTCATCAGCGCAGTTTGGTTTACAACTGGACAAGGTTAGGGCATTGGGCATTTAACTTCAATTTGCTTGATCTTTATTTTGCGCTTCCAACAATTAACTGCCTTACGTATATCATCACTTCATAGTGTCTCAGGACAACCTACACTACATTTGCTAACACGCAATTTCGATTGTAGATCCACAGAACTCGAAGTCCTAGTCTTTGTGTAGAACGTGTCTTTCCCAATAGCTATTGGGCAGATGATTATGACCAGTTTCTACTTCTTATCTTGTTCCCGGTCCCGGATTCGATCTCAGAAAAAAGTCGATCAAAGCTCTTTCCGTGGTTCACGAGTCAACATTTTAAAATACATTTTGTTGTAAGCAAAGATATTTTTTTTGGATAAGAATTATTTAGTAGAAATGTTTCAGTTGAGAATCGAAAATATAAAAAACCCGGCCAAGTGCGAGTCGGACTCGCACACGAAGGGTTCCGTACCATTATCTATAAAAACGGCAAAAAAATCACGTTTGTTGTATGGGAACCCTGTTAAATATTTATTTTATTTTATTTTAATAATTTATTTTTAAAGTTAATAAATTAAATTTCTGTGAATATTTCAAGCGTTTACCTGTTGCCGTTATAAATATCGAGCAATAACGACCAAAAAATCACGTTTGTTGTATGGGAGCTCCCTTAAATATTTATTTTATTCTATTTTTTAGTATTTGTTATTATAGCGGCAACAGAAATACATCATCTGTGAAAATTTCAAGTGTCTAACTATCACGGTTCATGAGATACAGCCTGGTGACAGACGGACGGACGGACAGACACACAGCGGAGTTTTAGTAATAGGGTCCCGTTTTACTCTTTGGGTACGGAACCCTACAGAACCCATTCGAAATATCTGTTCTACATACTTTTGATAGATATGTAGGTAAGTAGATACTTACCTTACATCAAGAAATATTTTTTACTTCCATGAAATATAAAGATATCATTTAGCAAAATACGTCCAAAAGTGGAGGCAGAAAGTTTACGATATTGTGAAGGCGAACGCGAGCAAAATTCTAAGTTTATTTTATATGTATACTTTATCAAAGTGTGCACGGGTTCCAAAAATGCCGAAGCATACCGAAGGTTGTAAAAGTACCTAACTTAATAACATTTTTGGTGTAGCCGCAAGCTTTCAAAGCTTCGCTGAACGGCCTGAAAGACTCCTCAGTTTCACGTAAGCACATGCCATTGATCCTTTTTCGTCTTGGAAAATAGAAAAAGATGCTTTATATTTTGTTTACCTCATAATATCTCACTGGAATAGGGCGACGGTGTTGTAAGCTGGTCTTTAATGTAGGTACATTCATTGGTCATTGACTTCATTATTTGACATTCTGATTATTGTTTTCCCAAAACAAAACCAATACAACGTGATTTAAGGAAATTTACTTAATCATACAATAATTACGTGTTATCTGAAGTAAACTAAATTATGAAGCAAAAACAACGTGCAAGCCTGAGAGCTATTTTGTTCTCAAAGGCGTGAAATTGGTTTGTGTCTAGGCGTATTTTTCAAAGTCACGTCTACTCGTTCGAAGATTATAAAATGTGAATTGGGATAAGGAATAGATTCAAAACAATCTTACTACTACGGTCACTTCCAGTAAAGCTGGGGATGCACATGCCCGTAGCTTGCACACTAGCATACCAGCTCCTTGCACATGCCAGCTACTGTCATGTGTATACGCTAACTGGCATACATGTAGCTAGCACAACATTTGATTTACTTGCATACCCGTTGAGGGAGGGGTCGCGGGGGATTGCCAAACTGGCACATTGAATAGGTACGAGTTCTCTCACGAAATGTCCTGTGTATACGCGATGGATGCAAGGGCACAATTTGTATGCTAGTATTACTTGTAAATGTGTGCTAGTTACTCGTACATGCCAGTAACTTTCATGCCGGCTACTTTCCCGATTTACGGGTATGTGTATCCCCCGCCTTAATTACTACTTACTTGAAGTGATTATTTATGAAGGCACTAAGGCCAAAGGTATAATCATCATTATAAACAACTTCTACTATGGGCACTTGTCGGACAGCTCATTCAACGGCGTGCTAATCAGTGACCCATAAGTAACTTGACGTCTGTAGGGGAAACCCCGGATAGTAGTCTAACGTTACAAATGCTTCGGGGGATACTTGCCTCGTGTAAGGATAGATGCCTCTCTATGTTTTTTCCAGATAAATTTCAAGTAATCAGTCTTTAATATTTACTGAGATCGTTTATTAAGTACCTACTAATCACAATATTAATTAACATTATAAAACAGTACTATGTTTTAATTATTACATTAAAACAATAACAATAAAATATATTTTTTTTGTTTAATATTTATTTTTAACCGTCTTCCAAAAAGAAGGAGGTTATCGATTCGTCTGTATGTTTTTTTTTTTTCATTTTTTGTATATTTATTAACCGATTACTCCGCCAATTATGCATTGATTTTGATGATTCTTTTTATATTTTATAGTTCATACTTTAGAGGTAGTCCCATATAAATTTATTCAAAATCGGTTCAGTACTTTGGTTTTTATAATAAAATAACTGGTAAAATATCATCTAAGTGCCTGTAGAAAAATGAACAGCAAAGTGAACATCCTTTAAAGATGTAACACCAAGCCAACAACCAAATAAACAAATTGCGTATTTGAAGTCGGTTTTTTAAACTATAATTATTTTAAAAACAAATTATAGTCACTATACGTTGGAAAGAAGAAAAAGAAAAATATCTGTTTTAGCTCGTTAAATAATTTATGGTTGGTAGAAGTATATAGGGCGACTATCCTTTTTGATACGGATACTTGCCTTTTCGTATTTGCAAAATAAATAAAAACTATTCAACAATAAAACGTAACAAACAGTATAATTTAAACTCTAGCGCATCCAAAGAAACAAAAAGTTGACTGAAACTACAATCAATAATAAAAATGACTCACCAATATTATTTCGACGCCCGTCAAAGTTTCGCCGCGGAATAATTTTACTATCACGGACAAAACGCGTGTGCCTGCTTTAACGGTTTAGATGGAACTAAGGTCAGCAGGGTCAGCACTTTCAATCATAATCAAGCGCTAACGTTAACCAACATACCTAACATGGCGTACTCAAAACCTAGGCATGTATCCGTCTGAGGTAACTATCTGGGTTTTACCCTATATAACACACACATGTACAAAGTTAAAGTCTTGCTAATCGCTTATGACGTCAATTGGGATTATCCCGTAAAGTTTGTATCGACAAACAAATGAATAGCCGCCATGCTGCCAAGCTCCGGCAAAAGACAGGGCGAGCGCGGGGAGTGGGTGAGGAATCCGAGATCTTAAGTGTTCTGTATATAATACTATTAGTTTTGTCTATTCTATGGGAACAATTTGAAATTTACAAAAGCAGAAGCAGTTGTAATAATAAATTTTGTATTACGCAAAAAGTGCTACTTCCAGGTATCCTAAATTCAAACAATTAATGTGAGTAGAATGTACTAGAGCTAAAGCGTCCTCTAAGCTGCAGTGGCTGTGAAACTCAAAAGCATTGTCCGGAAGTACCTCCCAGTATTAAAAGCCTGTTAATGAGGCCCTGAGCCGCACTTGAATTTTTTCCCCACTTCCTTAACATCAAAAGTTCCCCTTTGCGAAACGCTAACGAGAATTTTCATGTTAATTGCCCCGGCGTTCCCAGAATATATAATTGCATATATTGTTTCTCTTCTTCCAACAACGGGAAAAGCGCGAAGAGATTTTGTGATTATTTGTGTTCTGTAATTAGAGTGAAGATAAGAAAACGCGTGTGAACACAATCGGCTGGAGTTAATTGAACGCCACGTACTTGGTACGTGAAAAAAGTAACTCAACTTCACGCAAGAATTTCAAGTTTGTTTTAAGATATTCGTCAAAAATACGCGGGGCGTCGCGCCCCGTATTGCATGAGCAAACGTTTCACTTTTGAAACAAAATATATACCAATATGTTTATACATTAACAATCTCAAATTCATTAGCTTAATATCTATTGTGCTGATTTTAAGCCCATGACACATCACTAGAAGCGTTGCGCGACACCTTGTATCCCTGAATGAGGCGTAGCTCCGATAAGATCGTTTCACGCACATTTGACAGTAGTTAGAGGGTTAAATTTAAAAAAGTGTATACGTGTAGAAGGTATTAGAGAGTAAGATGTAATATTGGCTTGTACTTTACTCAAGCAAATTGGGAGCCATAAATATAAATCAAAATCTTAAGGCTTTGTAAGTAAACAAAGCGCGTCACAAACTGGTAACGTGCACGTGTTTCTTTGGAATAACGCGGTTGAAACGATCTATAATTTTCGACTTAAAATAAACTTGAGATGAGTAAGATTGCATTAATAAACTGAAGACAAAGAAGATATACTCATTCTACTTTATAACTCGTAATAATAATGCGGATAAGGCGGGTTCAAGTCTCATTGGATGTTTACTTTGAAATTTTTGAACTGTGTATAAATGTTATTACATAACTCGCCGAGAATTAAATGAATTTATATGCTGGCATAATATTTTATTTACTATTTATTGACATCGTTTTTACATTCTTTTCACATAATAATATGTATTTTACATTATTGTATGTTAATATATTTGACAGTTTATTATTTTGAAACGTAGTTTAAGCAGATATAGAGTTGGTAAGTTGGTAAGTTGGAAAACTACCAAATGGTAAGGTTGGTAGTTTTCCACCATCCGTTTAATGAGAACACTAACCATTTTGTGTAGTAATTTATATATGTTTAGTTTATTCTCAATTTGTTTGTGATTATTTACCAATTTATACACACAGGCTTCATTGCCTAGTTTGGAGCCCGAAGTTAATCTTCAATCCACAGCCATCATTTGCCAATTTTGCTATTTTTTTGTATGTAGTTTTATATGTACTTAAATATCTTTTCTAAAAAAAAATGGGAAGTGCAGTTAATTTTCTGGTTATTTATGTAAATTGTATAATTAGTCTGACGTTTCAAAAGTGTATAAATATTGTAACTAATCGATATAAAGATGAGCTGAACTGAACTGACGTTATTTTCCATAGTAATGCAGTTGTGTTACTGATATTGTGTACCACGCGCTGGAATGGAAAAGACGCGGCTGCTGTTTATTGTTTGAGTGTAGTCTTTAGGGTTAACAACATAAATGAAGAGACGGTTAACCTTTCAACTGAAGTAACAATCTTGGATGTGGTTGAGATAATGTTATTGTGATATATGAAGGCACATTGTTATTAAGTTTTGATGATCAATTTATGAAGACTGGCTTGTTGTTAAGCGAATTATGTCAAAAAAATTACTTAATCATGATTTGAAAATTACAGCCCTCAATCGTAAGTAAATTTTAGCTCAACAAGTATTAAATATTTTTGAAAACGGTTAAAATATTTTTCAGGACCCCTCAAAGATTCCGATATTATGTGACTTATTATTGATTAAAATCTTTATCTCTAACATGTATGAGAACCAGAGAGAGAGAGAGAGAAATAGTTAAAATAGAGAAAACAGAATTATAACATTCAACTACCAAGTCATGTAATGTGACGATGATAATGATTTTCTTCTATACAATTATTTTATGCCTATGACAGCCTATGACAGTTGGCGTAAAATAATTTAAGATTATTATATTTATAGGAATTTATTGTAATTCGACGATATAAATTAGATTATTTTATTTATTTATATAGTAAGATTTATAAAGGCCTACACCTGCCTTTATGAACCTAGCGTCACCTAATACAGATTCGTGTAATATCTACTTTATTTTCCGGAAATCCTCATCATCGGTAAATAACAAAGAGGCTTGTCGACTATCAACAGAGAAACGTGCTCATTTATAAAATATCGAGATTAGAACGAGTCTCATAGTTTTATGAGGTCATTCACCCAACAGTCTATCCACAAGTGAAATTTATTACTAGACGCTTCCTAACTTGCAAGACGGTGTTAGCGAACAACCAACTTCCACAAAGGCAAGCTAATTCCTATAAAAATACTTGAGCAACTCAAGCTCGTTCGCCGATAAGGCGAGAAGTTTCACCCGTTTGTCAAGAGGACGATTCAAAATATGACGAAAGTATATTTTAATTCCTTGTCTTGTGTATTTCGTAAGTTGTTATGCATTTTGCCTTCCTATCTTTAATAACATGCAAAGTTGTGAATTAGTTTATTCATCGGTAGTAAGGCGCGATCACATTTTCTTCCTACGCGTGCGTTGTTTTGCTTTATTTGAAAATAAAGCAAACCATGGCCCACGGATACGGATGCGTGACTTGATGACGTCATCAATACACGTGTGGACTTGCGAAAGCGTCGCCTACGCAGCTCATTGAACGCTATAGGTACATGTCCCACATGGTGACGTAGTTTTACAAAGGCTGAGAGTGATAAATGTAGATGTAACATATTGTTGTCGCAATTTGGTTTTAAAAACCAAACTACTGAACCAATTTTGATGAAATTTATATGAGATCAATCTGAAAGTTTCCTCTAAAAAAAATATTTATAAATGACGGAGTTATGCGATGACAAACATAAATAAAAACCGGACTAGTGCTAGTCAGACTCACCCACCGAGGGTCCCATACAAACTAGACAAAAGCATAGCCCCCTCCATAGCTCGTTGCGTGACCTTGAGCTTCCTTAAAAGGCCCATAGTTAGGGACCACGTTTCAGTGCCGTATGTCATCACTGGTAAGACATTCTGATTGAATACTTTGAAGATACATCTAAGAAATTTTTTTTTTCTTTAATGTGTCTTCAATGTACAGACGCGACTTCGAGATTTTTATTATAAGTAGAGAAGAGATATGTTAGACTTTTAAAATATTGTTAATGTACACAATGAGGCAGAGTTCGTTAAAGGCAGATAGGACTTCATAGCAAAAAAAAATATTGTCATTTATTTTTAATTATTTGACATCTTTTAATTTTTATCTATTTAATTCATTGTAATTCTTGACTCTTATATTTTTTAATGACATATTAGTATTTTTATTTTGTATTGTAATGACTATGACGCAATCAAATTTTATAATCTCAATGTATAAAGACACAATGTCTGAAATAAATGAGTATATTTAATAGCGCGTTCTACCAAATAATTTACGTTGATTTTGAGAGGGTCCTGTACAACGAAAGAACGGTGTAGACTAAGTAATACATGCAACTGTCACGTTTGATATAACTGATGATCATATATATTTTTTGAGAATGATATACAGAACCGCAGTAGAATTCATCATCATTATCATCTACAGCCTTCTCCATCCCATTGTTGGGTATATACCTCTCTCTTTGAATGCTATCTGCCTCTGCCTGTCCAGGTTCGTATCGCGATTTTAACAAATCGACGACCTATCTCGCAATTAGACAGACCTACACTCCACTTACCTAAGTACCTTACTTAGTTACCTTGCCTCGGTCACTATTCCATCAGAATCTGCAATGAGTAGATTCATTTGTTTTTTATTATAAACATGCATTTTGCTTATGCTTATTTGTATAGTTAGACGCAATCAGCTCTGCCGCACAAAGGAAACCCTATAATTGGAGGGCTGTATCAGTAATGGTAACTCAGACCACAATGGCTTTACACTCGCCTTGCCAGTTCAATTTCACACTCGCCCAACATCAATCAGATCGTTTATTGCGTCTACCGACCTGAACTATTAAGTAATAGAATAAATATATTAATGATGCAGTATTTGATCATTCATTATCATCATCTCAGCCATAAGAAGTCCACTGCTGGACATAGGCCTCCCCCATGGATTTCCAAAAAAACCGATTGGAAGCGGCTTGCATCCAGCGTCTTCCCGCCACTTGTATGAGGTCATCAGTCCATCTCGTGGTTTCCACTCGAGTACCTTTCGGCCCCATCGGCCATCAGTTCTACGTTTTTTTTTAATTTTTTTTTTATGACAAACTAGGCCTGCGTTTGACCACCATCTCACCTGATGGGAAGCTATGATGAGGTCGAAGATGTAGCACGCCTGCCTAGGAGATACCTATTCACTTTTTTCTTAAACAACCCCGGGTTGTATTTCATAGGGAACATTGATGTTGATCTGGAAGAGCATTCCACACCTCTGCCGTTCTCACCAAGAAATAGGAACGGAAACGCTTGGTGCGACTGAACGGAATTTCTACAGTGAGAGTGGGCAGGGTACGTGCTATGTACCCTGCCTACTACCACTTTAACTTGCTAATTCGCTGTGCTATATCGGTGACTTTTGTACGTCTACGTATCTCTTCATTTCTAATTCGATCTCGTAGGGAGATTCCGAGCATAGCTCTCTCCATAGCTCGTTGCGTGACCTTGAGCTTCCTTATCAGGTCCATAGTTAGGGACCACGTTTCAGTGCCATATGTCATCACTGGTAACACACACTGGTATAACTTTCGACTTGAAGGACTGGGGTATATTGGACGAGAAGACACTTTTAAGTTTCCCGAACGCTGCCCAGCCGAGTTGGTTACGACGATTGACCTCTCTCGAACCGTTTGTCCTAGGTAGACGTATTAGTCAACAACTTCATTTCAACAATTTGATCATCACGCGGTACATATTATTTTTGACGTGGCAACGTCTAATGAATCGATGAACGCCGGCTGCACGCACGAAAAAGTATGACTCATTGTCCCGTTACGTTACGCTCATTGTCCCGTTACATCATCATCATCATCATTTCATCAATGTTTTGTTATGACGTTGTCACGTTAAACTATCGTCCGTAAACCGACTTTACAGACAACCAATTATTTTACGTTTTTTTTTTATTGCAAGATAAATCTACGATTGACCACCAACTAGCTTGATGTTAAGCGACGGTGTGGCCGAGGATGGAGCTCGTCGATCTAGAAGATATCTATTCACTCTAGTCTTGAAAATTAAAAGATTGTAGGTCTCAGGAAACAGATATGGCGGCAAGAATTCCACTCCTGTGCATTACGTATCATGAATGTGAAAGAAATTTAATGTTTTTCGAATATTTCAATTGTATTTCTTAAGTATTGACCACCGCAATAAAGTTAGGAATTAACAAAAATAAATGTGGTATTGATACGGTATGTTTACTTTTGGTTAAACGTCCTCAATGAATAGTTGATCTAAGAATGTTTATATTATAGGAGCTGGTTTAAAATGTACTGATCCAAAACAAAAAATTACCATTGAAATCGGATGTGGTGAAAGATATCGCTTGACTTACAAAAAAAATACGGTTAGATATAGAGCTTCCATTTTCCTCATTAAAACTGTTTTATATATACTAAGGCAACAATATATGGTCATAACAAATTACTTTCAGATCCGTTACTCCATTTTAGCGTGAAGAGGGGAAAAAAATGTATATTTTTTGTATACATGCACATTGCACACACTTTCTCAATCAATCACGTACCTACTCTCAAACTTTCTCAGAGTAATATTAAGTATTATAGAATACGTACATGATATTTACATGCAGTTATATTTAATAAATTTATAATGTAGTATTATAATTACTTCTGTAATATGTATTTTTATCTACCTAATCAATTCCAAAATAGAAACTGTCAAAACATCTTCAGAAAACGAAGTTTTTCAAAGAACTTAATTACTTTCCGCTAACTCACCTTCGTCCAATAAATGTTGTTCGCGTTCCTATCCCGTGAATCATTTAAGTATAAATTAAACCAATTAACGGATTTTGGAAACCCCTTGAAGATGTCAAACTGTACGAATTAATTTATTATGCCTTAGAAATGTTTGGTGGCAAGCAGTCAGCGGTTGAAGAAAGACTCGACTCGAAATAGATATCAAGCCTCAATTTTATTCCGTTTTATGAAGGGGATTGAACTTAATTGGGCTGTAATTTTGTTTGCATAACTTTTGCTTTGAAGTACAAAAAATAAGGACCCATCGGCAAGTTTTTATTAAGGATCATCACAGAAAAACAGATTTCTTGGGTTAATTACAAAAAATATTTGCTTCAACTGCATTGTTAACTTTTTTATAAAATAATATCAGGATTTCCGTGATTTCTAAGACGAGGCTGATACAATGTTCACTACCTTCAAAGATTAGTTTTGACTGGCCTTGTGGCTCAGTTGGTAGTATGTCTACCTGCTAAGCTGTAGGTCGTGGGTTCGACCACCCAGGGCAAACAGTAGTATGATGAGTATGGATGTTTGGTCTGTGTCTGCGTGTTTCTATGTATAATATGCATAATTATATTTACAAAAAAATAGTATATAAGTATTCTATCAGACATCTAGTTCCATAGTACAAGATTTGCTTAGTTTGGACTAGATGGTGTTCTGTGAAATGTCCCCAAAAAAAATTCTCATTTCGATGTTGACACAGAGGATCTCATTTGCAACTTATATAGTGTATAAATTTTTACCCGACTTCGTAAAAAGGAGGGTTATGTTTTTCGAGTGTAACAATATTTTTCTTATTAGCAAAACTATTCCAAACAGCCGCAAACTGATAAATATGTGAAAAATATTATAAATACCAGCATTAAAAAAAACATCCTATGTATATCTGAGTAGAAGTTATTTATTATTAACCTGTCAGACTAAAAGGTCATTTTAAAGTTTGACTTAGTTTGCGCTTACTTGATGTCGCTCTACTAAGTGTCGGAGTAAGTTTTTCAATGAGCATAAACTGTGCTTGACGAAATCCTGCTTTTGGTAAGTATAAAACTAGCTATTTGGATAATCTGCAATCTAGGTATGACAGATTACATTTAAAATAATACATCCACATGAGATATGTGCTTTAATGAAATAAACATAAATCAGAACTGTTCTTTGACAAAAATACTATGAAACATGGTGACGACAAAAAACTCAAATCCTTCGGGGCTATTAGGCATTTTTACTAGGTTTGGTTTTTATGTATACGTTTTAGCTCTTTTTAGATCCTTATCATTGTAATATGCACTTCTTAATAAAGAAATTTTAAGGCCCCGCTTGTCCACAAAAGCAGCAAAAACAGCCTTTTGAAAATTTACAAAAAATACTTATACTAATAATAATTCAAGCTCAAGCTCACTCCGTGAACGCGCAGCACACCTCTCATCACCCTTAGCCACCTACACCGATGTTGATTCTCCGGCGCCAGCATGCGGCGCCACTTTGGGTGGCGAGTCGTCACCTGCCTCAATATTTTTGGATAATGCGACAAAATAGGCAGGTGCCTTGCTCTCATTCTGATGCTCCCACACAGAAGTACCGCATGTTACTCACTGTGTGGGAGCATCAGCCAATAAACTAGTTTTATAAGTCATAACCATTTCATCTCAATAGCCCCGATTTATCAAATTCCTTATAGTACAATAGTTCCATCATCTATCCACATACCAAAACCCTGTATTTTTTACTTTATTTTATGTAAAGGGCCTCTCAGTGTTGGCTTCGGGTCCACTGATGCCCATCAAAGGACCGGGCTGCGACCCGAGATTTAAGTGAATTCAAGCTCAAAATTTTTATATGTAAAATGTTGGTCTGTTGGCTAAGGTTCTCCTGGTACAAAAACATGATTGCAGAAAAAAGTCCCGAAAGCTTTTTTCTTTAAATGTGCCTTTTTATTTATTTTTTAAATTTATCTCCAAGTTGTTTAAATTCACCAACACCAAAGTTACCATCATCATCATCATCTCAGCCATAAGAAGTCCACTGCTGGACATATGCCTCCCCCATGGATTTCCAGAAACACCGGTTGGAAGCGGCCTGCATCCAGCGTCGTCCTGCCACTTGTAAGATATCCTCTGTCCACCTTGTGGCTGGTCTTCCTACGCTGCGCTTGCCGGTTCGTGGTCTCCATTCGAGAACTTTTCGGCCCCATCGGCCGTTGGGTATCGGAAAGTTACCATATTATGTAGCTATTACATCTTTAGCGTTCTATAGATATACAATATTTCAAATATTTGATACGTTTAGTGCACTATTTTATAGTAATTATTTTACAATAATTTTGCTAGGCATCGTACGTATTTCTGTGCTACGTACATGAAAGCACCACGCACAAGAATTGCGGGCTGAGGTAGCGTAAAATACCTAAACTTCTGGAGAAGCCTTAAATTTCTTTTTTTATATTTATTTTAGTACATAATTATACTTATTAATCAACCTATGTACACGTATGATTTATTTATACAACGTGAAAATTATTGTCCAAACCTATACTAAGTACTTGTAATTTTAATAAAATATTTTATTAGTATGATCGATTTTAAGTAGGTGCCAAGCCAAAGAGTAGATATGTAGATGCCTAGCCTGCTAATGTTTGATTAACACTTACTAACAAAGTTTTAAGTTATATTATGCGTTTATAAGTTAACTTTAAGATTTATTTTGTTTGGACTTATTAAAAAAAAAAAAAAGCAAAGTTGATAAAATAATTATGGGACCACCTTGGGAATTTTCTCTTTATACAATTATTCAAGAATCACAGAAATTAGGGATGGCGGAGTAATCGGTTTTATATGTATGATTAAAAAAAAAAATTGTCGAATTTTCATTCGTAAAATCATTTTAGAAATTATTAACGCAAAAATGATTTTTATATATGAAAATTAACTTGGATCAAGTTGAAATTTTTGTGATGTTGTTTTCTAGTTTTGAAAACGATGATTTTTTTATAAGTTCATTCAGTCATTTTATATCTTTAAAAATCTGGGTATGCGTGAGCGAGACGGACGACGGTCGGACTACAGACTCTTAAAAGGTTTCGTTTTACCTTTTGGGGCACGGTACCCTAACAAGCGATAAAAACTTATTACGTTATAATATTCGTACAATGTTGAAACACCTGACGCAACAGTGGTGGTACAATTATGCCAGCGACCCAAAGCTGTGCTCCGTTATTTTAAGGAGCTTGGCTGGTTTGAGTAGGCTGGCGGGGGGAAATGCACAATACACCCCAAGCGGGACGTCAGTGCAGGTCTTATCGCCCCCACTTCAAATTAGAATTAGAATTAGAATTCGTACATTTTGTTGTAAATCATGCTAAAATTAAATAAATGTACACATGTAAGTGAACTCACGTGAATAAATAATGTAATTTTATTTGCTTCACATAAATAAGAAAAGGAAAGTCAAAGACCCCGTCTATATAAATATCTACAAAATATTGTATACGTAGGTATCTAATCTTTTGTCTTTATTCCTTACGTTCATAGCTGAAAAAACGTACGACTATCCTGAAATATTTCTCACCCTTCATCGAGTAAAATATTTCCAGCGTGGAAAAATACTGGCGTTGCACTGTATCACGGCAGCACTTATGTGAAGCTCTCTCATTACGATCTAAAGCCTAATGATGCACTCGCTTGTTAGCCCGGACTTGTTGTCACGTCATAAAAACCCGTGCACACAAAAAACGTCCAACTACGAGAGGAATTGCGCAATTAGTACCTTATATTTTATAGATATTCAACCGAAAAGGTTGTTTTCCGGGAATTTGGGGCTTTCGCAACTGGCTGTAATTCGGCGTGTCAGCACCAGAAAGAGGTCATTGAATTTCTTTTTTCTCTTAGCGCTGAATGAATGAATGTGTTTCTAAAAAGCCTTTTTCCACCTTACGGATTAAATTACCTTGGATAAATACATAAACGCATACGAAGCGAAGGTATGCTCGTGTTTTTATACTATTACTCTTATTTAGGTTAAGCTAGCGTTCCGAGCTTCGAGGCCTATGCGGCTAACATATTGAATATTATGAAAATGTATGGGAGGCATTCTGAAGGTCGCAATTGACGCGACAGACGTGAGCGTTCGACGCAGTGTTGTTTTGTTATTTTGTTATCGTTTTCACGATATATCCACTATTCATTGCCTCAGTGCTTGTTTGCCCTATCTACCATTGGTAAAATTTCCCAGGAGAAGATCTTAATGCTCTATTTTTTCAAAAAACTATATTTGTAAGACTTGAAATTATTTTTTATACATGAATTTTATATACTTACTCATTTATAATAAAGGACTTTCAAGCCTTACAAATATTGCTTTTTGAAAATAGTAGAGCATTAAACTCTTCTCCTGTGAAATTTTACCAATGGTAGATATGGCAAACAAGCACTGAGGCAATGTATTATTACCTCCTTCCGCGACAGACATAAGCGTCAACCATTAAAGCCGTATGCGACTGTCGCACCAGTGAATCTCGGAATACAACTTTTAGAAAGTCACGCAAGGTGGCTAAATGGGCAAATGCTTTTTACTTTCAATTTACATGTCGGTGACTGTTACATTTATAATACAATTTCGGCTGTGTTTGTCCTTCTGTAGACAGCTTTCAAATTCCAATTTAGGTACACTAAACTATTTCAATTTACTGTATCCATATTGAATAAATGGGTAAGTACAAAAGTATAATACGTATCGTAAGGGTTGTTTAACTTGATTATTCAGAAAATTTTTATGTTTTAGAATGTGGAATATTCACGTATATATGAATGTACCAACTTGTTTTGCGTTTTAATGATTTTTAGGTTTAACAGATTTTCAGTTTCAAGAGAGAGTTTTCTTTAGATTTTACTTTATATCTGAAGTTAGTGCCTTAACCTTAACCTATGCCTATGTTTTATCCAAGGATGGATGTTTCGATAAACGACGTTATATTTAAATAAGTATGTTAGTACCTACGTCCTACATACTATATTTAAAGGTTCCTTCTATTCCTTTACTACTGTTCAAAGGATAGGTCAATATTAGTACTTTATTCAGAAGAAATTCTACGCAAAATTGTATAGGTTTATGTAACTCATTTGAAAGCTAATATATTAAGGTACATAAATATATAGAAAAACTATTTATAGTGCCTGCATTTAAAATATTTACATATATAAATATATATATTTCTTCCTAATGATTTGGATAATACATGGGTAACACTAAGGTTTTAAATTATTGTTGTAGAAAAAAATAATGTCTTAAGTAAGTATTAAAAGTATAAACTGTCATTATCAGTATCACCCTATAACCTGCTGTCACTCTCAGATCAATGATCATAGTACGAATTACGTCAACAATCGTTTTATACTTAGGATTGAGGAAAAGTTGTGTAGAAAATATAAAAAAATATGATTTCCCCCTAGTTTATCTACTAGTTTGTACGGCACCCTCGGTGGGCGAGTCTGACTCGCACTTGTCCAGTTTTTCTTTAAAGGAGGCATGTTCAGTGCTCTTATATTGTATGTTAAGAATAATATGCTGTTTGTTCACGTTAAAGATTTATTTTTTAATTATTTCAGTACCAGCTTCTATAATTTTTTGACCTCTCCTTTCTATGTGGGCTATTGATCAAATTCGCCTCTTTTCAACGTTTTATAAGTAATATGACGTGGTAGATTTTATAATTGCATTGTTTGTTTTTTAGATAGGTAAGTACGTAGGCAAAACAAAGGCAAAATACTAAACCTTCCGAGGAAGTACATTCAACATTTTGCTTATCCGCGGGGAAAAGGCGCGGGAGAATCTGACTGTATGTGATTTCCAGTTCTGTAGAATATGGGGATGAGCTTTGCATTTTGTCTACTGGGTCCTAATAGACAAAATGTAAAGCTTACCCACATACTTTTGCATAACTGGAAATCCCGTGCTTCAAATTTGGCTTATTTGACTATTCAAAGTTGGCTCGCGATAACTTTTGTGATGCTGTTCTGAAGTAGAGGAGTGAGGCAAAAGTCAAAGCAATTATCAAAAAAATCGTATAACTTAAGTTTATTCCACAATCACGCCAGTTAACTTTAAATAATTATGTAGTAATAAGAGTTCATAGTTCCTCTGGGCTGTAAAATTGTTACAAATAATAGGCTTACTGAATAATATATAAAAATATGCTTATGTTCACATCCTAATTTTCCCCTCCAAAAACCTCACTATAACACAGTAAATTTGAATATAAGATGAATCTTTCCCCGAGAGCTAAATATACTTCACCATCAAATTAATTACTATATAAAAGTGAACGCGAATTGAAGAAGTAGGGGCTATTAGGCTAATACTGAAATCCGCGTTCCCGCAATGGGCCATTTAGCGGCGGTGGCTTTACAAAATATTGGCCGTAAGCCGCCGGAATAAACTTTATTAGGAAAAATGTGTTTGCGGAACACAATACGTAACGTACGCTTATTTCTAACTTTACACACGTTTGTGCGCTACTTTGCTTACAAACTCACGTGAGATAAAAGTTACAATTCAGTCGCTATTAAATATATTTATATTTATAATTACTTCATTAATTAACTTACAGTCGTTTTGACTACTATTCTCTTGATAAAATAATCGAAAACCTTCTTAAATAGCCATACAATGTTTGACGCAGAGTCAAAGTTACCCACGTTGACAGTACATAGATGACAATTTCATTTTAAATTTTTTTGTCGATTTTTATACTTTATATTAATTTTTAATGAATTAAAACACTTTTACGAATTCACACACAAACTTTTATCAATATTATAAAAAGGCTTATCTAAGTATAGATGTTGTCCAATTATCGTTAGCGAGATCTGCAAACCTCTGCAAACTCAAATACCACGCGAATTTAAATAAAATCTTACTAAAGGATATTAATACCAACATTACTCTTTTTATATTTTGTTTTCTAAATTAAACAATACATATCTATATTTTGTTAAAAGGCAGTCAATAATTAAGTTAGCGTATGTTTGGAAAAACAACACTGTCGTACCAAAAGTGTATCAATTATGTAGCTAATCGAACAAAATAATGAAATAAATACATCAGCGCTCTTAATTCTACATTTGTATTGTTTCCGAACAGACTCTAAATTACTATAATCGTCTACGTACAGACAGAGCTCAACGTAGATTAATTATATATGTATATATAACGTCGCGGGTAATGATTAGTTGCTACGTTTATTAAACACGGGTTTTCGCTTTGTTCCCAGAGAGCAGTATTTGCGGCTGCTTTATTTTTTACGAGCAAATAGTTATTTAACTTCACCGGTAGTTAGTTTCAGCTAGATGTGATGAAAATCTATTACGCTTTGCGGGAAATTCGCTTCACGAGTTTTGTATTTGTAAATCAAATAAAACCGGCCAAGTGCGAGTCGGACTCGCGCACGAAGTGTTCCGTACAAACTAGTAGATAAACTAGGGGGAAATCATCTATAAAAATGGCAAAAAAATCATGTCTGTTGTATGGGAGCCCCCTTAAATATTAATTTTATTTTAATTTAATTATTTATTCTACTTCTACTTGTTGCCGTGATGAATATCGAGCAAAAATTAGCAAAAAAAATCACGTTTGTTGTATGGGAGCCCCCTTAAATATTTATTTTATTCTGTTTTTTTGTTCTAGCGGCAACAGAAATACATCTGTGAAAATTTCAACTCTCTAACTATCAGATTAGACTACTGTCAGATCCTAATGCAGTTCAACGGGGATCAAGGACCTCTTATAATCTACATAAACACTTTTTAGACAACAAGTTCTCAGATGAACCAAAAACACCCTATACTGAACCAAACTACGAGTATGTGTCCGAATATTTGACGTCACCTCTTTTTCTGGTCAAAACTACTATTGGCATTAAGGCGTCGATGGAGCTTGGATACAAATACTAAACTTTATTAAAACTTTGGTAATTTGTATCCACTCCTCATCAAAACGTCGTCGAACGATATCACTAATCGAGCAATCGGCGCTGCATTAACAACAGCATAATTGTAATCGCGGTACATAAATTACATTATTCCCAAATCCCGACGCCACATAATCCCGCTCGGTTTAGCTGCTGCCAAATTTGCAAGCAAACTATTCTCCCTTCTGATCGATGTCACCGCAATCTGCCGCCGTGACGTACGACACGACCTATTGATCGCGCGGGCTTGTTCCAGCGTTCTTAGCGGATATATCAATTTTCGGGGCTCGTGTGAAGTGCCTTTTATTTTGCGAAGCGTTGGATGATTGAGCCGCTTGTTGACCTACAATTTGAGGACTTTATTGATGAAGACAGCGGCGAATCTACCTCACATGATCTATGTTGTACTGAATATCAGCAGTTTGTATTAGCTTATAACACCCCGTGTTATAAGTTTGACGCGTCTGTGGCATGGTAGCTCCCGAACGGATGAACCGATTATGATTTTGTTTTTGTTTGAAAGGTGAATTAGTCGGGAGTGTTCTTAGCTTTGTTTCATCAAAATCGGTTTAGCTGTTTTTTTTTGTCGGGAGCTTTTTAGTTTTCTAAACTTAAAATTTTGGGATTATTTTTTACAACTTTGCAACACTACTACCAGCTATCTACTTAGTACGTTTATGTTGAAAATTTATCGTCAGACACTTATATTAAGTGTGCTCTGGTAGTTTCACTTTACTTTTATGCTGTAATAGGTTTGCGGTTGACCGCCAACTCACCTGATGTTGATGGCATTGTGGTCTACGAATACGCTTAGGTAATATCCACCATAAAACAACAATGCTTCTTCGATATTCACTATGTAACGATGACGATTTTTCGATTTCTCTGTCTACAAGATATATGATAAAATTAATTTGATTAAATGCAACAAACTATCTAAATTTTATATTTCTTGACATCAACCTTACACTAGCAATTATTGTCAAAACTTGTGAGCACTAAACTAAAACTTCTGGCCAAAGTTATCAAACTCCAAAATTTTGCAATTAACTGAGCATGTTTCTAGAGGCAACTACCATATTTCAGTATACGTAGGTGGGTCTCTAATTATGTGGCAAAATATATAGAGACCTGTTTCCTGTAAAGTAGATATATAGATAGAATATAGATATATTTCCTGAATAGATATCTTCTAGATCGACGAGCTCCATCCTCGGCCACACCATCGCCTTACATCAGGCGAGTTGGTGGTTAATCGTAGATCGTAGGCGGTTATCTTACGTAAAAAAATAAAGATCTTGAGTTACAACTCAAGATAAGTAAGATCGTATAAACTGAGTGGCCAGCCCTAGTGTCAGAGTTATTAAGCCGCCGAAAGGCCTCTAAGTTGTGGCTATTGAGATAGCGGGCATTTATAAGTAGTTGGATTTTCGACTGAGTTAAATGACTCACTGAGACGTATATTTTGGTGTGTTCAGAAAGACTTATTTAAATAAAAAAAGTACCGTAATACGTATGTTTCAAACCAATTATAAGGTTCGGTATTTCCTGGTAAATTATACAGCAGTATATAATATAATTTTGTGTTCTTAAAATTTAGGTTTAAAATCAACTATTGGATTTTACTGCGTTTTGCAACAAGACGGCATAGTATGTAGCTGCATTTCTTCCTGGGGATATCTAATGTAAATGTCAGTTAAGTACTTCTTACCCGACTGTGTAAGATGGTGGATTATATTTTTCGAAAATACACTACACAAATACACTCGAAAAAAATAATCCGAAAACAAAATAAACCAAAAAAATATAAATTCATACAACCATACATATGGTTGTATGAATTTACCTATATATGTATGTATGTGTGTGAGTTTATATGTTTATATATGATCACACCTAAACAGCTTAACCGATTTTGATGTGATAGGATGTGATAGGAGTCGTTAGATTCGTCTTCACTCTTACAGTGTCATAGCCATTTTTTTTGTACTAATAATAATAATAAAGCACTCGGAAAAATAAAAAAATGCGTTTCTTCGTAACCACCAACGAAGTTTTTCGTAATAAACAAGTAATATTATATCACAATCTTTTACAGCGATTTAAGGTTTGCTTTTTCACAAAAAACGTACATTTAACAGCGTATCAAAAGTAACAGCGTAACAACATCGTAAGTTAGACTGCAAAAACTGCTTTTCTGCAGTCGGGTATTTATTTTATTATAACTGCAAGCTAGCTTTTTGTACATCTTACCTTAGGTATATACTAATCATTATAAGAGTTATTTTAAAAAATAATACTTTTTTTAATTTAATTTACGCATAAAACAGTCACGCTAAGTTTTTTAACGTAGTTTTAGACAACTAGGCCATTACTCGCTACGGACCGACAAAGTTAGCAAAGTTTAAGTAAATAAACATTTTAAAGAACATGTAATTAATATGAATGGAGTAAATAAGAGTGGTCTATTCTCCCGGCCGCTGAATTAAAAGCTCCACTAGACAGGCAAACTTGTGATGGGGCCCTCGGGTGCGATCAACTATACTTATACCTGTGCTAATTTCTACCGACTAGTGCGCGAGCATGGCGAGCGCGATGTCAAGCACCGCTGGAGACAAATTTCACCAGAATTAAACTACTTTTCATAACTTTTCATTTACCAAGCTTTCCCCACCTCAGTATTCGCTACTCAAACAATAAAACAAACCCACCAGCCTAATACGATTACCTAACGTTCCGGCCAAAGTGTACAAAAATATGAACCCAACGCCCTTTGTCCCTGTAAATGAAAAGGAAACCATAACTCACCGCTCAGTGAAAGGGTATTATTAACTTATTAAAATATTCAAGCATTCGAAACGCTACTGAAGCGTAAATCTCGCAGTCGATCGTAAAAACTGTTCCCAAGAGCAAAGAAAGTAACTCTGTTTCATTGGATTCGAGTCCGTACCATTGTCCTCACACGCACTCCGAGAAAAAGACCAATTTCTGAGATTTCCGAAGGGCTTAGCTTCATTTCCTTTTATATCTCCCCAGATACTAAATTCGTTCAACCAATAATAAAAAATCGTGGGGACAGTCGGGATGGACTCAACGTAAAATTTACTCTCGATCCTCGGGGCAAGATTGGACATTATAACGCACTTACAGGCATTCAACAAAACGACCCTGGTGATCCGTCTTGATTGGATATTTAACCTTTTCACTATTGTTTTAAACGAATTTTAGTATTTTTAAAACTATTACCTCCATTAATGATCAAAATCACAGTCATTTTTTACTTTATGAAGGTATGACAATAGAGCGTTATTTTCTACCTACGAATAATAATACTAAGGGACGATAATTTCAAACATACGTCTATAATGCTTTCACTAAATTTTTCCTATACATTCAATTAAAGTATACACATATCTATACAGTCTAGTGAAAAACCTAACCATTACCTTACCACAATACAACTAAGTTGTTTCAATATACAATAGTACTTATTTATGATGTTATGATAACTGGTATCATAGGCAACGACAGCATCGGTTAGCTAATATTGTGATCTCGCTCTTCCAACACCCGAGTAGGCGCCGGAAAGGAATGAATCACCGTCCGCGAAAATATGACAAAAGTCAAATGTGCAAGCATGATGCCAACATCAAATAAAAAAAAAAACATCAAACGTAAAATTCAATGTATCAGGCAAACATATATTATAATTTTTTGTACTTTGATATACATCAATAAAATCGTATCTCGTGTAATATTTACATAGATATGCTACAACAAACAATATACAAACTAAACATACTCAATTAACTAAATTACTACACAAAGAGCAAATCGATTACCCCCAGACCGATAAAAAACAATCCAAATGCTCAAACACTACCAGTTGGCAGCGTACCCAGCATGCCAGCTGCTTTGCCACGTTGAATGGCAATGCTTATTGATTGCACCAGATACGAATCAGCATAGATATGCTTATTTTATAAGCATATGGCAAATGTTGATGGTAAGCGATAGGATCACCTATCACTTATCATCAACATTTGTCATCCCCATCTTGGTCTCGTCTCGTCCACCTTTTGGTGGATCAGCTGGCTCAGTTTTGTCTGACTGCTAGAAACTATCACGATATAGTACTGGAAAAAAGTATCGCGACGTAGTACTGAAACAACATACATTTATTAGCATCAAAAGCTGCTTAAAAGTTTTTTACTGATATATTTAACAATGACATTCAAAGTATCGAATGTCATATATTCCATGGTATAAAAAAGGTATAAAGTATAAAAGTTGATAAATACGTGAAACGGGAAAAATGTCTACGAAAGGAACTTACCTAAAACTTTTAGCTTTTACGTCATAATCTTCTCATCTCTATTTACAGATTAAGATATATTTTTTATCGATAAGTATTTTTTGAATAACAGTTCTTGAATCCTCCTTTTTATAAATTATCGCCATTAAGGTGACAAAACTACGCATGTCTCATCCAAGATCCAGCATTACTTTCTGTTGAAATTCATCTGTCACTTTGTCTCAACCGCCGAAGTTGAGACGGCTTTGATAAGGGTATGACAGCTTGTGATGTATAGATCCGCATACCTACCACATCCCTATGTCAACTGAGTTTAAACCCGTTCCAACTTATTATAGGGATTAATTAAACAACTGTCATATGCGAATGAACGTGCAAAGGATATGTTTGAGTACTTTGGACACTTCGACTTTCGAAACTATTCCGTACATCGATGTTGAACACTTGATTCGATTTAATAACATGAATGTACGTATATTAAACCCAAAGCATGCCAAATCAAAAATGGTCATCCTCTTTCTCTTTAATTCACCTTTCCACAGGTCAGTTAGATGCGCAGTCTCCTTGCTCCGAAGGTTATTCGCCGAGCTTCAACAAAACGCTTTTTTAAAAACGTTACGACACACAGGTAGAAAAGCTGATGCTTTTTTAATAAAATTGTTTTTGTCAATATAGCAAAATATCTGTTTATGTTTTATGAATGTTCACATATTTTTCCACCATTATTTATGTTTTAATTACTAGGAGTAGATCGTGTTTGTCATACAACACAGGCCTCAGTAAACGACGACGCTGCAGAGACAGTTCACACTGAGAAGGTAACAACGCCAAGTGGCGCTGGCTCCAACAAATGGAACGTTCAATTTACACTGATGAAGTATACCAGCTCATTTGTGTAAATTGAGTTGTCCAAATTTCAGTGACAGAACTCCAAATTTTGTTTTTCTTTGTTTTTATAAACTTTGAATATAATTGAGCGATGCACAACGCGTATCAAAATTTGTTTTTTACAAAACGTGTTTTATCTTTCTTTTTTAGTTAGATAGAAAGAGTTGATCATGTTGTTAATAAGATAAAGAAAGGGGGGCTAAATATTTTGTTTAATGATTTCGTTACCTAAACTCTATTTGCGTAATGGAAATTAAATAAAGACAGAAAGATGTATGTACATAATATATGTAACAAGTAAGCGCGAAGCAGGATTTAACGAGTGCAACCTGATAACCGCACATAACTGACCAATAGCGAGTTCGCTACAGCTAAAATAAAGCCAATCACTCATAGCTTCTTATTTTAGGTAATCACGTTTTATCGTAGACCGCAACATCAGGTAAGTTGGCGGTGAAGATAATCCTGCAAAAACCTGAATGAAAATCTCACTGCTGACTCTGACAAATAAAATTGACAAAGCAGACAAAGGGATATCTCTGACAATCAGATTTCTCTTTCTGGATGTTAATATGTTTGTAGGAATTCTTATCTTGTAGGATTTTTTACAGGTTATTCGTTTTTAAACCACGTTTGATGTAAACATTACACAGGGTCAGGTTACACAACGTATTTAAGATTTATTTTTGTCGTTGGGAATTTTTTATATCTTGCACTTCTTTCCAAAATGGATGTATGCTGCGGCTTCTTTAACCGACTGATTTTGATAATATTTAGCAGAAACATAGTACTGTAATAGTACTGTAAACTAATTATACTGCCTCGTTGTGTCGTGACGGTAATTATATTACGAGTATTTGTAACGTTATTACTCAACTTGCCTCAATACTCTCTTAATGTGAGCACTCCATTAGCTGCCACGGCATCAAAGCGAAGCAAAACTTGTCGGGCGGCCCAGTTCGTATATGATAATTTATAGTACTTTTTACAGTAAGTAACTGACAGTTATTTGTTTGGTTTGCTTTTCTAATTTCTACGTAAACATGCATGACACACTTTTATCATCGAAATAAAACAAGGTTTATGTTGCTGTGCTTTCATTCTACGTATTTTTTATTTTATTTATTAAATTAATAGCTCCACAGACACCGGGGTCCGTGACGTTTGTCAATTTTACCAACTATTGTTAAATACATTGTTACGGGAAGACTAGATTTTTTTTAACTTAACTTATTACTATATTGTGTGTATACTATGAGCAGACCAGCGACCCGCAAGCTGCACCCGATCACGAGTAGATACAGTAAAAGTTTTTAATAGTCATGAGTTATATTAGTTATATCATCTTTATAAAAAGGTGATCCAAATAAATTAGAAAACTATAGACCAATTGCTATTATAAATGTTTTATCCAAAGTATTCGAAAAGGCAACGTATAAGAGAATGTACGACAATTTTATAAAGCACGAAGTGATAGAGCCAGAGCAAAATGGCTTTCAGAAAAACAAATCGACAACACTAGCAGCTTTTAATCTAATTAATGATATAGCTAGAAACTTTGACAAGAAACTTTTGACAACTGCGCTGTTTTTTGATATGACAAAGGCTTTTGACTTTATTTCACATAAAAGACTATTGTTAAAATTGGAAAATTATGGCATCAGAGGTAATGCCTTAAAATGGATTGTATCATACCTTCAAAATAGAAAACAGACAGTTGAAATACTATCTCTAGATAATAAAAAAAAGTGACTAGTAAACAATCAGACAAGAAAATTAATGAAATGGGTGTTCCGCAAGGTAGTGTTTTAGGACCTTTACTTTTTATAATATATATAAATGACATGGTTAATGTAACACCTTATAATTGCGTTTTATTTGCTGATGACATATCTGTAGTAGTGACAACTAAAAAGGCAAACAATAATATTTCTAATCATATACATGACATTCAAAATACAATTAATTCTATAGTAAGATGGCTTGACATGAACAATTTAAATATTAATATCTCGAAGACATGCTACATTCATTTTAACAATTTAAATTTTCAAGTAAATTGCGGCTGGAGCGGATTGAACTCATGAGATTCGGTTTGAAAGGAGGGGAAAATTTGTTTAAAATTGGTTTTCATGAAAGAGTTTCAATAGAAACAAACAGCGCAAAGAAATTGAAAGTTCTTTCAAAGTTTTTGCTAAGCAGTGTAAATAGTCGTTTGTTTTAGCTGAATTATCAACTATTTTTATTTTTGTTATGTTTGATGGTCAAATTGTACAAGGGGTCAATGAAACGTCGTTTTTAGGATTGATAGTGGATAAAGAGCTAAATTAAAAACAACACACAGAAAAATTATGTAAAAAAATCAATAGCTACGTATATGTTTTAAATCGTCTAGGTAAAACAATTAACAGAAATACGGCACTAAAAGCATATCATGGCTATATCGGATCGTTATTGAGGTATGGATTGATTATCTGGGGACGCGGTACGGATTTCAAGAAGGCTTTTATATGTCAAAAAAATGCATTAGAGCTGTCTTTGGTGCATGTAACGGCCAATAGCTGTTCCCACGTGTGATAAGAAAAAAAAGGTTAAACTGCCTAACGCTTATAGCAATCAAGATGGGGACAGATTTATTTAAAACACATGTCGAAAGGAATGGTTATTGAGACGCTTGTCGAATTTGAGGATAATTTATTAAAATCGCACTGTTTTTTTTTGTGCAGCAAAGCACGGGAGACTCCTATTAGGGGCAGGAATAAATGTTAGATGACCAATGGGATGGGACAGGGTCAGAGAGGGGTAGCTTGGCTGCGGGGAGGGAAAAACGCCCATTGCCCATACCATTTCCTGACAGAATTAACCGACGCGTGCGCCGAGTACAACGCCAGTTTATTACATAGATTTTAAGAAAACAAATAGTGCAGTCATAGTGATGTGTGTTTGTGTGTGTGGACATTACAATAGTGAAGGGTGATTGCTTAAAAGCTGCAGGAGGGTTCTAAAGCTAAGTATACTTAGTGCTTACCTCCTAAATTCTATGTACCTTATTGTTCAGTGAAAGGGAGACTAAATTTGTTTTTTTGTATATTAATATATATTGGGGAACACTAGTTCGACTTCAGGCTGTTTGAATTTACACTCACTATTTATAAACACTACTTAACCAGAACGTGAGTTATATTTCCTGAATACAAAGGCGAGGTCTAACGAAAATTGTCTGTTGGAGGTTTAACTTACCTACCTATTTAATTACGAGAACGCGCATTGAGAAGGAGTAAGGTTGAGACGGAGTGGAATTTATTTTCATTTTTTTTTTGTTTTCCACCAACCACGATAATGGAGAGAAACGCAGTATTTTTGTTGATTTATTTTTTCTTACTGCTGAACGATGCTGAAAATGGAAAATTTATTTTTAATTATTTTTGTGTTTTCCACCGACCACGATTATGGAGAGAAACGCAGTATTTTTTTTGATTTATTTTTTCTTACTGCTGAACGATGCTGAAAATGGAAAATTTATTTTTAATTATTTTTGTGTTTTCCACCAACCACGATTATGGAGAGAAACGCAGTATTTTTGTTGATTTATTTTTTCTTACTGCTGAACGATGCTGAAAATGGAAAATTTATTTTTAATTATTTTTGTGTTTTCCACCAACCACGATTATGGAGAGAAACGCAGTATTTTTGTTGATTTATTTTTTCTTACTGCTGAACGATGCTGAAAATGGAAAATTTATTTTTAATTATTTTTGTATTTTCCACCAACCACGATTATGGAGAGTAACGCAGTATTTTTGTTGATTTATTTTTTCTTACTGCTGAACGACGCTGAAATGGAAATTTATTTATTGTTATTTTTGTTTTCCACCAAGCTACAAATATCGAGTGAAACGCAGTATTTATTTTTGTTTTTTTTACTTACTGCTTATCCTGAGCGACGATGAAAGAGGACATCTTTTCCGGACCAGAAATCATTTTTGTTCCTGTTGAAATCTACGAATTGGAGATAGCGGTTTACATCTAACTTTAATAGTTAAACCTCCTAATATATTGTCATAAGCAAATTATTGAGACAATATTTATTAGGAACGTGAAAATCATACCTAAACTCACGTAAACATTGCAGGTGGGGCACGGTTCTTGTGTGAAATACTAGTTATTTTGCCTTTGATAATACTCATCGGGGGAATTGCGCGTGAGTTATCTTTCAGGGTGAAAATAATCAAACAGCTCGACGTACATAATCTGTGTTTCCTTTTTAAGTGAAATTGTACTCGTTATGTTTAGTTTTATTATGTAGTAGATTAGGTTAGGTATGTGAATTTTGGATGCGGTAGCAATTTCTTTTATTTATACCACAGGACTCCGAGTGAAGTGACAGTTAGTGCCAAGTGTCCGCCGCCGGGAGATTCGGTGAGTACATGACTCTATAACATTAAAACTCGTTTCTTAATTACAAGCCACTACTGCGTACAAATGGCCGGTAAATCCTCAATTTCCTCAGTATTAAATGTAACATAAATATTTAGGACACTGTACTAAAATGAATTGTAGATCTTTATTAGCGCATTTATGATGTAGAAAAATAACCCTACGATTGATAGTAAGGTTGTTTCTTTCTCAAGGACAGGAAAGGAAAGAATAAATATATAGGGGAACCGTAGAGAACGTCACATGCAGCACTATTAGATTCTTGTAAACCTCTCTTTAAAGAGCTCCAAATTCTTCCTTTGCCATGCCAATATATCTATGACATTTCATGCTTTGTAAAACAAAATAGTTACTTATATACTACATCGTCAGAATTGTATAAACGTAGTAATAGAAATACAACTAGGCTTGTAAGAACTTTTACAAACAAAACAGCAAGGTACGAAAAGTGTCGCATGACAATGTCTATTGCTATCTTTTATAAGCTACCTGCACACATTAAAACATTGCCCTTAGTCAAATTTAAAATGGAACTGAAATCATGGCTACAACAGTAATGATTCTACTCTGTCAATGATTATTTAGGAACTTTTTGACTTTCTGGAATACCATAGTTAACAAATTATATTTATTATAATAAATTATATGTAGTAGATACTTCGATTGATGTTGACATATTATTGAAAAAATTGTATGCCCGCAGGGGCAAAACTGTTAATAAGTACTGGTTTCTTATACCTAACATCAAATTGTACACAGTTTTGCACAATTAAATATTCATTTCATTTCAAGAAAGTCGTAGATTTTTTTTTTTTTTTAATAATTTTTGTTAGAGTCACTTGTCTCGTAAGTTGATGCTTGTAGTCTCACAAGGTGAAGATGATTTTGAGTATCATAGGCCAGTTTTTATCTTCTGCCCGACTACTGCTAGAATATTCTAAACGCGAAAACAACTCATGGGCGTAAATAGATACGGAAAAAAAAACCAAGTAAATTTATTGTTTTGGAACGAAGCTGTTATAAAAATCAAATACTACAGAATAAGGCAACAGTTGTCATGCTGGCTTCACACTATAATACGCAAGTATTACACGTAGTTATTAATCACATATCATTACCATACGCAGACCGAAATGATAGTCGTGCAAGTACTACACGTAGTTATTAATCACATCTCAGTACCATACGCAGACCGAAATGATCGTCGAGGCGAAGTTTATATAACATCGCAGACGTTGCGGCTTTTAGCGGCGAAAGTTTTAACTGCACGACGTTTACTCAAAATGCAAATTACAGGATCCATATAGGCTGGGTTGTGCGGACAGTATGGGCATCAGACAAGTACTCACTTCAAAAAAACAACACAATACTTCTTGTTGTTGTTAGCCTGTAGTTTCCCACTGCTGGGCAAAGGCCTCCCCTCGACATTTTCAGTCTTGACGGTTTTGTGTATTGATGTGCCAGTTTTTATCAAATACTTCCAAGCAGTGTATGTTTAGGTTCACCTGATTTGATTTCTGAATTTGGAAGGACAATTATCTATTGTACTTAGTTTTAATGTAAAATATATACCGGATTAAACAATTAACATTGACATTCTCTGGTCGGATATTTGGAGTATTCTTTATTAGGCTTTTAACACTTTTTAACCGATTTCCAAAAAGAAGGAAATTCTCAATTCGGTTGTATGGGTTATTTATATGATTCATTATCATCTCTGTAATAAGAAGCCCACTGCTGGACATAGGCCTCCCATATTTTGTATGAATGTTTTTTTGTAAGAATATGTATGCTACGTGATTATTCCGCCAATTATGACTTGATTTTGATGATTCTTTTTTGTTTATTAGGTAATAGTTCAAAAATGATCCCATATACATTTCATCAAAATCGGTTCAGTACTTTGGTTTTTATAACTAAATATGTGAAAATCTCATCCAAGTAAACGAAGCTACATATTTTGAAGTCAATTGCTGAAGTTTTTAAAATATAATTATTGATTAGTTTGTTTTATTCAGGAATTCGCGAAGATATTCAATTAGATAAAGAAATGTTACTGACGAAATGGATGGAGCAACTATTTGCTATTTTATTATTTTAGATTTAGTCCCATAATAAAATTACTTCCCACTTTGACTATTACGTCACGCTCAACTATAAAAACAAAAGTGACTGAAAGATATACATACATAAGTAAGTTTATCATTGAATAAAAAAAAAACATTTGATTTTGTGTGGTACGAGTATCTTTATGAATATAACTTCAAAATGGATATCATGAAAATATAGCATTGTTTCAATGACAGTTTCAAATAATAGCAGATTCGAAGTTTACTCTATCAAAGGTACTCACTTCAAACACGCACACACACACAAACACCGAACACACATATACCTACACACGTATAACCGCTGTGTCACAGGACACAATGGATATACGCTTGCACATGGACACAACGGATATATGCTCGCACATAGTCGCATTTTGAACACCGCCAAGAATGTGTCAAAGGTTGTGAAAAATAACAACATAAATACTTTATTTTTAATTTATTTCATGTTTGGGCGTAGCTCATCTTCCACAATATGATCCGTTCATTTGAACAAATCACTCGGACTATGCGACTATGCAATGTGTATCACGATACACATTGCATCATTCACATGCCGTGCCATGAAATGATGGAATGTGTATCACGATACACATTGCATAATTTTTTGTTTTAACCTTTTGAATTCGCATACTGACCGGCTCTGTCTTATACAGCTGTAGGAGTTAGACACCCCACAGTATGTGATACACGGACCCCAATATTAAACCACACGATCGCGCCATAAATTTAAACCTGCTGTGTATACGTTGTAATTTTCGCTTACGTGGTGTTTACACGTTTTTAAGTATTACTGGTTGTTGTACTTACGGAAGGAAGTTTTCGCTTCCCGTGTTATTAGACATGGATATGTATTTTACATAGTTTATGTTTTAATTGCAGAGTCGCGGTGTTGTGAAAGAAATCTGGTAGAGACATTAAGGTGCCAACTTACGAAAACGACTCATGGAAAACGTATTCATAATAATAAGTAAAAAAAGTACCTATTTAATAAGAAATCGATCAATAATGAATTTTGTATTCTGACATTTATTTTTTATTTTTAATCTGGCTTTTGTTAATGGGTTTGGGTTAAATATGCTATGTCTGATATTTTTTATATCATCATTGTAGACGACGTGATTGCAATCGCTGACAGAGTGTGATTGTCCGGAGCATATACCACTTATTTGGAAACCCGTCTTAAATCGGCTTTACTAGCGACTGCATTAGCAGAAAAAAAATGAGAATTTAGAAATAAGGATTGTTTGGACATCCTGAGCATTCATGCTCATCATCATTCTTGCCCTGCGGGGCTGTATGTTCGGGTCATCCTCTTCACTAACATAATTATTATGGTTGAGGAGGGCGATGGCTGGCACATGTATCATACTCGTGATCGGGTACTGCTTGCGGATCACTGGTTTGCTCATGGTATACACACAATATAGTAATAAGTTAAGTAAGTTAAAAAGAATAATCTTGTCTTGCTGTAACAATGTATTTAACCATCATCATCATCATCATCTCAGCCATAAAAAGTCCACTGCTGGACATAGGCCTCCCCTATGGATTTCCAAAAAGACCGATTGGAAGCGGCTTGCATCCAGCGTCTTCCTGCCACTTGTATGAGGTCATCTGCCCATCTTGTGGCTGGACTTCCTACGCTGCGCTTGCCGATGCGTGGTCTCCACTCGAGAACCTTTCGGCCACATCGGCCATCAGTTCTACGTGCTATGTGGCCTGCCCACTGCCACTTCAACTTGCTAATCCTCTGTGCTATATCGGTGACTTTCGTACGTCTACGTATCTCTTTATTCCTTATTCGATCTCGTAGAGTGACTCCGAGCATAGCCCTCTCCATAGCTCGTTGCGTGACCTTGAGCTTCCTTATAAGGCCCATAGTTAGGGACCACGTCTCAGTGCCGTAAGTCATCACTGGTAACACACACTGGTCGTAAACTTTCGACTTGAGGGACTGGGGTATATTGGACGAGAAGACGCTTTTAAGTTTCCCGAACGCTGCCCAGCCGAGTTGGATACGACGATTGACCTCTCTCGCAAAGTTGGACCTGCCTAATCGGACCGTTTGTCCTAGGTAGACATATTCGTCAACAACTTCAAGAGTGGAGTTACCCACAGATATTGGGGTGGGCACTACATGGGCGTTCGACATAACCTTCGTTTTGTCCATGTTCATTTTGAGGCCCACCCGTTGGGAAACTCTATCGAGGTCTTCGAGCATCGTACTAAGGTCTTCCATCGACTCTGCCATGACTACTATATCGTCGGCAAACCGAAGGTGAGTGATGTACTCGCCGTTAATATTGATGCCGAGCCCTTTCCATTCCAGAAGCTTATAGGCATCTTCCAAACCGGCGGTACCGTTATGTATTTAACAATATAATATATAATAATGTATTTAACAATAGTTTATAAATCTGACAAAGGTCGCGGACCCCAGTGTCTGTAGAGCTAAAACTTAAATTAACAAAAAGTGTCAGAACAACGCTGGATGCAAATCTTTTTGGAAATCCAAGGGGGAAGCCTATGTCCAGCAGTCCAGCAGTGGACTTCTTGAGTTTAAAATTATGATGATACGAATTTTGATGAATAAGTTCACTATTATATGTTAATGTGTAATGTTATTTGTAGTGTAATGGAAATACGGATTCCTTGGTGTAAAAGTTTAACTCACACTTTTTTATGTTAAATAGATCTACAATTGACCACCAGCTCACCCGATGTTAAGCGGCGGTGTGGCCGAGGACGAAGCTCAATCGATCTAGAAGATATCTATTCACTCTAGCCTTGAAAATTCCAAGATTTTAGTCGTCAGGAAAGAGAAATGACCGTAAAAAATTCTATTCCTGTGCAATACGCATCAAGAATGTGGGCCGCTATCTCTCGATATATTTTTGTACTCATATTAAACATTATGGCTTCACTGCTCACATGGTGACTCATAGTCAAATTGTCATTTAAATGGGAATGGAAAATTTAACCGACTAGTCGTTAGAAATATATTGAAAATCAATTAGTTTTATCGGACAGTAAATTGGTTATCGAGACAGCTATTCATGGGTAAATATTAATTAATCTTCATCTATAAATTCAAATATAGATAACCATTATAGGATTATTTTTATAACAACAGTATAAAATTGAAAATAAATGGAATAAATTCATGAATGTATCATGAATTTACTAAAGTATAATTTTTTATAGTCGGCTCTGCTATCTCTAAGTACTGTCGAGACGCACTACGATTATTGTTTCACTCTGTTAATTGGAAAAAAAAACACATAGCAAGCCTATTTCAAACAGTAATAAGAGTTCGTAATCGTCTTTCTATATGCATAACGTAAGCAAATTATTTTATTTTATTTATTTTAGTTTATTTTATTTTATTCAGGAAACACGAAGTATCAAACATCTAAATAACTTAAAAAATAGGGTCACTCCGAACTATTTACGTGTCTCCGCATATGTGAAACTACAAAAAAACCCGCTTGTTAGCTTGAGTAATGCGTAAATATAAACAAATATATACATAGTATACGTATTTATTACTTCGTGCAATCTATTCGTAAATATGTCAACACGCGTGTCTTCTAAATGGCTAAACGTGACGTGAGATTGGCATCGTCAAACATATTCTCGTGTTTATTCATATATAAATAAGGCTGTGTTTACGCGATTAAACAAGTATACTCGCTATAGTGTTTTCAAAACGTATATACGTATACAAATATTTTGCAAGTGGTAAATGGTAAAATGACATACGGCACTGAAACGTGGTCCCTAACTATGGGCCTTATAAGGAAACTCAAGGTCACGCAACGAGCTATGGAGAGGGCTATGCTCGGAGTCTCTCTACGAGATCGAATCAGAAATAAAGAGATACGTAGACGTACAAAAGTCACCGATATAGCACAGCGGATTAGCAAGTTGAAGTGGCAGTGGGCAGGACACATAGCACGTAGAACTGATGGCCGATGGGGCCGAAAGGTTCTCGAGTGGAGACCACGTACCGGCAAGCGCAGCGTAGGAAGACCAGCCACGAGATGGACAGATGATCTCATACAAGTGGCGGGAAGACGCTGGATGCAAGCCGCTTCCAATCGGTCTTTTTGGAAATCCATGGAGGAGGCCTATGTCCAGCAGTGGACTTCTTATGGCTGAGATGATGATGATGAAATGGTAAAAATAACGCATGTACTTTCATCATTTAAGTAGAGCGCGTAATCGCGGTCGTATTCTCAAATTGCAAAAGAAACTGTTTTCTATCCATAAACCTGAAATTTCAAAACAGCTGTTTTTATTACTCATTCATTTTTTATAATTATGCCATTGATTATAATAAATCTAATCTTTACGGTTCAAATCAATGTATTGATATTTTATCAACGGTACAAAACACAAAATATAATGATCAAAACAGTGTAATATGTAGAGTAGAAATTAATATCTTTAATTTGTATTGACAACACCACGGCTCTAAAAAAATGAAGGGACTACATAAAGGACGAGCTCCATCCTCGGCCACACCGTCGCTTAACATCAGACGAGTTGGTGGTCAATCGTAGATCTATAATGTATAAAAAAAAGGTGCTACGAAAGTGCTACAGGGCGCTACGCTTGCTACGATACTAATCAGCTACAAGGCTACAAAAACTCAGTTTTAAGTTTTGTAACAAAAAGTGAACTGCCATCATACACAATAGAAGAACATGAATTACCAGAAATAAGTACAAAGATTAAGGTTGACAAAGGTCAGATGATTTAATTTTAAGGTAAAGGTCACAATTTAAGGTCGCAGGTCAGAGACGTAATACAATATCTAATTTCCAATTCGGTATTTGGTAGGTTAAATGTAGGCTATTGGTAGCAGTGTTGTATATTGTTAATAGATGACGTGTGGCACGTTCTAGATAATTCCAACAGTTGCTTGAATATTAAGACAATTACTATGGCACAAGGGGTGGCTTAATTTGCAGACAGAGTAATTATTGAAAGAGATATAGAAATCTATTTTTGATATCATTGGTTAGTAGCCTAACACCTTCATATGAGTGTGAGTGTGTGCCTTATAATTATTTAACTACGACGTATGAAGTCACGAAAAAATTACACGTTATACACAAAAGTAACAGTAGTTGGTGAATTTGAAAAGGAAACTCCGGACTAGGATTCCTGTTTATCGGAACCGACAACTTCCTGTGATTAGCAAAAACACTTAAGTACATAATGTTATCAGCTCATCGTCGCTGCGCCGTGTAGGTTGAGTGTATTGGCTATTCAGTATTTATATTATTTACTTAAAACCCTGTATAAGAGCATACATACTAAAATTTTCAAAATGAGATAAGATTTATACAGCTCCAAGCAAAAAATAAGGTGACATTGAGTTGTAATATGTAAGCGTGACACCTATCATTAAGTGAACGACTTGTTTGTCTCAAAGTTACTTACATAAGTGTAAACTCTCGCTTTTGGTAACAAAACTAAATCGGTAAAGTATGCATCGGAATTCGCGCATTCAGGATTTCGTATATAATATAGAAGTTATATTATAATACACGAAAGAACTCCCTCGGTCCATAAATATGGAACCAAAAATTTGTGAATAGATATAAAAATTATACCCACATGCTAGGACAGTTTTTTTTCTTGACCTCATTGTTGGATTAAATGTTTGTTGAGCTTATCCGTTTCAGTAAAAAAAATATATGAATTTGAATTTGCCTATACGGTAGCCCACATACAATTTTCAAAGTAATTATCCGCAAATAATAATATGACTATAGCTACTCAGTTTAGCAGTTAGACCCTTGTGATAGAAAGACGGACTGACGGATGGACAAGTAACAACAATAAGAACCCTAAAAACAATTTCAACGTTGCTCCACTTGGACAAATATGTTTGCAAAGAACAGGACTATAGTCTAACTGTCCTATGACATGGTACCTGCATGTCACATCGCAGTAAAGCCCTACATGATGCTTCATCGATTCATATATCTTGCGCAAACAATAACTCGGCAGCCCTGTAATTTCAGGTAGGCTGGTTACATAACTTGATATCTCGTAAACAGATTAATGCCTCCCTCACCCGGCTTGACTTAATGCTCTAATGAAAATAGCAATCCCCTCTTCCTCTAACTTATGGACGTAATCAGAATCAGATCGGGGCGAGCGTACAACTAGTAGATATATGTATATCTATAAAAAACTATTCGAAGCATTGAATTGTGATAATGGAAAATGCTGTATATACCTACTTCATAATGCATGTTTTTAGTAGGTGCATACATTTGTATTTACTTGTTATAACACTGGGTGACTTTCTTAATGTGACTGGAAATTGAAGGGTGAGGAGCAATGTGAGGCATACTTATATTTTGAAACAATGAAAAACAATTCACAATTTTTAAATTCTATAAAACCTAGTTAATTACCTAATTGAACTTAATTAAGCTTTGAATAGACAACTAAAGATCAAATAGGTAAATTGTGGTGCACATAATTGACCGAGCGACCGAAGCGTCTCTGCATCAACTGGCCAAATTTTCTTTCATCTGTCAGTTTATTTGTGAGTTTGTGAGTTTGTATGTTCGTACTCGCGTACAGGGCGTAATTTTGAACCAATTTTGATGAAACTTAGCGTATAGGTTCAATGTTTTTTTTTTTTGTCGTTGGCGATTTTTGTAGCCAACTATAACCATTATACTCCATTAAGCTTAAAATGATGAAAATACGGCGATTTCATTGTGACATACGCAAAAACGGTGCTCGAATGAGGTGAAAACAGACGGCAATCATACGCAGCCGTATGATTACCGTCATAGTAATCCTCGTGCTCACTCTCACCTACATACTATTAATGTATACATATTGTACTCACATATACTTATATACGCATACTTACTAACGTAGTGTGAGTGCGTGTGCTGTCACGTTCTGACGTCACTGGCTATAACAGCAAAGCGGTCGCGTTTTAAACGAGGCACAAAGAAAACCTAAATAACTTCATTATTTATTAACGGATTATACTACTCTATAAGAATAAAGTATTTTAAAAGTCCTAGTGCATACGCCTATATACATATTACAATTCGAATATCTCTTGCGTGTATGTGCCTCACTCTACACAGCCCACTTTAATCTGATGTTACTTGCCTTCTTTATATGCGAAATTATAGATAAGCCCCAACTCACCTGATGGTAAGCAATGACAATGTCGATGATGAAGCACGTCGATACCTAGAAAATAACCGAAACCTAAAACCGGTAGAAATAACCTTAACTTTGTAACATTAAAAATTCCAAGATTGTATTTATCAGGAAACCGAAAAGGTGGCAAAGAATTCTACTCCTTCTTTTAACAATGTTACTTATTCTTAGTGTGAAGTGATATACTTTCGGTAATCAGTCTAAGTATTAAATATGATCGATTCGATGAAGATATTAAACACAGCAGCATAATAACTGAGAATGTCCGATTGTTTTTTTTTATCAGCCCTGTTTGTACAAATTGTCCCACTGCTGGGCGCAGGCCATCTTCTCATTATGAGAAGGGTAAGGCCATAGTCTACCAAGTGGCCACGCTGGCCAAGTGCGGGTTGGCAGACTTCACACATCTTCAAGAACACTGAGAACTCTCAGACATGAAGGTTTCCTCACGATGTTTTCCTTCACCGTTTTGAAGTTGGCGGCAATCAACAATACGCACATAAATCCGAAAAGACAGAGGTGCGTGCCGCGGGATTCGAACCCAGGACCTGCGGATCGCAAGTCAGACGGTCTCCCGACTAGACTGCCGGAAACTTATGCTATGTCCTATTGTATGTCCTATGGTTGGGTTATTTTAATTTAATTGAACCCCTGCCCTAGTTCCGTCCATACATCGAACTCGATTATTGGTATAACAGTTTTATTGGCCTGCTACTATTGGCTACTAGATAAATATCATTATCGTGAATCTTTTGTGTCAATAGTCATAAATAGTGCAAGCTTTATGTGACAGTAAAAACAATGAGTGTTACTCCCGGGATTTTGTTTAATCGAGCAGAAGCCGGCAATCAGACGGGAATTGATTAGAAAAACAAATACGTACAAAGCAATAAAATGTGACGTCACGGCCATAGGCGTGATAGTAAACGGGTGAATTGATGAATAAAATGTATATAACCCTTTATATAACCCTTTCATAAAATACGGTCTAAGGAAGAGCATTGAATCTTCGTGTCTACATACAAATTATTGTTTTATTTAGGTATTATTTCATGAAATGACAAAAATTTGCGAGCTACAAAATATGTGAAGCGTTAATTTAGCTCAACTCGGTTGTGTGATAGACTTCCGTACCAGAGGGCACGGAATTTAGATATCAATAATGATATTGAGCTTTCGCTGAAAAAATACATAGCTTGGTAGGATAGGGTACTTTTGAATTATCACTATATTATGGCCTGTACGTCTATTGCAGACGAATTAAGCAGTGTCTTGGCACCATTTCTGGTAACTGAACAACCCAATACGAGAAAATATGAAAGCAAAATCTATGTATACTATACTTTAACTTTATTGTAGATAAACACAACATGGTTGTAGTAGTAGTAAAATAAATGCATTGTATCTGGCCCAACGCATAAGCATTGCCATTCGACGTGGCAATGTCAGCATACTGGGTACGCTGCCAACTGGTAGTGGGTTTGAGCATTTAGATTATATTTAGACCTTTATTGGTCTGGGGTAATCGATATGCTTTTTGTGTAGTAGTTTAGTTAGTTGAGTCTGTATAAGTATTGTTTTTATTGACAACTGATTTGCATGTAAATAATACAGAATATTTTTGAACTCTTATAAATGGTAAATTTGTAAACAAAATATTGATTTTAGAATCAATCCATTAATTAGAACAAATGAAGAACTACGTCGATCCCAATCAAACATGTCAATATATGCATACATTGTGAATGAGTAGTATGAAATTTAAAATATCGTTCCCACACATGACTCAATTTTGCACTATCTCTCGATTTAACCGTATCGATGCGACCGGCGGATCTTCACACCGTAGCAAAAAGGTTTATCTTGTACTGATGCGGGAGAGCGTTCAGAGGCGCGCATTTCACAATGGTTTCAAAGGGATGGCTGGTAAAGTGCGCATGTACAGCCGCGCCGCACCACGGCGACCGGCTTTGAGAGCACTCCAGTCCGCTAGCGGGACCCCCGTGCGACGCGTCACGACCCGCGCTTACCCGCCAATACGAACCGCCAATGTAAACACGACAAAAACGAATCAATTTTTAATTGTGTTTCAACACAGAGACGAGTGAAGGACAGTGCTAAAAAGTTTTACCAGAAAAAGTTTCCGGACGGATTCAGAGGATCATTGTGAGCTTATATTTATTTTGCTACCAATTAAGCTACTTTTCTAAAGAAATTTCATGAATAGACGATATTTACTTAGTTTTTAAGGAAACGTTTGGTTATAATTCAAGATAAGCCGCATAACTTCACAACGTCATACAGAAAGAGAATAAAATTGCTTTTAATGCGTATTGCGAACATTAATCACAAGTCTTATCACGCGACTTCACATTTTTATAGCTTAGGTTCTATTTTAACGTCTCTTTCTTGCTTTTGTAGCAAACATTACGTTAATTTGAATAAGTGGGTTATTTATGTGTTGCTACTAATGCAATATATTTACAAATATACCTACTGTTACGGGTTAAAAATATAGCACAAAAGTTATAAAAAAAAAATAAAAAAAAAAAATGTTCGCGTGCCTCAATTTTAAAATAATGTTTATTGTATTGTGTTAACAATGATAGGATTCCACTTTAGTTTGACTTACGTCAAGCGAATCAAGATCTAGGATGTAGCGCGCTTAAATAGATGGAACCCTGATACCTAAATTATGTCATTCGATAAAGCCTAGATCAAGTTCTAAATTTACATTGACCAAATTTGATGAGAAATATCTGCAACATCATCTGCAGTAGATACTTAAATAGGTTAAACCAGTGACCGGCATGCCAGCCAAACGGCTCCGAAGAAAAAATAAATGTTCCAACTTTAGAATTATAAACTATGAAGGATGAAAATCAGTATTAAAATTTTATTAATTTGTAACATGGTTTTTATAAATTTCAATTAGGTATAAAATAAAGCTAATTATTTCGCAAAATTATAGTGATAGCACTCTTTTTTCGAAACCTTTACTGTGTGCAAACATCATTTGTGTTCTGAATTTAAAGGCAATGTTTCTACTGAAAATAGCAGGCACAAGAATGTTTAAAATTTAATAATATCACAGAACTTACAAGCGCAATTACTACATAGATATTTGAGCTATTGAAGACCAAAGTTCTGAGTAGCATTCCAATGTTAAGGCCCAGAGTAGGGTGGTGCTGTTGTTTCGCTCGCACGCGATATTTTTTTTGTTGGTTGTCTATAACTCATTAACTTGTACAGCCTACTTAGCTGTGATAGTTTTCCTTTTAACTTATATGCCAAAAACACGAATTTTTCTTACATCTTGAAAACCAACCGTTGAGCTGGCAGGGGTGACACTTGATTTTAACAAAAAATATCTTTCTTAAACTAAATATTTCGCAAACGGGGGGCCAGTAAATTGAAAAATGGTTCGCAATTACGCAATTTCGTTTACTTAAATGACATTTTTCTAGTTATTTTATTATAAAAACAAAAGTGAACAGAATAAGAAACAAGAAAAAAATCACTCGGAAAAAAAAACTATAATAAAATTTTGTATTTCATAGTTTCCCCTACGCAAAAAGTGGAGATAAGATTGATCTTTGGATATCCTGGATATGTTGTTAAAAATATTACGGACATGTGAAAACTATTTTCAATTTTTTGGACTCAGTAATCCGTTTGCTTAACGCACTAATTTTTACCCGACTGCCGAAAGAATGTTATGTTTTTCGAGAGTGTGTAGTAAGTACCTATGTATGTAGCACAACTAGTAAACTGTAACCAAAATACTTTTTTAAATATCCTCATTTTCATTTTCATTATGTAATTCAATTGCTTACTAATAAAGGAGTTGTTACGACAAACAGAAGACTAATTGAATCGGGTATTTAAGTAAATTACCTACATTTATGGATACACGTATCAATTCTTGAAAATTAACAACCGGTTACAAAACCATTGAGCTGTATGTACTTACGTACCAGAGAAGCTATCTGAAGCAAAATTATTGTCACATTTTTTGGAAAAGTACTTAAACAAACCAACGTTACAGCGCTAGAATAATAATTACACCGTTTTATCTACGATTATACGATACGATTGATGCTTGCAACGCAGAATTGCGTCTATGGTGTGTTTTCTCGCCAGCAAAACGTCGAAAGCACTCAATTCACTAGTAAGCCACAGAGTGAAGTGCGGCGCTCTCGCCGCAGTTGAATGTAACAAAGTAGCTATGAGTGGTGTCTGCTCTCGTACGTAAGTATACAATACAAACAATTCTCTAACGTGTTTCCTGATTCCTGAGATGTAAAATATTGAAGTTTTCAAGACATCATCTAGATCGAATTGTTCCATCATCGGTCACACCGTCGCTTACCATCAAGCGAGATAGTAGTCAAATGGTAATCAAAACATAATTATTGGTACAGCCTATCGCCCCTAAGGTTCGATGCGGACGATTTCTTTGAAGCTCCATCCATCTCTTACTGTCACAATGTAATCTTGCTAGGATATTACAACGTTAATGTATAAGACACAACTGACCCGAAAACTTCAAACTTTCCAAAAATATTCTATCTTTGGGTTGGAACAAGTAGTGGATAAATCGACTCTTTAGACCATAGAAAAAAAAAACAATGTAGTTTATACAAATATCTGCGTACGTAGTGAAGCTGAAAAAAATGTTGGATCGGAAATAGGGCATGATATTTAACCGACTTCCAAAAAGAAGGAGATTATCAATTCGTCTGTATGTTTTTTTTGTATGTTTGTTCACTGATTACTCCGTCAATTGTGCATTAATTTTGATGATTCTTTGTATTTGGTAGGTCATACTTCAGAGGTGGCCCTGTATACATGTTATCAAAATCGGTTTAGTACTTTGGTTTTTATAACAAAATAACTGGTAAAATATCATCCAAGTGCCTGTTGTAAAGGCAGTAGCGTATACTTATCACCGTTAGCTAGTTACAAATAACCTCTTTCTTTTTGGAAGTCGGTTAATAAATAAATTGTGTATTTTGAAGTCGGTTTTTTCAGTATTTTAAACTATAATTAGGTAACTTATGAATTTAATTTTAAAAAACCTAAGATGCCTCTTAAACGAACTTCTTCTTATGAGTAATAACTCATATATAACCTCTATGACTGGCCTCGCAGCTCAGTTGGTAGTATCTGCCTGCTAAGCTGTAGGTCGTGGATTCGATCCCTACTCATGAATTTAAAAAATGGTCAGTAAACATTCTGTCTTTAAAGCTATAGTTTTTGTATTGAATTTCAAAAACTGAAAAAAAAATTTTTTTTTGCAGTTTTTGACGTATTATGTAGGTAGCATATATTTTTTGCTTGCAAAATATAGTTTCACATTCTCCTAATGGTCAAAATATCATACTAAAAATTCAGCTTTACATCTCGTTTTGCATTTTTAACGTCAAATTTGACTGACTATTTTTCTGACATCCTTTAAGTATGTGAAGCCAACAAACGGTACAGAATGTTTCAATGTACTTAATACTAAATGTTTAACATAAGAAAACAACAAATCACCGCTGCTACCGCTGCGCTACTGCGCTGCCAGAGGCATTTCGGCGGCTTAATAACTCTGACACTAGGGCTGGCCACTCAGTCTATACGAACTTACTTACTTTACCGCTGCCCCATAACTTTGCTACTAAAAAGCAACGTAGAAAACGTTGCTTTTCCTGTGAACTTTCCTACTAAAAAGCAACGTTTTCTATTTGCGCGTCTCTAAAACACACAGTAAATTATCTTTTCCGAATGCGGTATAAGCGTACAGACAAACAATTTGGTTCATAAATAGTAACAGTAGCTATATACATACGAGATGGTCTGTGGTTGAACACAGTTAGTTGTTTAGGTTGCTATCCACAGTCAGTGGCACAAGCGCCGACTTTGGTGCAAAGATGTGGTTTCACTACTGAACCCATATACTCATATAATGACTGTAGTAAAACTTCCGTGAGTGATCATTTATATTATTTGACCGATTTTGATTTGACTTTGATTTGGCGTCGACCTACTCCTGAGGTGCATGTGTACCCTGAGGTATGTGTACCCTGAGGTATGTGTACCCTGAGGTATGTCACCCTGAGGATGGGACTCTGACACTCCTGAAACCGGTTGGAAGAAATCGCTCTTTTGACCGATTAATATCGTGAGTTTTTTTCTGGTTAATCAAATAATACTCATATAAGCTCATTTAAATACATAATACAGTGACTTTGTCAATGCTTTCTCGAGAAAACGTATTCTCAACATCATAACATCATCATCCCAGGACTAGCCGTAAAACGCTTCAACGCCTTCCCATCATGATAAATTTGCCATCAGCTAGAACTAAGCGTTTGGTTTCCACCTTCCTAATGCGAATCGCTCGGGGATGGAAAGCCTTACCACCGTCCTTATTTTCTACGCTATAACCCGGGTGTCTTCAAGTCTAGAGTGAATAAGTAGCTTCTAGGTCTACATGCTTCATCTTCGGACACAGTATCGCTTTCCATCAGGCGCGCCGATGGTCAAACGTAGAGGTATTCTACATTTAAAAACCCAAAAAATATCAAGCACAATTTATACTACGTAAATCACACTTTTTCAGTTGGGTATTTTACAGCAACTTGTATATTTCGTTACAGAACGTCGTACATTTTTGCCTCAAAAACACTTCGGGATCGCGTCATTTATTAAGTAAGCCAATCCAGTGCTATATTCTTATCATTCAATATTTCATTTAAATTATCAGTTTCGGATACATAAAAAAAAAACATTACCTTCCTTTTTGCGCAGTGGGGTAAAAAATAAACCCTAAACAAGACACACCATCCAAATTACATTTAAATATGAAGTTGTGTATAATCTTGTAATCGCTTTTTCAAAACCCTTCATTTTAGTACTTCACTATATCGGTAGGATTGGAAGATTTTTTTAAGATTGTGAAATTGGCATGAAATTTTCATTTTCTCTTCTCCTTGTACATTCTTAAAGTTAATCGACTCGGTTGCTTGTGGAGTGTGCTGTGAAAGTTTTCCTTCTAATTTTTAATCGACTTATCTACATACACCTATTTGGAAAAATCTTTATTTTTTTGTTTGAAATAAAAAATATAAAAAGTATGTAAAGTTTTATACATCATTTTCTTCTAAAAAAAACTGTCTATCCCTGCGATTTTACTTTTAACTATTAAAACTTGTGATAGTAGATATTACAATGGTAGTAGATATTAAAAACTTTTAAAGAAAATTATTTTGAAGACTCTGTGAATACAACTTTTCATGTTATAGCAATACTTATATATGTAAAATACGTATGTCGTTATGGTAGAGAGAACCCTAAAAATGTATTTTGGCTTCTAATAATACATATGTAACAGGAAAGGGACCGCAGACATGCATTGATTGATTCAAATTAATTGATACGTACACGCGTTTCTGAGGAAAAAGATAAATTCATCCGGTGTGTTGGTAGTCAAACACAAACCTATTGCAGAATATAAAAAACCTCGACACATAAACAGACGTACAAGGAAGCGGTATACAATGTTAAATTTTTGGTAGGTCTGACAGAGCCCTAAAAATGATTGGAAGCATAAATCAAGATCTCATCTTAATGGAGTATAGTGCCGTATGCATTTGGCAACCCTATTTATCTCGTTGGATACTAATATAGTGGTGACCTCACGTTCGAATTCGGAACCGCTTCCGGACACGATACCGCGAAATTGTTTCCGTGACGTTGACAGGTCACGTTCTAACGCCAGCATCTTTGTGGGTTTCTGAAGAATGTAACTTGCATAGATCTACTTGTCTGTAGAAACCACATTATAAGACGTGTAGGGTCCAAAGACTTCAAATAACCCGCCACTTTGCGCCTGGCCATATACGGTCGCACCACCTAAGCCGCGACGGCAAAAACAAGAACTTCTTTTTTTTAAGAAAATCGGATCCCGACAACGCGCGCTGACGCGAAAATATATAAAATATTATAAAAAACTGTGAAGACTTTTATGAATTTGTGTGCACAAAACGTCGGGTGAGTTTTTTATTTTTTGAGTTTATTTACAACACATTAAAGTGTCCGTCGCGACAAGACGGTTTGACGGTTGACGGTTACGAAATTTATTAAATAATTAATTGATGCTCAATATCAGTCAAAACTATGGCAGGCGAGAGTTGGGTAATTTTTTTTATAACCCGTATCTGAGGTAGGCAGCAGGCTTTAAGGCATTAAGCAAAACCTTCCTAGTTACGCTTTTGGTCTGCCCTCAAATCCAAAAGTGCATTACTTGTAATACTACATATGGTTGCGATTACTTGTAATACAAGTACAGAGTAGGCTAGTAGATAGACAAAGATTTCCCATTGACTATTTCCAAGTTACACAAACCGTACTTAGCAACAAATCCAAGAGATTTGTGACTGTTTATTAGGCGTGGTGAGTTTTGGATGGCTTGAATGCGATATCTATCAGTTATTAATCTGTTGTTACTTGACACAGTTGAACTGTTGGTTTTATTATGCAAATCAGTAACCTCTAGTCGTTTACCTACCTACTTAGAATAATTTCAAGTATTGAGAACTTTATAAATATTTAAGGCTGGTGTGAATTTACGTTTGATCAGTGTTGAATAAAATTACTCGCAGTAAATCAACACTGTATAAACCTGTGAGATAAACTGCCTTCGCTGTCAAAATAATGGTCTATTCTATAATATTGAACAATAGTTTTTTTTAAGTTTGGTATGTTTGATAATATGTATTTTGCTATTTATTTTCATAAGAAATAATTCATTTATTTACAGAAACGACATGTAAGAAAGAAACTATATAAGAACTATTTATTTCCTAAATAAAATCACATATTTTCAAGTTGGTTTTATTAGTTTTATAAATGATTACTTGTATCCAAGGAACTATTTATCTACTATTTATTTATTTTTATCTGGCAGTACTACCCCACTAGCACTTAGTTTTTAAAATAAATAATACCAAACATATGTAAATAAAACAAATAAAACAGTCAGTTAAAATAATCACAGAGGTCAACAGTAACATTAATTATGAATAGACAGTTAAATACTGCTTTTAGCTTAGGCTTATGATCCTCAAAGCCAAGCGTTAGCTTTTAATAGTTAATAAATTCTGGGCTACCGTATTCCTAACAATTAAGAAATGCCAAGTAAAGTTTAGCTACTTTATAATATTACTATGTAGGTACTTGTGTAGGTTACAAATATATACTTTGATTAAGTACACATTTGAGACTTTAATAAAACTTCTATGTTGTCGTATAGTTGCCTGAGTGGATAGAATTAGCCTCAATTTATTAGTTGACCGAGCGAGCGAAGCGTCTCTGCATCTACTGGCCAAATTTTCTTTCGTCTGTCAGTTTGTTTGTGAGTTTGTATGTTCGTACTCGCGTACAGGGCGTAATTTTGAACCGATTATGATGAAACTTGGCGTATAGGTTCTATGATTTTTTTTTATTGTCGGCGATTTTTGATAAGAGGGGTGGTTCCCATAAAAAGGGGGGAAGTTTATTGTGGCGCTAATTACCAACGGATTTTAATGATTTTTGGCAGGTAGATAAAGTACACAATTATTACAATTTGTGGTAAAAATGAACATAATTGGTCAAGTGGTTGTCGAGACATGACAACCAACTTGAGATTGCGTGTAACAGTGAGAATGCGTGGATGTGCTAAGCCAACTTTATGTAGGTATTACGTACAGATGACCCAAGGTGAGCTTAAAATAAGTTCTCTCGCGAGGTCTACTGTTTGTAGAACTACTAGTTACTACTCGAATAAAATCTCAATAAAAATAGTTTGTTTTCTGGGCAATTCATTTGCGCAGTCACATCACAACCACTTTTTATTATTATTGTATTTGTATTATTTTAATATGTAATCAAGTTTCGCCATACCCTTCCGTCTATAGATTACATATTAATCACGAAAACAAAATGTTAAAATAAAATTTTGGGGGAAAGGGTACACGTAAAGCGGGAATTTTTGTATTTGTCGTTTCATATTTTCGTAAAAATTTAAATTAAATTAAAATTGTTTAAAACACTCAAGGTACTATGTGAAAACATTTTTTGTTAGAATCACAGCAATGTAAAGTATTCGAACTACAAGGAACTACAACTACTAGTGGGTTAATAAATATTTTGATATTTCGATGCAGATATTTTAACAAGAAATCACCTTTTATTTTTTACTCTTAGCTACTGGAATCAACAAACAGGCGAGTTGGCAATTAAGCACTAACCAATCAATGCAAAAATGAGACCCTAAATAAATGTTTTAGTTTTATTTAAATTTTACGTGCCTGATAGTGAGACTTTTACTCAGCAATAGGACAATGTCAAAACAAAAAAAAAACTGAACCGGATTATCCGAATCGTAACCGTATAGGGTAAAGGCAATGATTGTCAAATATTTGTGATTATGTTACGTATTTTATATGTTTTTATAAACCTATTTACATATGTATACATTTTTGTGTTATGTGTTCGCTCGTGCATGACGTCACCTACTGGTCCCAACGGAAGACCAGCGCTAGTTGTAACTAGTATTATGCTGAGCTGGGGCCGGATTGTGACAAAAACATTATTTAGCTATCTATATTTTGTGTTTTATTTTTATTCTCTGTTGTATGTTTTTGTTGGCATAACCGTAGGCCTTCATCTTAGCCTAAGCACCAAACAGAAGTGCTAACTACATAAATTCATGTCTATGTATAATATTTACGACTAGAAAGCTGAGAATTAGTCATTGTCTTCCTTGAAATATAGGTCACTTGAAGCAACTAATAACGACGCTTGTGAAACTAAAACAGTATTTTAGTTATAAAGTTCCTTTGCTGAAGTAATTTCGGAGCCAGTAATAACATTATTCTTTGCAACCGTGTAGCTTTTAAAACATTAATTACAATTTAAGCAAGTCCTTAAGGTAGTTGATTCTTAAATACCTTTTAATGAATATGAATCTCAAGGTCACGCAACGAGCTATGGAGAGGGCTATGCTCAGAGTCACTCTACAAGGTCGAATCAGAAATAAAGAGATATGTAGACGTACGAAAGTCACCGATATAGCACAGAGGATTAGCAAGTTGAAGTGGGCAGGGCACATAGCACGTAGAACTGATGGCCGATGGGGCCGAAAGGTTCTCGAGTGGAGACCACGCACCGGCAAGCGCAGCGTAGGAAGGCCAGCCACGAGATGGGCAGATGACCTCATACAAGTGGTGGGAAGACGCTGGATGCAAGCCGCTTCCAATAGGTATTTTTGGAAATCCATAGTCCTATGTCCAGCAGTGGACTTCTTATAGCTGAAATCATGACGATGATGAATACGAAAAACTTAAAATACATAAAATCACGTCCGTTTTCCCTTACGGTATCTATCCTATGCTATCTGCAGCGCATCAATGGCTGTGAGCTCGTGTTATGCCACATTTGGCCGTGGTTAGAGGGTAAGATGGGAGGGAGGAGGGCATTAAAGGGTTAGGAGGTATTGGAGGGTGAGATATAATATTGATCTGCGGTGACAGGGGTACGGTTAATGATGAATTTATAAAATATCTGACTGCCAATTGTACTATATAAGTACAATTATTTTACACATTTCGTTAATACTATCTGTGGCCCGTGATTTCACCCGTGTAATGATGAAAAACAATGGTGATGGTGAACGGTGATGATGATGAAAAAATATAGTCTATGTCTATTTTCAGATTCATAGCTATGTCTATACTTACCAAAACTATAGAACAATCGGTATAGCTAGTTTAGTCGTGAAAAGATAGCAAACATATATAGAGACAGTTACTTTCGCTCTTATGCTAAAGAAATGCTAGCAAGAAAGTAAAGGATGAGTTCAATTTTAGTTATTTTCTTTAAAATTATTATCTAGCTGCAAGTAATAGATGACGCCGAGTCATATAGGCGGCTCAATAGACTCATATCAAAGTCTATGCGACACGACCGCGGTTTCCGAAAAGGCTATAGTACCATAGATCACATCCATACGCTGCGGCAAGTGATACAGAAGACCGAAGAGTATAACTTGCCCCTTTGCTTAGCGTTTGTGGACTATGAGAAAGCCTTTGATTCGATCGAGACCTGGGCGGTGCTTGAGGCTCTCCAGCGATGCCGTATTGACTATCGGTATGTCGAAGTGCTGAAGTGTTTGTACAACAACGCCACCATGTCAGTCCGAGTACAAGACCAGAATTCAGAGGCAATTCCATTGAAGAGAGGCGTGAGACAGGGAGACGTTGTCTCTCCGAAACTGCTTACTGCCGGTTTGGAAGATGCTTATAAGCTTCTGGAATGGAAAGGGCTCGGCATCAATATTAACGGCGAGTACATTACTCACCTTCGGTTTGCCGACGATATAGTAGTCATGGCAAAGTCGATGGAAGAGCTCAGTACGATGCTCGAAGACCTCAATAAAGTTTCCCAAAGGGTGGGCCTCAAAATGAACATGGACAAAACGAAGGTTATGTCGAACGCCCATGTAGTGCTCACCCCAATATCTGTGGGGAACTCCACTCTTGAAGTTGTTGACGAATACGTCTACCTAGGACAAACAGTCCGATTAGGCAGGTCCAACTTTACGAGGGAGGTCAATCGTCGTATCCAACTCGGCTGGGCAGCGTTCGGGAAACTTAAAAGCGTCTTCTCGTCCAATATTCCCCAGTCCCTCAAGTCGAAAGTTTACAACCAGTGTGTGTTACCAGTGATGACATACGGCACTGAAACGTGGTCCCTAACTATGGGCCTTATAAAGAAGCTCAAGGTCACGCAACGAGCTATGGAGAGAGCTATGCTCGGAGTCTCTCTACGAGATCGAATCAGAAATGAAGAGATACGTAGACGTACAAAAGTCACCGATATAGCACAGCGGATTAGTAAGTTGAAGTGGCAGTGGACAGGGCACATAGCACGTAGAACTTATGGCCGATGGGGCCGAAAGGTTCTCGAGTGGAGACCACGTACCGGCAAGCGCAGCGTAGGAAGATCAGCCACGAGATGGACAGATGACCTCATACAAGTGGCGGGAAGACGCTGGATGCAAGCCGCTTCCAATCGGTCTTTTTGGAAATCTATGGGGGAGGCCTATGTCCAGCAGTGGACTTCTTATGGCTGAGATGATGATGATGAAGTAATAGATGTCATTAAATGTTTATTTTTGACTATGACATTCATAAAAATAAAAATTATTATAAAATCTTTAATTGTTCTTACAAAAATTAAAACTGGTAGGTATATATATTACTTTATACTTTTATATTGTTTATAAATTATAGATTTTATAATATTTTAGATTATTTTTATATAAAATCTAGTAAAAAGTAAATAAAAATTTAAACCAATTTGAGTATTAAATATAATAAGTTTCATGATCCCGTTCAAAACGTACATACAAAAATACATACTTATGATACATAGAAACACGATACATAGTGACATCGTGAACTCATGACCTTTGTCTCGCAGGCAGGTGTTTATTTCTCCAGCTTATTTAAATAAACATAAATACTTAAATTGTAGCGTAGATAAGCCGGTTCAAAAGTACCTAGTAAACTTTATCGACTTAGCTACCCTACAATTTTAAGTAAGTCTTGCGTTTTTAATTAAATTATAGAGGTAAGCAATTTCTAATCGAGAATAGAATACATTTTCATGAATAGGTTTTTTTTTATTCTCTCTTTTAACTTAACAGTCCAAAACCTTGTCAATGCAATACCATAGTTACTTTGAGATATTCGATATCGTTTTGCCTGGAAACTTCGCTAGATACGCCTTTCATATCAGATCTCAATACAATAAGATCACGCCTATTTTCCCTTACGGGGCAGGCAAAGCATCATAGAGCTGAGGCAGTTTGACGCTACATTTAACGTGGTTAACGGGTTAGATGGAACAGAGAAGGTATTATAGTTACATGGTAAGATGTAATATTGGCTTGCAGAGAAAGGGGGTCAACCCATCGCCTACAAAAACACAAATTCGCTCGAATCCCTTAATCGAGTCTTACAGTATGCTCGGGAAGAGAATTAGCAGGAAAATTCTGTTTTTCTTTTTCCCTCAGTCCAGCATGGAAGCGTCAGATCTCAATATTATATACTATTATTTGGCATTTAAATAACTTACAATGAGTATTTCTCTTATTTAACTTAGCAGATGAGCCTACCATTACTAAAAGAGTTCCTACCAATATTGGCTGACCTTGTGGCTCAGTTGGTAGTATGTCTGCCTGCTGTGCGGTAGGTCGTGGGTTCGATCTCCACCCAGGGCAAACATTTGTGTGATGAGCATGGATGTTTGTTCTGTGTCTGTGTGTTTCTAAGTATCATATGTATATATTTACAACAAAAAAGTATAAGTATATGTATTCTATCAGCCATTCAGTTCCATAGTACAAGCTTTGCTTAGTTTGGGCTATATGGAGTTGTGTGAAATGTCTCCAAATTTTTTTTTATTGAGATGTGTGGCGTAGAAGAAAAGATTTGTATGCTCAAAGTCTGCAAGCAAGCTGAGACTTTTATGATTGGTACAATATTTAGGGTTATAACTAGCTGCGCCTCGAAGTTTCGCTTGCGTAGTGATGAGAAGCAGTGATGATGATGACAATAAAATATTGCCTATGTTCTTTTACACGACATAAAGAATCTCTGGGTCAAATTTCATAACGATTGGTTCAGTCGTTTAGCCTTAAAAGGCAACAAATAGACAGAAAGACTTATTAAAGCTTTTTATCGATTTAAAACTGTATTTTGTACATTTGTTACCGCATAACTCTGTCATTTATAAACCTATATGTCAAATTGGTCCCATAGAAAATTCAGCAAAATCGATTCAGCAGTTTGGTTTTTAAAAAAAAAACAGACAAGTGCGAGTCAGACTCGCCCACCGAGGGTTCCGTACAAACTAAATAAAAGGGGGAAATCATATATTTTTTTTATATTTTCCTTCATAAACCGAAAAATATACATCGTAAATATATTTAACACATTCCTTGCTCACCACTCGGATCCGAGTAGGGGCTATAGTAGCGGCGCCTCCCACTCGGATCCGAGCGAGCGAAAGTTTGGGGCAGCCCTCATTCCTTGCATAGAGACACTATTTTTTTTGATTAAGTTAAATATGTCCAGTTTTCGGATTTTTTTCTATATGTGTACTCTAACACAATGCTTTTTGCCAAATTTCAGAGTTCTAGGTCAACGGAAAGTACCCCATAGGTTTTGATTCCTCTGTGAGTGTCGAAATGTGCGTTTTTTGCGACATATTCGGCTGTAACTTTTTTTTACGAAAACTGAGAAATTTTATTTTTCTTTTTGCAGCAAGATACTATGGATCTGCGTCTATCGTTTTAATTTGAACTTGATACCTTCACGCGTTCCCGAGATAAAGGTCTTGACACCCGGACAGACGGACAGACGGACAGACGGACAGGCGGACGGACGTACAACAAAGTGATCCTATAAGGGTTCCGTTTTTTCCCATTGAGGTACGGAACCCTAAAAATGCACCACTTGTATAAAGAATACACATACTAAGTTGTTTGAGTTCCATAAAATATTATTATTTTTTATTAGTAAGTAAGTTCGTATAGACTGAGTGGCCAGCCCTATTGTCAGAGTTATTAAGCCGCCGAAAGGCCTCTGACTTGGCTTGACGATTCCTGAACAAACAACCGGGATCTATTTTATTAGTTAGAATAGGATATTATGAATCTTATGCTATGTTTTCTCATTGTTCCAGACTTGAAGTTCGCGAAGATAATGCACATAGTATACGAGTGGACTCAACTATGAGTAGTGTATGTGTGTTAAGTGACAATACAGTAAGGTGAATAGTGAACGCATGATGTGAAGATATCCTTTAAAAATGTGGGCGGCCGAGCTGAGCTGTATCTTCATATTGTTCGGTAAGTTTGTAGAGACTTAAGACTTTGTAGAGTTTTAAACGACCACTTACTTTTGGTAATGCACTAATACAGGGTTACTGGTAATCTTAAGGGTAGCTTCATTTCATTTAAATAATCAACTTTTGTCCGTGGAATTTTGTGAATTCATGATATTTTTCTTCGAAAATTTGCCCGTATGGGTCACACAAGATAAGTTAATGTGAAACTTGTAAGAAAATACGATTTCGTGCTAAAATATAATTCGCCAACATTAACATTAGAATGAGTCAATACCACTAAGCGATAAAGCGCATTATTCTCTTCCTGGTTAACAATAAATAACACAGTCATGAGCTAAACGCAATTTGGTTTCCAATTCAAACAAATGAAACCCTTTTATCTCGTAACAACAAAAAATTCTTTTTCAATAGGCTGACTTCGTAATGAAATATTTGCAAATACGCCGGTTAGCTGGGAAAAAGTGGGAGGATAAAAAATAAGAGGACGTGACGGGAAACAAAGCACGTTTTTATCGTGGAAGGGATCGGACTAATGGAAGCTGGACTCGTCGGGAATCGGCTATAATCGGAACGTTTCCAAAAACTTTCGTCGCCATCCGGTGAATTTAGTGAACGAGGATCAAAAACGTTTCCGGGGTAGCGCTGCCTTATATTATCTCAAAAGAAATGCAGATAAGGCATATTTTCCGGCCTTTTAAAGCTTCACTCAAACGTATTCATGTAACACTCTGTAGTTTCATAAGAACGGTATTTTTAACAGAATCAAAAATAAATTGTGAAGCATTTTCCTGTATAAGTTTGAACAACTTTGGTCTAGTTATTTGTTCATACGATTATTATGAATGTTTTGACATCGGTTATTTAGTTTTTATTAGACACACATAACACAACTGTACTTTTTTATATCGGAACAAAATTGATAACCGGAATAAATTTGTTATTTCACACCTTTTCCGAAATTTAATTAAATCCGCCGTCAACTATTAAGGAGTTAAAATCGATTCAAATAGCTACGTGCATTTATTGACACACAAAATATTCTCATTAACTTTGTCTTACATAAGTACTTTTGAATTTTTAATATCGGTGTGATTATATACTTACATCAATATATTCAAATTAAGACAGCCCTCATGGCTCAGTGGTAGTACATCTGCCTTCTGAGCTGTAGGTCGTGGGTTCGATCCCCCACCCAGAGCAAACATTTCTGCTGAGCATGGATGCTTGTTCTGTGTTTGGGTGTTTATATGTATCATGATTAGAAAAAAAAGTATATAATATGTATTCTATCAGCCATCTGGTTCACATAGTTCAAGTTTTGCTTAGTTTGGGGCTAGATGGTGTTATGTGAAAATGTCCAAATGTCCAATCCAGTATCCATTACGAAAATCAATAGAATAACGCGTGTGTAAACTTCTGCTATTTAGTGTCTGAAGTAAACATATGTACGCGTGTGTAAACTTCTGCTATTTAGTGTCTGAAGTCAACATATGTACTACCTAACACGTGAGAATATAATTTATGTTATTAACATTAGACCTAAGTTAGTGAAAGTATTTCTAGTCGCTCACCAAAAATATGTAATTATGCGTACAAACTTTCGTCGATAGATTAGATGCGCGGTCAGCTTTCGAAACTTTTTGAAAAGTTAAAGTTTGTTACTGATATGGTAAATAAAATTGTATTTGAAATATTGTATAAGATTAACATCATTAAGGGGTTGGACTCGCTAGCATCAGAAATACATCACGCATTGTTCTATGTTCTCGAGAAAAGTTGTCGATTCCGTTTCCAATGTTTTTTTTTTCATAGTGATTTAAATTACAAACTCATTATAAATTATTAGTTAGGCTTTTGATTATAATAATAATAATAATAAGAAGTACCTTATCTTACTCACTGTGTGGGAGCATCAGCCAATAAACTAGTTTTATAAATCATAACCATTTCATTTCAATAGTCCCGATTTGTCAAATTCCATATTGTACAATAGTTCCCCATCCACATACCAAAACACTGTATTTTTTATTTGATTTTTTATAAAGGGCCTCTCAGTGTTGGCTTCGGCTCCACTGATGCCCATCAAAGGACCGGGCTGCGACCCGAGATTTTAATGAAATTTAATAACGTTTAAGTTTAAGTTTAGTTTAGTTGTAAGTTTTAAGTTTTTTACAATATTTATGTTCTTTTTTAGGGTTCCGTACCCAAAGGGTAAAAACGGGACCCTATTACTAAGACTTCGCTGTCTGTCTGTCTGTCTGTCTGTCTGTCTGTCTGTCTGTCTCCAGGCTGTATCTCATAAACCGTGATAGCTAGAAAGCTGAAATTTTCACAAATGATGTATTTCCGTTGCCGCTATAACAACAAATACTAAAAATTTAAAAAAATAAAATATTACGGGGGGTCCCCATACAATAAACGTGTTTTTTTCGTATTTTTTTTGCTCAATATTAAAAACGGTAACAGGTTGACGCTTAAAATTTTCACAGAATATTTACTTGTACATTACCTTTCAAAATAAATAATTAAATAACAATAAAGTAAATATTAAAGGGGGGCTCGCATACAACAAACGTAATTTTTAAGCAATTTTTACTCGATCTTAATTAACAGGTAGAAACTTGAATATTTGTAAGTAAATATTTAGAAATATATTAACTATAAAAATAAATACCTAATATAATACATAAAAACTCACAAAATGAAAATAATCCGTGCATCTAAACGCGGTGCGAGCGCCGCGCCGCGGTGTGGTGGTGGCGCGAGCGCAAGGCGGTTGATAAGCAACGGCCGCACGGGTAGCGGGGGAGGTAACATCACGGAGCGAGCCATAACCGCGCGTATTCGCGCGAGCGTCGTCATGTTGCCCGGATGTGTATCGAAAACCTACCTATAAGTTTGCAATTTACTACTTGGAATTTCATTGATTTCTCGTTATTTTATAAACAGAACTAAGCAACGGGTTATACTCAAATAGATAACGTGTTTAGCAATATTGACTTAAATGCTGGCACGTACTGTGCACTATTTAGTTACCATAGCCCTTTATGGATACAATTTCGAATTGAGCAATAGATTTTACCAAAACTACCCGAAAAGCAAGAATAAACTCTCATGGATTTAACAACTAAAACAGACTAAAAATTAGTATACCTACAACAAACGTGATTTTCTATTATAGATGGATAGTACGGAACCCTTCGTGCGCGAGTCCGACTCGCACTTGGCCGATTTTATTATATGTTTATATTTGTATTGTAAAAAATTTAAAATTAAGTAGGTACCTAAATAAATAAATGATAATAACGTTTATATCAAAAAAAGTAAAAGTAAAAAAAAAAGTAAAAAAGTAGTTTTTAAAGTGAAATACGTTTATATTATTAAATTGTATGTTTAGTACTACTAATAGATATTACACAATAGTACATAAGTACTTAAAAAGATTAAGTTAAACGATTTTATTGAAAATAATGATAATTATTGTAGATATGTATTGTATTCTACTAGAAAAGCCCTTTCATTAGATACCCATATCGTGGGGGTTGTGAAATATGAAGTCCGCCATTTTGTGGCGGCGGCTATATTGAATTTAGAATGATACTAAATATATGTCATTGTATTGTCATCTAAACTAATGACGTGTACCAAATATCAGATTAATCTGTCAACTGGAAGGAGGTCAAATTTCGATTACAAAATTTGAACCAAAAAACATAAACAACAACAACAAACAGAACAAGCTAAATAAAACCGTATAAAAATATATAACATAAACACAATCCTAGCCAAACCAATATAATCATTGTCATCTGAAAATAGTCTAAGAAATATTTTATCTTTAATTCCTCGAAATTGAATTTTATGTGACATTTATGTGTAAGATTCTAGATTTTTTTATATTGTAAGTACTTCAATTAAAAGCCAACATTTTTTCAAGCAGAAAAATGGAAACAAAATTGTTTAAAAATGTTAAAAAATATAAATAGTTGAGCAAAATATCCCAATATAATGTCCAGCAGTGGACTTCGTGTGGATGAGATGATGCTAAAAAAACATAACATTAGTTTACTTTGGTTTTATTTTATTTAAACGCATTCCATTTCATTTTAATTTGAAAGTTCTAGTTAGATAATCGGGATTTAAATAAAACTGTTCCATTCTTGGGATAAATGCCGAGTCAGAGATACTTTAACGACCCCATTTAAAAGCTTAAAGAGAGAGTAATAAAATACTGAATGTGCTACGGAAACTTCGTATCCTCTTTTCAGTCTAGGACAATTAATTCAGCGTTTGGAATTAGCCTAATAGGCACTTTGGGTAAGTACCTGGGCATTACATCTTAAAGTTTTTAAAGTGAAATATGCTTTCATTCAATGCCGCTTTGTAGAATTGTTTTTCATAAGCATACAAATTTATACTAGTAATATAGATACAGGTTGTCTAATGGTTAAAAAAATACTTAAAAAAACTTACCTCACAGATAAGATACGAGTAGGAAGATAGCTCAAAGGAATGACGCTTAGAATAATAGTTTTATTCAAAATTCCGTTCACAGTTGAAGCCAAAAATCTATAGAAATATGTAGACATAGACATAGACATAGACAGAAATTTATTGTGACAAAAAACATACAACACAAAATAAATATCATTCAAAAAAATATAAATCATACACAAAATACTTATATAACATGTTTTTGTCACAATCCGGTCCCAGCTCAGCATAATGCTAGTTGTAAACAACTAGCGCTGGTCTTCCGCTGAGACCGGTAGGTGACGTCACGCAAGTCACGCACGAGCGTACACAACCACGTGCGCGTGACCATCACGTAATTACTCTATTGGACAAACACCCACATGAGCATTCGATTGATCTTTCAAGTTGGTAGACGTTTTTTTGTCAAAGAGTTAGGAAATTAAATCGTACCAATTTTGCTTACCTGTCGTGTCGAGCAGAGTGACGTACCCAACCGTAAAAGTCTTAAAAAAAAGGCTTGTTTAAAGTAGCTTCATTGAGCTAGAATCGACTCGCATTCTAGACTTATTACTTCGGTAAATAGGATCACTATGAATTTCAGTGTACCATTGAATGGCCAACACCAACAAAAATATAAAACTGGAATGGCTCGGGACTATACCAGCGCAGCATCATGCAAATGAAAAAATGCGGCATTAAGTTTATTCTTTTTTTAGTTTTGATTTAGCCCACAATGGATATGCGAAACGCTCAATGTAGTCGATGCACCGATACCACGATCTCTTGCTTTACTAAATGCTTTTCTTGATGCCAAGCCCGACTGTGATTTATTCGCGGGTGAGTGGAGAGATATTATGACTGACTGTATAAGTTATTGTGAAATAATTACACAAATAAATTTAATATCGATTGACATTAATTTTTATTTTATCATTGTTTATTTTTTATATTGACATTGTTATATTGTTTTTGTATTTTGACCATGATTATATTTATTGTATTGAATATGATCATTGATATGCTGGAGCCATATCTTGTAACTTTGATCGGGATTTGTCAGTGCCAGAAAGCCCTAGTGGGGGAATCGGAACTGGGGGATAACGGGAATAATCGATTCAGCAGTCGTACTCTCAACTTTTACAGCGATGCAAAGCTCAGCGATCGTTTTTATCTTGATTTTTCTGCAATTAAGAGAGTGACACAAAAGTTGAAGCTATTAATAAAAATATACCAATTTAAAGTAGGTTCCTTTAAACTTTTGTATCATACTCTTAATTCCTAAAATAGCAAGATAAAAACGGGCGCTAAGCGAGCTTTACATCGCTATAAGATTTGAGAGAAACCCCGCTGGTCTGGTCTCGAGGTACGTTTTACAGTGAACAATGAACTTTATAATAATAAATAAATAAATATTTTGGGGACATTTCACACAACACCATCTATAGCCGAACCGCTTAACTGTGTCTGTTCCTGAGGTATGGGAGCGGCACGGGAGGGTTCACATGAAATAGCAACGCTGACGTCACGCGTCATTTGATGTACCGTAATATAACCCCTCCCGTACCACTCCGATACCCCAGAAACAGACTCAGTTAAGCGGTTCGGCTATAGCCCAAACTAAGCAAAGCTTGTACTATGGAACTAGATGGCTGATAGAATTCATATATACTGTTTTTTTGTAAATATATACATATTATACATAGAAACACCCAGACACGGAACAAATATCCTTGCTCATCACAAATGTTTGTGGGTGAGGATCGAACCCACGACCTAGCCACAAGGCCAGTCAAATAATAATTTAATTTTTAATACTGATGGCCTCGAACTGTATCTAATTAACATAAATAATACGACACTCCATTTAATAAACAGAAACTACAGTCCAATATAATTATTTGGCCATATGAAATAGGTAAAGGTAATCAGTGCTTGGTATTATAGAGTAACTATTAAACAAGCATACTAATTTGTACAGCCAGCAAGGCACAACAATAATTAACTGTAATTATTAAAATGTTTCATACCTTATAATTATACCCGTGACTGAAACAATGTGTATGAAAGTTTAATGCGCTGTGTGAAGTATGTAATTTGATAATACTCGTATACATAATCAGTCAAGTTCTTTTTTCCTAAATATAATGATGTTTTCAGTTGTGATATAGTCATATTTAACAAAACTAATATTAATAAAATAATTATAGTTTTAAAAACTGATGCAACTGACTTCTCATGAATGCCTTTGTCAGAACTGGACTAAATTGAAATGGGACCACACGGGAAGCACCAGTTTTCAAATAAAAAACAATTATCAAAATCGGTTCACCCGATAGAAAGTTATAAGGTAACAAACATAAAAATTACATGGTGCCAGAGAAACGAAGAAAGTAATAAAATGAATATTTACACAGGAAAATAAAAACTTAATAAAATTTTGGAATGCAACAAAAAATTAATTGCTTGGTATTATAGAGTAATTACTATTAAACAAGCATACTTACTAATGTGTACAGCCAGCAAGCCACAACAATAATTAACTGTAATTATTAAAATGTTTCATACCTTATAATTATACCCGTGACTGAAACAATGTGTATGAAAGTTTAATGCGCTGTGTGAAGTATGTAATTTGATAATACTCGTATACATAATCAGTCAAGTTCTTTTTTCCTAAATATAATGATGTTTTCAGTTGTGATATAGTCATATTTAACAAAACTAATATTAATAAAATAATTATAGTTTTAAAAACTGATGCAACTGACTTCTCATGAATGCCTTTGTCAGAACTGGACTAAATTGAAATGGGAGCACACGGGAAGCACCAGCTTTCAGTGTGGTCTGTGTTTCAAATAAAAAACAATTATCAAAATCGGTTCACCCGATAGAAAATTATGAGGTAACAAACATAAAAATTAGATGGTGCCAGAGAAACGAAGAAAGTAATAAAATTAATATTTACACAGGAAAATAAAAACTTAATAAAATTTTGGAATGCAACAAAAAATTTAGTAGTAAACAATGTTTACCTGTATCTGTGGAGGGCCACCAGGAACCATCCGTAATAGCGGAATTATTTGCACAGAGGTTTAAATTGAAGTCGTTATCTGCGAAGTGTGTACTCAATATTAAACCCAAGTGTCGATATAGGGTATAGGGTTCGATTCGAGACGAATAAACATTATTCTAAATGCATTCTAACAGCTTTTTATTGAGTTAAACGTTCACACTATTTTCAAAAGCTAGGTATCAGAGAGAGAAATAGATAATTTGTAGCATTCACCCTCAGCATACATTTTATGAATGTCACTACAATATATTTACCTACCCTTTTTAATCTACAGCAACTGTTATCTTCATCAAATTTGACATTCAAAACTTCGCCATCTGCACATAGATTTAAATCAACGAAATAGCGGTTAAAGTTCCATCTAGGAGTAGCAACAGTGGCAAAGTTCCCGAGGGACATACAGCCACAGAATTAGGAGTCCACTAATTCCTGCGCCATTCACATGCGATTGTATTATTAAGCTACCTACTTAGTATTCAGGCAGCAAATATGAACTAAGTCTAACCTATCTCTACTATTTGCTCCTAATTCTATATAAGCTTTGCAAACTTTTCGTTTTTACCGTCGTTTAAAGTCATGGAGTTAGTTTATGGTCATTGCTTTATGATGCATGCGAATAATCCGTTAACCCAGATTAAATTAATCATTTGCTGGCTTGAAATAGTATGTCAAACGATATGACAATTTATCGGAAACGCGAGTAAGAAATATCATTACTGTTTAATTTTTCTAAACTTGTGTTATTTCGAGTACTTACGGTGTAAAACGGTTTTTTACTGATCTCTAAAAGGAGATTCGTATTTTAAATCTATCGTTTGTGTGTATGTTTCTCGAGTTATTGCCGATCGTAAACAGATATTTTGTTTTCCATTAAAATTATAGTACTTCAGAGGAATTTCCATAAAAAATCAAACTAGTTTTCTAAATAGCACCAATTATTTTAATATTTTATTTGTTATTTGAAGTTAGTGTTTCAGCTTTAGTAAAGGGATGCATGAATCAAATTAAAATTTAATTTGCACTATATTTTTGCTAGAATAACTCTTCTATACAATATTTTATTATAGTTACTCTCAAGCATATAAGCCCATTCCTAAATTTTACAAAATCTTGGAGTGCAGCCAACGTTTTGTAGGCCTGCACTAGCGCAACCTTTGTCGTAATGATCCTAATAGATTTGTCATAAAAAGAAGAATTAATTCAACTTACCTAGCATTCAAATTTTTTTGTTATTTTCAACTCGCTTATTGCTTATTAACTTGCTTTTTAATAAAATTATCATCGTTGTTTTTTTTTCCTTTTCGTCTTTAATCAAAATACATGCTCAGGTAGGTATTTAAATATTCAATTAGTTAGATGATATTATATTATGTTTGCTATACTAACGTGTATGAACATTTTTCATTTACGGAAACTCGTGTGGTAAAATACTATTAGCATGTTAAATAAATAAGTACATTTATTTGTAATATTTTTTAATGTTATTTTCGTGAAAATATTTTCAATCTCAGTTGAAAGCCCGACTTTATGACCTTTATGTAGACAACGAGCTGGTGTAATTCATATAAATTTTCAACCGACTTCAAAAAAGGAGGAGGTTCTCAATTAGACTGTATTTTTTTATGTTTGTTACCTCATAACTTTCGACTGAGTGAACCGATTTTGATGATTCTTTTTTTTATTTGAAAGCTGGTGCTTTCCGTGTGGTCTCATTTTAATAAACTACAGATGGTGTCGTGTGTTGTCTGCAGGTGTATCAGCCGGCGGCGGAGGCTGGGAGCCCCTGGGCCAGCCGTACTTCGACAACAGCACGAAGCGCGAAGCCACCGCCGCCGTGGGCCAGCCCGCCTATCTACACTGCAGGGTGCGGAACCTTGCTGACAGAGCGGTAAACGCATACTTTGACCTTTGACCGTGTAGCGATTTGCAGTTATTGAATATTAAACTTTAAGATTTTACTATTAACGTCTAATTTTTAATGTTACGTGCGAATGGTTACGGAAATAAATCCGGCGAAATACGAGTTTCACTCGCACACCGAGGCTTCCGTACTTCTGTGCATGATACAAGACATAAACGTAAACACTGATATCAGAGCTAGTCACTCAATAAAATATGCTTTATATTTCAGAATATTTGTAATTTCACATTTTCTATACCTACAGTAGGAATATCCTGAAATGCTAGGCGTTTACATTCCAAGTTCAAAGATATAAGTGTTACACACTTATTATATTTATCCGAAGAGATTGTAACACTACCGTTTACTTTATTTTAGGTTTATGTCACATGACACCAATGTCAACAAACATCCCTCGTCATTTTTCGTTTCTTTTTTGTAGAATCAACAAGGAGATTTTATCTCACACAATAATTTCCCATATTTTCAAAACTGATTTACGCTTACTTGTCTTGCTCTTGACCACTTTTTATTATTTGTAGATTTACATCAAAGTAAACTCTACAATCTTGCCAATTTTAAAACTTGCATCTATCGTTCAAAAGCTACAACCGTTTAAGTGTAGGATAGATAGACAAACAGATAAACATAAATTACGAATAGGTACGGAAGCCTACGGAAGTCAGATTACGAAACTAACGTGCTGAGCGCGCCTTCTTCTTCAAAATATTTGCTGTCTCAGCATCAGTTGCCGAGACAGACTGAGACGTAACGATAGTAGGTACGTCAGCATCTGACGTAGCTACTATCGTTACGCTTACGGCCAGGTGGTCATTAGGCAAACGCACGACCACTTCGAACCTTAAAATACGATTATATCTATGTATATAGGGGTACTATGAATGTATGCTGTGACGTTACAACCGACAATATTGAAGGTTCGTCAACTAAATCATATATTATTTAGCTACGGAAAATTTCCAATTTAACGGAAATTTAACCTTTTTAACCGACTTCCAAAAAGAAGGAGGTTTTCAATTCAGCCTGTACGTTTTTTTATGTCTGATCACCGATTACTCAGCCAATTGTGCATCGATTTTGATGATTATTTTTGTATTTGGTAGATCATAATTCAGAGGTGGTCCCATATACATTTTATCAAAATCGATGCAGTACTTTGGTTTTTATAACAAAATAAGTGGTAAAATATCATCCAAGTGCCTCTAGAAAAGTGAACAGCAAGTCGTGTGCAAACGCGTTGTATTGCGTATTTTGAAATCATTTTTTAAGTTTTTTAAACTATAATGATGTTTCATAAATTTCATAATAAACCCTGAGAGTTATGGAGTGTCAAAAATTTCACAGGTCGTTCTCGTATTTAATCCCATATCCATATCATTCCATCATAGCATAGGCAATGATTTACCCTCAGAGCACTTAGTTTGTCAGAGGATTTACCATGAAGAATTTGAATATTTCTTTTCGGAGCGCGCTTTTTAAACAAAAGATACAAATAGTGTAATTAGTTTTTTTTTTTTTTACAAAGAGTTACTTCAAATTAAATAGAAACACATCTAAAACATAGTAAATAAAAACTACCAGTAAACATCAATATAAAATGTAATGTCTGTTTTAAAAGCACTACTGAAACATTGTGATGTTCGCTCGCACTATGTTTGCTAATGTATTGAATTTCTGTTATCTGTTAACCAAAAAATAATTATTAAAATCCATCCGTAATTGGCGAAGTAATTGCTGAACAAACGTACAAAAAACATATATTTTCGAATGTGTTTTTTTGTACGTTTGAAGAACCTCTTACTTTTTGGATATCGATTAAAAAACTAGACTATAACTAAAATATGGAGTGTGTGCTTCTCTGAGACTGTTTGACTCTATTTTCGTAAATTTTGGGAAGGTTACATGATACAAATGTAGGGACAAAAGGTCGTATAAAATAAAGCCCATTCATTAAAGATTAATAAGCTTAAGAAGTATTTTAGGACTTTCTAGGGTTCTATTTTAGTACTGAACTAACTGAGCAAAGTTAATTTAAGAATAATGGTTGTCTGAGATACTGTATGAAGTTCGCAAAAGTTAAGGGTGAAAGAGGGCTGAAATTTCAAAATAATTCAGAAACTTTCGACCAAAATTTAAATCAGATTTCATTTTCAGATACCAGGAAAGTAAATAGTATTTTCTTTTTTATTTTTGAACAAATTTATTCTCCACAGACTCCAGGGTCCGTGCCGTTATGAACTTATATATGCATTTATAACTACTTACATTTTTTTTAAGTTATGCAAGAGGAAGACAACATTTTAATTTACAGTTAACTAACATACATGCGTGTATATGCCGAGCAGTCCAACTCCCGCAAGCAGCAGTATTTACTTGCATATGCTACCAGTACTGACTTTTATTTATAGTCAACTCAACTTCAGCAATCTATATGTATTATTGAATTCTTTGCTCGACTTTGTTTTTATTGGATACTGTCATAGAGTAACTTAGGTTATATACGGGAATAGAGACATTATTTGTGTTGGTGGCGCTATCTAACGTAATGCCCCTAAGTTAAATGTCACTTATATAAATTTGTTTTGAGTTAAAATATGGGCTAATCAATTCACTTAAACCCACATCTTTGTTATGTATGTATCTTGATGATGTCATCAACACATGACTTGTTAGAAAACATCGCTAACGCGCTCGCACACGGTGACATAATTTTTTGTGGTATATAGTTGCCCTGCCATGCGTTACATGTACTGCATTAGGTAAACAAAACATACATTTGTAAAAAAAACACTCACACACACAAACGCATGCAGACAAAAGAACATATCTTACTAACGTCCGTATAGCGTCTGCATATCATCATCATCTCAGTCATAATAAATCCACTGCTGTGCTAGACATAAGCCTCCCCCAAGCATTTTCAAAACGACCGATTGGAAGCGGCTTGTATCCATCCTTACAATGAGGCGCCTTACAATCTTCCTGCCACTTACAATGAGGTTACCTGTCCACATCGTGGCTACGCCCCGGAAAGCGCAGCGTAGGGAGACCGCTCCCTACGCTGCGCTTTTCGGTGCGTAGTCTTTACTCGAGAACTTTAATAATACAAAAAAAAACAATAATACTATCAAGATAACATTGAATACTCGGTCGACGCCCCTGCGTTCATTGTCGCATTCTACCAAAGGGGCCGATACTCATCAAACTTGATTTTATTATCGTATTCAAGCTCTGTGTCAAAACGTAAGCTACATCAAGAATTCATTTCATTCATTTCAATTCTTTCATTATATCGTTAATAATGAAAGTAAGGAAACATAGTCAAATGTACATTACTCGTAAGCTGAGGTAACATACTTGTAGTCTATATACCTGTATTTTTAGATGTTTAGTTTTTTTCTTACATTTGATAGGTTTACGATCTATTAAACGACCGTTGAGTTCTAAAAATAAACAAATTCACTCTTGATGTAGAGGCAACTAGATTATATTTAGTTAGTAATACTAATTCAGTAAGTGTATTACAGTTTGGTGGTATGCATAATAATAAAAACGCCATGGTTTAAAAAACTGAGACACCCGACTTCAAAATACGCAATTCAGTTTACTTAGATGTCATATTTTTTCCAGTTATTTTGTTTAAACCCAAACTACAGGACCAATTTTCATGAAATTTCTCTGGAACTAGTACAAAATTGACAAAAACGGCTGTAGTTTATCTTTATTTTTATGTATTTAAATGCTGTGGTTATTTTTACTCCAAATAAAAACATGTCTATGTCTAAATTATATTTATTACAAATAAAAAAAACAAAACAAATCGGTTTATAAATGACGGATTTAGAATGTAACAAAATTGTTTTTAAACAGTTTGATAGCGTCCTCTTTTTTGAGGTCAGTAAAAAATGGAACCGAAGTGGTTTTTATTTTTATTTTCTGTAATTTTTATATCTATTGCTGATTATTGCAATATTATTATTGACTAAGTATATATTTTACTATATAAAACACCACCACCACTCATCGTTAAAAAAAAACATGCATTTTAAGCTATTGCATAGCTTCTATCGCGGGCCTTGAGCGTGGAGACCGAATCCAGAAATTCCGTAACGAAAATAACCTAACACACCGCGCGTAAAGCTATTATGCAATAGCTTTACCGCGGCAGTCTCCGAGTGCCACACGTCTTTTTTTTCTCTAGATGCTATTGAACACCAGCAATTGGGGCATTTGTCGTATAAAATTATAAAGTTTGTTTAAATTTTGTGATAATTACAATTTTAGTTTGTAAAATAAATCATGTATGCACATAATAAGTCGTTTTAACTATCGAGATGCGTTGTGTATTATTATAATAAAATACTAAATTATCATAAGTTGAAGGTTGACGGCATAAATAACATAACAACAATAAATAACAAATAATATGCATAAATAACATAACAACAATAAATAACATGCATAAATAACGATTATTCTAATTATATAGAAACTATGATCTGTGATATTTTTAAGCTCATGATATCGTATATTACGAACCGGTATAATATGATATTACCAGGATCACTTGTCATCAAGATTGGTTTATTTTATCTCCCCTCGAGAAACGCTAATGTAATATGGAAACGAAAATTAATATTAGCACAACGGTAAAGTACGGTTTCTTGTTAAATGTCAGAAGTAAGAATCAACCACCATATAAATTATAATTAAGTTGTTTGAGGGAAACGAGGAGCGTGGTTCAATAACGGTTTATTCATTTTCTGTTGCTTTATTTCCAAACTTACAACTTTTAATGAGGTAAAGTGAGATTTATGTACGTTACACAAACAATATTATTCGTTTTGTTTTATTTTAATTTACCCGAACGAAGGCTCTTGTTTTTTGCCTTCTAGACTGAATTTCTAAATTGTGGTATATGATGCCTTAATGACTTATCTCTAACAGATGTACCTCATTATCATCGCGTGTAAATAATCGAGCGAAAATCGAGTGGAAATCTTTACTCTCTTCTCCTGGGAATCTTGGATTTTCATGACTAGAATATATAAATCTTATAGATTTTGCTTTATCCTCTCACACCCTCGCTTACCATTAGTCAAGTTGATAATCAGGTAGATTTTTTAGTTATTTGGCATTTAATGACTTACTTTAGGCCTTCATTACATGACAAATGTAATGGACCATTATCGTGCATTATTAGGCGAGTTTGTGGTCAATCGTAGTTATTGTTTATGTTAAATCTATTTAACATAAACAATAAGTTTTTAAGTATTTTTATACGCTATTTTGTATACCTACTTATAATATTAGTAAGGATTACGATACATAAAGTTCATAATTATCATCATGTTCAGTTGGATAATAATTAAACAAGTCGCTCAAGCGTTGCAGTAACTCTATTTTCTCCATATACACATTGGATTACGTTTTACTTTTCAAGCTTACTAAATCCTTCACGGTTGTAAACTTTTTAAAGAGACATCTCTTCACTCGCTCTTTTTTTCTTTTGTCAAGAATGAGATTTGCTATTGAATGTCAAATGCTTCGTCTTTAAAGATTAGAAAATGTGCAGATCCTCAACATATGACACTTTTACAAAGAAAAACGTATCAATGTAACTCTGCGATTCTATAATCTGACGCACTTCACTCAGAAATCCAATGAAAATATATTTTTTTAGTAATTATTCAAAAAGTAATAAAACAATGTTTCTAAAATAATTATGGGACCAACTTGGGAGCTTTCTCTATACGCCAATTCACGAAACACAAAAATTGGTTCACGAATGACGCAGAAACTCGTGTATATAGGTATACATAAAAAGAAAATACGCTACGAATTGATAATCTCCTCCTTTTTTGAAGTCGGTTAATAAAATTATTACGTTCTTCATTTTTCGCTTACATAAGACGGGAAAATGTAATGTTAGCAAATACAAATCCACATTTTTTAGGAGCCGTGTATCGCCTAAAGCCTGAGAGAGCAGCATCTTTGCCTTTTTAGTTTCCCGTTTGTGAAAGATATTAAAGCCGGGCTTTTTACCGGAACATCGTTCAGTAAAGTGGGCAATCTTCGTGCGGTTTCCGATGTAAGCGAGTGAATGGTGCCTAAATTGCCGCTGAATGCTGACTCATTCCTACCATGACTGCGCCAATTCACACCACTTTGAAACACTTGACATGAGCTTTTATACTCAATTGGCTAGGCGTTTTGATCACAGCTCAACTAATAAATAAATAAATAATTGGAGGATATTTTGACACATCTAGCCCCAAAATAAGCAAATCTTGTACTATGGATACCATATGGCTGATAGAATACATATATACTTTATTTGGTAAATAACATACATACGATACATACATATAAACACCCAGACACAGAACAAACATCCATGCTCAGCAGAAATGAATGAATGAGGATCGAACCCATCCGCGCGATACCCGTGACCCGCCCTGAGGCGGCCAAGGAGGACCACCGTGGAGTTTTAGTGGGTTCAAGTCCCACATAACCGCACTGTCTCCCCGTGGCAGTGCGGTATGCGAAGGCATTCCTCCAGGAAAAAAGTACTACCACTGAGCCGTGAGGCCTGTCATGAGACAGTATATTCGTAGATAGTAAGTATTTACTTAAGTATTTATTCGTAGATAGTAAGTAAGTACTTGTATGAGGTCATCTGTCCATCTCGTGGCTGATCTTCCTACGCTGCGCTTGCCGGTACGTAAATGAAAGTAAAATATGGCAATTTGAACTCGCATCGATTTAGCTTGGAAATCTATCACACAACCGGCACACAACATATTTATTGAAATAAAACAAATTTTAACGGATTTATCGTGTATATTTTACATCATTTTAGACCAGACGCTTAGAACACTTTGCGGCGTCCGTGGTCACAGGACGCCGCTAGATGGACAGTTGTCTTTTTTGTTTTGAAAATATTAACTAAATTACCGCCTATTATTTTTATACAAACCGTTCCTTATGCACGCAGAAGTCACTCACGTTGTCAACAGCTGGTATCGCAGATCTGTGTTGAGACTGAGTAAATTCTCAGTTTCTCATTAATTTGATTTGATGACCGGGTCTCATGAAGGTTTAACTTGCCAACCATCTTCTGTATTAAAGTTCGGGTATTTCTTAATTTTAATAGTCTAGCGTAACATTTTTGGTACATAACGCGTAACTCTAGCCAAGATTTGAAGATTATCAAAACGAATGTAGTGGTTAGGCTTGTCTAGTGCATGCTCACACACTGCAGACCTGGTGGAACGTCTGTTTTTCATATCCGCAATATGTTCCTTCACCCGAGTCCCGATGTTTCTCTTTGTCTGCCCAATGTATGATAATCCACACTCAAAATCAAGTTTATAAACTTCACGATCTTGCCAGGGGATATTCGACTTGACGGGTTGTTGGTTGACTGTGGGTGATTTAGGCCGGCCTCCTGTGATGCGAGCGTGGGAGTTTGTGGTTTTTGAAATATATATTATAAGCTTTGAAGTGGTAATTTTTGTTAGAGTCACGTGACACAATTGACCGTATCATTAATAATTAATGTTTTTTGTTAGAATGTTTTATAAACATTCACATTAATAAGATGCTATTTATGTACCAACTTCGATAGTAAATAAAATAATCAAACTGTGTCATTTTTGTATTTCATTATGTTAGATAGATAGATAGATAGATAAACTCTTTATTGTACACACCTTAGAAACTTACAATCAAAATAAGATATTTAAAATCAACAACAACAAATAACTATTATTTATTTATATGTTAACTATATTTTAACTTACTGAGACATATTTTTGTAAAAGTAACCAGTGCTTAGAGCCAATCTACAAGCAGTTTCAGCAGAAAATTGAGGAAAATCACGGCTCCCGATAATAGAAACACAATGACCTCATTGTCCTTAAGTGTTATTGCTTTTTACTGAAAACAAAATGTACGCAGATTTTAATCTCGATTCGAAATTAAAACCTGAATATAGTTTTTTAGATATTTCTTTGACCTGCACGCTATAATATAACTGAAAAATTACATAATTACAGTCTAAATAATTAACTGAGCGAAGCGTACGTAAAGTTTCTGCATCAACTAGCGAAAATCACATTTTTCAACCAATGTTGACGAAACTTGGTATACATGTTACTCAATTTTACTTCCTCACGAAAACATGCATTCAACATCATATCAAGCATAACGTAGCGTTAGAAGCATTACGAAAATCGCTTTTATGCAGTCGGGTATTTTGTTTTTCTTTTAAAATTGCGCTTCAAATACACTCACTTGAACAAAACCATCGCACAGAAATTCCCATATCGGTTTCTGAAACTGAGATAGAAAAGTTTTTATCGCAATGTAAAATGGAATGGGTTTCGAACTGTCAACTCCGAGCTTCTTCTGCCCTCCAGTGCCAGCTGCCTTTGTGTCGCATATTGAACTTATCATAAAACGCAAAATCAAGGATTACACAAGGAATTTAAAGTGGAAATAAATGGGTCAAACACTAAAATATAGAATAAAATAACAAAGCAAATTCGTGATTGGAGACAAGCAATCTAGGTATCAATATAGTACCTGATTGCAACTCTAGGTATGATATCTTGTGTTAATGACGTAATAATGAGTGTAATTATTTTTATTTAGAAGTGTTTTACTTTAAAAAGTTCCGGCAGCCTAGTTAAGAGACAGTGTGATTTGCGAGTCTCGGGTTCCCGGTTCGAATCCCAAAGCGCGTATCCTCACATAAAATTTCCGGACATCATCGGAGTTTTGACACCTGAATCTTGGAGGAACTCTCTCGGTAGAATTTTGAACTATAAAAGTCAGTAGTTCTGGGCATTGGACTGCTACGGACAAGCGTGACAGCATCAGGTGTAAAATAAAAACCGGCCAAGTACACATTCGATACGACACGTACCTACATCAAGTGTTTCGTACTCTCCCCTGTCCCCCACTCAAGGTTATAAACAATGAAAACATATAAAAAACTTAACCTTGCAATTGAAAATTAAGTACATTCTAAAAACTATTTAAGTTTTTGTAATTGCATTAAAAACCACAACAATTTTCGGAATTTTTCCTATTTTAATTATAAGCTATGTAGATCAATGGGCAATACCCTAGAGTACAAAATATAAGGCAACAGGCAAAGAGCCAATTGATTCCATAAGGATTATAAATAAATAATGAACCCTAAAGGTAAAATGTATTATTTCACTATGATAGTCAAATTTACTAAGTAATGAAGTCAATCATCATCAAAACTTTACGTAAAATTACATAATTGGAGACTAATGGAAGGTGCATTGGAAATAATAGTAGCTATAAAACTTCAACAATAACTAATTTTACTCCTCAGTTCTTTACATTGTTGCGCCATTTCCTTCGCGGCAAAATCAGCGAGTTAATTTACATAATGCAACGTACGCTAGCGACAACACTTGCCTATTTTATTTCTCCCCGAGTTCAATCCGACTTGATCTAGGCTTGACCCATAAAAACTTCAACGAAAGAAAGAATGGTCGGGGGATAT